>JAPCWY010000011.1:630681-1246363 GCA_028455895.1 Rhodomyrtus tomentosa | reverse complement strand
AAACGACGGCGACGGCGGCTAGGCCGGGGTCAAGGCGGCGACGGCGGCTCGACCGGGGTCAAGGCGGCGACGGTGAGTAGCTGGGGATAGTGGCTGCCGGTGGTGGTGCGGTGGTCGCGAAAAATGGCGACCAGCGGGGAGGATTCGATCGGCAAGGAGGAGGAGGAGTCAGTCAAAGAAAATGAAGAAGAGAAGAACAGAGAAGAAGAAGAAACGGAGAAGAAGAAGGAAGCGGCAGAAGATGGTGACCGGGAGGGGACGTGCGTTGGGCAGAGAAATGGAGGCCCACCACCAAGACTTCAAGGGCCAAAAATTAAATTTTTTTATCCTTTATGAATGAATAATTGAGGGAGGGTAAAATGGTAATTTTGGCGCGCCGGGACTGAAACGAAATTTTTGGTGTACTGAACGAAGGGTAATTTCGGTAATTTCACTGGCTAAGCTCAATCAGGGTCGAGCTCGTTTGCGAAAACGGCAATTCAAAAATCGCCGCAGATTAATTTCGAAACTCAATTCGAAATAATCCAAAGTTCGAAATTCGTCCAAATTTTCGTCTTTTCAATCCTTATAGTCCAAAATAAACGTCGACTATGACTATGCATTCATATCATTTGATCGACTTCCGGCGCTTATAATGATTAAATTTCCAGGACGTCACACTAACGAATGAAAGAAAGTTCAAACGCGGTGGTAAAAGTAAAAGACTGTTAACTAGATTATTGATTTATCCATTGATGGTATTGTCGGCAATCCTCAATCCTTCTTAAGGTTATACATCTGGGGTTTAGGCTAAAAGCTTCAAATAGAGAAGAGAAACCAGTAGTAGCTCATGAACCTAAGATACATCTGTGGCATGTTTGTCCGTTTGTGGATGGTATCTGATCATGATACCTGCATAACAGAATAAGTTGAACTTAAATTGTGAAGCAAGAACCTCTTCATATAATAACAGATGGAAATATGGTGAGGATAGGAGAAAGTGAAATATTATTGAAAGGGAAGAATCAATTTGGAGTAAAATCATTGGATTGTTCTAAGCTGTTTTCAAGCTGGTTGGCTTAGCAACACAAGCCAGATGATGAAGCCATGGTGAACCAGACATGTATATTTCACTTGGAAGTGTGAAGAATGATCAGTTCGTATAAAATTTCTGTGCAACCAAGGAAATGGTCTTAACAACATAGAGAACGTTCACGGTTCAACCGATGGTATTGAAGAATTGTGCTTTAACATACTCCTAACAGTTTAAACCCGCAATCCAGCACAGGATCCTGATTTAAGGATTGCAAGCAGTCGTTATGTCAAAAGAATATATTGGGAAAAGTACGCCTGGACTGCTTTAACTTTCGTACGGTGTACACTTAAGTGTATCAACTTTCAAAATGTGTAAGTGCCTAATCGGAGCAAAAACATTCAGATAAGTGCCAATTTCGGCCAAAATCGTTCAGTTACGTGTTATTTTGCCGGAAAAATGTGACGTGGATTTTTTTACTTTTATTTTATTCATTATTCGGGTTTCTTTACATTTTTTTTATAGTTTCAGAATTTTTTTAAAAAAGAAAAAAAATCAATGAATTTTTTTCTTTTTTTTCTTTTTTTTTGCCTTTTTGTTTTTTTTTCTGAATTTGAATAAAAATAAAAAAATTTAGAAACTATTAAAAAAATGCAAAGAAAATCCATGTATACATTAAATATTAATAAAAACATTGTTTGCCGGCGCCACGTCACCATTTCCGGTGGCCACGTCAGCGTAGACACTCAAGTGAACGGTTTTTCAAATTTTAGGCATTCAAATGAACGCTTTGAAAGTTAATCCATTTAAGTGTACACCGTACGAAAGTTAAGGCACTCTAGATATATTTTTCCCAAATATATTGATCCTCATCACAACAACAAACTTTAGGTACCCAAGAATGATAGATGCCATAGAGCTAATGCTGATTTCCTACAAGCACAAGTGACCTTTACATGTGATGATTATGTTAAACCAAGAACAAACTTCACTGTAGAGATTTAGTTGATTGCTAGAAATCAGAACTAAGAATTATATAAATATAATTGGCAACTCATTGATAACCAATAGATTAACGGTGTATTGGGCATACTTTGATGTTATGTGGGAGTAGATCTGCAGCAGCAAGAGGTACATTCTTTCCCGTAATATTTTTGTGAACTTCGGCGTGAGATTCTGCTTCTCATGTTGAAACATTCGAACCAGCCCCTGAAGCTTCAAATTTCTTACCTCAACATCCTTGTCAACAATAGGCTTCTTTCAGCTGAGGTAAAGGAGACCAATTGCGAACACCATGTCCCGGAAAGAGAAGGAAGCAAGAAAATAGAGCAAAAGCATACGACGACCCATCTGGGGACGCATATCAACATTTGTTTGATTATTCTAACTGTTGATATTTAAATTTTGATTTTTTAAGGAAAAAAAATCATTTAAACACAAAATGAGATTTAATTTTATATTTGTATTTATATATATATAGTCAATCGACCGATGACGGATGGGCTCGAGCGCATGAACTTACTTGTTTTCGTCCCGTGGACAAGCCTGCGGGACCAAAATTCTATCCCGGGATAAAATGAGTCAGCATATTTACGGCAGGGGGAGGTTTATTTTGTATGATGGACACATATTCGGCATTGCTCTTTGAGCAGTGGATTAGGAAGAATGTACACGTGCCCATAGATGAGGCAAACAAGAAAACGAAAAAGAGGATTTAAAATTTTAGTCCTCATGAAATAAAGGAAAGAATATATAAATAAGATGGCAAGATCAATATGCACGTGCGTTCGTACGGGTTATGCAAGGGAGGATGTGGTCAGCAAAAGAACAAAAAAATTGAGCGATACATTCTATGAAAATCTTCACATATTCAGAGGCATGGGCAGAAAGTAAAAGGGGTTTGATTTCCTTATTGAGAATCAAGAAGATGAACACTCGCTCAAGTTTTGGTCCTCTTTGTGGCTTTGGTGTCACAACAACCGGTCCCTCTCTTGTTCGGCCTCAATTTCTTCGTTCCACGCGGCTGCTCAAAGTTGCTAACGCTGATATCACAAAAGCTGTCCAAAGCTTTGGGAATTCACAGCTACAACCATTGAAGCCATTGCCGGTCCAGACCGGATATATATATATATATATTCTTTCGTGGGGGCTTGGAGTGCAATCGCTGGTCAAATTCAAGTTAGAAAAGCGAATCTTGCTTTCAACAAGGTAAATTTCCTATCTGGAACTTCGGTATATTCACTTGAGTATTTGAAAATATTCGCATAAAAAGTGGATATCTTTTCAAAATATAGGTTGATTAGGAAAATTTCATTTCCTAATTCGCAACTTGCCATAGGGAATGTATGTCTTTAAGATTATCGACGGAATACTTAAGTAGGTAAGGTTTTGGGTTCAATGTTAATCGTATGATTACAAATTAAAGATTGACTCAAATATTCGCGAAATATTTCAAAACTTGATTGTTATATACACTTTCTTGATTGACGTTGATTGACATGTTCACTTTCCTCATTTGATTTGATTTGCTTGATTGACGTATTTTTTAGAATATACATGTCGCATGATGTAATCCTGAAAATTTTTAAAAAATTGCATTCATTCATTTTTCATCAACATTGAAAATTGCACATCTTTTCATTTTAGGATATAAATTGCATGTTTAAATACAATAAATCTTTAACATAGGAGGGTTTAGATCAATTTGAACTCTAAAATATGCAAAATAAATATTGTTTTGACATAGTTTTATTTTAGGAAATAAATTCATCCGAAATTTTTTAAAAAATTAAAAAAATTCATTTTTTGCCATGTCATCTTTTCCACGCCATCTATGCCATGTCATCTTTGACATGTCACCCTTGCCACGTCACTCTTGCCACGTCATCCATGCCATGTCATTCATCTTTTCCGTGTCGTGTTAAATTGCATATTAGAATTGCATGTCTTGATTTTAATTAATTTACGTGTCACGTTTCATTTAATTAAATTATGGTCTCATTTGTGCATTCGTTTAATTTGCATGTCATCTAACTTAGTCTTGCATTTAATCCGTGTCATTGCATCCTAGAATAATTTCATGCATCACATGTAATATAGATTTTCATGCATTCATATAATAATCGAAAACTAAAAAAGAAATGATGTTTTGTGTGACGCATGCTTCCTTGATTACATTGATTCCTGGATGTTCAATTAATTGATTATGCACCTGCATGATAACCGTTGTTAGTAACTATTGATTTCTGGATCTATCTTTGATTTTTGAGTAATTAAAATGTTATGTGGAAGAACAAACACGTAAGCTCTAGTGTGGGAGAAAGAATCCGTCTACTTTACTTTACTTCTTCCACAAACTTACTTGTCCAACTTTTCACGTGTGATCAGTCAACGCATGAACTGCACAGGCATACCTGGTGCAAGTAATCAGGAAAAAGAAAATCATGGGTCGCATCTTTATGCTCAAAACTTCTCGTTAAACCACCAAAGAAATTTGTCATTGAAGAAAATCAAGCAATTTTTCCGTCATCCAAGGATCGGATTTATATCGAATTTGAATGTGCCTCACGACCCCAAAGAAGAATTCGCGGGTTGAATTGTTCGCGGGATGAATGTCATCTGATCTATTGCTAAAAGACGAAGCCGAGCGTTAATGAGATCGCGGAAAGCATAGTGACGGATTCACCTTGAACGGCACTTGTTTTTGAGAAAGTGCGCTCCCCGTGAATCTAACAAAAGAACGTGCATTTGGTGCGTATTTTGAGGTCTAATCAAAGAACATAAGATCAACTAATATTTGTCCTGTCCTTATCAAGGCATCACAAAAAAACTAGAAACGAAGGATAATGAGAGTGTCAGACCAAGGGTCAAACACGAAAAGGAGAAGTAATTTCTCTAGAATTGTTGTTGAAAATACAATCACAGATTGCAAATTCATGAAAAGATGCGATTCTCTTACTCAGTCCAAACATTCTTCTTCAGAAACACACAACGGTAAAAGAGCTCTGTGATGAATCGGTGGAGGTGTACTTTGTCTTGGTTACATCGTCATAGACAGACTCCTCCCTTGTACTCTGACTTTCTTCAATGTCTACATGACCTGATTGTAGGAAAACAAGAAATTCCCCACTTAGAATGTTCATAATCCAAACCTGTTTGGCGATATAAGTGGTAAATTATTTATTATTATTATCATTATGATTTCAGAGGAAGTGGAGTGATTATAACGTGCCACTGCAAATCTGGTTGAAGTTTAACAACGTTTCATCGCAAATGTTGTTGAGGCGGAACAACTGAACACTTGATCCTCTCTGAGGCGGCATAGAATTGCTGGCCATAGAGCGGAAATATCCCTCCCACTGCAAGTGTTTGAAATTTCAGCAACAGCACGAAGATCTTGCTCCTTTGCATACCCCATGCCCAAAAACTGGAAGATGAAAATACAATAATCCCTATTAGACAAAAATGTGAAGCTTCCATCATGCAAATGATCCTTCCTTCATAGTATAAACACCGTTTTCATCATAACTTGGGATTCTTAACAATATGAGCCCTTTTTTTTTCAGCAAAATGAGAATGCCTCCTCACCTCAAGTCGGGAATGACATTGTTCATGAGAATAACGTATGAACAGCTTTTCCTCATTTTAAAGCCTTGTCTTTATAACACAGCTTCTCCAACTAAAATGTTGAAGAACACGGACGAAAGTCTTTTTTAAAATTTTAGCCTTATATGCACAAGCTCAACAATTTTTTCCTAGAAAGTTACACGGCTGAATTGTGCCATCCTATACAAAGAACATGAATACAAGCACTCAATTAGTGAGACCGTTCAAGCCAAATACACCACACTTTGCATTGTGCGTTATGAGCTTAGAAGGAGATATAAGTATATAAGCACACGGACCCATAAGCATCCTGAGCAGACAAAAATTTGCACTAATAGCATGAATAAGGCTTTATACATAGAAAAATTTCATTGGCAGCAATGCAAACCACGCCCACCAAGAGAGAAGCAGCGAAAAGAAACGGTGGCGGCCGTTGTGGCGGCCTCAGGTGGTAGTGTGTGTGAGCTAGGGCGAAGGCATGCGATGAATGGTTTGTCCTGTTTCGTTGATGGGTCTTTGTCTCTGGGTTTGCATGTTTAGCCACGGCATAGTGGGTTCTGATTCGCAGATCTCACCTGGGGTGGGTAAATGTCTCCATTGGGAAGAGTGCCATAGCATAGATTTACAACGATTTCGTGTGTGCAATTTTGCATTGGTGGCGTCCAGGGAAGTGTAACTTTCAGTAGTTGGCACCGTGCTTCTCTGCTCAATCTGGCAAAACAAGTACCTTGGTCGAAATGTTTTGAAGTTCTTAGTCACTGTTTCCTTTATCATCTATTCAGTATGTACTAGTTAGTTTATGTATTTCTTGCTGTGGTGATTAATCGATGCTGATTAACAGATGGAAATATGGTGAGGATAAGAGAAGGTGAAATATTATTGGAAGGGAAGAATGAATTTGGAGTAAAATCATTGTGTTGTTCTGAGCGGTTTTCAAGCTGGTTGGCTTAGCAACACAAATCGGATGATGAAGCCATGGTGCACCAGACATCTATATTTCACTTGGAAGTGTGAAGAATGATCATATTGTATAAAATTTCTGTGCAACCAAGGAAATGGTCTTAACAGCATAGTGAACGTTCACGGTTCAACCGGTGGTATTGAGGATGAACTATTGCTGGCCGGTTCTGTTTAGGGCTGATAAATGAGCAGTTGAACTTCAATTGAAATGACAATACCATATATGATGTGATGTGAAGTGTTAATGAGAAGTACGTGAAGTGGATTGGGGTTTAGAAATGAATTATTGCAAAATTGATGCATGAACCTCTAATTTGAGTATTGCCATGTATATGACCGTGTGAACCGAACACATTAAGGGTTCGAGGGGAACGTTGCCATGTGCTCAATTGTTAGAAAATGTGTCTTGAATTGCCTATAATATGACTAAGGAAGGATTGAGTTAATGGAAGTGAGCATTACATGGTTTTTGATTTAAGATTGGTAAATCTTTCTAGGTTGACAAGTAATTCGTGGAGAGTTCATACTTGTGGCATTGAGGATAGTCACTTTGTATGACATTTTGCTAATTGATCAAGGTAAATGTTTCCTAATCGTTTGTCTAAATGCCAGGACACTGCTGGATGAGTGATTGAATGAAATGACTGACTGACTAATTTTTATGAATTGAATTGCATGTGTGTCTTGATGGCATTGTGATATTAATGGGAAAGGTGTTGAGGATACCAATTGGTCTAATGACCCCGGCGGTATCGGAGGATGGTGAAATTGAATGAGAATGTGAATGTCATTTGGTCTGATGACCCCGGCGGCATGGAGTGGCTGTAAGTCTGGAGAGTACCGATTGATTTGATGACTCCCATAGTACGTGAACATCGTTTGGTCTGATTACCCCGGTGATGTCAGGTGGCAAAAGTGCCAGATGAGTATATGGGTGGATGAGAAAGTGATGG
Organism: Rhodomyrtus tomentosa; assembly: GCA_028455895.1. NCBI lineage: Eukaryota > Viridiplantae > Streptophyta > Magnoliopsida > Myrtales > Myrtaceae > Rhodomyrtus > Rhodomyrtus tomentosa. Next base: position 1,238,833 of record JAPCWY010000011.1, on the reverse strand, counting down.
TTGTGGTGTATGTGATGCATATGATTGCGTATTGGGACCTTTTGAGCATGATTGTTTGTGTTGATTGTCCATGCTTGCTAATTGATACTGCCTTTGTGTGATGCCTTGTGTCATTGCGTTATTTGTTATTTTGCATATGAGTGGCATATGTGGGTGGTCTGGTAAGACTAGTATTGAGGTATATGATTAGGTTTCACTTGCTAAGATATATATATCTCACCCTAATGGGGGATTTACTTTTTTAGGTCTTTGAAGACGGAAGTACGGGCGAGATGAGGATGAGCTCTCGATGAAGTAACGAAATGAATGTTTTTATGTTTTTGTAGCCTTAGGAATTGTATTCGAATCTTAGGATTTTTATGAATTGAATTATGGATACTTGCCTACGATAACTTTAGAGGAGAATTTAAGAAATAAGATAAGTATACCCCTTTGTCCTGAGTCATCTCGTGGTAATTTGAATGGAGCAGCTTAATGGCTTCCGTGACCTTATTTCTCTTTTAAGCTATGATGTGAAGACTATTGTAGAACAACGACTTGGTGGTATATTCGTGTGCTCGCCGGGTTCGGGGTGTGACAGTACCCAAGAATGCTAGATGCCGCAGAGTTAATGTTCCTACAAGCATAAGTGACCTTTGATATGTGATTATTATGTTCAATCGATAACAAACTTCACTACAAAGATTTAGTTGATTGCTAGAAATAAGAACTCAGAATTATATAAATATATTTGGCAACTCATTGATAAGCAATTGATTATCGGTATATTGGGCATACTTTGATGTTATGTTTTTATCTAAGGAGAGTATAACCCGCACCATGTGGGAGTAGATCTGCAGCAGCAGGAGGTACATTCTTTCCCGTAATATTTTTGCGAACTTTGGCGTGATGTAACGCCCCGCGTCCCTTGAGTTCATTACGTCTACCTCAGGCCAACAATTACCCAGGAACCTCACACAGCCTAATATGATATGAAGTGCACACACAAAAGACGAGATATATCGCCGTACAATAAAGATAAAAAGAAAAGGGGAGTTTTAGAAGAATTCAAAAGCACACCCATTTATACATAACAGAAACATTCAGTATATACATCGGAAGGAAAAAGACAAAAGAAAATACAAAGCCGCACACTTGGGTAGGAAAAGGAACTAAGGCCTAGGGTTCAAAGGTTAATGCTATACCCTTCCTAGAGACTCGCACCAAAACGGTTCCTTTTTCGACATACACCTTTAACCTGACTTTTCAAAAGAACAACTTGACTCATCCCTTCCATCATCTCTCTCGGCATTTGGATTGTAATCCGAAAAAGTATCGAATGGTACATTCTTTGAAGGCTCTTCAGTGTCTTCCTCGGTTTCCTCTTCTTCTTCATCTTCTGCTTCGTCTTCTTCGTCAGTGGTTTCGATCGCATCAACAGAAATCTCTACATAATTCATATACTCAGCAGAAGATAGTGGAGACTTCGGCACTTCAGGTATGTTTCTTGAACCTCCCACGGATGCTGGGTTATCCACTTCAATACCTAGTCGGGACGAATGACACCAGGTTGAAATCACTTCCCATGGAACATTTTCAGGCAGCAGAGGTCCCATCAAGCTACTATTACCCACTTGACGAAACCATGCCTCAAAACGGTGGGGTTGTTGTTCCAGCTTTTCTTCGTCTACCCAGACAGTTATGCGCTTCTTGATATATGTGATACCCTTCCGATACGGGAAATCATCAAAAAGGGCGGTCATCTCCTTTGGATCGCCCAAGCGGATTGGCAACATGGTTACGGCTGAGGGTCTGAAAAGTTTGTCCCACTATGGGGTGAGATCGACATCTCAGAAAGTGAAACCTAACTCTATACCTCAATGCCAGTTCTACCAGACTACGCACATATGCCACTTAAATGCAAAACATCAATTAAGGCAATGGCACAAGGCAACACACAACGGCAATATCAATTCTCGAACATGGATAATCAGTACAAACAAACATGCTCAATTCTAGGGTCTCAATATACAATCATATGCATCACATACACCATAGCCATCACTTTCTCATTCACCTACATACTCCTCTAGCACTCTTGCCACCTGACATCACCGGGGTCATCAAACCAAACGACGTCCACGTACCATTGGGGTCATCAGACCAATCGGTACTCTCCAGGCTTATAGCCACTCAATGCCACCGCGGTTATCCGATCAATCGACATTCTCATTCTCATTTAAGTTCACCACCCTTCTATACCACCGGGGTAATCAAACCAATCGATATCCTCAACACTTTTCTCATTGAGATCACAATGCCATCAGAACACGCACAATTCAATTCATAAAAAGTTCGCCAGTCAATCATTTCATTCAATCACTCATCCAGCAGTGTCCTGGCATTCAAAGAAAGGATTAAGAAACACTTACTTGATTAATCAACACAATGCCACACCAGACAACTCTCCTCAATGCCACAAATATATAATCCCGCGAATTCTTCGTCAACCTAAAAAGATTTACCATTCTTAAATTAAAAACCATGGAATGCTCGCCTTCATTAACTCAACCTTTCCCTCGCCATACCATTGGCAATTCAAGACACCTTTTTTAACAATCGAACACATGACAATGCTCGCTTTGAACCCTTAATGTATTCAGTTTACTCAGCCATACACATGGCAAGACAAAATTTAGAGTTTCGTGCACCAATTTTGCCATAAATCACTTTCAAACCTCAATCCACTTCTCACACTTCCCATTGACACCTCGCATGATGTCATACAAGACATTATAAGTCAATTGAAGTCCAAATATTTCCCATTTAGTCCCTAAACAGAACCGGCCAGCATGTAGTCATCCTTAAAATCGAACCGATTTCGGTTTCCAACGGTTTAATCGAGCCATACTTCAATCCCAAACCTAACTCTTTACGCAAATAACATTCCAAGACCTTCATTTACATGATTAGAAGGCTCACCAAGAGATTTGAAGTGGATTGACACCCCCAAAGACTTCGGAACAACCCGGTCTCCTATTGATCAGAATCTGTCCAGTTTTGATCATCAATGTTCAGCCATGAAAATCTAATTTAACACCATCTACTTGCAGACACAGACCATCCGACCATAATACTAGATGTTATCAAGCTCTCCTAAAAAAATTTGAGGTCAATCAGAGTCTCTAAGAGGTAGAGCGAAGACCTTACCCCAACTCGTGCGGATTTCGACCGGTTTGGTCTAAGGGCTGGTTTGGAAAACCGTCCAATGAAACCTCGATCTACCACTTGAAACTTGTCGGGGACACGTTAACCTTGCTCCTAGTGGTTGGCGCACGACAAGGCGACGCCAGAAAGGGGGGCTCGAGTAGACCGAACAGAAGGGGCAGAAACTATTTTTCTAGGCAGTTTTTGGCAAGAGCAAAAATGAGAGTAAAATGCAAGGGAAATTGGTGGGATGGCTATACACAGCTGATGAGGCTTCGATATAATTGTCTCACACATATAATTGTGGTTAATTTGATTAGACTTGGGTTGGTGAGGGCAATTAATGCTTGGGGCATCATAAGTTGACATGTGGCATGACCAATAATACATCTTAAAGCTTTGACTCAACTTTTGACCCATTGTATAGCAATTTTCGGCAGCCATATGGGTAGGAGAAATGTCCATTTTGTCCTTCTTGAGTTCTTAAGGCAAGGGCAAATGGTCAAGGGGCAAAATGGTAATTTTACACTTTCAATCCAAACTTCGCTTTTCCAATTTGAAATTATCATTGGGCGAAATGTCGTCAAATTCCTATCTTAAATTGGAATTCTCTATTTTCAATTGCCAATTTTGAGCTTCCATTTCATGATCATTTGTCCGTCGATCGTAATTCCAGTTCGTCTCGAACTAACGGGCGGCTTTTGCAAACGTTACACGTATCAACTCTGTGATTCTCATCACACTGAGGATAACTCAAGTTATGACAACTTTGGTTATCATGCAATTGTGAAGGTTCATCGCTAATTCCGACAGCTTCGATCGTCATAGTTTGATTTAGGAAAATTTACAAATTATAATTAGTTAAGCGGCATCACTCGCGATCCAATCATAGAACGCTAGCATTGTATTCCTTAATCGTTATCGAATCGGTCTCATTGGTTATAAATGTTCCCTCGACAATCCTTATGGTCAAAGCATCATTTCCTATTTCGAGTTTCCTACATCCACGTACCTTGTTATGCGTTAGCCTTCCCTTTTGGTCAGTTTATTCAAAATTGATTAGATCTGAGCGAGACAAAATTGAAATACATCGAAAGGTGCACTCACATTCAACAGCCTCAAAATAGCAGGAAATTTAGAATGTCACACGTGAGATTCTGCTCTCATGCTGAAACATTCGAACCAGCCCCCGAAGCTCCAAATTTCTAACCTCAACATCCTTGTCAACAATAGGCTTCTTTAAGTCGAGGTAAAGGAGACCAATTGCGAACACCAGGTACCGAAAAGAGAAGGAAGCAAGAAAATAGAGCAAAAGCATACGACGACTCATCTGGGGACCCATATCAACATTTGTTTGATGTGCAGACCCTTCGACGTGCAGTAGCGTAACTAAAAAATTTTGAGCCTGCCATGATCGCAAAACACTGGGGATGCATATCAACATTTGTTTGATTCTCGTAACTATATTCCCATCACCTGTTTGGCAAGTTTGTAATATGCATTTTGCTCTATGTATGGTTTTTTTTAATAGTAGGATTTTACATTTATATTACTTTGGTAGATGCATATCAACATTTGTTTTGATGGAATTTTGCGCAAATTATGGGGGTTCTTAAGAGTCTGTTAACAGTGTGGTTTCCATGGTGCATGTCATATATTATGTTCTTCATCCTGAAATTGTACAAACAACGCTAGACTTTGCGGTGATATCGATAGTATTTTCTCCGATACGACGGAAGAAGCATGAGTTTCTTGAAAGCAACCGCCTCGCAGATTTAGAAAATTCGAAGTGAAGGCCATTCGTTTATGATTCGTATTTGCAGATGAAAAGAGTTCCACCAGTGACGGGTGATAGTACGAGTTAGCGCTTAGTCTTCGGGAATATATAGGCAAAGTAGAAGGGGAGGAAGTACTTGAATCACGAAATTGCAAAAGAAAACATATGTCGACCAAATGGTAAATTAAACGGATGGCAAACCTTTATTCCCATTTATTGTTCTCGAGTATTACAATGAAAATGAGATCATGCAAGATTATTCTTGGTGTTTTTGCCTTACGTATGGTTCGCCCTTCGACATCCACGGACTTCACGGAATCGTATAACCTTCAAATATTAAGGACAAGTTTGATGAGTTCATGAATTTGAATAAGCAAGAGAAACTGAGTTTTTTCTTTTACCTCCACAATTCAACCCGTGCGCGAGCGGGTTACCGCAGTACTTCGCCACGTAAACCACATTGGCCATGTCGAATTGCGTCTCCGTGCTGTGCGATAGATTCTTGCATAAGCAAGTGACGTCGCTGTTCCTCACCGCGCCACAGCAGCCCACCGAAGGCTGCCCTCCCCGTTCTCCCTTCAAGACGAAGGGGGAGCACTGTTTCAGCAGCTCCGGGTCACTTCGGCACTGCTGAGCCACCGCGCTACTGGTGGCCGTGGCCAAAAGCACGACCACAAACAAAGTCACCTCCAATTTGGTCATTTGTTGCTTCTTTTTTCTTGCGTATTTTGTGTGCGTGTGTGTATCAAGAGAGTGAAGGGGTGAATGCTTTATATAGAGAGGGGAACCGTATAAACAGAACTGAAGCACTCTTGGTGTGACAGAGAAATCCGCGGTGAACTCGCAAAAAAAAAAAAAAACATTGTTGTTGAACGGCACCTATTTTGGAGGAAGTGCACTCCGCGTGAATCTAACAAGCCGTTTAATTCGTCATTCAATCTGGCTAAACAAACAACAAACTAAATAGTAAATTCGGCCAAAAGAAATGTGTCAACAACACACAACCTAACGCTTACTTCACCAATCCTCGCAGGTCCATTGACCAACAAAAATCTAAAATTCAAGCACCGAGTATCTCTCGTGTAACACCAATCCCTCTTCTTGTGTGCACCCACATTTTCAAGTTGTCGTCTCGCATACAGGATCGTACGAGGATCAAACCGTTTAGAAGTAAGATTAGAGATATACTTGCCTCAGGTCGCCGCACGAAGATAACGGAGCTCGAACATCCTCTCGAACGAGGCCAAACCGACCTTCTTCCTCCTTAGAGCCACGGCCACCGAGAGGAATGAGCAAGGGACAGAGTGGACTGAGAAAGATGAGCACGAGAAAATATCCCCTCGCCTTTCACCTCATGGCCACTTACAGATCTCTACTTTCGAGTACCCAAATTTCACTTTGAAAATTGATAATATCATCATCGCTCTTTGCCTTTATTATTTTTATTTTATCATTGGAAAACGACAACAACATACCTAACCTCACCGTTCGTCCAAACATCACCATTGGACCGTAATAAATGCGGTTGAGTTTATATTTGTACAATTTGAGGTAAGTGGCTATTGAGTCATTGAAATAGATTTAAGTGTTTTATTTATTTATTTATCAATCTTTCATTTTTGAGTAATTAAAATATTATGTGAAAGAACAAACACGTAAGCTCTAGCGTGGGAGAAAAAATCCGTCTACTTTACTTTACTTCTTCCACTGACTTACTTGAAAATACAATCACAGATTGCAAATTCATGAAAAGATGTGATTCTCTTACCCAGTCCCAACATTCTTCTTCAGAAACATACGACGGTAAAAGAGTTCTGTGATGAATCAGTGAAGGTGTACTTTGTCTTGGTTACATCATCACAGAGAGGCTCCTCCCTCGTACTCTGACTTCCTTCAATGACTACATGACCTGATCGTAGGAAAACAAGAAATTCCCCGCTTAGAATGTTGATAATCCAAACCTATATGGCGATATATGTGGTAAATTATTTATTATTATTATCATTATTATTTCAGAGTAAGTGGAGTGATTATAATGTGCCACTGCAAATCTGGTTGAAATTTAACCACGCTTCATCGCAAATGTTGTTGAGGCAGAACAACTGCATGCTTGATCCTCTCTGAGGCGGCATAGAATTGCTGGCCATAGAGCTGAAATATCCCTCCCACTGCAAGTGTTTGAAATTTCAGCAACAGCATAAAGATCTTGCTCCTTTGCATACCCCATGCCCAAAAACTGGAAGATGAAAATACAATAATCCCTATTAGACAAAAATGTGAAGCTTCCATCATGCAAATGATCCTTCCTTCATAGTATAAACATCGTTTTCATCATAACTCGGGATTCTTAATGGTATGATCCCTTTTTTTTAATCAAATAATGCATATACCAACAGGAACTCTATTTTCAGCAAAATGAGAATGTCTCCTCACCTCATGTCGGGAATGACATTGTTCATGAGAATAACGTATGAACAGCTTTTCCTCATTTTAAAGCCTTGTCTTTATAACACAGCTTCTCCAACTAAAATGTTGGAGAACACGTAAGGAAGCCTTTTTTTTTTCAATTTTTGCCTTATATGCACAAGCTCAACAATTTTTTCCTAGAAAGTTACACGGCTGAATTGTGCCATCCTATACAAAGAACATGAATATAAGCACTCAATTAGTGAGACCGTTCAAGCCAAATACACCACACTTTGCATTGTGCGTTATAAGCGTAGAAGGAGATATGAGTATATAAGCACACGGACCCATAAGCATCCTGAGCAGACAAAAATTTGCACTAATAGCATGATTAAGGTTTTATACATAGAAAAATTTCATTGGCAGCAATGCAAGCCACGCCCACCAAGAGAGAAGCATCGAAAAGAAACGGCCGGCGGCCGTTGTGGCGGTCTTAGGTGGTAGTGTGTGTGAGCTGGGGTGGAGGCAGGAGATGAATGGTTTGTCATGTTTCGTAGATGGGTCTTCGTCTTTGGGTTTGCACGTTTAGCAACAGCATAGTGGGTTCTGATTCGCAGATCTCACCTAGGGAGGGTACTGTGCAGGTGAATGTCTCCATTGGGAAGAGTGCCATCGCAGGGATTTACAACGACTTCGTGTGTGCAATTTTGGATTGGTGGCGTCCTGGGAAGTGCAACTTTCAGTAGTTGGCACCGTGCTTCTCTGCTCAATCTGGCCAAACAAGTACCTCATTTGAAATGTTTTGAAGTTCTTAGTCACTGTTTACTTTATCATCTGTTCAGTGTGTACTAGTTAGTTTATGTATTTCTTGCTGTGGGGATTAATCGATGTTGAGTATGCAAATCTGTTGTTTGCTTTATATAACTTGAATTGAACTTGAGTTGTATCGAATGATTCGTGTAGGCACATCATAGGTGAGCCATTTTTTTGCTTCTTCTTAAGTAAACTGAGCTCTGAATCGCCATTTGATACTCTGCTTCACTAGTGGTGCAGGACCTTGGCAACAAGTTATTACTTAATGCTGCAAATAAGCCTGCCCTCGTGCTGGGAAGTGTAACTGTCTGTCCGTTGTTGGGGAAGAATTAAAGTCGGTTATGGACTTATAGTTATAGCTACTACTAGTCTCCAGTCCATATGCGCTCCAGAGAAAGAATGTAAACTGTCAAAGCTCGGTTGTGGTCAACAAAGTTGGGTTACGGCCAACGAAATCAACGTGTTGACCGGGTCGGATCAACTCGACCCGATTGACTGGATTTCGCCTTTTTAGTCCAATTCACTGCCCATCTGATCTATTCTCATGAAATTAAGATAAAAAAATGAATTGTACAGCATAGGTATCACCTAAGAATGATTAGTATTGGTTGATTGGTTGAGTTTTATGCAAAAATCCCAAATTTCAAGTTGAACCCAAATATGAGATTTGTACAACTAAGGCCCTTAGCTACCAATTCATTCAATCTAATCTCACCAATGTCCCCTCATGAGTGACATGTGAGAGAGAGAGGAGAGATGAGAGAGAGACTGAGAAGAGAAAGAGAGGATATCAGTCCCCTCTTGATTGGGTGGGATGCACTGCACCTGCCCCATTCAATACTCTCTAATCGATCTTTCTAAATTGGTACCTAAAGTAGATAGGAGGTACGCAACCGTAATATTAAATCTTGCAATTTTCATGAAATTGATCTCTTTCTCCTTAAAAAATTAAAACAGATACTTCGATTAGTCTTGTTTACATTGTAACTTTTTTTTTTTTAAGTAAAGTAGAGCTCGTGCATTGAAATAAGTGAAGGTGTATGTTCAAAAAGTGTAGTAATGCATAATTACCGACAATATTTGTGATATTTTTTCTGTTGGAATATTCTTGTAGGGTCGCGGTGAATTTCGTTTTTCGATTCTTTGGAACAGCAGCTAATTAGCGACAAATATCCATTTTTGTCGCTAATTAGTGACGAAATTGATTGCTCCCCGTTAATTGGCAACAAAAAATTATCAACGAATAACTGATTTCATCGTTAATTAACGACGAACAACTTATTTCGTCGCTAATTAGCGATGAATATCTTGTTTTCGTTACTAATTAGTGACGAATTAAACTATTTGTCGTTAATTAGCGACAAATAATCTTTGCCACAAAATTACCTACGGCTTTGGAGCGTCACTAATTAGCGACAAATAATCATAGAGATAGAGTACCCTGGACCATTATGATTTTGAGACATATGAGGAAGATGAAGGGGAAGGTGAAGGCGAATACGAAGATGAAGATTGTGATTTTTTAGAATCTTTCATTAATTATGTGTCATCATTATTAGGGCGACATATGTTATTGTTATCATTATTGTTGTTGTTATTATTATTATCATTATTGTCGTGAAATTAACAATAATAATAATGAGGTGGCTTTGTGATTATTATCCTAAGTGCATAAGGTGTTGTTGTTAAGCTGCAAAATTAGGGAAGAAATTTACATATTGTTACAAAAGTTCATCGCTAAATAAAAAGTTCGTCATTAATTTGGTCGCTAAAAAGTCGTCGCTAAAGTTTTGAAAATAAAAATAGAAATAAAATGTTTAATAAAAATAGAAGAAATAAACATTTAATAAATTAATAATTTGAAAATATATGAAAATAGAATATGAATAAAAATAAAAATAAAAAAATAATCAAATTAGTAACGAATTTTTCTTTTCGTCACTGAAATATATTCTTCGTCGCTAATTAGCGACAGCGACGAAATTGTTATTTCGTCGCTAATTGGCTAAGCAGCGCCAAATCCACCAAGATTTTTCATTTTCCAGAGTTTCCTCCTTCATTCACTCTCTCGCTCCCCTTTTTCTTCAAACCCTTCCCCCCATTTCACAGTCACTCCCGTCGAAGATGGCCATGATCGATGCTCTCCACGGCTCGGAGTTCTGCCTCCCTCCCCAGTTCCTTGCCAATGGCAATGACGACTCTGCTGCGACGGCGAAGGCGAAGAAGTGCCTCAACTGGGGCTCCAACCTGGGCTCCCGCTTCAGGTCCTACGGAGGGTATTCTGCTCCACGGAGACCGAGAGCGACGAGGACTTCGTCATTGCCGACCTCACCTGGAGAATGGCCGGCTCGGCTCTTGGCGAGGATGGTCTCATGAAGCCCAACATTTCTGATCTCGACTCAAATCGCACTGGGAGGGATTGAGAGCATCGCCGCATCTGGTGACGGCAACCAAGCAATTCGGGTTTATGGAGCCGATGTTGAAGTTGGGGTCCAACGAGGCTGACATTCAGAGAAGCATGGCGTTGGAGAAGGTTGGATTTTGGTTTTCTTGGCATCTTGTTTTTTGTTCAGTGTTTGCGAATTTCGTTTGTTTCACTAGAATTTCTCTTGGGCACGCAGGTTTTGGTCGATGCTGGACTCTATGAGAGCCAAGAGGAAGCTTTGAAGATTAGAAATGGTTCTCCATCGGATTGGGCAGGTAAATTGTGGGTTATATGTGGATTAGATATTGACGATGCTATTGCTTGATTCTCCAACTCTTCATCTATGGTAGCGGCTTGCTGATGGGCAAAAGTTTTCCATGGATGACAACCTCGTTTTCAGAAAAATAAGCTTAGCTGCCTTGCTTATACTTATCATCGCAATTATTCCTCTTAAGTTTGCCAACAATCTTTAGATTCAGAGCCTTGTTATCTTTTCATGTAGTGTCATCCAGCTATAAGTGTGATAGGCAAAGTTTTGTCTCAATTGAGGGACAAGTCATTTTTCCTGCGAGCATGAGAATACTGCATTTGTACCGAATGTGAACTGTTTGTCCGAGGATGCTTGCTCTTGTTCTGTACCCTGAATGTATCCATCATTGTTTCAAGATCGAGAAAGACTGATGCGATCATCGCTTAAGTTTCTGATAATTTGCCCATCAATTGATGGTTATATTTCATAGACAAGTCTGATGACACTCGCGATGTATAATCAACAAGCTAGTTTGCTATCGAAGTTGAAGCATTTTGGTTTCTGTTAGACATCTGTCGATTAGATTTTAACCTTCTGTGGAGTAAGGGTGCTTCAAAGCATATTTTCTTTGCTGTCAACTAATTGTTGAATCTAACAAAATCACCTAGAGAGGGGTGAATAGGTGATTTTAATTCTAATTAAAAAATTTTGCTGAATTAAACAATTTCAATGCTCAAATTGAAACAAGAACAATGATAACAACGTGCAATAAAACTAAACATAAAAATGAGAGTTTAGAGAATAAAATGATGCATGCTGAGTTTATAGTGGTTCAGCTCATTAAGCCTACGTCCACTCTCCCACGATGATAGCCAATTGGCTGGATTTCACAAAAAAGATTTGATGAAGGTTACAAGTAACAATGAGCACTCAATCTCTCTTACAAATCTTCAAAGTGAAGAAATTTTTTGATCTCCTAGAATAATCTTGTGAATTTGGACAACTCAGGTACTTTGATATTTTTGGTTTTTGACTCTCTCATAGATCACCATGATCCTTCTTTTATACTTCATTGCCTCCAAACTAGTCGTCGGACAATTCATCAAAGGATCGCTCTTCGATCTTTGGTTTGACGTCATCAATCGTGATTGAACGAGACTATATCTGAGAAGATATGACAACCGTTGAAGTAAAATCTGAACCACTCTGATTCAGTAGTTCATACAACTAAATCTTCAGTTCCAAAGGTAGAGTAGATTCAAATAGGTCACAAGATTTATTCTTGAAAAATAATAACCAATCGTAGATTTCCTCCTGATTTGATTTGATCGTTCATACAACTTAATCTTTCATAACAAGCACGAGGTGCTTGCTTTAATCCAGAAAGAGCTTTCCTTATAGCATAAACAAGGTCCTTTCCTACAGGTTCTTCAAAACCAGGAGATTGCTCAATATAAACTCTTCTTTAATATAGCCATTTAGGAATGCACTCTTCACATCCATCTGAAAAAAGTTTGAAGTCATTGTAACAAGCATAAGCAAGTAACCTTATGGCTTCTAACCTGGCAACTAGTGCATAAGTTTCATTCGTAGTCTATTCCTTCTTCTTGGGAATAACCTTTTGCAACTGGTCTTGCTTTATTTCTGACAACTTTCCCTTTATTACTAGACGATTTTTGGGTCTAGAAACTAATTTCCAAACATTATTGACTTTGAACTGATGTAGTTCTTCTTCCATTGCATTGATCCAATTTTCATCAGCTAGTGCTTCTTCAATCCTTTTTTGTTCTACTTTAGATACAAGAGCTATGTTACTCATTGCTTGTTTGAACTTGGATCTTGTTTCAATACCATCATCTACATTTCCCATGATGAGTTCATTTGGATGACTGGATTTGTGTTTCCAATTTTTGTTGAAACGATCATATGAGGATATTGCAGATTCAGTTTGCACTATTTCCAAACTTTCTTGATTTGGATGAACTTCCCTCTGAGTAGCTTCAGAGACAATAATTTCTTCCAAGTTTTGCTTCTCTTCAGATTCTATCTGTAAATCTGAATTTTGTGGAAGAAAAGAAGATTGACTAGACTCAGACTCATCATTCTGAAGGCTTTCATCAAACTTAATATTCATAGATTCTTCAACAGTATGAGAGCTCCTGTTGTAGACTCTGAAGGCTTTGCTTGTTGTTGAATAGCATTTCATCTAATTTCTTATCAAACTTACCAATGAGATCATTAGCATTCTTTAGAATAAAACATTTACAGCCAAATACATGAAAATATGCAACAATGGGTTTTCTTCCTTTGAAAAGTTCATAGGATGTTTTCTCAAGAATTGGTCTATGAGAAATATGATTTAAAATATAGCAAGCTGTTGAGACTACTTCTGCCCAAAAATGGGATGCAGTTTTGATTTCAATCAAAAGTTTTCTAGCCATTTCTTGCAAAGAACGATTTTTTCTCTCTACTATCACATTCTGTTGAGGAGTATAAGGAGCAGAAAAATCATGTTAAATTCCAAATTCATCAAAAAAATCTGAGAAACTTTGATTTTTAAATTCTTCCACATGATCTATTTTTGTGCATAAAATGATATAACCTTTTTCGTTCTGAACTCTTTTTGTAAATTTCGAAAAAGATGAGAAAACATCATTTTTATGAGCTAGAAACAACACCCATGTAAATCTTGAAAAATCATCAACAATGACAAGACAATATTTCTTAGCTCTAATACTTAAGATTATGTTGGGTCCAAAAATATCCACATGAAGCAGCTGCAGAGTTTGTTTAGTAGAAACTTGATTTATAAATTTAAAATAACTTCTTACCTGCTTACGTAGTGTTCATGTATGACAAAGTCCTCCTTTTTCAAACTTTGTTTGAGGCAACCCTCAAACGAGCTTCTTTGAAGAAAGATTTGAAATATGTTTAACACTGATATGGCCTAACTTGCTATGCTAGAGATCAAATTCATCTTTAATGGAGATAAAACATTTCACATCTTCAGAATCAACATCCAAAAAATAAATATTTCCATGTCTTCGATCAGTGAAATTTTGCTTCGTCTTTGCTCATACCTGTGCATTTTAAATCTTGAAAACAGATTTCATAACCATAATCACAAAGTTGACTTAAAGAGATAAGATTGTAGTTTAGTCCTTCGACTAATGAAACATCATTCACTGTCAGATTTCCAATTTTGACAGCTCCTTTTCCAATAACTTTTCCTTTGTTATTTGCTCCAAAGGACACACTTCTACCATTGTATTCGGATAGAAATATAAATATTTTTGGATCACCAGTCATGTAACTTGAACATCCACTATCCACAAACCATTTGTCCTTCTTTCTCTTTTGAACCTGCAAGAAATAAATAACTCATTGTTTCTTTGGTACCCACGCCTTTTTGGGTCCTTCGGTGTTAGTGTAATCTGATGACTTTCTGTTAATAGGCCTCCAGATTCACACATGGTTGACGTATGTATGATCTCATGAAATGCTTGTGAAAATGATATCTATATGCAACACTAGAAAGTTTTAGAAAATTTCTTTCATTTGTTTTAGGAAAATAATTTTTTGGATCACTTTCCCTTTTAAAGCATAAACCAGATTTATCATTGAAAGGTATTTGTTTAGAAATTATATTATCTAAAGTTCTTTAACTTTGAGAAAAAAAAATTTGAAGTGTTTTCAATCTCAATTTTTATAGAAAACATTATCTTTGGAAGCACAATCATGATTTTCCTTCAATTGATGAAATTCTCGTTGCAAAAAGTCTATTTTCTCTTTTTGAAGGCTATCTTGCTATTTTAAAGAAGAGTTCTCCTTTTTCAAAACTGAAACCCTTTTAAGAATTTCTTTGTAATTTTTGCTGAGTTCATCAATAAACTTAGTAACTTCTTCAGAAAGTTCAAATAAACATACCTCAATTTCTGAATCTAAACTAGAATCTGATTCTGAATTTGAATTGGCCATTAAGCAAATGTTTGCATAATCATCTTCGTTGTCATCAGAATTGCTTAATGTTTCTACTTTTAAAGCCTTCTTGTATTTCTCATACTTGACCTTGTCCCTTTTTAGAATAAGACAATTTGGCTTGATGTGCCCTGCCTTCTTGCAATGAAAGCATATTACATCCTTGCTTTCTTGGGCATTATTGCTTGATAATTTCTGATCATTCTTCTTCAATGACTTCTTTCCCTTGAAGTTTCTTCCTTTTCGAGCCATCTTTCTAAATTTCTTCACCATAAGAGCTAGTTCTTCATCATCTTCGTCTTCTTCATCTGTATCAGACAAACTATGTACGATTTCAATCTTTAAGGCAATTGATTTTTTACCTTTTGGATCTCCTTTCTTGTTGGTACGTTCTGTTTCATAAGATTGGAGTGTCCCAATAAGCTCATCCACAGAGAGTGGTTTAATTGTTTGACATTCTTGAATAGAAGGTTTGATGTGATTTCAATCATCCGTGATACCTCTAAATATCTTTCTGACTTGCATTGGTTCTAGAATAGGAGCGCCTTGTTTTGCAAATCCACTTGCTAGACATTGAAACCTGTCAATCATATCAGCAATAGATTCATCTAATTGCATTTGAAATACTTCATAATCACTCATTAGGATACTAAGTTTTGTTGCTTTCACTCTGTTGGTTCCTTGAAAAGTAATATGGAGTCTATCCCATATTGCTTTTGTAGATTCTTCTTCAGAAACACAATTATAAAGAGGAGTAGACAAAGCACAAAATAAAGTATTAACAGCTTTGAGTCCAGCCCTCGTCTTTTGGCCTTTTCTATTTCAGACATGGCTGGATTATGAGATGTTTTATTTCCTGAAGATGCAGTTGTAGTAGCAGTGGGTACAACGCCATTAGTGACAACATCCCACATCAGATCATCATAGACTTTGAAGAACCACTTCATTTTGTTGCTCCACATGCTGTAGCCTTTTCCATAAAAAAATGGTGGTTTGTTGGCATAATGCGAATCACTTGTTCCTGAGGAGTAATTGCTAGACATGATAGATCGTTAACTCAGAATTTAAGAATACTTCACAAATAAGAGTAACCTGCTTTGATACCAATTGTTGAATCTAACAATATCACCTAAAGGGGGGGTGAATAGGTGATTTTAATTCTAATTAAAAACTTTTGTGGAATTAAACAATTTCAATGCTCAAATCGAAGCAAGAACAATGACAACAATGTGCAATAAAACTAAACATAAAAATGAGAGTTTAGAGAAGAGAATGATGCACGCTGAGTTTATAGTAGTTTGACTTATTAGGCCTATGTCCACTCTCCCACGATGACAGTCGATTGGCTGAATTTCACTAGAAAGATTTGATGATTGTTACAAGTAACAATGAGCACTCAATCTCTCTTATAAATCTTCACAGTGAAGAAAATTTTTTATCTCTCAAAATAATCTTATGAATTTGGACAACTCAGGCACTTTGGAATTTCTGATTTTCGACTCTCTCATAAATCGCAATGATTATTCTTTTATACTCATTTGCCTCCAAACTAGCCATTGGACAATCCATCAAAGGACCGCTCTTCAATTTTTGATTTGATGTCATCAATCGTGATTGAACGAGACTGTATCTGAGAAGATATGACAATCGTTAAAGTAGAATCTGAACCCCTCTGATTCAGCTGCCCATACAACTAAATCTTCAGTTTCCAAAGGTAGAGCAGATTCAAATAGGTCACAAGATTTATTCTTGAAAAGTATTAACCAATCGTGGATTTCCTCCTGATTTGATTGAAGGAATATCTTGTCAATGAAATATCACAGACTTCCATAAAAAGATTTGCCTTAATCAAAAACCTGTCATTCGTGGGTCTTTAGAATCTGTTTTGTAAATAGGTGAAGAATCTGACTAGTCGCAGAAGCAGTCCTCAGAAGAAGACTTTCTGAATCTGAGCAGATATTTTAGAATAGAAATACTGAGCTTCAATAAAGTCCATCTGACACTCCATATAGTTCTTTAGACGAATAATCATTCAAATGAGATATCATGTTGCATCCGACTCTTAGAAGCAACTCCAACTGAATGTCTTCAGATGCACTCCATCTGACCATCTTCAGAAGTATTCCATCTGATCGTCTTTAGAAGCACTATATGGCTACTCTTTCCTCGAGTCTTAGTGGCAGAATTGGAGCAATACAAATTTCCGTTTACACATTCTTTCTGCAATAAAACATTTCAAATATCACACAGATTCTGTTGATAGGTTTGTCAAAATCAAAATAGAAGGATAATTTACACAACACTAATATCATTGACATTTGTCTCTTTTGTCCCATCCACAATGTTTTAGCAAAATCCATTAGGTACGAGAACGAGAGAATGTTTGGTTTTCCAGTTCAAGCATTTTGGCTGAGAAAGTTGTCCAAGTCAGCAGGGACACGTACGTGAGTCATCCAGAAATGCTTTCTGTTTTCTATGACCACTTTTATGATTGGGGAAACTCTACTCACGACGAAATTGTCAAACTGTTATGATTTGTAACTCTTGGCATCTGCCTATCCAGTTAACCAGTCCTCGAACTAATCATCCTGATTTTCTTAATTGTCTATAGATGAGAGTGCATCTGAATACATTCAGTTGGAGTTGCTTCTAAGGGTCGGATGCAGCATGATATCTCATTTGAATGATTATTCGTCTAAAGAACTATATGTAGTGTCAGATGGGTACCTTACCAAAAATAATATATCAGGAGGAATCAAGACATTCACAGCCGCTCCCCTGTTGCAATTCTGGAAGCTCGGCCAAATCTCTACTGCGCTATGGTCGGCGAGAAAGTTTGCATGAAGATTGGAGATGGTTCGTGGTCTCAGATGCATGAAGATTGGACACTGGTGACATGTGGTCACAGATATGCTGTGTGGCAAAAGTAATGCTCCTTATTGCATGCTCCGTTTTCCATTCGTCTTCATGTTCTTATGGGATATAAAAACAGGTGATTGGACTTATCTGGAGTGTACTCTGTAAGCCCAGGATCTGCATAAAGATTTCCAAATTAGTTTTATAAATTACTGTGATATGGTTATGCACTAGAGAAACAGCATATAGTTGTTAGTCATGACGATTATGCAGAATTCATTTCCCATCTCCAGTTCTTCTCTGAACCAGCGAACCAGGCTCGCAGCCAAATGCCGTGAATGATCTCGTAACCTCATTTTCTTTTATTTATATCTTATTACTTGCTTAATCAATGGCAATATAAATTCTACAAATTATTTTTTCTTTTAATTGAAAAATAAAAAATTTATTTTATCATACCATCACAAATTATAAAGTCGTCCCGTGCCCAATCGGTCATCGCAAAAAATCCATCGTAAGAGAAGATTAAAAAATTAGTAATAAAATCTCGTCGTTGGATTTTTTGTTGCAAAATTCATTGCAAACGAATAAATAAATAAAAATTCATGGCAAATTAGCGACAAAAGCAATTTTTCGTCGCTAAAATGATGTGGCAACAAAAACATTTTTTGTAGCCAATAGCGACGAAACAAAATTTCGTCACTAACATCTATATAGCAAATTAGCGACGAACGCAAAATTTCATCACAAAACTGCTAGTTAGGATTTAGCGACGAAAAGCTGAGTTCGTTGCTAATTAGCGACGAACAATATCTTTGGTTGCAAACTGGCTTCCTAGCATTTAGTGACGAACGTTGATTTTCGTCGCTAATTGCCTTCTAAGGGATTACCGACGAATTATTACTTTTCGTCACAAATTTGGTCGCAAATCACCAAATTTGCGACGAAATAGGTTCGACACTAACTTTTGCGATGAATCGGCGACAAACAACTTTTTGTCGCTAATTTTCGTTGCAAAATTTAGCGACGAACATGTACAGTTGGTTGCTAAATTTGGCACACTAAATTTGGCGACGAAAAACCCTTCTCGTCGCTAAATTTAGCCGCGCCAAATTAGCCACGAACTGGTTTTTGTGGCAAAATTTGTCGCAAATTAGCGACAAACGATTTCTGTTCGTTGCTAATTTGTGACGAATTATTTTCGTCGCAAAGTTTGACGCAAATTAGTGGCGAAAATTAGTGATGAACATTTTCGCCACTAATTTGCCACGAAATTGTGTCGTCGCAAATTTCATCGTAAATTAGAAATGAACTGTCAATTTTTTGTCACTAAAGTTTGCGACGCCGATTTGGCGACGAATTTTTTTTTTTTGTTGCTATTTTTCGTCGCAAATATGTTTAGTGACAAATTGTCACTAAAATTCGTCGCTAAAAGGCTTTTTTTTTTGTGGTGACATCCGTTGGGAGTATTTCACCAAAATTAACACATCGCGCATCTTTATTCAATTACAATCGAAAAAGTATATATAGTAATAGTAGTAGTTGCTCATGAGTTAAAGCCCAAACTATCAATAAAATTTATGGTCAAACTGTAAAAGTCATTTGGCGTCAAGGGGATCCTACCCCTAGAACCACGCTGGGACGGCTCTGACAAACTTTTGCCCACTCACCGATGAGTGAAAATCTTGTACGTTCCTATTGGTTGGGAGTATGAACCATATCCTACCAATAAGGAAGGGCATACTATTCTTTTATAGTAATCCAATTATGGGACGTTCAAACAACACTAATAAAAAAAGATTATATGCTTGTTCTTATTGTATGGTACATATGTTCACATTCAAGAGAAGGGGGCAGGGGACGGATCTAAAGTTTGATGTCGGGGAGAATGGGGATGCACTAAATTCTTAATGTCTCTCCTTTCTTATGAAATGTTATCTAAAGTCAATTTTCGTCTCTTTCCAACGTTGTCATTTTTAGCTTTTAAAAGGTGAAATTTTACTTATTTCGAACACTCAAGATAATAATGCTAATATATAGTCGTTTATACAATTACACTAATCATTTGCTGAAGCAAAAAGAAAAAATGCTATAAACTCAAAAAAAGTAAAGTAAAATCAAGGACTAGAGACCCAATGGATCGAGAAAGCGACAATGAGGATTGGCAAGCCTTGAAGCTTCTACAGTCCGACATGCCCTGCCTCACCGGCGAGGCCCTGTTTTGCATGGAAAATTTAAAAAAAAATGGTAATTATGCATTCCTTATTAGTTTATTCCATATAATTTTAATAAGATTAACAAGTGAGCCTACATTTACTTTTGCAATTATATATTAGACTAAATCTTTAGGAGTTACTTGTAGAAGAGTTTCTTTTGTAATTTTCCTTTGCACGTGGGCTTATGCTCTTTCGCTGGACAAAAAGACTTCACCTCGTAAAAGTTACATGCAATTTAAGTATTTATAAAAATAAAAGAGAAGGACAATTATCAATTTGACCTTTTAAAGTAATAGGAAATTCTTATTTTTTCAAAATTCATAAGTTTTTTTTAATCTTTTTATTAAGAACATATTAGTAAACTCTTTTCTCTTTTTTTTATCATTTTTTATTTAAAAAATCCAAATTTTCATTTTTTTTTTCTCTTTTTATTTTTTATTCTTTCTTTCGGCTAGTCGCCGGCCATAGCCATGACAGGAAACTAGGCATAGGCAGGCTCAAGGGTCGGCTGGTCCCGACAATCTCGAGCTCAGTCAAGGCTGGCGAGCATCGAGCTCGGCTGAGGCATGCGAGCTCCAACCCCGCTGACTTGCATCATGGCAAATTGCCAGTCTCTCGGCCATTGCCAGGGTCTACGATCGGCGGAGGAAGGAGCGGTGTGTGGAAGAAGGAGCAAGAATGAGAAAAGGAAAAAATGAAAAGAAAATGAAAAAATAAAAAATAAGGAAAGAAAAAATGAAAAGAAAAGGAGAAAAATATAAATATAAATAATTTTTGAATTCTTAAAAATAAATAAATAACCAAAAATAAAGTAAAAAAATTGATCATGAAAAAGGCAAACATGAAAACAAGGAGGAATGAAAGATGCGGAAAATGTTTTCCAAAATGTTTTTCTAGACTATTTTATTTTTCGCCAACGAAAAGCCAAAAAATATGAAAAATGTTTTTCTTGAAAGTTTTTTTATTTTGCGAAATAAACAGAGGCTTAATATATCTCAGGTTTGAAAGAACCTATTTTATCTTATAAAAATTTTACAAAAAGAACTGAATTTTAAAATGTTTCTCTCTTTTCATGTTTGTGTGTGTATAAATAATGAATAACCTCTTTATATTATGTGAATATTAATTTCACTAATTAATAACTTTAATATTATATGATAAGATGATTTTATGTGATTATCCATGTTAATTTCTTCTTTACATGGAAAGCTTTGGACTTTTTGCTACTTCCATTCAAACCATCCACATTCTCAACAATCTTTATTTTCTTTCCTAAAATGAGACAGATCACATTATGTCTTGCTTCCATTAATTTTTCCCATTTTTGCGCACGTTTATAAATTTGTATGCTATTTTTGCTAGATTTTAGAGATGTTGAGTACACAGGCAAACTGCTATCGACTATCGAGTTGGACAGCACTAAAATTTAAAGAGGAAAAAAAAAAAAACATAACTTGATTAGGTCATATAAATTTCCCAACCAAACTGCGAGCTGCTCAAATGAAAAAAGGAAAAGAAAAATTCCTCCCTCTCTGCGACCGCCATGCCGAGCCACCTCCACACTTCTCTCCGGGCAAACGCACCTTCCTTCTACTCGAACTCCTCCTCCTCCTCCTCGTCGCCGTCGCAGTCCTTCGCTGCGAAGCTCCTCCTCCTGCTGACCCTCCTCCCTCTCTCCCTCGCCCTCCTGGCCTTCGCCCTCCAGTGGCGCGGCGGCCTCACCGACCCCACCACCCGCTGGGCCCCTCCCGGATCCAGCCACCTCTTCCCCGGCATGGACAACGCCTCCCCTCTCTCCTCCGTCTCCCGCCACTCTTCTTCTTCTTCCTCGTCTTCATCCGATTGTGCCCATCTCGCTCGCAGTGCCTCTCCTTCCTTCCCGTACTACCGGGATTGGAAGTTCGATTTCGGATCCAGTTTGAAGCCAAAGGTTCTTTATTTTTTTCCCCCGATTCGCTTCGTGAAACTTCGTTGATCTTGGCGTTGATTATGCTCTGGAGGCTCATCTTTTAAATTTTGAGGACGAAAATTGCGATGTCGATCTCGGATTGGAAATTTTTCAAGATTTTTGTTCCAGTGTGAAGGCGAAAGTTTGATTTTTTTTTTTTCCTTTTGCTTCCCGGTGTTTGTGTTGATCCCGATCTAGGTTCTTTTTCTTACTGTGTGTGCGTGTGTGCTTTTTCTTTTGTCGAGTACGTTAGCTGCATTTGGCATTCTGGATGTTCAGCGATGTCATTCTTGGGGTGGCTGGCTTTGGTTGTCTGAATGAGTATTGGCGACTCCTAGTCCTGATTACTGGTCTCATGCTGTGTGAGTATCTTGACATCATTGACCGATAGGTTTCAAATTATACATCTGTTCTAGGGTCCTAAAGTGCATCCGATGGTAAATTAGTACTGGTATACTTTTTACGTTTAGAACTGAAATGAAAGGAAACATTTATACTTAACAGTGAACTTTTTATATATAATTGAATTATATATACAAATGAAAGGAAAATTATCTGAACAGTTTCCAGACGAGTTTTATGAAAATGAAAGATTGAAAGTTGTACGCACATTTTGTACTTTATATGCTGCATGTGCACCAATACCGTTGGTGATATTGATTTGTCAGAGTGATTAGTAGGCGTTGTAAGGGAACACGGAGAACTGAGATGTAAATGTGCTGACTACTGATCTTCAGGTCATGAATATTCTGGCCGGTTTAAGTGTGGCCGAGAGTCAATTAAGGGTGGATAGGAATCAGTGTGAGCATTTCTATTTTGTTTCATCATGTGTTAGAGTCCATTCTATGTCAATTGCAGATATACGGACTATGTGCTGTCATCCGTAGATATGGAGACTCTTTTGGGTTTTCTACTTGCATATGATAACCTTCTCAGATTCCCTTTTCACTGCGTAGATATGCGTAACAACAAGTACCTCAGCTGGTTTGGATCAGATTCTGCCATGGATGTTTTACCATAAGGTTATTGGAGTCACAACCTTCTTTTTATTTGTTGAAGGGAAGGCTGCATCTCCTAGCATATCCAAAGTTCTTGAATCTATTCCGGTAAGTAAATACTTACTTTAATTTGGCTGCCTTTTCTCTCTCTTTCCCTTTCTTTCAGGATCTTTACTATTTGGAAGTTAAGATTCAAATGAAACATTGAAAAATGTGCTTATAGAAAGATATGATCTCAGGGGCAAATCTGTTCTTTTATTACAACATAAATACAACCCAACGTTCAGATGTACCATTGGGTAAAGCAAATATTGACAGAATCCTGGATTGTTATGGTTCTATTTGTTTAATATTTGGTAAGAAAGGTAGGCTTGAACATTTATTAAATGCCGCTTTTACAGGGTGTAAGAGTGATATACAGAACAAGAGAGCTAGAAGAGCAGCAAGCTAAAAGGTGAAATCTGTCATTTTGATATTGGATTGTGTCACACCACTCTAACTGCTGACTGAGATGATTATTGGCAGATCAACGACTTTCCTCTGTTGTTATTTCTTCTTCGTTACATCATACTTTGATTACATTTTGGTTTAACGTAGTGCAATTGGCTTTTCGTTTGTGATACGTCTTCTATGAAATTAACATATTTTCTGTGGTCTGTGTACATGACATGGGTTGCCCTCAGAAGTTGAAAGTTTATGTATAGTGGTTATTTACTTGATTACCTTTCTAAACCTATCATCTTTTGTGGTCTTATTTTTCCTTGGATCCATCAGTCGAATCTGGAATGAGACTTGGCTATCAAGTTTCTTTTACAAACCATGCAATTATGAGCTATTTGTGAAGCAATCTCTCAATATGGAGATGGCCATCGTCATGGCGAGGGTATCAATTTGCACTCATTTTATTGCATAAATTATATCACAAGAACGAAATCTGACTCTGCTTGTATAACGTCAGGATGCTGGAATGGACTGGATAATTCATCTTGATACAGACGAGCTGATGCACCCGGCTGGTGCACAAGAATATTCTCTGAGGCAATTACTGATGGAAGTCCCTGATAATGTGGACATGGTTGTATTTCCAAACTATGTAAGTGAAGGGTTTTGAAATTATTCTGATGGTTTCGTAGGGCTTCTTTTAGTTTGTTTTATTATTTCATTACAAACTTATTGCAAACTTGTCCGTTGCCTCCTCCTGAAGGTGTTTGATTTTTCCATATGGACTTTGATTTTGTTTTGTGTTGTGAGATAATGGGAGATAAGAGTTGTTAAAGTTTCACCTTTCTCTTTGCTGCCTTTGATTAGGTCTGGCACCTAATATAATTGATATTTCCTCTGATCGTCTTCTAGGAGAGCAGTGTAGAGCGTGACGACATCAAAGATCCTTTCAGTGAGGTAAATGCTTCTATCACACTCAAAAGGTTTTTGATGTTGGTGTCCATTTTTATCCAGAAAGTCCATGTTCACCGAAATAAAGTTTAGGCCATTGCTGTGCCTGAATTCATATTCTTCTGTCTTTTCAGACTGTGGACTTCCTTTTCCAATAATTTCATGACTGCTGTCAGTCAGAATGATGTTGAACTTGTTTATTTCCGTCAAATCTATGATTGTTATCTTCATCAGTTTGCACTGTATATTTCCAGCTAATACTGGATGTTCATGAAAGATATGCACTTTTGATTTGTATATGTACTCTGCTGAGCAGGTCTCAATGTTCAAGAAAAATTATGACCATCTTCCAAAAGATACTTACTTTGGAATGTACAAAGAGTCGACTCGTGGTAATCCAAACTATTTCTTGACTTATGGGAATGGGAAATCGGCTGCCCGAATTCAGGATCATCTCCGACCTAATGGAGCACACAGATGGCACAATTACATGAAAACCCCCAAGTATGACGCTCTTATCTGTGAATGTTTGCCTTTTGATTAGCAGTCTACTTCAGAGGCCACAAATAATGCATCCCACCAACCCCCCCCCCCCCCCCCCTCCCTCTCTCCCTTCTAGATGTCTGTACAGTTGTTTGGGTGATTTATTTAAAAATCTATCTCCTTGAGTATAAGTAGAGTTAATATTACTAGAGTCCTTTCTTATGTAGGATGTTTGCTGATTTGAGTTCTGTCATTTATCTACTTGTCGATAAGTCTTTAGCTAAAAGTCTTGGTATCTGTTCGGGTAGATTTCAATTATGTCATTTGCTTTGGCTGTTAGTGAGGTCAAGCTGGAAGAAGCTGCTGTTCTACATTACACATATGCCAAGTTCTCAGATTTGACTTCTAGGCGTGAGAGGTGTGGCTGCAAGCCCACAAAGGAAGACGTTAAAAGGTGCTTCATGTTAGAATTTGACAGATCAGTGCGTGATCTCTCTCTCTCTCTCTCTCTCTCTCTCTCTCTCTCTCTCTCTCTCTACGTGTATGTTTTCCTATATAGATCTGTCTTTTCCTTTTTTTTTCTTTTGTTGGATTGAGGAGTGGGGTGTGGGCGGCTTTGAGGAAGAAAGATGTAGTTGCCAGTGAAACTGAGCTGCATTTAGATGTAACTGGCCCTTATTTACTTATGGAGAGATCACAAGTTGTAGGAGACCATTGCATTGATTTTGATTTAAATTGGACCTGTGGAGCAACATATAAGCTTCCATTGTGAGAAGTTATGCCTCACCCAAGTGTTGGGCCTTATATGTCTTATACGAAATGTAATATTGTATATATATCCAGAATGGAAAATGATGTCTTTTCTTATGATGATGCTAGGTAAAAAGTGCTTTAGATAACTTGGAAACATCTGAGAGTCGAATGCAGTCGCAAGTCATTATTTCTCATCCTGATTTCCATCTTTTATGAAAAATTATTCAGTGGTTGAGATGTAGCGTCTCTGTTCATGCTATAATCATCTGTTTCTGAATTTTCTTTTGACTAAAGACTAAATCAACCAAATATAAATGTCGCAGGCATTCATTATTGCTTCAACAGCTACTGAGGATGAAATGTTAAACTGGTAACACCTGGATACTATGCAGTTCTTTTCTTGTCTCGTTTCTTTTAAGATGCTTCAATTTTGGTATGATGAGGATCGGTCTGCTCAATAGTTATTGGCTTTACATAAATTGGCTCTTTTTGGCAAATCATGTGATTTTTTTCTTTTCTTTTGGTTTAGGTATCGTGAACATGTTGTCTGGGGTGACAAAGACGTAAAAATGAAACTCCTGAGAAAAAGCATTCTTACTCGCATATATGCTCCAATGGTAAGCATCATTTCTAATATTTTCTCTGCTGAATAGTTCTATAAACAAGGCTTTCTGCCCTTATCTCTAATTATGCTTTGTCACGATTTGACCTTTTTCTGGGACATGGGTAGGGGAAGATGGAGCGAGTTTTGATTTTGTAATGTTGGGCACATTTAAATTCTCTTACAACTAATTTCTATAGGTGGATCCTACACTAGATAAAGTGTAGTTTAATAGATAAATCTCCGAACCTCACCCCACTTTTGGAGGAAAAAAGCATGCTGTCTAATTTTGGAGTTCAAGTTGACACCTCATTTTCTCCTCCTAAATTGTTTTTCTCTTTATTGGATCCATTTTTACAATCTCTTCTACATCAGGCTATTATACAAGGCCTGAGGGAGTCTGGTGTCTTCAGCTCTGTCATCGCATCCGCCCCGTCAATTCTATCAAGAGACAAGTTCTTATCTATGATTGGTGGCGGTAATTCATCTAGAGCAGTTGCCTCGGAATCCCACCCATCGAGAAAGGCTGGAAGTAGCGTGGAACTCCAGTCGACTGCACGGAAGATCTTGGATGTTGAAGCCAGTGGTGCTGCTTTTCATGTATCAGCCATCCCACCATTGTCGCCCCCAGGAATGAGGGGATACATCTCGGTTGAAGTACATTAGTATATACCTCGGTCCATGATTGTTGCCATTGCCTTAGCTTCTCGTCCTTGCATGCAAGTTTCTGGTTGCAAGGAACAATCAAGTGACAAAATTTGCTAGATTTTAGATGAGGGGGGTGTGACATGATCTACTTGTGTCCTGTCTCTCTTGGTTTTTCTAAGTGGCTTTGTGAGTCGTGCATTGTTTTGAACTGAGTTTCAGTGATCTCAGTGGAAACTGGAGTTATGTTGTACTTGTATTCATTACATGTAAAAGAAAATGCTCAGATCGTTTCCCCTGCAATTATTGGTTGCGTCTTTGGCTTAGCTGTGACAAGAAAGAAGACGCTGGACGCGTTTCAGTCATACAAAGTTTTGCATCAGGATATTGTGCATTACTGTGTTTTAGATTTTTCATCAAATGCTGAGATTATATCTGTCGATATTGTAATGCGAGACTGAAGCTGAGATTAGAACAGGACCAACTTATGGAAAACAGAAATATGAATGACGAAAAAAGAATACAGCTTCGGTTCTGCCGAGCCGTTATACCTATTTCAGAGCATTGACAATGTACCGAGCCACGAATATCCTATCAAGCACAAAGTACATAGCTAATTGAGGCAAGGGGGAGAGTAGTGTTAAGAACTCAAACAGCATTTCATCTGCTTTCGTTAATCAGAGAACCTGCATCGAGAAAAGAGACTCTCCCTCACCACGATACAAAACACTACTCATTTGCACGCATATGAGGAATTCAACACTGTGAAGTAGACACAATCTGATTGATATTTTGAACAGCGCTACATGAATTTTATTCTCAAGTGCCAGACATGGGTAACTCAAAACAGTGAGATTTAGCGACCAATTGGCAGCCAGAGGCCGCCAAGGTCGTCCGACCTCAGACGATGGCAACCAGCGCCAGATCTGGCTCACCGGTGGCGTAAGCTCTCTGCCAACATGTGAAGAGTACGAGTTTTTTTTTTTTTCAAATAAAAGAAGAAGAAGAAGAAGAAGAAGAAAAAGAAAACGCAGCCAAATTCGCTTGCAAGAAGAATTTTACCAAACACTATTTAGCTCAAAGTTATTCTACAAAAACTTATATCTAAATGCAGTTTGCATTTCGGAAATCCCCTTTAGCCCAAAGAACTTTGCATTATCCAGGGACTTTCCTCCAAATCCGAACCAAGTGCACCCAATGTGACCTAATTCGTGATTAACTGCTAATGAGTTTTGTATCAATATGAACGTAAGTTGATCCATTTTGAATTCCAAATCAAGCAACGCCCTGACAGAAAAGTATTTTTCTTCCCCTTATGGTCGTTGAAGAACTCCAAAACCCATCTTTGGATTATACCCTGTGGACGGACCCTTTTGTTCTATGTCGCGAGCGATCCAAGCTTCGACGAAAGAGATAGATCACGACAAATATGTTTAGAACACGAAAAAAAGAAAAGGTCGAAGCTTTCAAATATTTCACCGCATAAATAAGAGAGGCTATCAGACATATTGATTAGTGTCGAATAAAAGATGATAGGGAACATGATAGGAACGCTTTCATCTCTAACCCATAATTGTTTCTTTCTCAGTACCCTAAAAAATCAATTCTGTGCACTACCCACCAGTCTAATTCACGGTACTTCAGTACCCCCGTCTGCCCAGCGCAAAGCGGGGCCCATATTTTTTCCTGTCGTAGGAGAGTGTAAACCACACCCCAACACAGCAACGCTTCATGCACAGCTCCAGAGTAAATCTTTCGCTTTTTAACTTTGTCACCTATTGGATTTATAAAAATCAGAACTTGTTTTCGTGAATAGCTTCAATATCCAACACTATCCGGATGATATAAGCCTAGCTTAGGAGATGATGCATACACAAATGCACATGCTCTCGCGTCGATAAGAGAGAGAACTGAATGTCTTAACACTTAATTGAAATTATTGAATACCCAATTAGGGTAAGAATTGCCTTGTCGCCTGATCCGCAAGCAATGGTGCTTGTCAAAGCGATTTGTCCAACCAAGTGACGGCTTTGGGTGTCGTGACGAATGGAATTTGCTGATAGTCGGGAAAGTGGATTTGCTAATTATTTGAGTATCCTAAAAATACTTCTGAAGTCCAAGTGCAATGTTTACTTGTACCTGGGAAGTGGATTGTGAAGCTCGTGCGACGATATTTAGAGTGATTTGCCCAATTTGAAAATGAAAAGACTAGACCACCAAGGGCAGTATCAGCCCCTTCTCTTTCTAAGTCTTATGGCCTTCAATCTTAATATGCAATTGTCACAACCCGATCCCGAAAAATTGCACCGGTTAATGGATTGCCAGACCTTTTGGAGACGGGCTTGGCGCGGACCCTTCAAGACCTGTATCAAATCATAACGGGGAGTTTTTATAATTATCTATATTATCGATTCTGATTGACCAAAGTGATGTCGATTGGCAGGTATCGTGTGCATGCAAAAAGAGTCACCACCTGCCATTTCTAGAAGGTTGGGCCGATACTTAACAAACAACCGAGAGATATTGTTCGGTTCCGTGGAATGAGAGACTTTTGGTTTGAGGATTTGGTTACATCAGTATTTCTATCAACGCCCTTTCGGTACCTAACCTCAAATGATTATCCTAACTAAAATTTCATGCATATTTAGATTTCGAGCAAGGTAAGTCTAAATCTAAACTTCATGCAAATTGATAGGATTAGACACAATTAATAAAGTAAGCACGCAACCAATGATCCAAAGATACGCAAGCAAAACGCATCACAACTCCTAGTAAAGCCCTAAAAGCTTAGAAAATGAATGATCAAAGGTTGGGTTTGATTTGAAAAAATTGGAGACAATTTGTCTAAAAGGGCAAAATCATCAATTTTGAAGGATCAGGTTCACGAACACCCAAGGGTTTGACTAGTTGATTGTGGTCATTTTTTTTATTTTTTGGGATTTGTTTGGGAATTTTCGAATGTTTTTATTTTTCTTATTCTTTTTTTATGAATTTTTGGGATTTTTCGAGCTTTTTTTATTTTTTTATTACTTCGAAAATTATATGGACCGGGTTGATCCGACTTGTGGGCTCATTGGCACCCAACCCAAACCATAAGGAGTTCGGATTGGCTTAAACGATATCATTTTAGGTAAACAATTTTGAATTTTTGAGATTTTTTTTAAAAACAATTTTGCCCAACCAATGGAGCAATTTGTCGGGAAAACATCTCATCCCTTGAACACAATCAGCAGCAAACAATAGCACCACATGAAACTAGGTAAAATGAGATTTTCAAAACAGTTGACAGCTTGGGAATAGCTGCTTCGTAACCAAGTCATGAAGACACCCACTTGCTTGCCACCTCCAACTTTGCAGTTCATCAAGCTGCTTTTAACGACGATTAACTTAGTAGTCAAATCAAACCAAGGGAAGCCAATATACATGTGAAACTAGGTATGATCAGGTTTCAAAAACGATAACCGCTCAAGAAACGATCAATCAAGCATGTCGTAATGGTGTCAGGAAAAACCTAGTTGTGAGCTAAAAGTAGCCAAAAATCAAGCCCTCACTTGGCAGTTCGCTAAGGCATATTTAAGAGTGATTATCTCAAAGCTCAAATCAAATTAAAGAGAACAAATAATATAAAAAAAACCTAGGTATGATCAGGTTTTCAAAACAACCAACATCGTGGCAAGTGAACAACCGAGCGCGCCGTAATGGTATCGAGAAGATGACTAACACAGCCAAAATCCCAGCCTCTCACTTCATAGTTCGACAAGGCAAATTCAACAGCAAATAATTTAGTCCATAGAAACAATCAAACCCAAAACTAAGTATCCATGTAAAGTGCCACACAGAGTATGATAGACGAAAAAAGACCTCGAAAGCTCGAGAAATCATTGAGAAAAGTGACTCCAAATTGGCAGGTTAGCACTGCTCAAACACTCCTGGAAAAATATTTACCGCCCAGAAAAAATTCATAAAGGAAACTTTAGAGGGACATAACTCACACCTCAGTCACAACTGACGGCCAAATGGCATACGGATGCGAAGAGCCACATACAATGAATGATATGAAACAAGAATAATTCTTAAAAACGCTAAATGAGAGAGAAAACTACTCCGAAAGTCAGGCCTTTGCACTGTTTTCATGCCATAAAGAGACCAACGAGGGTATTCCGGACGCCATATCCTAATCCATAAGCATAAAGGAGCAAAAACACACATATAAGCACTCTCTACATGCACAGATACAGGGTCCAAGGACGATATATATAAAAAAAAAAAGAGCACGGAAAAGCAATAGAAAACGAGCTCAAAATAGGGGGTCGTACTGCTTTCCTTTCCAACACTAAAAAATTTCTAGTATAATCAGAACACGTCACAGAGGCATATTCAAGGTCGTTTTTCTTGCACTCTGATCACGACCAAAGAGAGACCACACATCAATGCTAAGAGCTACGCAAGAGGAAAAGACTCGAAAATCATGCGAAATATGGAGAAAAATGACCCCAGAGTAAGGGGGACGGACCGTCTTAGGCGAAAATAGAGCAACAACCAGACCAACGAGGTGTGTTGGCGACCTCATATGTCAGAGGCATAACCAAGAGCAAAAACACACATAAAAATATTCTACTAAACGCATTGACCGTAAAGTGTAAAAAAAAAAGGACCAGAGATAGGCACGGGAAAGCAATGAAGAGCAAGCTCAAATTAGGGGGTTTGAACCGTCCGCTACATTTCGTCAAACATGTAGCATGCATTATTGAAAATGCAAAGTCGAGGCACTAAACGCGATGCCGAAGAATAGAAACATTAGAATGGGTTATTATGAGCATTAAAGGGTGATTGGGAGCTGTCAGTTTGGCTCCGTTCGACCCGGAAGAACGGAACCAAGTTGGCCAAAGGAGTGCCCAAAAATAGGGGACGGGGGAGCATACCTGTTTGCGTGTTTGGGGAGAAATGTGGCGACCCCAGTGACCGGTGAGGTTTGGTTGGTGGTATAAGGAGGTCTGTGGATGATAGTAAGGTTGGGTCGAATCTTCAGGTAGCACAGGTCTCCCTCGCTCACTCTCAGTTCTCCCTATTTTCTCTCTGCTTCTCTCTGTTCATCACCTGCTCGTATGCCTCGCGCGCTCTCTCTCTCTCTCTCATCACCTGCTCGTATGCCTCCCTCTCCCCTCCTTGTACATTGTCGGCCGAGATTCCTTCAAGGAGGAAAAAACAAAAACGACCGTTATTCTCGGAACCGGATCCTCTAGATTAAAAGGTATAATTGCTTTGAGAATTGGACCGTATAATTTAAAATAGGCGATTCATCGCTCCATAATTTTTTAATAAAAAATAATATAAACTGACCTTGACCGTTTAATCGAGCTGTCCATTTTAAATAGGACGATTCAAATCAATTAACTCATTCTTAATTTTAAGGTATTGGGTTCCCTTCCCTCCCCAAAAATGCTAGCTCACTATACCATTCTTATACTGAAAATGGATATCTAGCACCTTGGATGAAAGTTCCAGAATTGGGTGATGAGGGAAAGTCATTTTGTGATAGTATTATGCACGTACATGAGAAAAAGAAAAAGACGTTATGTGGCTGCTTTGCATACTCGGGTTGGAATCCAACCCGGCTAACCCGATTTGGTAAAAATCTATCCAATTCGCCATCAATTCGACCACTTTTCCTAAAATTGATGTTGGAATTTGGTTTTTGCAACATGTTTTCTATGCAAGAGAGATGTTTTTGACATTAAATGACTTACTTTGGTGCAAAAACCTCCAAATTCAAAGCTTGACCCGAAAATGTTTTTTCAATAATTCAAAGCCTAAACGGTTGTATTAAACCAAACCACCACTATCAATAAATTCAGAATGATGAAAATTATAGGATATTGGTCTTAGATTTTCATGGATATCCCTAAAAAATGATTTAAGTGCACTTAAAGTGAAAGTGAAGACTGAATTGAAAATAAAAAGTATAGTTAAGCCTTTTTGGTCAAATTGATCAATCCCACAAGTAATTATGCCATAATGTGATATAAGCTGTTAGAGGCAAATGTCATGACTCGAAAAAGGTAAAAACAAAAATTAAAAGGACTCAAAATGTAATTTTTTGGCTCAATTTGAAGTTATGCTTATGAAGGTTCAGTGTGACCTCAAACTGAATTTTATGAATTTTAAATGTTTAAAATGAAAAGGGAATTGAAATAAAAATATTGACTATTTTTGCATTTTTTTTAACCATGAATGTTATTTTCCCTAATTTTGGCTATTTTCTAATAAAATTAATTTTAAAAAATAACAAAAAATATTTTTTTATTCGAAATTGGTTCCTGAAGCTGGTCCAAGGCTTACAAAGTTGATTTTGTGATTTTATGGATTTTTTATATATATTTTTAATTAATTTTTTAAAAATAAAATGATCAAAAGTCAAGTGTCAATAGTGTAACTTACTTGCAAGTTATATCTCGCTGTTAGATATAGCAATTCTCAGTAGGACTAAGCTGTCCATACATCGGTATCCCGTATCCTTTGGGTAGTCTAAATGCATTCTTCTTGAACTAAATCTATACATTTTACTTAGCATAGCGATCATAGATTCATAGGTGATTCACCTAGTCGTTCGAGATGTTGAATTCATTGGTTGTCCCTAAGAAATTAACAAGATCTTTTTGTCACAGGTAAGAATGCCAACGGAACCAAGCATTATCTTCCCAAAAGGAATTCTGCTGCCTAGGCATTAGTGATTACTTTTTATATGCAGAGAATATCTCGTCTTCTCAGCTTTATATTCTGTAGAGACTGCAAATTTAAATTTTCAGTTGGTTTATTCTTCAAACGGGAACTTTGAATTGATTCATGCGTAAACAAGAACTCAACGATGCAGCTGAAGCTAGTGTACTTTCTATTGTTCATTAAGAGGGTAGTGGTTCATATATTAAGATTGTTATCGCATATAAACATGACTTGTAGTTCGTATATGAAAAATAGGTAAATAGACAAACCTGAAACCAATCGCAAACAAGTAATCTGAATGCAGATGAATAATCCGAACCCAACGAAATAACGTTGTATCTTAAGATGAATTTGTCCTATCAACCGGTACCCAAGGTTTTTGGACAATTACTTCACATGATAGAACAGATCGACTTTCCTCGAAACCGGTATTTGTTTCAAAGTAAACTTTCGAACATAATTTCGCGGAATAGTTGCATAAAATGATGACGATGATGAATGAATGATGAATATAATAATTATATCTAATGCTTGTGTATGATACTTGTTTATAATGCGATGATCAATACTATTATTTATAGACAGTGGTACGAAGAGTCATGAAATGAGGTTAAGAACGAAAAGTCACAAATATGAAGAGTTCTCTTTCAAATAGATAAAGAGTCACAAAATCAAATATACATCTTCCAAAAAAATGAAGAGTCGCGAAGACATATGATTTCGTTGAAAGAGTTCGTCGATGAAAAAGCACAATTCCGTCGAAAGGATTCGATGAAACATCACAAAGTCGTACAGTTTCGACGAAACGTTACGATACCGTACGGTTTCATCGATAAAGAGTTACAAATCAAAATAACTTTTCGTTTCTCATTCAACTTCTTATGGTAATTTGCGAGAAGTTGTAACGCTTTCTCGGGTGCCAATTGCGTAGATTATTTAATCTTTCTGTAACCACATCACTCTGTTCTTCGTCCAAAAAAAAGAAAAGGGCAACCTGGTCAATTTGGAAGCTCTGAAAGGGACTGGTGAAGTGGAAGGAGCTGCATGACGTCGACACTGATAACAATTAATAATATTCAATCTGCTACTAAACAATCAAAGCTATCTTTCTTGTTGAAATGAAATGATGATGGGGATTTGGGAGCCTTCCATTTCTAGTGGATTATGTACATGTAGTCAATTTTTAATATGAGTGATTATTATTATTATTATTTTATAACCGATGTGTCCGGATCAGCTTGCGAAAATATATGCTACTAAGAAATACATGATGAAGTGAAGTTGCATTAGTTGTAACGAGAATATGGTATTTTTCTGCCATTTTTCGTTCATTGCAGTGAACTCCTATACAGATAGATGTAGAACCATCTAGATTAATAATGACTTTGCAGGTCGTCTAGATTATATAGTTGCATTTTGTTTTGCAAACTGGGTAGCTCATTGTTTGGTTCACCAATTTCTAACCAACTCATTGAGCCAAATAGGTTTCAATGCTGCTCTGACCACCTCCTACTTCAACTTTGAGGAACAATGCAGATAATCTAGATTAGTTGCATTCTGTTTTGAAAACTTGGTAGCTCATTGGTTGGTTCACCAATTTCTAAGCAACTCGGTCAAATAGGCCGTTCCAATGCTACCCTCACCACCTCCTACGTCAACTTTGTGGAATTTTTTTAAGCAACATGCGAAGAGCGCAAACCACCCCCCCTTCTTCTTTCCTCCCTTAAAAGCCCCCACAAATTCCACTGCCAATGACACAAAGAACACACAAGCCCACACATCAGGAGAGAAGCAGAGTGGCGAGAACACTTCGCTTTGGTGGTTTTTGTCTCATGTCAAGGTTTGCTCTTCAATATCCATTCTCTTCATGGATCGTATAACTAGTGGTCAATTTAAGGACAAGCTTAATAATCGAGTTCTTGAATTTGAATGTCAAGCATCACGCAGTCTCTAGAGAAACCAGTGACCTCTTATAACCAAAACGCGAGATAACTTGTTTCTCCAGCGCCTACGTGTCAACATTCGAATGCAAGAACTCAGTTATTAACCTTACCCTTAAATTGACCAATATTTGCAAGTCACATCATCCATACAATGCATGTTGAAGGGCAAACACAGACGGGAGATAAAAGTCTACATCGACCAACCAAGAATAGCCTTCTCGCAATATCTTTTCTTCAAACGGAGTGAACAAAACTAGAATCAGACCGATTCTCTAAATATCATTCAGGATATTCATGGCTAATCATCGAATTGCGTTTTTTTTAACTGAAAATTTTATTATTCTTATTGGATATGTTTATTTTAATTTTTTACATTCATAATCAATTCGAATTTTATTGCTAGTTGGATATTTTGATAGTGTCGTGCAATTGAATTTCCCAAGAATAATCTACTCGCAATACTTTGTGACCAACCCGAAGTTTTCCATATTTAGGTGCTGCTTGTGGGACAGATGCTTGCTCATGCAACACAAGGTGTTCTTGACCACGTCGCAGCACCCTTGCGAAGGCCGCGTCTGCGGTTGTCTCTTCAGGAAGAAGGCGAGCATTGAAAGAAGTGGCCTTGCGTGTCACCTTGGCATTGCTGCTTAGCCGTCACCACTGCAGTTAGCACCTGAGACTGCGACACGTGTATGTTTTTACATCTATTTTTGGACGGACGGCCTAGATCTTCGATTTTTAAGGAGGAATTTTTTGAATTTTTTATATATATTTTTTGCTAATTATAATCTAGAACATCTATTCATAACACGAACGGCCCGGATTGCAATATTTGGGTCTAAACTTTTGTTGGGTTGAGGAGTGGAGCGGAGTGTGGGTGGCTCTGAGGAAGGAAGAGGCAGTTGCCACTAGCCAGTGAAACTGAGCTGCATTTAGATGTGACTGGCGCCCCTTATTTACTTTTGGAGAGATCGCAGGTTGTAGGAGGCCATTACATTGATTTTGATTTAAATTGGACCTATGGAGCAACATATAAGCTTCCATTGTGATAAGTTATGTTTCACCTAAGAGTCGAATGCAGTCGCAAGTGTTTATTTCTCATCATGTTTTCCATGTTTTATGAAAAATTATCCTGTGGTCGAGCTTTAGCGGCTATGTTCATGCTATAATCATCTGTTCGTGAATTTACTTCGATTAAATGAATCAAATGCAAATGTCGCGGGCATTCATGATCGTTTCAACAGCTACTGAGGATGAAATGCTAAACTGGTAACACCTGGACAATATGTAGTTCTTTTCTTGTCTCGTTTCTTTTAATGATGCTTCTACTTTAGTATGATAAGGATCGGTCTGCTGAACAGTGATTGGCTCTTGTTGGCAAAATCATGTGATTTTTTTTTTACTGTTCTTTTGGTTTAGGTATCGTGAGCATGTTGTGTGGGCCGGGTGACAAAGCCGTAAAAATGGAACTCCTAAGAAAGGGCATTCTAACTCGCATATTTGCTCCAATGGTAAGCATCATTTCTAACATTTTCTCTACTGAATACTTGTGTAAACAAGGCTTTTTCACCTGTTTTCTGGGACATGGGTAGGGGAAGATAGAGCGAGTTTGGATTTTGTAATGCGGGGCACATTTGGATGCTCTAACAACTAATCTCTAGTTGGTGGATCCTATACTAGATAAAGGTGTAGTTTAATAGATAAATCTCCGAACCTCTTTACCCAACTTTTGGAGTTCAAGTTGACAGTCTTTTTTTCTTCTCCTAAATTGTCTTTTTTGTGTCTATTGGATCCATTTTTACGATCTCTTTTACATCAGCCTAATATGCAAGGCCTGAGGTAGTTGTTGCCTTCAGCTCTGTCGTCGAATCCGCCCCGCCAATTCTATCAAGAGACAAGTCCTTATTTATGATTGGCGGCGGTAATTCATCTAGAGCACTTGCCTTGGAATCCCTCCCATCGAGGAAGCCTGGAAGGAGTGTGGAGCACCACTCAACTACACGGAAGATCTTTGATGTTGATGCCAGTGCTGCTGCTTTTCATGCATCAGCCGTCCCACCGTTATCGCCCCCAGGAAAAAGGGGATACATCTCGGTTGAAGTACATTAGGAGATACCCCGGTCCATGATCATTGTTGCCATTGCCTTAGCTTCTCGTCCTTGCATGCAAGCTTCTGGTTGAAAGGAACAATCAAGACACAAAATTTACTAGTTTTTTTGGATCAGGCGGGTGTGACATGATCTACTTATGTCCTTTCCCTCTTGGCTCTTCCGTGTGGCCTTGTGAGTCGCACATTGTTTTGAGCTGAGATTCAGTGATCTCAGTGGAAACTGAAGTAATGTTGTCCTTGTATTCATTACATGTAAAAGAAGATGCTCAGATTGTTTCCCTTGTAATTATTTGTTGCCTCATTGGCTTTGCTGTGATGTTAGTGACAAGAAAGAAGACGGTGGAAGCATTTCAGTCATACCCTAACCATCTCCTGTCAAGTTAAGATTTGTGACCAGAGTGGCACTAATTGATAAAGACAAGCGACACAGTTGTTTTACGTGAATTTTGTCTGCATTTGTCAATTTGGGTGAACGAGTCAAAAGCGATTAGAGAGGAAGACTGGAAGGTGGCACGGCAAGTGGTGGAAGAGGCCATTGTGGAAAGTTGAAAATGGAGATCCAAAGCTGCCATTGGCAGAAAAGCAAGAACACAATACTAAACAACGAATGATTTAAGTCAGCTTTCAGCAAACGTTGGAGATATTAAGAAGAAGTCACCAACTTATCACCCTGATTTCTGTAGCCGTCTCAGTTCTGCATCTGCAGCCAAAGCAAAACATGGTTATGGTGGGAAGCAGTTCTCCGGCCCTGCAGGCGCAAGTTACCGTCTAGAGATATCACGGAGTTTCTTCATTGCTCAAATATCTATGAATTCCTCCTTGAGAAAGCCAAAAATTAAATATGATACAAACATTGCTGTACTTGGTGATGCAGAGGAAAAGCAGTATGATAATCTGGCCATCGAGACCTGGCTAGATATGCTCAAAGAGACAACTTATGAAGCTGAGAACATACCGGATGTGTTGGCCACAGACGCATTGAGATGCAAGTTGCGAGCCGGCTCTCAAAACGTGGTGCAATTGGAATATGGCGCATCCTTTTAAATCATTTGATGACAACATCAAGTCAAAGATAACCGAAATTGTCGAAAAATTTGAATACACAGCAAAACAAAAAGATTTGCTTGGACTAAAATGGTGAAGGTGGGAGGAAGTTTAGAATAACGCGAAGAATGCCAACAACTCCACTACTTGTTGAGTCTCGTGGTTAACTTTGGACAACGATTGTGAATGGCAAACTAGTGAGTTCTATGTAGTTTCGGTATTAAGAATACAAGTGAAACCCTTTCAAGCTCCGCGGTTTTTATTCGTGTATCTAAATATGAGTCGCCGTTAGTAAATTGTGGCATCAAATGTTGATTATTATGTATGTTGGTCCAATGCAATCGTTCAAACAAAATAATGGTGAAACTTGGGTAGACTCTAAAACATGTTAAAGGGTAGGTTTCAGATTTCATGGTATGGATGGTAGGTTTCATGTTCTAAAAAAAATGATGAACCTATTTCACTAAGTAAATTTCAAATTTCAGTTGGAAGCTGTGCGAAATGTAAAACCATTCATATATAGCTCAAGCTCTACGATTTTCTGGCCTAAAATTACTCCTCCTCCTTCTCCTTCTTCTATTTCTTTCATGCTCTAGAATCCGGATGGATTATCTATTTAGAACGGTAAACATGATCATGGCCTAGCGCTCCATGGGCATGTGCACATTA
The DNA here is from genome assembly GCA_028455895.1 of Rhodomyrtus tomentosa. Lineage (NCBI taxonomy): Eukaryota > Viridiplantae > Streptophyta > Magnoliopsida > Myrtales > Myrtaceae > Rhodomyrtus > Rhodomyrtus tomentosa. Next base: position 1,199,620 of record JAPCWY010000011.1, on the reverse strand, counting down.
TTGGGGGCATTGCTGATGGATCTGAATTTCCTGCCAAAATAGTAGGAGAGCCATGATCGATTTGGATTATCTAATTTAAAATGGACGGTCCAGATTAGTTCACATCATTTCCTACTAAAAAACTGTAGATTGATTTGGGCGTTTCATTTTGAATTGGACGGCCCAGATTTAATGGCTTTCCTACATTTATGATAGGAAATCCACACCCATCGCTGACGACATGATTATTCGTCGGCCAAGTAGAGCAAGGAATCCCTTTTAATCAATATATCTTTTCTAATTTTATCAAACGGACTTGATCACGAATTCTGGGTAACTAGGTTATTTAGTTAATACACCCCTTGTAATTTTGCCAAAATAAGTCACATAATTTTTTTTATTTATTTATTTTTTTGGTCAGAAGAAACGTATGTTGACTCTTGCCTCGACAAAACCTGCACATTTTTAGTTGTACAATTTTTTTTTTCCATCTCTAGCACAGATATTGTTATTATACCATATCACCGTTGTCATTGCTAGAACAATTACTTATTCATTATTGACTATTTTGTTTTCCTAAGGCTTTCAATTCATGAAGCTTTGGTTGATCACCAGATTATACCAATAATGTATCCAAACATGGGTTCGTCTTACTTTATTTTTCAATTTGGTATTTTCACTTAAAGGCCCCAGCCAAGCCCACCACCGCCAAATAAAAATATCTACAACAGGTCAATTTTAAAAAAGAAATCGGGCTTGGCTGGGCCCCGAAACCTCACAACTTGACGTCACAAATTAACATTGTCAATTGAAATTACTGTACCCCGACCAAAACATACATATGAAGTCGTAGCTGACATGCCGCTTCTGGTTTTCCTTCGAGGACTCCTCATGCTTTTAAAATTTGTGTCTTTGGACAAGATCGTCCGTTGATGGAACGTCTGCCAGAGATAGTGGAGGAGTGCAGTGTCGTCTTGCTAGCATGAAGATCTCCAAAATATCAACTATCTGCATAGGTGCTATTGTCAGAAATTGAAAAGCCTTGAAGAACCACAATGTGCTTCTGACACAAATCAAATCAATTTGTAAAGGATTTGTAACATTTGATGCAAGAATTAATAATGGAAAATGGCTCTCTGCCTATAAATTATCACGTTGAAAAGTGACAAATATACATGTATATGTATGTATACATATGTACACACACAAAGGAATAAATAAGATGATTTATTGCATCGTTGGAGGAGGATAGAATGCTAGAACTTATCGTGCTGAATTTCATAATATGAGGGCATAGTTATTATTAAGGACCGTGGTTGCACGTTTCCGATAATTTGATCTTATTTTCATCTTTTTCACCAAATTTCTGACTATTTTTTTTTATTTCTCATATTATAAAATATTTTCCCAACAATTAACTCTGGTTTCTAACCTTAGATTTAATTTATTTTCTTAACCATAAACATTCAACGTGGCATTTACATGGAACGCGCACCGTAAAACGGCCATAGATGACGAAGGAACGCCCAGTTCACCAAGATATAAGATACAAAGGAGAGTAGAGATGGGTAAGCGGACAAAAATTCTTGCTCCGAAGAACATAAAGAAACGTACTGGGTTCTCTTACGGAAAAACCCTCCTTCATCTGCTTAAAGGGTTAAACAGGAAATTTGATTGGTAGATTTCATATGATTCATAAATGCTACACCCTACAAAGTAAATTTAAACTCCTCGTTTTTATTCTGATCTAGTTGCTAGATAAGTAAAAAAGAAAAAAGAAAAAAGAAATTTCCTCTGTTGCAAGATTTTTTTTTTAATCTTTGTCTTAAAATCGCTGTGCCGTAAATAATATTGTAGGACTAGACGTTTAGAAATTACGTAAAGAGACAAGGTACGAAACGCCCTTTTCATATTCACACGCCCGCACACGTACTCACATAAGTAAAAGTAATGGGCCACAACAACATATAAGAAAGAAGTTAACATTTTCTAGACTCAAATAATTTTTGCAAGTCCTCTCGATAATGTAAAATGGGATCTATCTCATTTGGAAAATCGTAGGATTTTCCTCTATCCAAACGGAAAATCTCATGGATAAAAAAAAAAAGCAAAAAATCTGAAAATTAAAGTTCTAATTTGTTCTATCGCATTAAAAATAGATGATCTCCTCAGAATGTTGCTTGCGCGCAATTCTTTACTCAATTAAAAGAATCTTTAAACTTGGAAGTAAAACTAGTTCTTCAAGATGTGATGGCCGCCTGAACGTCATTTGAGGTCGCAAAAGCAAAACTAGTTCTCGAGAAGTAAAACGACCCACGTTGCAAAACAAGAACCAAAAATCACCACCATACACAGAAATAGCCACCTAAAACTGATCCATATTTGAATTGTCAACAAAATTTCTCAACTGAAAAATTCCTCGTGGTGAGGAGCAACACGAGCCTCAATTTTCTCTCAGCATAATCAGTAACACATTAGGAATTTGAAAGAGAGAGAAAAGTCGGGTCAACCAAGAAGAATCGACGGAAAAACAAATCTTGGCCCCACATGGAGATCAAGATGGAAGAGCAACTCACACCCTCCTTGCCAAGGCAACACCTAGGTGATTCAGATGACGCGACTAAACAAACACAATAAGAATAAGAAAACAAGGAGGGAAGGATAGTTGCTTTCTTTTACGTACTGAATATTGGTTTCACACGAAGACTGCCGCCGTCTTCTAAGGAACAATGAAAACGGTGATAATGAATTCAGCTTTCTTTGCGGTCTATGCTCACACGAAGAGAACTAACATTTTTAATTGGCCACTGAAAGAGCGTCATCCACTCCCTCTTACTATATAAACGTGCAATCCATTGCATCCAACACACACAAAATACACCCGCGTACCAACAGAGAAGCAAAAGGAAAGAGATGGCGATCCATTTAGAAGCGGCGGCGATGCTTGTGGCGGTCCTCTTCGCGACCGCATCCTGTCATTTCGTCTTGGCGATGGAATGCCGTGGCAACATGGACGCGTTGTGGAACGAGTGTTCCTTATATGTCCTCAAGGGTGAACCTCGACGAATTTGTTGCCTAAATGTTGTGAATGCGTGAAATAAACAGACCTAATTGTGTCTATGGCCAACTGTCGCGAAACACCAAACTAGAAGATGCAAAAGTTATTTATGTTGCTAGGTATTGCGGGAATCTGCTGGCCCATGGTGTGCAGTGCGGAGGTAATCAGAACGAAATTACTCAATTTCTCTAGATTCTACTATTGAGAATCAAGTCGATGTCTCAATGATGTAAATTGAGCTCTCTTTTTTATTGATGGAAGTTCACTCAATTTACACTACTACTCTCACGAGTACACACACAAAGAACTCTCGTTCACACCCACACTACTTCTCACGCCACTCGCTCGCTCGCTCACAACACGCACTACTATTGCTATCCTTGTTGGGACTTCACACTTACTTCACTACAAATGAACAAATGCTCCTATTTATAGAGGGTGAGGACGGTGCTTGGACAAAGCACTAAATTGTTCTAGAGCATCTAGACAAATCATGAAGATTCTAGAAGGTTAAGGAAATCTCTAGGATATCTAGACAAATCATGAAGGTTATAGAAAATAGAGGAGAACTCTAGAATGTCTAGACAACTCTTAAGTGTTCGAGAAAGTTCTTGAAAATTGATAGAGAGGAGGCAGTGCTATTTCAACATCTACATGTTGCTTGACATTCAAGCACTTAGTTATCGACTTTATGATTAAATTTACCATTGTTTGCAAGTTATACCGCCCCATGAAGCTAACGGCCATTGAAGAGCAACAGTCAGAAAAAACTATATAGGGCAAAAATAACTTGTCCTTTTTCTATGTAACTTGAATTATAAATTTCATGTCGCTCAAGAAAGTGAGAATATTATATGGGAATAACGTTGGCCTTGTTTCTCGACATCTCCAAGGATCCTGTCTTGTGCATGTATCTGTATTTTTTATTTTTTATTTGGTTGAAGTTGCCTTTCATTCATCGACTAAGAAAAGAATAACAAAGAGTTGGTCGATTCTCTATCCAGTTCGGTGGAATGGCGGAATGGCTTTCTCCTATCCGCTACTCGGTTTATCTCGCATGCATCTATTGTTCAATTTTGAAATGAAGAAGTGCATATAGAAGAGTACCGGTTGGTTAAGGAATAGGTTTCCGCAAATCTGGGGCTTCAGATACGTCAATTGCTTGTGTTCGTGACTGCTGAATCTTTTGGGTTGACGATGAACGTCTTTTTTTTTTTTTTTTTTTTTGGGTCAAATTCGGGGATGAATGTTGGTGTGTCAAAAACTCGTTCATTATTGGCATTAGATGGGTGTTTTCGAAAGAGAGAACATAGAAAGGAAAGTGGCATTAAAAAGAAAAATAAGAGAAGCAAGTGAAGTAATGCTTAAAAAATGTGGCGCTTAAACAATTTGAGAAAATTTCCTCTCTGTTGTCAAAACAACGTGCTGACTGCTGAGGAGTGTTTTAGACATAGTGGGAGTGGAAAAAGCGCCATCCTTACAAAAATAGCGGACGAATCATTTATATCCTTTATTTCTTGGATGCAAGGCTCTCCAAAATCACCTTAACACATGAGAAATGTTACTTCGGTGTTCACTCTTCTTAATCCAATGACAATGAAGATTTTCTCTAGCATATACCCCCTTATACCGCCTTGCTGCCAGAGCAGCAATTGACAGTGACACGTTAAATTTTCTCATGGGATGCACACGTGCTTAAAATGTGGGCTTAGCACATCTTCATTCCGTCGGACGATTAGTGTGTGCTAATATATTAACAGGAAGTTGCGATGAATTGGCCTGCAAACTGAACATGCTATGGTCTCCTCTCCTCTCCTCATTTTATAGAGTACGGTTCATCCATCACGACAGTCTAAGGGATGAGAAGGAGAGGATGGCGCAGTCCCAGAAAAAACTTGATGAATCAGATTTGTAGAACCTCAATCAATTTCTCATTTGGGGTGTGTTGTAGCTTGAATGCCTCTTCTTCCTATTCTTGGAGTGCCACAGACCTGTTAGCACTCAAGTAATAGTTCGATACTTTGGTGGAGCATCTGTCTCCATATTATCTGATATTGTTTGCTTGTGCAATATCTATTATTCCATATGATGTTTTAAAGTACATGAATGAAATACTTATAAAGGCTAACACCTGTAGCTCCTCCCCGTTCTCCAAGAAGAAACACTCAACTGATGCATCCGTGATATTATTTTGCTGCATTGTCCGTCACAAATTGCTGTTCAGTTTGCAGATCGTCATAATACAATCCTCGTTTGCCACAGATGTCGTTCACCTAGCATGTCACCCTCGGCTGTGGCCATTAGACCGGTCTGCAAATGATTCATCAGATCCAGAAGCTTTCCCCAATATTGAGTCGTCTGAATCTGCTGCAAGGTCCGTAAACATCCATTGTGTAGTTAATTGGGTCCCTTAATGAGCTATGGAAATCTGATTCTATTCTATCCTCATAGACCTGGAGATGCCACTCTGATTGCAGCAGGTGGAAGTCATGTTGCTTCTGATATTCAGATAAACAAACCACTTTGCCTGATACGTGCACAACTTACTTTAACTCAAAATTGCTGTTTTTTTAAGATCTGGTACCATGGACGGACAATTTATGTGTTACTATTGTTTAATTCTATCGCTTTCTAGCATGATCTCACAGTTATTCCCATTATACTGTTGCTAGAGCATGTCCCAGGGGCTTTGAGTCTCTCACTGGAATATCAAGCAGAACTAGCCTTTTTCTTTTTCTTTTTTCCAAAAAAAAATGTAACTAATAACTGGGGATGTCAAATGGGTGGGTTGGATTAGGTTTGGGTCAGGTATTAAATGGTCCGACCCAAATCGATCCATTAACCCGAAATGACCCATTTATGCACAACACAAATTTCTTAAGTAATAAATGAGGGAGAAAAGCTATTCGGTAGACAATAAGCAGACTAAGAGAAGCCACTTGATGGTTATTTCATTACTTGCAATTTCGACCGGTGTAAGGGTAGGATTATTCCCAATAATGACCCAAAGTTAAGATTATTCACTAAAAACAAAAACTCAAAAAATGACGTTTTCAGCTACTAAATAGTGACAATTTTGTCGAATAATTATTTTTTTGATAAAATATCGTAAACACCCCCCCCTCCGCGATAAAATATCGTACCCCCCCCCCACCCCGACTTTTTTTTAGGAAAACCCACGTTGGATTTTTAGTCAAAGTAGACGAAGTTAACAAAAAGATTCAGATTGCACCAATTTGATAAATTTTAAAATTTGATTACATTTTTCGCAAGTTTTAGGATTCAATTATGCCTTCGTGACAAATTTTAGGAATTTTAGTGTACGTATCCCTACACACACACAAAAAATACTTCGATAGTGCTAGAAGCTCGTGGTGACTTGCCTTACTGGAGCTTTAGCATTTTCAAATGCAACTTAAGCGATATTAATAAAAGAATTTCTTTCAATTTTTACCCTTCCTTATATGTTGCAATTCCCGCTTTACCTCGCGACCTCAGATAGAGATAAAAAAGAATTCCATGATAGATCGTGGTTCGGAAGTTTCTCGGATGAGGTACAAGTGCACAAGGGATGCTTGCGTAACTTCGTCGAGGGTCGGGTGACGCTGGGGCAAACCTTCGCCAACGCCAGTTGCATGATTCAAATTTCATGATTTAACTCAAGAGTTGCGCCTTTAAGATCTGTTCGATGGGAGAGAGCCAAATCATCTTTCTTTCTTTCTTTCTAATTTGAATTATTGATATTTTTATTTTTCTAAATTAGAATGGGCTTTTTGGTAGGACAGCATAATTAAGTATTACTGTCTAAAGGTTTTATTTTTAACAACCAAAGCAACCAAAAAAATAAAAATAAAAATAAGTTCAACCAGTTCACCGTTGAACCCTCTTTGGCACATAACGATGCCACTTTGGTTCATGATTTTTGTGTCATGCCCTTAAAAGTTCAATACACACTTACCTTACTAAAAAAACAAAACAAAGGAACGATCCGTCTCATATGGGACTCTTTTGGCCTGAGATAAGAGCGATGTTACAACTTAAATGACAAGATTCTCCGAAGTGATATCGAAGCAAATTCGTGAACGCATTAATTGGATTTGAGGGGAATGCCCTTAGGATCATCTGAAAAGATAGACTAATTAAGGCTTAAGAAAACTGGCTCGGACATCCTCTTATTGTTAAAATTCATGAAATAAAAAAATAATAATAATGGAACATAGATGATTGCCAAGGAAAAAAAATGAAATTCCACCTGTGAAAGTAATTGGAAAATCTTTTTCTGAATAATTACATTTTTTATGTTTTGGTGTGCGTTAAGCGCACTAGCAAACCTAAGTTATGTTTGGCCATTTTTCAATTAATCATGATAAGACTGAATATGATAATATATGAAATCTAAGAATTTTACTATATTTTATTCAATATTTGATGAATCGTAATAATAAAATGAAATATTTGTATATCTATTGTTTTGCACCAATGGCATATCAATGTAAATAAACTTGAAAATGTACAAAGAGAGATTGCAAAATTTTGTTGCAATTCATTGCTTGCAACATTCAAGAGCCATAGATTCGGCCATGACAATAAATGTAAAGGTGCTATAGCAACATCGACAGGGTAAATCACTCGGTGTATGCTAAATCCAATAAAAGAGAGAAGACATGATTATTCAACTTTGCAAATCCAAAGAAAAATACATGGCTCTCTCAATACTTTCGTGAAATTTCAACATTAATCACATAATTACGAAAAAGAAGGTGTTTCAACTTTTTTGTTGCTTTGATGAACTTTTGACATGAGCCAGAGAGTTACGGAAGAAAAGAGATTCGACTATCGAAGTAATCGGGAGCTTCAAAGTGAATCAGAAATACTAAAAGAAAAAGAAAACGGAAAGAGCAGTTTACTTTGTATAGAAAACGTCTTATGCCAGTCGGTCATGGTATTTAAAAAGAAGGTCCAATTAATATCCATTTGTGATAAGTTTTGCTTTCTACTTCTTCTTTTTTTCTAACAATTAAAGAAATTTATCTTTTCTAATAAAAATTGTGGCCTTTAACATAGAAATGTTGAGTTTAAATTTGGAATTGATAAGAGATTTGTGAATAAAATGATAGACTTGTTCATAGCTTTTCGAATGACTGCCATGTCCATTATTCAGTAAGATGATGTTCAAAGAGCCTTTAGCCATCCTATGGACTGTATCAGAAGCAGGTTGTCGTTCATCGTACGGCATGCATTAAATTGAGGGAGAATCTGGATAAGTCATGTTGAATGAGGGAACGAGGAGTGCCTTTTCAACTTTTCTTTTTCTAATTCAACTCATTTTGGTAAAGATCACAACCTCACGAGATGAAACCTGATAAAGAAATAGAAAAGAAAAGGAAAAAAAAATAAAAAAAGACACAGCGCAAGCAAAACTATTATCTTTGCGATTTGCTAATGGAATGTTTCAGACGAATCATGCTATAATGTGTTCACTTACCAATTAAATTTCTCCCAACTATTAGCCAAGCGATAGAAATTGATACGTACGTGTGTGTGTGTGTGTTTTACTGTGGAAGATATTTTGAACTTTTTACAGTGCATGAATACGTTGAAGTGAAACTATTGGATTATTTTTGTTACTTTTTTTCCTTAATACTTTAGTTTTGTGAAATAGTGAAACTCGCATGCATCTTCACCTTTGCGATAACACGATTTATTATTTTTTTTTACCAAGAAAATTTGCTCGAAAATGTTGGTTTTCAAAGGAATATTCATCTAAGGTGAAACATATCTTTTTTTTTAAACGGAAAAAGGAAAAAAAATAAGGTATAGATGTCTCAATTAATACAAGAGTATATTATATATACCTGCAATATAACCCAATGACCTCGTGCAGCCAATATATAGACATCAATAAGAAAAAATTACAAAAAAAAATGTTGGTTTTCAACCGGTGAACTTTGGATTCATGACGTGATACGATGACGTGAGTGTGACCTTTACTTATTTGTACTGCATTCCAACCTCGTTCTTGGACTTTATTTGGGTGGTGTAATTACGCAAATCTCACGTTATTTGAGCCTAACGATCAATCAAAGTAACGTCTGACCAAAAAAAAAAACAATCAAAGTAACACCCCCATACTTCCATATATTTACGTAGAAGGATCTACATATATCAAAAGTGCTAAAGTTGATATCTTATATATATTGATGGACAAACATAAGAAGGATAAGCATATAACAACTTGCAACAACCGTGCAGACCATTCTCATCTTAGAAACCAACAAAAGAATGTCAGGAACTCAACTAATATTGGTCCTATCCTTATCATGATATCACAAAAAAATAGGTTAAGGATTTCCTACCATGATGGTAGGAAATCATTAAAATCTCAACCCTCCATTCTCTACCAATCTCGAAACCCTTGCCTCTATATATAGGGAATGAATGGCTCATATTTTAATGATTCCCTACCATTATGGTAGGGAATCCGTATCCAAAAAAATAGGACTCAATATCCAAAAAAAACTCCAACTTTAACATTTATGACAATTATATTCATTTTTTTTGTTTTATAAAAAACCTCAAACTTTTACTTTTGTCTCAATTCTACATAAAACTTTTACTTTTTTCCAATGTTACTAGCCTAGTACCAAAAAAAAAATCTTAACTTTTACTTTAGTCTCAATTCTACCTAATTTGACATGCATAGTACCAAAGTAACCTCAACTTTTACTTTTGTTTCAATTTTATTGGCTTAGTACCAAAAAAATACTCAACTTTTATTTTTATCGCAATTTTACCACCGTTAAACTTCCGTCTATAATCATCGTTAATTAATCTTACGTGAGATTGTCACGTCATTAATGAATTACATCTCGGCAAAGCTGACATGAAAAAATTTCGAAATTCTTTTATATTTTTTGCTACCCATGTATATTGCTGAGAGATATATAGTCGCTAAATAAAGGGCATTTCGTATTCTTTTCCGCACTCAACAGCCCAAAAAATGTTTAGACATGAAGATATTCTGACGAACTTTTTAAAATCTCGTCATCTCTGAAACTTATTATTTCTAAATTTTAAATTTTCATTGGTAAATTCGGAAAGAAAAATCGAGTCATATAGAATTAACTAATGGTTATTATGAGCAAAAGTTTGACGGTGATAGAATTGGGAAAAAAGTAAAAGTTAATGGTTTATTGAGACAAAATTAAACATTGAGGTTTTTTTTTGTACTAGGTCGGTAAAATTGGGACGAAAGTAAAATTTTTGGGTAAAATTGAAATAAAAGCAAAAGTTGTTATTTTTTATGAGACAAAAAAAATTCTGGATATAATTAATATAAATGCTAAAGTTAGATTTTTTGGGGTATTAGGCCCAAATAATAGAAACAAATAATATCGAGAGACCCAGACCAAGGGTCAACATCATTCGGTGTTTTGCTTTTCAAGTGTATTGTACTAGTCCCATTTTTAAAAATGAATAAAAAATCATTACTATATGCCCAAGGACCACCATAATATAATTAAATGTGGACATATCTGGTGGTTTTTGAACTTTAACTAAAGAGGTCAACCCACTTCCAAATTACATGAATTCATACCCATTCCAAAGAGGATCCAGTGCGGGGGAGCCCCCGAAATCTAGGCTCTCCATTAATTTTAGGGGTGGAGAGCTCAAATTTCAGGAGCTTCCTTGCCTTAGGGCGGGGGATCCAACTCCTTCCAAAGAAATCTCACAAACCCTCGTCGAGGAAGAAAGCTTCTAGGAAAAAATAGTCGGTGAAAGAGTTTATATAACGAAAACCATCCATGATAATAGGGTAGCTATCCTTCTCATAAAGAATGTATAATTCGAGGATGAGAATTCGAGGATGAACTGTGAGAATAAGCCACCTAGGCTTCTTACTTGGGCTTTTTTTTCCGAAAGAATATCTTCACTAAATGAAAATTTTTACATGTTATTGTTGGAATATTTGAAATGTTTTTAGTATTTTTGGTCAAGTTGGCAAAATTTACAAAAAGTCAGAGATAAAATGGAAGTTGCATGGAAGTATGTCGAATCAAACTCATAATGGAATCTCAATTCCGATATTCATTCATTTTCATTTGTATGATGATTTTTTTTTTATAGCTAGAATTCCCCATTTCGATGAAAAGTCTCATTAAACATTTTTCCGGTAAATCAATGTATTTTTTTTTTATTCTCATGTGTATTTAACTTGATCATATTATTTGTACGTCGCCACCAACCATTGGAATAGATGTCAGCGTCACTTTATTATCATATGACTTCCAAATACATTCTATTCTTTGTTCCGAAATCATCGACGAGAAAGAAAAATAAATGGAATATCTTCGTGGGAAATTGGAATGCGTGTGATGCTTTTTCCATTCCCATGTGGCTATCACCGTCTTTTCCACGAAGATTCCCATTGATGAGAAATTAATCAGCCAACTATACTTTGGCCACGTCTTCAACTCATTCGCACATAGTTGCTTCCATTTCCATTGGTTTCTCAGTACCTTTTCCTGCTTAGTGGTGTGATTTTACACAAAGAGCAAATCCTCTTTCCATATAAATCCAAAATGTACCTAGAAACGTATGAGTTATGTTAGAAATATCTTTATCAGGAAATTGATGTAGTTAGAGAATTTAATTTCTTGCTTTCCTCTCATAACTTGATGGCTCAAGCTTTTGACTGAGATGGGTATTCACACTTGATTTTTTATCATTTTATTTTTGAAAATTTATTTAAAAATATCTAAAAATTCATAAAAATTGAAAAATAAACTTTAGAAACCTTGGCCTAGCCTTCGCAATCAAATTTTGAACAAAAAATATTTTTGATAATTTTTATTATTTTTTCAAGTTTATTTTATCATAAAAATAGCCAAAAAAATAAAAACAAATAGCATTCGTGGTCAGAAAAATACCCAAAAATGCTAAATATTTTCGTTTTAAATCTCTCTTCATTCTTGTTATTTCAGATCTCAAAAATTCTACTTGGATCACTATGTTCCTTCACAAAAATAAACCCAAATTGAGCCCAAAAATTTCATTTCTAGTTTTTTAATTTTCAATTTTCACTTTTTATAAGCTATGACGTTAGGATCTAAAGCCTTGAATTGCAATTGGGTCCATTTTATTTATAATTTGCTCAAAATTTTGACTAAAAGAGTTTAATTGCATAATTATCTTTCAATTTAATCTCCGGTTTCGCTAAAAAATGAAATGAAATTTTTTCTAAGGACACCCATGAATATCCAAGACCACCAACCTATATTTTTCGTCAGTCTAAATTCATTGGTGGGTGTGGTTTAGCTCGATTCAACCATTTAGGCTTTGGATTGTTGAAAAATAATTACCGGGTCAAATTTTGGATTTGGGATTTTTGCACTAAATCAAGCCATTTGTTCCGAGAACACCTCTCTTAGATGAAAAACATGTTGAAGAACCCAATTCCTGCTTCAATTTGGTGAAAAGGGGTCAATTTAGAAATCAATTTGATGAAAATGTGAAACCGGGGCAACTGGGTCGGACCTGTCCGAGCCGACTTGGTTACTATTCATTATCTTCTTCCTCAAGCTCAATCCCGTGCACAGCTGACACCCGGGCTAAAATCGGCCAAATTTACTACCCAGTTGAGCACAATTGATGACGATTCCACTTGGGCTTTGTAACTAATACGTCACCGGTCCCAACGAACCCCTTTTCGGCTCATGGCATTGCCGGAGCCAGAAGACCAAGCCTCGTTTTCACCGTTGCCCGAACCCCGCGACCCAACTACCGAACCAGGATATTTCCGCCCAAATCCGCCATCGTTTTACGCCACCTGAACCACGCCCTCCCCCAACCCTACTCCATAACATTCCCGTCACATTTTGGCATCTTATGGATGCGGCGTTCGCATAGATTCAGTACGAAACGAAAGGGGGCAGCTGGGGAGACAAAAAAGCACAAAAGGACATTGGAGGAAATTGGCGAGCTGTCCACTCGTACCAAGAGGATGACCACGCGCCTACGAGGTTGGGACGTCATCTATAAGAGGTAAGAGACGTCTCTAAGCCAATGGTTTCATGAATTCGAGCAAATCAGAGAGAGAGGTAGTCGACCATGGATGGTTTGTGAGAGTGCTCGATCTGATCGGGAAGCGTTTTAGAAGAACAAGACTGAGCGAGCGGAGAAACTCGAGTAATAACCACCTGCAGACTACCATATCCTCGACCTCAGCTTCGCAATGAGCCATCGTACACCGCCTATCGTTGCGGAACCCACTAAAAAAGGTAACCTAAAGATCCTTCGCGACCAACCTAGTACTGGTTTTGAGCTTTTTGACCGGTTTGGTCCCGTTCGACTTTCGCTCCAAATGGGACCAAACCAAACCCTCACATGCGTATTTCCATGCTTATTATACCCCATTTGAGTGATTATGTGATTTGGTTTCACTCAAAATGCCCCGGATGTTGCACAATAATATGCTTAATGGAGTGGAATGTCCGTTTATCACTTAAGTACTCAACTTTGAACTTATGTTTCTTTGTCTTCCCGTGTTCATTTTTGAGTATTCTTTAGCTTATTATGTTATGCTCATTTAGTACTTTGATATGGTGCCTCGATTTGCCATCGATGATATGTGGATGTTGAGATATGGAAGTCCGAACATGCCTTGTCGAACTAATTTTTGTTCCTTTTTGTGTCTGAAATAGTCCATTACTCTGATTTTCGGAGTCATTTTCTCTCTGGTCATATATGTTTTTGGGGTAATTATTATTTCATGTTACTCCTCATTAGTACCTCTTTCTATTGATACATTGCTTGTCCATTGCTTGCAATGGTGTGAGATATGGCCCTTGAAAGTCCCCTCACGAACCTGATTTTCCAGACAAATTTTCAAATGTTTTGAGGTTTCTAACAAGTGCAATCCTTTAATTTGCGAGGCCATTTTCTCTCTCATCTTTCCTGCTATTGGGGTGATTCTCATCTCATGTTACCCTTTGTTCGTAGCTCTTTCCATTGATGTATTGCTTGCCCGTTGATTGTAACCGAGCTGTGAGTTATGTGCATTGAAAGTTGCCTCCACAACCTGCGTTTTTTTGACCCCAAAAATTTTTGTAGGTGTTGGAGTCTTGCATGCTATTAGGGTGATTCTCATCCACACATCGATGATGTGTGGATGTCGAGATATGGGAGTCCAAACATGCCTTGTCGAACTAATTTTTTCTCCTTTTTGTGCCTTAAATAGTCTATTGCTCTGATTTTCGAGGTCATTTTCTCTCTGGTCATACATGTTTTTGGGGTGATTCTTATTTCATGTTACTCCTCATTAGTAGCTCTTTCTGTTGATACATTGCTTGTCCATTGCTTGCAATGGTGTGAGATATGGACCTTGAAAGTCGCCCTCACGAACCTGATTTTCTAGACATAAATTTTCAAGTTTTTTGAGGTTTCTAACTAGTGCAACCCTCTTATTTGCAGGGTCATTTTCTCTCTCATCTTGCATGCTATGGGGGTGATTATCATTTCATATTACTCTTTATTCGTAGCTCTTTTCATTGATATATTGCTTGCCTTTTGATTGTAATCAAGCTGTGAGTTGTGCCTTGAAAGTTGCCTCCACAACCTGCGTTTTTGGACCCCCCAAAAAAAAAAATTATAGGTGTTGGAGTCTTTGACAATGCGAACCCGTCACTTTGAGGTCATTTTTCTTGGTGATTTCTTGAGCTTTTGAGGTGTTTCTTTGATTGATCATGCTTTCTGTGTGTAGTACTTCGCATCAACAACTTGGGTAATTTAACTCTCTCTGTGGATTAAGTTATTTGCTCCCAAAAATGCTCCGATGAACCGCAAAGTTGGGGGTTATTTATTTTCTAAGTGTTGACCATTCAAGTGAAAAATGATCGCTTGCCCTTTTCTGAGAAGGGCAGGTTATGCCCTTAAAATCCAGACCATCAATGTTATGAATATACAGTCCAAATCATTACTAAAAAAAACAAAACAAAAAATTCAAAAATATTGCTCCCTAAAAATGAAAGATCTGGGTCATCCGTCCAAAAATAGACGGCCCGGATCTCAAGGACAGGGGCATGTATCAATTATTTTGGACGGCCCGTATTCACAACATCGTGGCAGGATGCTCGGCCATGTTTTTTCAAAACTATCAATTATTTTGAAAACTCATTTCTTCTTAGTTTCCCGGATGTGCTTGATTTTCGCTAATTGTTTTCAAGGCCCGAGATATCCGGCCGACAAAATGCTCCGTTAGTTGAGCAAAATTCCAAAAAAAAAAGGTAAAAAAATGTCAAAAAATGTTTTCTTCTCTTTCCGACGTTTAGACCGATCCAGAGGCTCGGTCCTGATAATTTTTTTAAAAATTAAAAGTTTTTATAAAATTTTAAAAAATAAAAAGCCATAAAAAGTCTAAAAATTTATTTAAAAAATCCCAAAAAATAGAAAATGACCATAATCAAATACCCAAGATCTATTTTGTATGTTTTGAACCTTGATCATCCCAAAAAATGGCGATTTCTTCCTTATTCCAAATTGTCTCCAAAAAAATTTAAAAAAATTCTAAAAAAATCAAAAAAAAATCTCAAAAAATATAAAATGGCCACAGTAAACTGGCCAAGACCTATTTTGGTTCTTTTAACTCTCAAATCTTCTAAAAAATGATGATTTTTCCCTTTTAGTAAATTGTCTTCAAATTTTTCCAATTTACCTTTGACCCTTAATCACACCTTCTCTAATCCCCTATGTCTATACTAGGAGACCATTGATTTGTATTAATGTGTGTTCACATAATTTATTTATGCACTTAATTGCGATTTCATCACATTAATTGTGATTAATAGGATTAGTCTTCATATCTATATGAAAACTCTTATCCGAACTTACCTCACTCAAATTAGTGTCCGCATGAAATCTTAGTCAGGATATTCACTCACATTAGGTATCGAAAGTGCATCGATAATGACATCGATGTAAACAAGTCCCTGAACCCAAAATCTCTGGTTCTATAGAACTGAGCGATCTCTCACAATCGCTCAATAAAGTTTCCAGTCTGTCTTTCAAGAAAGACCGATGGCGACTCCAAATGTATGCACAGGTTGCACATGCCACCGACCATACAGAGGCAGAACCTGATCGACTTCTATCATCGAATTCCCTCCGAAAATACTCCCACCGCAATTTGATATGGGTCTAGGAGGACCCGCGCCGAGAAAACCTACCACCTTCCCAGGACAAGCCCATCGACAATCCATTAGCTCATCGGATCGAGGTCCGGAGGATCGCAATAATGGATCCAACTGAATATGTTGACGTGTTCGGACTTAGAATCCCTCTTGATTATAAGGTTTGAGCAAATTCTAGACTTTTGGACTTTCGGATTCTCTGAACAACACCACATTGTGACGTTTATCACCACAAACTGACTGCATGATACTTTTTAATCTTATCAGAACTGTGGGCAACAATTTATGGCTCCAAACCCCCAATTATGATCCAAACCGACAAGAAAGACTGATATTTCACTGTTCAAAAAATATTTTTATATTCAGTTATATCTCGTAATCGGCCCTGCAGGGAGGCTGGCGGTGGATTGCAATGGAGACGGTGCGGTTTTTGTTGTGGCCGGAGCAAATTGCATGCTGAGTGAGCTCGCGGACATGACAAAGCCCGATCTCGAGAGATTTGGGAAGTTGGTCTATGACATTCATTCCTGATGCAAATAGCACACTTGAGACGCCTTTTGTCGTGGCTCAGGTTTGTGAAGCTTTCCTCCCTATTGTTTTCTGATACCTGTCCCTACAATGTCAGTCTAAGTTCTGTTGAAAATGTTCATGTCCGAGCATTTTCTAGTTTTGAGTATTGCAATGCAACTATGCGCAACTTTGTCGCAGAGCATTATTGTATCCTTCCTAGGATATGATTAAGACGCGGTACTCAGAGTCAACTTGATAGAAAGATACCTCCAAGAACGTTCACTCTGCCATTAAGTGTGAGACATTTAGTTCTCTCTCTTATCTGCAGGAGAGCATGTGCATATTTGTGTATGCATCATCTCTTAAATTAGGCTCATATCCTCCAGAGAGGATTTGATATTGAAGGAATTTCCCGAAAACTTCGAGTTCTGATTTTATATATCCAACAGCCGACAAAGTTCGAATAAGGAGGATTTACTCTGGGGCTGTGCATGAACCATTGCATTTTTTATGGGATTGCGATAATGGAATTCATTGACTCATCAGCTGAAACAGCGAGGCATCTATCGATTCCGCCATTCCTGGACAGAACCATGCTCAGATGGAGGAACCCACTAAAGGTCGAATACTCGCACCAGGAATTCACCGAAATGAAGACAGGTCTAACTCCGTGGATCTTTACGAGAATAACGAGCTGCTTTATGATTCCTTCTGCTTCGATGTTGAAAGGATCGAGAAATTAAAGGCCGAGGCGATGAGAGATGGAGTGTTGAAGAAATGCCCACTTTCGAAACTCTCTCTGCATTTTTATGGATTGCCAGAACTAAAACACTCAGTATGATGCCTGACCAACAAACCAAGCCGCTATTCACCGTCGACATGCGTGCCAAATTTAATCCACTACTTTCGAAAGGGTATTTTGGGAATGGAATAATGTTAGCCCATTTGAATCTCCGAGCAGGTGTTGTGGCCAAGCCAAAATCATTCACTGTGGGGCTCATTCAAGGTGCAATCAAGATGCTCATCGAGAGCTATGTCAGGTCGGTCATTGATTACTTTGAAACGAAACGATCGTGGCCTACTCTTGCTTGCAGCATCTTGATTAGTACCTGGTCAAGGTTGTCATCTCATAAGACAGATTTCGGCTGGGGAGAACCGCCTTTTTCGGTGCCCTTGTAGTTGCTTGAGAAAAAAGTTATGTTGTTTCTTCCTTATGGAAAGGATCAGATAGGCATTAGTGCAGTCTAGGTTTCCCTGCCCCTGCTATGGAGATTTTTCAGGAGGAGATGATTCAGATACAGGAAAGGTCAAGACTCTTTCACTTGATGCTGTTATTTCCTGCATGAGATCTTCAATTTCTTATGTGAATTCTTAAGGATCTGCTTTGAAACATGTGCAAAGTAAATCCTTTGGTATTCCTTTCATAGGGTGCATAAGGATCAATAAATAAAGGTGATGTTTTGTGATTTATTAGCAATTAACCCATCTCATGAACGAGTCAAATCGGTGTGAGAGATCAATTTGGTGGATGAGCAACGCTGCAAGGGGAAACAATATAAGTAATGGCAGCCCACTCAACTTTCCAGGGAGATGAAATATGGATAAACCGCTTTTGCTCGCTGTGGGGCTAATTTGAGATGCGATCAAGATGCTCACAGTATAGCCATATCAGGTTGGCTATTCGGTACTTTGAAATGAAGTGCCCCTTGCTTGCAACTTCGTGATAAGTACCTGGCTGAGGTTGTCATTTCATACGACGGATTGCGGATGGGGACGGCCGCTTCTTTCCAGGCATGGAAACTTGCCCGAGAAGGAAGAGGTCTTGATCCTTCCTCATGGAGAGGATAAGGAGGACATCAATGTCATTCTAGATTTGCCTGCCTCTGCTATGAAGATCTTCCAAGAGGAGAACTATAAAGGCACTTTGCACTTAATGCTGCTATTTTCTTATTCTGACGTGCTCTCTTCGAGGATTTGTTTCGAGACATTTGACAAGTAAATCCTGTACATTAAAGGGAGGTTCTGTTAACCCATGTCATGAATCCACTAGCTTAAGAACGAACCCTTGGATTAGAAACTGACAAAAGAAAGGACATATATGTGTACTTGAAATCGAGATTAGTACATCTGATCTGCCATTCAACCGATTACATTCGGATTGAAGTGATTTAATTTATCTTTCTATTGATTAAGTCATTTCAGTTTTGTCACATTATCCTTAAGAAATATACCAAGTCTGTGCATTTTATCAAACCCGAATTACACATATTCGAAGCCGAGATGAATCACATGCTCTCCCAATTTGGTGTTCCCCATAGGCTACGTTTGGTCGCATGAATTTTTAATCAGGATATTATTGGATAGGATAGGATATGAAATCCCGAGATTTTGTCATATCATATCCCGTGCTTGGTGAATCGCAGTAATAGAACTGGATATGTTCATGTCATATTATATCATTATTTGGTATATACGATATATCAATGTAAAATGAATTTGAAAAAGCACAAGCGAAAAATATAAGAATCTCCTGTAATTCACTGTTAAATCTAGTAAAAAAAGAAAATATAAACATTCAAATTTTGCCAAAAAATTTTGGCTTTTGCGCGAAATTCGTTAAACCTCAATATGAAACACAAAGTTATGGAGAATAAATAGATTTGATTCTCTTTCTAATTTTCTTAAACTTTTGATGTGAACCAGAAATCAAAGAAAGAGAGTAAGTTTCAATTATCTCGTTATTTTCATAAATTTTTATAATAAACTATAAAGTTACAAAGCAATCATGAAACTTCTACATGAACTAGAGTTAGAGAGATGAAGATGAAAATGCTATTTTTTTAGAAATTTCATTATCATTTTCAAGTTTAAATATATTTACTTAAAATCTAATTTATTCTACTTCATTTTTTATTATTTTTTAATTATACATATTTTTTATTATTATTTTGACTCACTTCCATCATTTCTTAATAAAAAATTTTATTAAATAAAAAATTATACTATTATACTTAAAATATTTAATGATATAGATACTAAGTGTGTACATATACAAAATATATATTATAATAAAGAAAGAATTCAAATTATAAATATGATTTATAAAAAATAAAAATAAAAATTATTTTTATTTTTAATTTTCTTTCTAACATTAGAATTCAAATTTATTTAAAAATAATTACTATTTTAATTTTATTATATAATAAGTTTATTATTTAGAAAAATAGTTTTTATATCATAAACAAAAGAAATACTATACTTCTTTATCCTACCTTCCCTCCTAGGATAATTATATCCAGATTATATCCCTTATATCCTGTTATGTCCTATTCTGAGTAGTACCCAAATACATGATAGGACAAATTTTATCATATCCTGACTTATATCTTGATTACCAAACTTAGCCTGGTCATGACTTGCTTGATTACATATCTAGATAGATAATCGAAAACGGCGTCGGAATCGGTTAGGGGCATTTTGGTAAAATGATTACGTGTTGCGCGCTGTAAAAAATGAAGAAAGGCGAAAGAGACAAGACTACGCTCCGCCCACGACCCGCCATGGCGTGCCTCCTACCCTCCTCCTGCTGCCGCTCTATCTCCCGTACTCTCCCCGCACGTGCGTCTCTCAAACCTCTGCGCGTGCGAATCTCGCCGCCGGTGGGACTCTCTGGCGGGATAACTCTCCGCGCCGACAGGGGCGTCCGGCTGGTGGCTCGCGCCGGCCCCAGCTCGAGCAGCTACGTCTTCGCGTTCGTGTTCCCTCTCTCTCTCCTCGTCGTCACCATCTTCGCCTCCGCAAAGATCGCCGATAAGCTCGATAGAGATTTCCTCGAGGAGGTAGATAACTCCATTCTTAGCTCGTTTTTCTCCGGATTTCCTGCTGATTTTTCGGTGATGCTTGTTGACCGCTAGATTGTTGACGTAGTCATGTATAGTACGAGAAAATCAGTTCATTAAAAATTGTAAATTTTCTGAATTGGTTTAACGAGTGACCTCGAGGAGCATTCTCTAAGCTTAATTACTTGAAGATATCAGCGTGACACTTGTTCTTATTGCTTCGGAGTTTGATTCCCAAGGTGTGAAACCCGCTTTCTGAAATCGTGAATTAATTTCGAGTTATTGTGAGTAAAGTCTTGGCTTTTTCTGGGTGCGGAGTCGATGGTCGCGAAAGGCTGCAATTCACGCTAGTGCATGTGGTTTCAGACTTCCTTCAATCTTCGAGAGCTGGAAGATTGGGAATGACTCCCATTACTTGTAATGAATTGAAACAGGAGATTTCCTCTTCTTGCGGTGTAAAATTCAATGGACAATTCCTGTTTTCTAAGGAATGGTGCAACTCATGTTTCTTATCTTTTAGCTTTAGCTGATTATTTGATAGCTTTGCTGCTCGTCACGAGGATGTCATATTAGTGACGTAACAAGACCCCTCGTTCTTTTTTGGTTGGCCATTTCTTATCGAGTTCTAGTCTATTCAGTATTGCTATCACATTGATTTGCACGTCAAAGGACAGTAAGTTGCAAGCAAATAAGTGGACCATTAAGGATATAATTTAGTTTGCGAGACACAACGGTATGCAGTCTGCTTTCCTTTTCTCTGTTTTCAGTTTGCAACCTCAAGATAGAGAAGTTTTTCTTTGCAGAGATTATTGCATATGTACACCGCCCTATTCCCTCATCTGTGCTCTCGTTACTTTTTGGATTGTCTGTTTGCTCTTTTATGTATGGTAATGGCAAGGAATCATACCTCTATCAGATTTTGGAGAAGCCTCAGATGAAGTTTTTGCCTTCACAATTTTGATGCCTGATAAAGTCTATGACCACTTCTTTCTTCCATGCAGTCAGATGGTTCTTTTTCTCCTTGTACTGGGTATTTTTTTTGCATTTGCTTTTATGCGAATGAGCACTTCCATTGCATAAAGATGTGGTTTTTTCATATCTTTGATGGTTGAAGACCAGCGTGTTGATTTGGTCCGTCACTTGGAACAAACCTTACAAAGAACTTGTTGATCAGATAGTAGTCTGTCGATGTTTCTACCTGTGTGTTTGAAGAGGCTCACCCTAGTGTAACAGAAATTGACTTTCTCTGATCAGCTTGCAATTAATCAAGCAATAAAGGACATGGATGAAGGTGATGATGCTGAGATCTCTTTAGAAGAAAAGCCTGTTCTTTCCCGCACTCGCAACCGGCCAAAACGAGAAGCATAGGCTAGAGCTGCGTTGTGGGTAGTTTTGACTTTAGTTGCAGACCAACACACCATGGGGAAGACCAATCTGGAGAGAGCAGTAGCATGTTTGTAGTTTGATGTGATTCATCGTGGCTTTGTATTTGTCTAATTTGGGTTTGATAGAATGCACAGACGTTATATTTCTTGAGGAGAATGTGACAGGTTTGAAATGACCTCATTAGTAAAAAGATATATTAGATCACTTTAATCCGATGTAATCGATCGAACTGCAGCCCACATGTACTGATGTCAATTTGGACTACACATTTAACTAGTCCTTTCTTTTGTTAGTTACTAATCTAAGGATTCTTTCTTAAGCTAGTGGATTCATGACATGAGTTAATTGCTAATAAACTGCAGAACCTCCCTTTATTGGTTAATCTTTTGGAGAAGGTGCTACCGGATTGACTATTCTAATGTCTCAAAACAGATCCTCAAAGAAATCACGTCAGAATTTAGGATCAAACGCAGAAAACAACAGCATTAAGTGAAAGGTGTCTCAATCATTTCCATATCCGCATCATCTCCTCTTGGAAGATCTTCATAGCAGAGAGGCAGGCAAACCTCGAACTACATTGATGTCTTTCATATCCTTCCCGTGGGGCAAAACCTCTTCCTTCAAAGGACCGCCTGGAAAGAAGCGTCTCTCTCCCCAGCCGAAATCCGCCGTATGTACTATTTGTGACCATCTTGATTGCATCTTAAATTAACCCCACAGTAAGTGAAACTGTTTTATCCATAATTCATCTCCCTGGAAATTCGGGCGGGCTGCCATTACTTACATTTCCAACATTACTGGTATTGCTCGTCCGCCAAATTGATCTCTTACACAGATTTGACTAGCTCATGAGATGGGTTGATTGCTAATAAATCACAAAACGTCACCTTGATAGATTGAATACACCCCATATGAAAGAAATACCAAGGAATTTACTTTGCAAATGCCTCAAAGCATATCCATAAGAAATATTATCTAAAATCCAAGGTCTAATGCAGAAAATAACAGCATCAAGTGAAAGGGTCTTAACCTTTCCTATATCTGCATCATCATAGCAGGGATAGGCAAACCTAGAACTACATCGATACCTTTCTCATCCTTCCCAAGAGGAAGTAATAACAAAACTTTTTTCTCAGGCATGTTCACGGGCGCCGAGATTAGTGGTTTTCCCCAGCCGAAATCTGTCTTATGAAACGACAACCTTGACCATGTACTCACCAAGACGCTGCAAGCAAGAGAAGGTCGTGATCGTTTCGTTTCAAAGTAATCAATGACCGACCTGACAGGACACTCCGTGACCATTTTTATTGCATCTTGAATTAACCCCACGGTGAACGATAATGGCTTCTCCACAATTTCACCTTCCCGGTGGATTGAATGGGCTAACATTATTCCATTTCCAAAATACCCTTTCGGAAGCGGGGGATCAAATTTGGCACGCATGTCGACAGCGAATAGCAGCTTCGTTTGTTGGTCAGGCAGCATACTGAGTGCTTTGGTTCTGGAAATCCATAAAAATGCAGAGAGAGTTTCGAAATCGGTGCATGTCTTCAATGCTCCATCTCCTATTGCCTTGGCCTTTCATTTCTCGATCTTGTCAGCATCGAAGCGGAAGGAATCATATAGCAGCTCATTATTCTTGTAAAGATCCGCGCAGTTAGACCTGTCTTTAATTTCACTGAGTTCCTGGTGCGAGTACTCGACCT
This sequence comes from Rhodomyrtus tomentosa, assembly GCA_028455895.1. Classification (NCBI taxonomy): domain Eukaryota; kingdom Viridiplantae; phylum Streptophyta; class Magnoliopsida; order Myrtales; family Myrtaceae; genus Rhodomyrtus; species Rhodomyrtus tomentosa. The sequence continues at coordinate 1,175,955 of JAPCWY010000011.1, read as the reverse complement.
TTGGTGGGTTCCTGGATTTGAGAATGGTTCTGTCCAGGAATGGTGGAATCGATAGAGGCAAGCCCCTAGCAGTTTCAGCCCATGAATTGATGAATTCCATTGCCGCAATCCCATCAAACATGCAATTGTTCATGCATAGCCCCAGAGTAAATCCTCCGCATAAGAACTTTGTCACCTGTCTCATACATAAAAATCAGAACTCGGACCTTCAATATCCAATCCTATCCGGAGGATATGAGCCTCTTTTAAGAGATGATGCATACACAAATGCACATGCTCTCCTGCGGAGAAGAGAGAAACTGAATGTGTTGGCAGAGTGAACACACTTGGAGGGATCACTGTACAAAGATGAGTCTGAATATCTCGTCTCTATCATTTCCTAGACATGACACAGTATTACTCTGAGACAAGGTCCGCATTGCTGCGTTGCAAGAGTCAAACTACCAGATGCTCAGACAAGAACAATTTCAATAAAACTTGACCTTGTCACAAAGCTGTAGGGACATGTATCGGGAAGCAATAGTGAGGAAAGTTTTGCAAACCTGAGCCAAGACAAGAGGCATCTCAAGTATGCTATTTGCACCAGGAATGTCATAGACAAGCTTCCCAATTCTCTCGGGATCAAGCTTTATCATGTCCCCGAGCTCACTCAGCATACAATTTGCTTCAGCCACAACAAAAACCACACCTTCCCCGTTGCAATCCACCACCAGCCTCCCTGCAGGGCTGATGGTGAGCCTCCCTGCAAGGGGGTAGTAATGCACAAGAACCTTAGCCAATGTATTCTTGATCACCTCACCTGCCTGCTCGTTCCCTTTTCCATTCGACTCGAAGCAATAGACGGTTCGGACTACTGAAATGAGGACAATGTCCCGGTTCATGAGGAAATACAGTCCTCTCTTTGTTTCTTCTGCAGGAGATATGAGTATTGGCTCACCTTGCTTTATCCTAAGTTGAAGGACTTGGCCATTGGAGTGATAATTCTCCATCAAAGAAGAATGTTCAGGCTAATTTCAGAAACTAAGGCACAAGCTCAATAAACAACATGGAATTATATAAAGTTTAAAACTTGGCGTTATTCAGCTTGACGTAAGAAAGAATGTGATTTGAGCGAATCATGCATACGAAAGAGTAGAATAATGCTAAGAAAAAGTCAGACCATGTGATTAGCCAAGTAATTTCATGTATCCGTGATATTATATTGGCAATCCAAATGTTAACTACTCATAAAAATAAGGAGAGAAATGATTTCTTGCGTGTGACCATCTCCATCTTGACATTGGTTTTCTTCCACCGTTATCTTATTTATTCTAATTGCTTCTTTCACGAGTATAATCCCTTTCTAAGATTCCTTGGAGTTCAAGAACTCTCGTTTCAGGCACGGAATGATAGATTCAGAATGACTGGCAAAACCTGTTATTCAAACTTTTTTTATGCAAATTTTCAAACACGTCACTTTGTTTTCTTTGCGTCCTGTGGTTGGAGTTGGTCATGACAAATGAGATATCTCTAGAAGTTTTGCAGAGGCAGTCCATTTTGAGAGGCTATCTCATGAACCCAACAACAGTTTTATGATGGTATCAAAACCTCTCCAGACACTATGTAAAATTTGATTGGCTCGCTGCATCGCAGCCCCTCCATCGAGTCCAGCTTTGATTCAGTCGGGCCGCCGTACAAAATTCGCTCACCGAAGCATTTGGATCTCGTATACTTTGTACTCCAGCATGATGTGAATCCTCGAAGTTGAATATCTTCCTAATTTAATCTAACAAGCAACAGATATGAATGAACCCAGACCTTAGATCTATACGTTTATTTCTCGAATGCCAACAATGCTTTTTATTTTTATTATATCTTGTCCCCAGTATCACATCATCGACATTTCCCCATGTACTTATCATCAATTGAAAACTGAATAACGAACAAGAAGTTAGAATATCAAATGGAAGACTGAGTCGTGATGCAGAGAACTGAGTAGTTATTTACATGTCACTAGGAGTATAATATAAGTACAAACTTAGAAAGAGATGATGGAAATTGTAGGACAAGAAAAATATGGACACACTTTATTATATTTGCAGATGATTATTATCAGCAATTAAATTTGGATCATCCTGAAATTCCGGTGAGTTTCTAGCTAGTTAATGCAAGTGACTAATAGAAGCTACATCAAAATGCTGGCTTTCATTGATGGACAAAGCCAGTTTGCATTATATATTCAGGCACTACGTCGCAATACCAAAGCTACGAGGGCCAAAAACCAAGAAACATTGTCAGCGATGAAAATGATACTCCTGCTTATATATCTTTGCTTCTGTTGAAACAAAAACGGTTTGAGGGCACTGTATACTGAAATTTTTATGTTCAACAAGCAACTTTCTACTACCAAAACATGGAAGAGCCTATCAAAATTAGAGGCGCAATTCTCCATTCCCAAAAAACAAACGAATGAATATTATACCTGATTGCACAAATCCCTAACTTGGGATTCTCTATACAAAAAAATTCAGGTAACCGAAGATTCAAAAAGCAGTAACCCCACTCCAAAAAATGGCTATAGATCACAGAGGTGCGAAACCAACCCTCTTGTTATCTCTTTCGCTGCTCCAATATTGATTAGCTTGTTTATCGTCCCCCCAGAACCCAGGGCTCCTGTATCTTGACGTGTGCTGATGAAAACTTCCCCTCTTGCGTGAGCCTTCTCCATTTCTGGGAACCCAGGTCCTTCTGCTACTTTTTTGCTCATCCTTGTGCTCATCCCAGTGTTTCCAACCCCTTGAAGTGGTGGGCACATTCTCTCTCCATCTCACATCTTTTGAAGCTCTATCTTCTCTAATATAGCCATAGTCCATAGAATCAGGATTGGAACCGAACTTTCTTGACTTTACAGCATTCCAGTCTGAAGAGCTAAGAGCAGTTTTGGCCCATTTCTCATCGTTCTCCGCATTCCCACTGATCTGCTGATTAGAATCGCCTCCCCACTGGTTCCAAACTGATAAGTTGACCCCGTGGGCCCACGCATCTTCCTTCTTCACCCCGTTGCCGTGAGAGTAGCTTTGTTGCCATGGATTGCCATCACTATACAGATGTCCTGGTTCACAAATTTCATTATCCCATGAGTTTGTGCTCCATGCTAAATTCTTCACATCCTCGCCACGATGTAAATTGTTTATTTCCCAAGGATTTTCTATGCTTTTTGAATTAACATCGCATCTATCAGAGGGTGAGCCAACTAGGTTCCTGATCCTTTTCTTTTTATTCCCCGTCTCTTCGTCTTCTTCAACATCGTCAGGATTAAAATACTGCTTATCAAGGTCCTTGATAAGTTCTGGGTCAATAGCCTGATTCCAATTTATCTCGTCCATATAAATATCAGGATCAGGCAGAGAAACATCACAAGGGATGCCATTGATCTCTGCCCAAAACCGTTTCTTGGCATTTTGGAATGCCTCTTCAGCAGCGGAATCATCCCAGTGGCATATATTGTCATGGTAGTTCAGAAGCGTCTTTGAAAAAGCAATCTTCCCCCATGGAATTGTTCCAACCAGTCTACAGAATCTCTTCTCCCATGAAGGTATGTTATCTTGCCAAACAACATTAAAAAATTAAACCAATTGGTGAGAAGCCATAAAAGCTATGAAGAATCAGATTCTAGAGGATTGCCGACAAGCAATCTTCTAAGAACAGAACCCAAGAAAATAAAAGAGATGGCTGTAGACATATTTGAAGATATATTAAGAGCATACTGCAGGACTTTTGGAACGGAAAAAGGTTTTTCAATCAATATACCAAGCACAGCACGCTACCACAAAAATCCTATCAAGTTCAAAGAACACAGTTAATTGAGGCGAGGGGGAGTATTAAGAATACAAACAGCCATTTTATGTTTTTTTACAAATCAGAGAACCTGCACCAACTCGCTTTTGTGAATCTAAAACACGAGAAAAGAAAGACTCTCCCTCCCACAATAAACTATTCAATTGCATGTATATGAGGAATTCAACTGTGTGAAACAGAGATGATATGATCAATAATTTCAAACTGCGCTACATGAATTTTGTTCACAAATGCCAGAGATGGGCAACTCAAAAAAGCGAAATTTAGCCTTCATGATTGTCCATATGGTAGATAGATCAAGCCTATTAAGCAAAGCCAGCGATGTCCACCAGCTGTAGAAACCACTGGAGAGGACCACTGGAGAGGAGACAAAGCACACAAGTGTTTCTCTTGCCACATGCACTCTCTATAAGCAGCACTATCTTTGGACAGATAAATAACTCACACTCGCAAGGCCTTGAACAAGTTGAACTTCAGGACCGCACCATAGCTACAACTAACATCATAAAAGTGCCTTTTGAAACCTCATTTTGCGAGACACAATCATGAGGAAAACGAATTGGGGCGATCTATCGATAGAATGTATACATAACATAATCAAACCCTAATACCTGTCTCATTTTATTACCCAAAACTACGACACTCCTTTGCCAAACCATGAAGTAGGAGCATATATAGCTACACATACATAGAGGATTTTAGTTTAAAAGGTAATTTTTCAGAAAACTGAAAACAATAACTACCGAACAACACAAGCTCCACAAGCAAAATGACCTACGTTGCGGAATAAGAACCAAAACCACAAACAGACACAAAAGGATCACCAAACTGATCATGAACAGTTAACAAGCTCCTTAATTGAAAAATCCTCGCACTGATAAACAACAAGATCGTCAATTCTCTCTTTGCAAAATTACTAAAGCACCAGGAATTGAATGAGAGACAAGTTCGGGTCAATCAAGAATCGAGGAAAAGAAATCTTGCCCCACATAAATCAAGATCGAAGAGCAACTCAGTAGTGACCAGCTAGTTTCTTACCCTCCGTCCAAGACAACAACCAAAAGCGATTCAGATGACGCCACTAACAATCACAAAAGAGGGAAAAAAAGAAGAGAAGGAATCTGAATCTTGCTTTCTTTCACGGAATGTACCTGGAGTAGAAGGGTCGTGGTAGAAACGGTGAGCGCTTTCTTGGTAAAGATAATGATTGGGGTCGTGCTTTCTGCGAGGAAGGCGGCTTCTCCACCTGCCCATCGGACCCAGAACCAAGACAACCTCAAATTCGCTGTTTCATATGGAGAGCGCCCTTCACTCCCGCTCTGTCCGAGAGAGAGGATGGGGGGGGGGGGGGGGGGGGGGGGGGGGGGGGGGGTGTGGGTGTGTTGGGGTATTTAGTATTTACTGTTTGGTGTCAATCAGAACTAGAAGAAGCAAGGCCAGAAGTGGGCATGTGTAGTGCCACGGTGTCGCCGCTTCGAGTTGGGGCTTCGGCTTAAACAGTCCATGGGCCTTAAAGGCTCTCCCTTTTTCAGCTTCATCCATGGAGGGATGATCTTGCTGGATCGAAAGAATCAAACCTGTATCAGCTTGTGCAAATATCGAAGCTCTAGAATCTAGATCAGCTCAGTAACGGCACTTACCAGGTTACTTTTTGTCTTCCCTTTTCCTTTACCGACTTTTGCCTCAAATACTCGAAAGCCATAATTTCAATGTCCGAGGAAAGATCGAATTTAAGATATCTTTATACAAACCTTAGTTTAGCCAATCTTTAAATAGCGTTCCTAATTTTCTTTTTTCCGCAGTTCGGAGATCTTTGATAACGTAATGTTGCAGCTCGAATTTTCGCATCTGGTATTTGCAAATTATATTATATCATATGACTCTTCATATTTTATATGGTCAGGTCAATGATTCTCCCTTGCGAATATTTTGCTTAGGATTAAAAAAAGAAAATGGCTAAGTGTTCTGGTTTTTATTTGCTTTATGAAGGCATTCGAGACATGGGCCCAGAAGCAGGATGATTTGGGCCTAGACATATATTGGCAGCCTTGTCCAAGTCGTGGCCCAATTCGAAGACTAATGGTTTTATATGGCCCACCAACTACCACTTAACCTAGTTACTATATTGTCAGATAGTGCTCCATGACAACACTTCTGGCCAATAATTTTCCCACCAGAGGTCAATCAGGTAAGGAATTTCATTTGATAAAATCAGCTTTTAAGTAGAAATGTGTTTGGTAAAAAATTTAACTTTGGGTAGGATATTCTATTTCTGATTGGATTTTTGGCCAACTTTGAGAAGTTAAAATTTTTTACTTCTTGACTCCAAAATCACTTTTTCGATCACACAAGCTTCGGGCGACCACAGTTGCCACCCATGGCAGGTGGTCGTTGGCCGTCGCCGCCAACCAACGGACGCAACAGTCTTCGGCAAAGATTTTGTCAACAATTTTTCAAAAATAAAAATTTTTAACCGTTATCAAACGAATTTCTTTGATCGGAATTCAATATGGAACAAAAGTAAGAAAAATTAACTTCTACTTTTAAGGAGAAGTATAAAAATTAATTTTTGATCGAAAGTTGAGAAGTTGGCCAAAAGTGTTGTCATGGAGCACCATAGCTTTTCATTATTTGACTAGAAAGCCCATAAAATGATGAAATATCTCACTAACTTCACTCGTCAGCTCAGGGAACATTAGAAAACTCAAAAGTTAGAAATTATTTTTTTATGGGTGTTTAAGGTGATATAGAATCGAACATGTGTTATGTTAGTAATCTTCGAGACCCATCTCTTTTTCCTCACTTCTAAACCGGCTCATGGACTAGAATTAAGCTTCGAAGATCCAAATTGCAAGATGCTGACGACGAAAATATCCGACAACTTTTCTTGCGTCCGTTTTAAGATCTTGTACACATCGAGTACTGATAGATTTAACCCCGACTCCGATAGTAATTAGGCAAACGACCGGCGTGTTTATTTTTATTACCGTCTCACATGTAAAGACCCAGCTTCTCTCTTGCCCTGCCCCGTCTCTCGACTACATTCAAACACTTAAACTTGTCGTGGGACGTGAACTCCTTAGCCCCGTCAAAGAGAAGCGGCATTTGAAGGGACTGAACATGGTTAGAGCTTCCGAAAGACTCTGGTCCGTCTATCGGCTACCGTCCAAGCAAAGCAAACGCTAATAGCATAATATCCTAAGTCGCAAATCTTTCGAAAACATGACTAGGGTTGCGTAATTCCGAGTTCCGTACAGGTTCAACCTAAAACTTGAAACCAATCCGTCGAAATAGATTCATCAACCCACCATACATACCTTGAAACCTAAAACTTATCTTGTCACAGATTTCAAGATCTACCAGGTTTCATCTGTATGTATGATTAGACAATTGCAGTGCATTATCGCATTTAATGACCATTACTTACTGTTACAATCTACTGAGCATAACTCATATTCAGACACATAAATAAATACAAAATATTAACAAAGTAAAAATTTCAATCATAAATATATGGAAAATAGAAGCTCATACTAATGGTTTCAATTATACGCTCATCATCATAAGATAAGAAATGTGGCAGTATCATGCAAATACATATATCAAGAAAAACGAGAAGCTTATTATAGGTTCCAAGTTCGGGTTCTGTCTACCTAGGACCTGAAACTTGCCCATCGGAATAGGTTCTTTAATTTTTGGGACCTAAAACTTATCCTACACACCTTGAAATCTGAAACCGAACGGGCTCTTCACAAGTTTGATCCAAGTTCAAGATTTTATCTTGAATCCATACTCACCCCCTAAATATGAGGACCTTATTGACTACTCAAAAGCATATTCTTAAATGATAAGAGAAAATTGACTCTGGAGGTATTGCTGAGATACAATTTAAGTATAAAAATATTTGTTAAACTGTGAAACGTCGGTCTTTCTTATCGGCTCGGATCATAATTGGGGGTTGGAATAATAGATTATTGCCCAAAGATTTCGATATGATTAAAAAAAGATCATGTATTCTGTTAATGGCGGTAAACATCACATTGTGTTGTTTTGTAGAGAATCCAGAAGTCCAAAAAGTCTAGGATTGCTCAAACCTTCCAGGCCACACCAATCTCTCATTAGTGGAAGCAGAGAGGGTGATCTCCCACCACAACCTGTTACCATCCCAAGTGTCCTCACTGCCAACGCACGAATTTCTCTTTGGACTTAAACCTAACCAATCTTCGATAAGCACATGGTCTGCTCCTTCATAGATATTGCAGAAAAAAAAGAACAAACATTGAATTGACTGAGGTAGATTGGTCAAGCACACTTGAGAAGAGGCGACGTCCATCCAAAATGGTCATTCAACGAGCTCCCTTTAGTGTAATTATTAGTGCTTTTCTCGTTCTCTAAGATGGGCTCACCAAATTCCTGCTCCGACATAATGTCGAAGGGTGAAGACAATGTTGTTGTGCTTGAGAGTTCAATGCTTGTAGATCACTCCCTCTTCATGCATGAAGACAGGCTAAGGAATTGACACCATGTATGAAAAGTCGACGTTGTGAAGACGCCCAGGTTGTGCACAAGTTCATGTGGTAGCGAAAACGAGAAGCCATAGAGCATTGGTAGTAACCATCGATGAATTAGAGGAGAGCGGAATGGTTTGTTGGGAGTGCGCAGCAGAAATTTGATACCTTCACTTAGTTAGATCGTCGAGATAGAGTTCAAGTCCCAACCCGTCAACATATTCGATGAGACTCGTCTTCACCCAAAAATTTAATTCATCGAGTTGTAGGACGACCACAATATATTAATTAACTGCCTTACACCACATCAATTCCTCGATGTGGATTTCTCTAACACAACTTGCACTTTTCTAGGTACATTTTGGATTTATATGGAAAGAGGATTTGCTCTTTGTGTCCAAGGCATGAAAAAGGAGTGCGAAACCAGTGGAAACGAAGCAATTATATGCCAATGTGTTCGCAATCTTTGAGATGAGATGTAGCCAAAGTGTAGACGGCTAATTAATTCCTCTTGAATGGTAGTCTTTTTGAATTGGGCACTTCAAAATTCACTAGAAAAAAAGCAATAGATTCCTCCTAGTTCCAGCGGTGAACAAGATCTAATTCAACTTGGCATGCACATCTATCTCCTTGTCTGTCTAAACAAAGAAAAAAAGGCATTTCCAACGAGTAGGTTATGATAAACGTGACTCAAAGAATGAACTCTACTTCTCCAATTGCATCTCTTCACCATAAACATTGTGATGAGTAGGACTTGAGAGGCATCAAAAGCTGCATTATTCGTAGCAAGAAAGAAAGGGACTGTAGGTAGGAAGGTCTTCCGGGAAGCTTTTTATATTTTTGACCTTTTAGATAGCGGACAAGAGAAGTTGCAGAAGGAAAAGAGGGTGACAGCCACAGGGGATTGGAAAAGCATCACGCGCATTCCCACTAAGATATTCCGTTTATTTTTCTTCCTCGTCAACACTAGGCAGAACAAGAAATGGAATGTATGTGGATGGTATATGATAATAAAGTGAGACTGACAACTATTCCATGGTCGATGGTGATTTACAAATAATGTAATCTAGTTGAAAATACACAAGGGCATGAGAAAAATCCATTGATTTATTAGAGGAATGTTTAATGAGAATTCCATCGAAATGCGCAGGCTAACTGTATAAAAAAAAAATCAGCACACAAATAAAAATAAATGAAGATCGGAACTTGAGATTTCATTATGAGTTGATTCGGCATACTTTCAGATAACTTTATATTTTAACTCTGACTTCTTTCGAAACTTGAATAATATTCTTCATTTTCAAAACTCAATATAAAGGTAGATGTAGAAGTGAGGGGAAAAAAAAAAGAGGCCCCAAATAAGAAGCCTATGAGAATATTGTTATCTTATTATCTTAAATGAATTCTCGTAACACAAAATGAATATTCGTTGTCCTCCCTAGTGGATTAAACTCTTTTGCCGAATCTTTTTCTCTCTTTTTTCCACCCTTTTGCAAGAGGTAGAAGCTAGCTTTCTTCATCGATGGGTTTGCGAGGTTTATTTGGGAAATGGTGTGAAGTAATACTTCATGTACTTAGGAAGTGCGTTGACATCTTTAGTTAAAGTTCAAAACAGCACTAGGTACATCCACGTTTAATTGCAGTATTAGTAGTCCTAGGGCATAAAGAAATGATTCTTGATTCTTGATTCATCTTTAAAATGGGATTAGTGCAATACACTTGAAAAGCAAAGATGCAATGTCCAGTGTCCACGGCACAAGCTCTGCTTTTGACGTCAACGTTCTTGTGTGTTTCACACATTCGAATGCTCGCACTGCATCCTCAGGAAGAAACTCCATGGAAGGAAACCCTTTCTTCCTTTTTCCTTTTTAGCTTCACATTAATGTAATTGTCATCCCAAGAGGGAGATTGACAGCCCCACTAGAGAGATGGGTAAGGACATGCAAATCTTACATTATCATGTTTGCTTTGTCTTCTTCTAATATTCACACAACTGGATCTTTTCTACGAAGAGACGCTTGCTCACGCAGACGCTTGCATGCATGCATTCAGTCTGCTACGGCCACTATGCAGATCATGGCTCCATTTGGTTCAGCTTTCTCAATTGGTTTTCAATTTGACAAGTTTCTTTTAAACCCCTTTTTTCCAAATGTTAGCCTTGGCAAAGCTGAAAGTCCAAAACAGGTGGAGACCTGCTTTGGGCTTTCAGTATTTGCAGAAGGATATTCTTAGGATTAAAAAAAAAAATATCTTCCAAAGCTATCGTTATCATTTTTGTTTTTCGTTTTTTGGTTTTGCCATTATTGTTGTTGTTGTTTGTGTTCCCTACGAAAGGGCTACCAATGAGGTCGCGCGATCCAAACTATTACCTAGTTTGTGTGACCTCAGGCAGCCCTCACCAGGGGTTGTTTGAGGTCATGCGACCTCATATGGCGGCAACTAACGTCAAATCTAGCTCGTTGGCGGCATAAGACTTTCACCAATCGGAGAAGGGTTTGGTTTTTAAAAGAAAAAAAAAACATAGCCAAAGTCTCTTGCGAGAAGAATTGTGCCAGACACTATTTTTTTTTTGTCGGAAGACACTATTTAACTCGAAGTTATTTTACAAAAAAAAATTAATTCCAAACTCAATTTGCATTTTGGGAAATACCCTTTAACCCAAAGACCTTTACATTTTCCTAAAACTTTTCCCCAAAGCCAAACCAAGCGGACCCAATATGACCTAATTTGTGATTAACTATTAATCAATTTTGTGTCGATGTGAAACGTACGTTGGTCCATTTAAAATTCAAAATCATAAAATTCAAAATCAAGCAACGCCATAACAAGAAAGGCAGTTTTTCTTCCCCTTATGGTCGTCGAAGAACTCCAAAACCCATCTTCGGATTATACCCTGTGGACGTACCATTTTGTTCTATGTCATGAGCAATCCATGCTTCGACAACAGAGATAGATTTTCGACCAAAAGAGCAGAACAGAGATAGATCACGACAAACATGCTTAGAACACGAACAAAAGAAAAGGTCGAAGCTTTCAAAGATTCCACCGCATAAATGAGAGAGCGCAATCAGACATTGATTAGTGTCGAATAAAAGATGATAGGGAACATGATAAGAACGCTTTCATCTCTAACCCATAATTGTTTTTTTGCTCAGCCTCAAAATCAATTCTGCGCCCTACCCACCCGTCTAATTCCCATTACTTCGTTATCCCCGTAATCTTGATCCAAATCGAACCGACACGGCATGTGGCACAGGACTAATGACCTTTTGGATCCAATGGCCCTGAAAACGGCGCTAGGCGACCCGTAATCTTCGTATCTTGATCTGCACAATCGAGCTCCTAGCATTGCAATTAACATGTCAAGTTGGCGTCGCTTCGATCGATGATTTGATGAGGCGTGTTCTTGAAAAGGCTCAATGGAGCCCCCCGGTTCGCCGCCCCTTCGATTCACTAATGACAATTGGAGATCATTAACTGTTAATTTTTTGGACTTCATGACCCCTTTCAGGTTCCACAAACATGGCATTATGGAGACATCAGGCCCACAAATGGGCCAAACCTTAGTACGTGTAAGGAGATGCTCCAACAAAATAATTACTCTTGGGAAATTGATCTAGGATTTAATTATTATGGTCGGTCTCCTTCTAGAAAGCATGCAATCACAATTAGGTTTTTCACCACAAACAAGGGGGGAGACTATGTTCCTAGTTCACACTTCGACACCATGATGGCCCATTACCCCTTTAAAGACAATATGAAAATGCCATGTCCACTCCTTAGTATTATTTTGATTATTTAAACAATCTAATGAAAGATGAGTCCAGATTTAGACAGTCCACGATAATTAACAGTTAAATTCCATGATCCTAGTGAAGATGAAACCTCATTTGGACACATTAACACGCCACAGAACAGAACTAATCGTCATGTAGAGTGACCAGTCATCCAAGTCCTCGTCTTTTGACCTCCCAAAAAAAAAGGTTATTGTAAAAAGTGGAGGCATCACTATCGGAAGAACATGAAAGAAACCCATCAGTGCAGAAATTAAAAGACAAAAAAGTTCTTGTGAGTGATTTAATGGTCGATACACCGCAATCGGACAAAGATTAAGAAGGAAAAGAGAATATTTCGAGGAGCTGGCCGCATACCGCCCTTCATGATTCACGAAATCTACATTTTACCCAAGTAAAAAGAAGAGGTCAGATGCATTTAGACATATAACAAGGGAATCATTCATAACTTCAGACGTTCGTGAGCCTTTTAAAAGGCGAAGAGTAGGAAGGGCATAGGGAAAATAGGCAACTGCACTAACAAAACCGTTTCACTCTCTCCTCCTTCCTTTTCCAAACCACTGAATTTGGCCCCATTCAGGTCCCGGACATAGCCAATCATCTCTCTTCACCCCACAACACACACAGCCATTTGAAAGTTCACGTGCCGGTCGGACCCATGGACCTCCCACATTGGCCATCCCTCAAGCTTTGCAAAGAGAATCATGGAGGACCCCGGCAGTCTCTCTCATCAGATCTGCAATTAGATACGCGATGTTTACGCTAGCCAACAATAGGGTCCAGAACGAACAAACGACTCATCACACATCATACAAATGAAGAAGGACTTGACCAGGGGAGGTACCTGTCAACTGGAACAGAGGAATGCTGATTCCATCACAAGCTTATTTTTTTTGCTATAAATGGCAAAGGTATCCTTAACATGTTTAACAAGAAACTATTGGAGATAAAACCCCTTTGGTGCAAAAGGTGTAGTGTGGTCACAACTGTTTGAAAAAGGGAAAAGATTTGTGAGATCTTCCTTCCTTGTGACTTTTTCCTCCTCAACTTGGCTTATTTGTGATGGCTTCTCTCATAAATGAACGACACCACCCCCCCCCCCCCCCAAAAAAAAAAAAAAAAGGAAGAGCTAAAAGCAAGCTTCTAAGACCCTCCCACTCAAGTGGGCAGTCTTCATACGTGTTCTTTCCAATGTAGATAGGTTGACTCTGCCACCATATCTCCTCCCTTTAAATTCCAGCCTTCTACCATTCTTTTCTGCCTTGGTTCTGCTAAACCTCTCCTTTGTTCTTTCTCACTACAAACAGTATATATGGAAGTGAAAGTCTTCCATCTTCCGCTTCTTCTGACTCCTCCAGTGAGAAAAATGAGAAAGCCGGCAGCAAGTTCCACCCAGCCAAAGAACTTTCTTATAATAAGAAGCTTCTTGCTCTTATTACTGAGCTGTATAGCTGCTAAACTGAGCCTTTGCTTTTCCACTATCCCCTCCTCACTACTAACGCTCTCCCTTGATGGGCATCTCAATTTCGATGAAGTCCAGCATGTGGCCAAAGATTTTGGCAATCAATACCAGTTGCTGCCTTTTGCAGTATTGCACCCCAAGACGGTTACAGATATTGCCATCACCATAAAGCATGTCTGGCAAATGGGTCCTCACTCCAAACTCACCGTTGCAGCCAGAGGCCATGGTCATTCGCTTCAGGGTCAGGCACAAGCCTACCGAGGTGTTGTGGTCAACATGGAATGCCTTCAGAGCCCAATAATGCAGGTCCACGGGGGGAAATTCCCGTATGTTGACGTTTCTGGTGGAGAGCTGTGGATAAACATACTGCGTGAGAGCATGAAATATGGTTTAGCACCAAAATCATGGACAGATTACTTACATCTGACGGTTGGCGGTACTCTGTCAAATGCCGGCATCAGTGGGCAAGCATTTCGACATGGACCCCAGATTAGTAATGTCCATCAGCTGGAGGTTATTACAGGTACTACTGATGCAAAAGTTAAAGAAACAAACAGCCAACATACTTCATTGTGATATATAAGACGAGGGTCAATGTACCACCACGAACACAAAGATGGAGAAATGACACAAACAATCATCTCGGCCTTTGTTGCCCAGTCGCCCCTCCACAACCCCACCCCACCCCACAAAAAACAACAAACGAAAAGGCTTTTTGTCCTATCTGCACTGATTATTTATCCTAGTACATCTTATCTGCCAGGTTCTCCATGACAAATCGCCCAAATTCTATTTCTTGTTGAAGCACTTCAAGTCCACGTGAATACATGATAATTTGGGTCATTTCGTAAACTAAATGCAGGAAAAGGGGAGGTAGTAAAGTGCTCAGAGACTCAGCATGAAGACCTCTTCCATAGTGTCCTTGGAGGACTCGGACAATTTGGTATCATCACCCAAGCTAGAATATCTCTTGAACCGGCACCTGACAAGGTAAGCGCACACGCCTATGTTCCTGTACCTACATAACACTACTTAATTGTTTACACTATATGCACCCATTGAAGAGCAGATGTAAGCATAAGATCACGATCTCCTCGGATCGCAGATAAATCCAGACATACTCATACATTTAGACATATAATTGCAAGATTTAATGCAGTAGAGTTACAAAGTATTCTAATATGGTTACCAATTTAAATAGGTGAAATGGATTCGTATGCTCTACTCAGATTTCAACACATTTACCAGAGATCAAGAGCATTTGATATCTTCAGAGAATACATTTGACTACATTGAAGGATTTGTGATAATAAATAGAACTGGCCTTCTAAATAACTGGAGGTCATCCTTTAGTCCACAAGACCCACTTCAAGCAAGCCAGTTTGAATCTGGTGGACGAACTCTCTTCTGCCTTGAGGTGGCCAAGTACTTCAACCTGGGGCAGACAGATGCCATAATTGAAGTAAGATATTGGAGTCAAGATTTAAATTTCATTCTGAACGTAGGTGTCCCCAACTAGTTTGGGATAAAGATGTTGTTGATAATGTTGATGTATGAAGTCTGAACATAGGTACCATCATTAGTTGAAAAAAAAGAAAGATTTTAATAGGTTATTTTACATTTCAGGAGGTTGAGAGGCTATTATCTCCATTGAACTATATCTCCTCAACGCTTTTCCTATCAGAAGTATCATATATAGATTTCTTGGACAGAGTTCACGTATCTGAGGTCAAACTCAGGTCAAAAGGTCTTTGGGAAGTTCCACATCCTTGGCTTAATCTTCTCATACCCAGAAGCAAAGTTCATCGATTTGCTGAAGAAGTCTTTGGCAATATCCTAACAGACACGAGCAATGGTCCCATTCTCATCTACCCAGTCAACAAATCAAAGTAATGGCACACGGAAACAACAATTTAATCGTCCAAGTTTCAAGAAATTCCAAATCTGACTGATAAACTTGTCAATATATTGCAGGTGGGACAATAGGACTTCTGTAGTGATTCCTGATGAAGATATTTTCTATTTGGTGGCATTCCTTTCCTCTGCAGTTCCTTCTTCCATGGGAACTGACGGCTTGGATCACATACTATATCAGAACAAAAGAATATTAGATTTTTGTGAATCAGCCCATCTTGGGGTGAAGCAGTATTTGCCTCACTATACTAGACAGGAAGACTGGAAGACCCACTTTGGCCCACGCTGGGAACCTTTCGTAAGGAGAAAATCTGCTTATGACCCCCTAAGGATACTTGCACCTGGCCAAAGAATATTTCAGAAGGCAGTGCTCTTCTCATGATACTCACCTTTTCAATTTCTCAAGTTCCTTTAGAGAAGCAAAGCAAAAGAGGAAGACCCCGCCAAAGGCTAGGGAGAATGCCTTAGTTACATTGTACAACGTTGATTATACTAGTTACTCTAATTGCTTGTATCTTCTCACTTATTATAAGTAATGAGAAGGAGAAGCCTGTATCAGATATGTTTAAGAAACTAATGCTTACTTAACTATGAAAAGGTAGAGAGGAAAAAGAGAACTTGCTCCAAACCCCTTAGAAATGATATATATGACAAATCAACAAAGCGAAAGAAAGCAAATCATGATAGTTTAGGACATATTGACTATAAATGGAAAGGAAGGCCATTCTGGCCTAAAAATTTAAATAAAGGTAGGCCACTAATATACCCTTTACCAAGGAGAAACATAGTGAGTGGCATTTCAAAAAAGAAATGCCTCTGTGCCAGATGAAGGCCAAGTACAACTGCACCAGCAAGCGTATGTGTGCATGTGTGCGTGCTTGAGAGAAAGAGAGAGACAGACAGACAGACAGACAGACAGACAAAGATATTATTTTCCATCAGCAATAAAGAACAACCTATTACACATGCAGCATACACTGATGCAATTCATCTCCAAAAAATTTACAGTGCTCATGACATGGATGGTATGGACAGATACTAGAAGTCGATCTCCTGCACGACTTTTCTTCTACATTCTGAATAATTTCATACAAAAAAGATTTCAGACAAGTAACAATGGTATGTTAACAAGTGATAATTGCTATTATCAACAACACAGAAAATTAAAACACATCATTTCCCTGATTATATGAGCATCCTTGAGATGAGCACTCTGTATGTAGGGGAACCACAGCAATAAATATTGCTTAAATGCACTGATGAAGTATGAGACTGAGAGGAGTTCCACATCAGATAATTGAAGTTTATACTGATAGCTTACTGAATAAGATTGCTTATTGATCGAACTCTAGGCTCCCGCTGGCAGTCTCCCGTTATGTGGTGCAGACTTTTGTCACTGAGTCTTATAGGTCATATTAGAGCCAATAATCTGAGTATAGCTCCAGTAACAATGGGCATTTAAGAATATCTCAGCAAGAATCTTGTGCAACACCGCTTTGATGAGTGAGGTTGCTATCAAGCCCATCACAGTTCAGTCTAGAGGAAGAGCATGAGTGAGTGAAGGTGTACAGATTGAGACATCAGCAGACTCTGAACTTGGTACATCCCTTGAGGTGCACACAACCCATGGGAACTAACAATTTAACTATAGGATACATACACTTAATATTAGACCTGGTAATGGGTGGATGTTGTCCCTGAGTCGCACAAAACCAAAGGGCAAGATGTCTACCAAATGAAGAAACAGAAACAGAGCTTCATATGCTACACGTACAGTTGATCGAAACATTAGAAGCAAAAGAAAGTGGAGCCATAATTGTTATTTTCCAATATCAGTTTAATCAATGAATTCGCTCGCTTTGTTAAGATTGCACTGGGAACTAAGACAGACTCCCATGTTTGATCTCCGTCATCACCAACAAAGAGCAGAATCAGCAGACAAATTACGCGTTAGCATTTACTATTTATCCAAAACTACATTGAGGACTTCAGATCAAAACCTTCTCTCCAAAATTAACTCAATTAGCAATGTGTTTTATCTTTGCTTTCTCATGTACCTTACCTTCTGCTTTACGCGACAATGTCAACGAACATTCAAAACTTGTATTCTTCCAACAATGCCAAAAGAAATGCATCTTTTGAGCTAGACAAAAAGGACACGCCAATGAGCAGTCAAAACTTGTATTCATCCTACAATGCCAAAAGAAATACTTCTTTTTGAGCTAGACAAAAAGGAGATTTAAAAGAGTGAGAAGATCGTTTCCACTCAACATATCCTGGAATCTGTTTCTCAGGATGACTGGGACCATGGTGCTCAGAATCCATGTTTCTGCTGAGTCACTGCCCAGTCTGCACTTGTAGATATGTTCAAGTTGATGTGGATGGACCCCAGGGGCCACCTTACTGAGCCTCAAATGTAGTGGCTCGAAATTTCCCTCTACTTTTCAGACCATTGGAACTGCCAAAGACACTTTACAGATCAAGGCATCGCCTACCGAAGTGACGGCCCAATTGCCAATTGAAAGGGAATATTCGCTTGAAACGGACCTATTGCACTATACAGGGTATGCATGTAAAGACTTGAAAAATATCAAGAATACTATGAACCATTCATTCTTGTCATACTGCCAATGATGCAACAGCACTTACATTACAGTACACCAACAAGTGGCATTAGAACGTTTCTGTGACATTCTAACCATAAGACAGGTGTTTGCTTCACCAACATCAAAGTTGCTTGCCGAGGTTCCTCCTTGAGAATACTACAATGCGACACAGTTCCAACTTCGTAGTCAACAAAAAAAGCGTGTGACACAGAAACCTACATTATTCCCGTTCTCTTAGAACCAGAGCCTGCATTGACCATGGAATGGAATGCAGCTGCTTCCTTAGAACCCGCAAAACTAGATGCTGCTTTTCTGGTGACAAGGAAGCTCTTTCTGAAAGATTAGATACCAGAAAAACCGATTTTAAAGACCTATCAATTCAACGTCCATCAATCACAGATGTCTTCTTCAACAACATCGTGTCTTCAACTTAGTTACTGTTGTCCACAAGGATTCTCAAGGGTCCCGTAAAGATAACCCTTTTCCAGCTGAGATCTCTTCAAAAAGTTTTTTAACTCAAGAAGAGGAATTTCAAGGAAGGCGTACTCTGTGCTTGTGAACAACCGTAGAAATCCAGCGCTCCTACGTTGCCACTTCACCGGGTCTTTTGTCAATTCAAGTTATATCCAACTCCCTGCACATATCCAAGAAGACCCACTTTTGTCTCGGGAGCATTTAACCAAACACCTTGTCCTCGTGCACGAAAATGATTTTGCTCTCCCGCGAAAAAGGAAAACACGAGCACGCGAAGAGATTTCCTCCCTTGTTCTGAATCGAAAACCCAAGTGATCCTGTCGAGAATCATGTGAACAAGCATTGAAAGCAAGGAGTGCAAGAGGGTATCGTCAGTGTCCCAGTGTCACATAGGACACCGATGAAGCTGAAGCGCGGGAGTTTTAACCCAACCTCTAATGATGTAATAACGCGGCGGTTCTTTTCCCCATCCATTGCCTAAAAGAATGGGATAAAATGCGCCGTTCATATTATTTCACTAGCCAAAAAATATATATTGTTTGCTAGAATCAGCAGAAAAATTGGTAAAGACTACAAGTTATTTCACATTAACAATGAGAAATTACTAATCATTGAATAAAAGTTACCATAAAGATATGTGATTGAGATAAAATTCGCCGCTTGAATTCTAAATCGAGTCGCATTTACTGTTCTCTAGATTAATAATGACAGTTTCTTCTACTTTCATAAGGAAGACTAAATATAATCAATAAGGCACTAATCACATAAAAATGTTACTAGCAAGATATTCTAATAATTAATTTCTTATGTTCATAATTGAATTAACTTCACGGCTTAAGCTATACCCTGGGTTCTTTTTCATTTGGAACAAGGATTATTAAAATCCCATAAATTAACATTAAGTAATATACTCAATGTGGAAAAAAAAAATTAGACTGTGATATAAAAGCGATTTAAGCTCTATTATTTCGCGAAAAATAAATGATCCGAAATACATTTTTCTAAAAATAACCACGCTTATATCAATTAAAAAGATGAATGATCGAAAATTATTTGCATCATCCACATAAATATTTAGACATAAATTGTTGTTGATAACAAAAAAAAATATTCCATCAGTTCATAATTTCAAAAAATTACAAATAATTATTTTTTAAAAAATATGTTTTAATATATTTATTTGTTGCGAAACTAATGGAATGGTAAATTAATTCTACTATCCATCTTCTGCTTGAACAGCTTCATTTCTCCATAGCTACTTACTCCTCCTTTTTTTTTGGTCGAACTCCATTGTTACTTTTGCTTTTCTATCTTCTTCTTAAATTGTCATCTTTGATTATTTTTTGCTGAACGAAAGGTGGAATTTCTATTGGATTTTACTATCAAGGAAGCTCATCAGTTTTGTGAGCTATGCACAACAAGCAGCGGATCCAGGAAGTTTCTCCGTCGAATGGAATTTGGAACGAGCGGAGTCGGTATAAACCAACATGGGCCACCTCTTTTCCTTTTCGATGACATCCGGTACGATGAGTCCGATGAACATGAGCCGGGCCGTGATGAAAAGGAACGATTTTTGCTATTTCGTTCATGAAATATCAGCAAAGCACAAGAATTCTGAGTCTCCCACGGTTGTGTTCCTTGCAGAAAGCACGAAACTTTCAACATTGGTTGCGCAATATGTGCAGCCGTGTACGCAACGGTGGCTTTCTGCGTTTCGTCGGAGGCGCTTGGCGAACCCGCTTCTTCACTTCAATCCCCGTAAGAAACAAGAAACGCGAACAGAAAGTGTTAATTCTTTTTCCTTCTTTCTTTTCCTGTTTCAAGTCAAAGATTGCGTTTTTAATCAGGAGAATCGCCATAGCCTTCGTATCTTCAGTTTTCAGACACGAAGCGAAAGAAGTGTGACTCGACAGAATTACGTGATCACGCGTGTACAAAGTGGATTCTTTTACGGAGAAAACGTGGGAGGACGACGCTTCTCTTGGCTTTTGGCTTTCCTCTTTCTTTCTCTTCGTCAATTTCTCCCCCTTTGCGAATTCTCTTCAGCTTTCGGTTGCATTTGCCGATGGCACGAGCAGATGCAGACAAAGAACCCTCGAAATCGACGTGCCCCGCGTTGAATAATCCGCCGAATTGAAATCAAGAGCATTCCTTTCCCGTTTTTCAATCTTTGTTTTTCCTTGTGCCCTGAGTAGTTTGGTTTGGTGGGGTCGATAAAAAGGAAGATGCCGAGCACCCAAAGTTGGGTTTTGTTTTGCATGTTTTTTTTTAATCTTCCAAACGGTTCTTGAAGTCCTATACCCTGTCAAGTCGAAACCTCTTTAGGAGGAATCAGGGTGATTGTCTAGGAGCGGGTGTTCAATTCAACCTGTGTTCTTTATCAGTCCTGAGCGCTGAGCTAAACTTAGTGAATAGAGAGGAAGAGATGGGGGAGACCTCTGAAGAGATAACTAATAATCATTACTCAAATGGGTCGATTCAGATTACTAATGGGTCTCTCGAAGAGAAGGTGGATGAGCTCCGTTCTCTCATGGGAAAATCAGAGGGTGATCCACTCAGGATCGTTGGTGTTGGAGCCGGTGCTTGGGGCAGTGTTTTTGCGGCTATGTTGCAAGACAGCTATGGTCACTTGAGGGAGAAAGTTCTAATTCGTATTTGGAGGCGGCCCGGAAGATCAATCGATAAGGCCACGGCTGAACATTTGTTTGAAGTGATCAATTCGAGGGAGGATGTGTTGAGGCGGCTTATTAGGAGGTGCGCATACTTGAAGTACGTAGAGGCAAGATTAGGGGATAGGACGTTGTTTGCGGATGAGATTTTGAAAGATGGGTTCTGCTTGAACATGATCGACACCCCTCTTTGCCCTATGAAGGTGGTCACCAATTTGCAAGAGGCTGTGTGGGATGCCGATATTGTAGTGAATGGGTTGCCTTCAACAGAGACCCGCCAGGTGTTTGAGGAAATTAGTATGTATTGGAAAGAAAGGATTTCGATGCCTGTTATCATATCCTTGGCAAAGGGTGTGGAAGCTGAGTTGGAGACCGAGCCCCGGGTGATTACTCCCACCCAAATGATTAATCGAGCAAGTAAGCCCTTATCCTTTTTTGACCAATTAGACATTGCTGTCCGTCACATGGTAGGCCTAGTATCCATTTTCTTGGAGTAACGTACTTCGGCTGTTGTATTAACAAAGTAGCTCGACTTTTACTATGGGTGATAATAGCAATATATTTGTCTGATTAGGATGATTCACATTACAAGCGCTACAGTAATCCCTTGTTGAAAACTTGTCTTTCTTTGTTCCACCTGTTATTCTTGTTAAAGGTTAAGGCAGGGAGCTTCTCTGCTTGTGAACTATGTGAAGTGGGTTTCATTGTGATCTGGGATTTTATGTTTCAGCTGAAACGGGCTATTAAAGATTCTGTAGTGTTAGTTTTGTTTTCTCATTTGTTTATTGAGGAGCACATTGTGCAATGAAATATTGCATTGAAGATATGAATGCCGGTTTTGCCTCTGGACATTTGAAATTATTTGATGTCATTTCTTGACATAGCATAATCTGCTTTTTAAGGAAGGAAGAATTAGCATTGTTATTTGGGGGCCCATTCCTGTTCCTTGCGATGCTTCGTCCCACAGAACTTCAAGTTTCAGTTTCCACTTTTGATAGCTCTTTGACTGGCCAAATGGTTAATAAAAAAAAAGGCTTCTTAAAAGCAAAGGAAATTGATGGAGAAAGCTAATCTTGCCAAAAGAATTATCTGTAAAAGTCTCATGCTATTTTTCTCTTCCGTTTCCTCTTTTGTCCTCGTCTTCGAATGGTCAACAACTCTCCTCTCAGGGGTACTATCTTCTTAATATTGTCTCTATCATCATTCTTTGCAGCTGGAGTGCCACTAGAGAACATTTTATACCTCGGAGGACCAAATATCGCCTCAGAGATATACAACAAGGAGTATGCCAATGCTCGAATATGTGGATCTGCCAAGTGGAGGAAGCCTTTGGCAAAGTTTTTGAGGCAGCCCCACTTTATAGTGTGGGACAACGGAGACCTTGTTACTCATGAAGTTATGGGTGGTTTAAAGAATGTCTATGCCATTGGAGCAGGTAAAGTTGTTTGCGTGGCAAATTTACCTTAGAATTGGGAAAAATGTGGTCCTGTCAATGCCGTTTTCTCCTAACAAATCATTGATAGTTCCTTCCTCCAGTTCTGTTTAGGAGCCTTAGTATACTAGCTTTGAAGTTTTGATAAGCTATACAATTCTGCGATTGCACCTCTTACAACTCATTTCAACTTGAATTTTTCACAGGTATGATTGCAGCTCTGACAAAGGAAAGTGCCACCAGCAAAGCAGTATATTTTGCACATTGTACGTCAGAGATGATATTCATTACACATCTATTGGCGGAGGATCCTGAGAAACTTGCAGGCCCCTTATTGGCAGACACATACGTAACTTTGCTGAAGGGTCGTAACGCATGGTATGGACAGAAGTTAGCTAGTGGAGAACTGAACCTTGATATGGGTGATAATATCCAGGGGAAGGGGATGATTCAGGTATTCAATCTCAATCGCCTTTAGGTGCTGTTGATAGGAATTTTTGAATTTGAGTCTCTAAATATGAGCATTTTTATTTTGATTTTGGTGGATGTCTTTGAACTGAAAGAGCTAGTCAAAAGAGTGTCTTCCAATTATCATGTCTTCGGGATATATTTATACCATTTGTCAACCATTTTCAATTCTTAATTAGATGGATATATGACCAAAAGGAAAGAATAGTACTGGATAGTCCAGTGCTTTCGGGTGAACAATCTTGTGATCGAGAGAGCTTCAGTAAGAATTGTTTGTCCACTGCTAAATTTCTTGGTATAATATTTTGTTTTTTCCGTAGGCTAGGCACGCATTCTAACTTCTAATTTACTATGTGATGCAATTGCTCTGCCTCGTGCTTGTGATTGTAGGGAGTCTCGGCCGTGAAAGCCTTTTACGAGCTGCTGAGCGAGTCATGCTTGAGTGTACTGCATCCCGAAGAAAAGAAACCAGTGGCTCCTGTAGAGCTGTGCCCAATCTTGAAGAAACTATACAAAATTCTTATTCTGAGGTAACAAGAGCTCTTATATTTCGTGCGTCTTCTGGGTCCCTTTTCCTCTTCCCTCATGTCAGAGGAATTGAAGGTAGTGTACCCGAGTGAATTAATTGATCTGTGTCTTTCATGGGCTTGATAGCCACTATCTGTTGAATCGTTTGCCCAAACATTTGAAGATGATCGGACTATATGCCTGCGTATTATTTATCTAAGAATGGATGAGCTGTAGCAAAAATGTAGAATTCCATCAATGCGGCAAGCCCTTTGGTGGTAATATGCGTAAATGCACAGTCCAATGAATTAGATAGACTTCGGCATAGCATTTCGTTTGATTACTTTGCTCTGCACCATCGATATGTCATTGATGTTGGGGGAGTATGGCAGCCAAATGTGATTTTCATCGATTTGTTTGCAGGGATTTCCCAGCAGAAGCTATTCTTCAGGCATTGAGAGATGAATCCATGAATGATCCTCGAGATCGTATCGAGATAGCTCAAACCCACGCGTTCTTCAGGCCATCGCTTCTCGGGCAACCGCCTTGATATGATGCACTTCCATCTGCATGCGGTTGCAGCGTTCTTTGGTCCTGGGCTGGATAACAATGGGAATAGATGGTCCCTCGTTGCTTGTATTTCTCTGAAATGGCGGGGCGTTCGGAATGTGTTCTGTGTCCACTGGAATATGTTACTTGTAACTCATCTCCGAAATGATGATTGGCGTGCCAGGATGCATCTATGCTTGTTAGATTGAAGTTTTCTTATGAAAGAGTGGAAGCAAATTGAAGAATCGCCAGCGCTTTTTGCATATTCAAATCAAACCGCTGAAAACGACATAATCATCTAAACAACCCCTGGCTCAAGTTCTATACATCCGGATTTCTTTTTAGCTCCCAAACCGGAACTACTTTTCATGCGACGACAAACGAACTTCAAAGTTGGTCCAATCTCCACAAAAACGGAGTTGCCGTGATAGACATGGTTTGAAGATAAGGCAACTACGTTCCGCTCCCTCTATGTAAGCCTAATTCATTCAGTTATTTCACCGCAGGTAACATGATTTTAAACTATCTGGTGAGGTTAATGCCCAAAAAATACTCCAATTTTAGCATTTATGATAATTATATCAAAAAAAAATTGTCACGATTATATCAAAAAAAAATCGATAAAAACAAGACAATTATATCAAAAAAAATTATCTCTTAAAAAATATCAAACTTTTATATTTGTCCCAAATCTACCATAAATTTTTACTTTTGTCTTAATTTTACCGGTCTAGTATTAAAAAAAACCCTCAACATATGCCTCAATTATATCTAGAACTTTTTTTTATCTCATAAAAAACCTTAAAACTTTTATTTTTATTCCAATTCTACTACCATTAGTATTTCATCCATAATCACCGTTAGTTAATTATATATGGCTCGAGCTTTCTCACCGAACTCAACAATGAATCTTCGAAATTCAAAAACAATGGGTTTTAGTAACTGCGAGATTTTAGATCATTAATCCAAATATCATCATGTATAGTAGTTTTTTGGGCTGTTAAGTGCCAAAAAGAATACGAAATATGCTATCTCGAGTGACTCTACACCTCTCGGCAATATGTAAGAAAAGCAAACAATAAAAAAGAAGTTTGGAGATTTTTTCATGTCAATTTTTATAAAATGTAAGTCATTAATAATGTGGAATTGCCACATATGTTTAACTAACAGTGATTATTGACGAAAATCTAACGGTGATAGAATTGGGACAAAAGTAACAATTTGAGATTTTTTTATGAGACAAAAAAAAATTTGGATATAATTAGGATAATTGTTAAAGTTGAGGATTTTTAGAATACTAAACTGGTAAAATTGGGACAAAATTAAAAGTTTTGGATAGAATTGGAACGATGGTAAAAGTGTGAGGTTTTTTAGTAGTAAAAAAATTTGAATATAATTGTCACAAATTCTAAAATAGAATGTTTCAATTTTATTTTTTTTTGGTATTGGACCCTATCCGGTGAAATTGATACTTTGACAAACTGAGAAATCTTGTTAATTGTCATGTACCAAGAAATGATGCGGTTGGTTTTGCTGAAAACCACATGACTTTTCATCTAGTTTTCGTCTATCATCATTTTGTTCCTCGAACGGGAGGGTCTGCACTATTTTCTTTTTGGTAATTTTGATCAAGAGGCATTCTTTTTGCTGGTTTTCCACTGCCTCTTTCCTGGGCTCTCCGCCGACATGGGACGGGTCGAATAACATGCAACATTGTTCCCCCCAAACACGCACACAGACACAGATACAGATACTGAGACACAGAGAAGCGAGCGAGCGAGCGAGAGAGAGATGTCTCTGGTGGATTACGACGCTTCTTCAGATGAAGACGTTTCGGACGTTGAAGACATCGAAGAACAAGGAGAAGAAGAGGGCACGGGAAAGAACCCAGAAGCCCCGGAGCCTCAACTTGCTCAATCCCAGCCTTCTCCGCCTCTTCCTCAGACCCGGTAAATTTCCCGATTCTAAAGAATGGAAAGACTGCGTATTTCCCTTGTTTATCTTGGTAGATTTTATTACGACATTTTTCGCAAGTTCCCTCTTTTTCCCCTGCTCAAATGCGAGCTTCGTCCAAGTTACCCAACACTTGGCGATTGTGAATCCTGGCATTTAGCAATTAACGCCGTAGTCAGCGTCGACGATGGGGTCCGTTCTCTTGATCTACTGTTTCGTATCCTGTATGTATACTGTGTGAGACGAGGCATGGCAACTGTGCCCTAAATCCCCAGCTGGGATAGCATTAGTCTGTTGGTTTGTTCAGTTAGGTGAGTGTTCTGGTTGATGGTTGTTCATAGCTTCTATTGGCAACTCTTCTGATAAACGCTTAAGTATTGCTCTGCCAAAATCAAGGTGATTAGCCCCAAAAGTTCTGTCTTTTTGTTTTCCTTTCATTTCTTGGACCCATGCAGTTGCGTATCGAGTTGAGCCGATTATGTTGCGATCTTCTGATTATCTCACTAAAGTCCTTGGGAGATCGAATGTTTTCTCTCGGCTTTGGCTATTTGGTTCACTGGTTGTTGTATCAGATTTCACTTGATTTTGAGCTCCAACATTTCAATGATTCAATCTTTTCTTTTTGTGGTGATAATGCTCAGAAAATAAAATTCTCGTACTTGAAGATGCAAACTTCCTCCCCTTCCCTACACAGGGTGTAATGAAAATTAAATAAACGGCAATCAATTTTGGAGAACTGGTGAAAATAGCTCAAACGTGATGTTTTGTAATTTAAGGACATTGCGCACCATGGCTGGAGTCCAGTGATCTTGCCCATGGATTTTACATCTTGGT
Source organism: Rhodomyrtus tomentosa (assembly GCA_028455895.1). Classification (NCBI taxonomy): domain Eukaryota; kingdom Viridiplantae; phylum Streptophyta; class Magnoliopsida; order Myrtales; family Myrtaceae; genus Rhodomyrtus; species Rhodomyrtus tomentosa. The sequence goes on along the minus strand of JAPCWY010000011.1, from coordinate 1,148,948 downwards.
TTTTTCAATTCAGAAGTTGATGCGCTTTAAAATACATCTTTATAATCTGAGAAGTTGCTCTAAAAGAGAAGATTACATTGCTTAAGAAGTTGATGGAGAATGGGACACTCTGTAAGTGATTCCAGTCAAGAATAAAAGTTCAAGCTTTTGCAGCCAATAGGGGAATAATTGTCTGTCCCACTGTCAATTTGGTGAATATTCTTTTCTAGTTTTTAACCATTGTATTGCTCGCTGCCTTAGCCTATTTGATTTGACTGATAGCCGGCATCAAATGTTTGTGTTACTTGTATGGCGAGGATTTATGGTTAATTGCTTTATGGGTCAATTGCAAGTATATGAAGCTATAATGGACTCGATAAATGAAATGTCTCAAAAAGGTTGATGGTAGTGAGGGAAAAAGAAGAATGAGAATAAGAGAGACTTAGTTTCCGTACTTTGAGTAAGTTTCCTATTACTAGCTTGATTAACATGAGAGTTTGGCTATATTGAAGGGTCAAAACTTGCACTAGTTGTTTGGTTTATCCCTTTCAGTTAGCATGGTATATAGTTAGGACTGTTTTTCCTAGTGATCTATAGGAGATTTAATATGTCTTTTTCGTGACACGCCACAAGTTTACAATTGTTGGTGTACACAACGAGGCTTTAGTGTTCTCGGTTTGTAATCGTCACTTATGTTGTGAATAGGGGATCATCATATGTATCAGACCATCAGCTAGAAACCCATGCAGGTTTACCAGCACCCCCTATCGAGAAACTTCCTGATGCTTCCCTGTTGTTGGATGCTCCAGCTGGATTGGCTTCTCCATTGAGCAGTGGTGACCATGCTTCTAGAGTTGCAGCAGCAAGGACTGAAAGTGCTCTGCGAAAGAGAGAGTCTCATTCGCTATCTTCATCTGTTCCCCGCGGCAAAATGCCAAGGGGGACATTACCCCATATGAAGAATGTTCCAGATACTGTTGGTGGACTACTGGTTCCTCCTCAGCTTAGTGGAAGGTTAGTCCGTACTAGACTTTGACATCTGCATTACATTGTCTCCTTTGCTCCACAAATAAGTTTTTTTTTTTGTTCTTGTAAGAAAAAAAAAGCAGTTTTTCCTTTTTGTTCTACTTTCCCTTTGAAAATGCGAAGGCAGGAAAAAGAATATCATAAGACTAGAAAGTCATGAAAAAACTATTTATAGTTCTACATGTGGATATTTGTATATTTTGTTAGATTTACTGTGTTTTATGTTAAAGAAAAGTAATTGTGGCTGCAGAATTTAGGAAAAAAGATTAAAGATAAAAACATCACTGGAAGATAACTCTGTAATTGAAGAGATGATAATATAATATTCCAGACAAATTTCTATTAGAGGCGTGTACCTACAGAAGCTGTTGCATAGAACAAACACTGAACAAGAACACAAACACGGTGAAGCACCTACTGAGTTGAATCAGTGTTGACTGAGTCAACTTGGATACCTTGATACAAGTAGCAATATGTACGCGAGTACCCTAACATGAGTATGTGCCTTATGACACACACAATCTGCCTGCGGGACTTTTTTTATCAACCTCCTGTATATACTTCCACAGTCTGTCTTCTCGGGGTTGGATCAACCTCCGGCCCAACATTAGAAGTAGGTGGCTTAGAACCGTGATTTATAAATTGGATAATCATTGATGTTGGACCTTGGTAAGTTTAATGTTCCGCGCTGATTCAAGGACAATATTTTCATCTTGTAACTGATTGGCAGTTTCAGTGGTCATTTTATCAAACTTTGTTTCCTGTGGATGCAAGAAAGCATTAGGACTGATGAGTTGGTGCTTGTCCTTTTTTTTTACCCTAGGAGCAATGTTGTCACTGAAGATATTAGCAAGTTATTTGTAAAGGGACATGCAGAGAAATCATCTCATTAGGGAACTTACAAACAGGTTGTAGTTTCTTCCATGTAACCTTATCACTTCTCTCTGATTAAAGTTATGACTATGTTTACTTTCTTGAGGGTCTGGCATGTACAGAATGGCAAGCAATGTTGTATGGGAATGATCCGATGAGAGATTCATAAAGCTGACACGATGATGTCATGGAATTGTGTCCAAACTCAAAATTTTGTATGGGCTAGTGTATGGATGTTGCAGGAAACTATTTAGCAAATCCATTCTGTTAGTTTAATGGTGCACATGGTATGATACTGGGCATTGATAAGTTGGATCTACCTTTGGAGGATGAATATGTTGCTGAAGTCAAATGATCTGTGAGGTCTTTTAATGCCGTAATGGGCTGTATCTCGTAAACATAAATTTGCATCATTTCTCTTCTTCGCCAGCCTATGCCTACCCTAATTACGCTGCTGTTCGTCTTTGCTCTGTTGAAAGAATAAGCTGCTGTTCCTCTTTGCTCTGTTGAAAGAACACACATCTACCTTTACGAACGAGATAATATGGCTAGCGGCCTGGCCATGGTTTAGAAAACTTCCATGTCTTTTAACATTTCTTCGTTGATATCATCTTGATATGAAAGAATATGTCAGGAGATATCTCAATGAATATACTAAAGAATGTCAAGATGAATCTGTATCGTTCGAAATTCTTTCCATGATGATGACTCCTCTTCATCTATAGACTGGAAATCGTTTGCAATAGTTCTGATACGATGGCAGTATTGACAATCACCATCGGAGGACACCAATGCCAATACCTCCATTTGCAAGATGAGTTTGACTTGATAAGTGGTGTACTTCTGGCCAACAACAGAAGATAAGCTTTGTCAAACTTTAATTCCTGAGTTTATTCACCTCTGAAATTCCTAGGGGCTTATCCGACGGACTCACTTATTATTCTAGAGAGATGCGTGTTCAGGGAAGAAGGGAAGTCTTCTGTCGATATGACGAGTTGTTCCATGGCCGTGGTATGATTTCACAGACGACCAAACCAAGCCAATAAAATTCAGATGACCCTTGTAGCAAAATTCTTTATCGGTATTGCATCTTCCTCCTGCATTAAAGTTTTCACACCAGGCGTTGGATGTAGACCCAAGAGAGCCTCATTTCATTGAATCAGGAATCCATAGAGCAGCCTCAGGAAGAGTTCTCTTCTTACTAGCCCATCATTACACAGAATCGTAAGCCACCACAACTCTCGGTCCGAACAATATTTTAATTGAGCCGGGGACAAACATGTCTTCATCAGATTGTGTCCATGATTATCTTCTTTATTACAGAAAAACTCTTCTGGGTCATCATCAACCCCCAACATTGAAACACCCACCCCCCCCCCCCCAACAAAAAAAAAATCATGAAGAACCCCTTTTTCCCCTAAGAAAGAAAAGAAAGGCAGCCTCCGCCAATCAAGAAAGTTCACAACTTTGAAAACTTCCACTAAAGATTGAAATAATCACTCCCTCACAAAAGAAAAAAGTCTACAAACAGCAAAAGAAAAATGATATGTTGCATGTCTCTTTCATTACTTTGCCAGCCTGTCTCGCCCCGCTCTTTCCATACTTTAATTTATTTATTTTTTTACCCTATGGCAATTTGCCGTTTTTGTGCCACTCCCCAATTTCTCAGCTACTAATGACAAGAAACTGCTCTGGTAAGGGGAAATTTTGCAGGAGAGTTCCTTTACTTAAGAACGTGAACGTGATCTATCTAAGAGTAGATTAAATGAGATTAACTACATTTCTAGCCTGTTTTGGGTTCAAGAGAGGGGGCAAGAAGTGGGGGATAAATTAGTAAAGGGGACAAAAAGGAAAGGAGAGAGGGAATCACAAAGCTTTCACTGACCGTCACACACACACACACACACACACAAGTGCCGTTAACAGACCCAGAAAAGATTCCTGCAGCAACACCACACCGTGCACTTTTGTCATACGTGTGGGCATCAACATCTACCTTTAGATCTGTGCACGTCCTGTCCTCTAATTTAAGAACCCCATTAAAAGATTATGCAGCAGAGAGAGATAGAAAGAGAAAGAGTTCTGCAGCATCTCTCACATGGGTCTGTGTCGTTGGTGTGTGTGTGTGTGAGAGAGAGACCCTACACAACCTGGCATCAATTATATTTCAATATTTTAAGGAGAGGAGGGGGACCCACCGTGGATGTGTCAGCACCCCCCATGTGAGATCACTATGACATACGGGTTCTGTGGGGCCCATTCCCCTCCATGAATGGCAACAATGAAAGGCCTCTTCTGTTGACCCCACCACCCACCACATACATTTGCATATGTCATCATGTCGCTCCCACCTAAATTTACATTTATCTAGATGGCCAAATAATAATAAAGAGACAAACTTTTTCCAAATTTAAAGGCAACACACACCCAGGAGAGAGAGAGAAAGGTGAGCCCTTTTATAAATTGAGAAACTGGTTTCTTTCTTTTTGATTGCTGATCTTGCACTACTTCCTTTTCTGTCTGTCTGATCCCACATGAGTAGTTGAACACAAACTGTTGTGTAATAACAGCTACAGTAAACATCAAACATTGATAATCAACCTTACAAATTTGTACCCGAAAACTCAGCTGACTGACTAAAACTCTATTCATCTCTGCTTCTCCCATCATCCTCTCCCCTCCCCTTTAAATCTCTCCCCCCAAATTACCATTTATGGGATGAAAAATCAGCCCTTGTAGTCCCTTCTTTGCCTTTTTGGCCACTCCCTGATTCTTCGGATTCTCCGATTCTTCTTGCTGTACAAAGATTTGACCTTTCTTGTACCCTAACATCACAAAACTAATAGAAGACTGTTGCTAATTATGGACTCCTGCCACCCTCACAAAGGAGAGGCCTTAGTAAAAACTTGAAAATGGGAAGAAGAGGAGATTTACAGCTGTGAGTTTTAAAATACTACACAGAGACTGTAAAGTTCTCCTGCTAGTCCAAACTGCAACTAGAAAGAAAATAGCACAAACAAAGGAGATTGGGGTATCCCATTTCATTTACTCATTTTTTTACGTATGCATTTTTGTATGGTATCCAGTAGTATAGAATGGATAATTCAGGTAGTGGTGGTGGTGATGGTGGTGGTACTGATTCTCTACAGATCTGATCTTGATAACAGGTTTGTTTGGTTACTGTTGTTAATCTTTCCTGCACATGTTCAGACAAAACAGAAAGAAACAATCATGTTCAGCAAAAAATGGTGACTCACAAAGCCTAACAATACTAGGCAGATCAAAGGAAAAAATTACCTCAGTCAAGGAAGAGCTAGCTATATACCCACCGGGCACGTCGGCCCTCCGGCACCGGCATACATTCCTATGGCTCCATGACCAGAGGAGAATCTGAGAAGTTCAGAAGACATTCCTATTCTCATTGCTTTCTTAATAGCATAATTATTCTGATCTGTTCTTTTCAGTATGTAAGCTTTAGATTATGCAATCTTGGGATACAATCTTACCTAGGAATCTGGCAGTTGAAAGATTTGAATGATGCCATGTCCATGGCGGAGGTGCCCGGGATTAAGGGCAAAGTGACTGGGTTGTTGCTGTTAGGAGGAGAAGATGAAGCCGAACCTGCAACATCCTTTTCGGCATCGCCGACTACATTGGTAAAGGAAGAGAAATACTCTGAAGAGGCTTTAGTAGGAGATGCGAAGGGACTATCAGGAAGGTTATGCTCCAAACTGCATCATTTTGCGAGAGTTCAAATGAATCAGTCAAAGCAAAAAAATGCACTAAAGCAGTGGTTAGAAACTCATGCAAGCACAAGGGAAATTGTTAGTTGCTCAAGAAAAATCATTTGCCAAAAGTAGAAGCATATTTATTTTCCACCTATACCTTTTAGCCAAGCCTCCATCTTCAGTATGGGAGCTTTCCTTGTCATTCCCATTATTCTTCTCACTTCCAGTCAAATCTTTCCCAGCAGAGACAATCACAGACTGGTAGTTCAGGGGCCGACCATCGGATAAGCCAGGGCTAGAGCCGTTCTCTGAATTAAATAAAGAAAGAGAACCTAATCTCAATGCTGCATTTGCCAAAGGAAATCAACTGGGCAAAATATTGAATTAAGAGAGCCTAAGAGCAAACAGGTATACCTTCTGTGATGCCCAGGCTGCGAACCGAAGGAATGTTAAGGAAGGTAGGATTGTTGAACAAAGTGGGCGATTGAGTAGGAGATGGAATGGGCGAGCCAGTTGAGAGAGCTCTCTGATGATGATGCTTCTTGACATCTAGAAGCTGCAGACTCATCAGCCGTTGACTCTGGAGCTCGAGGGCTTGTTGTAGATCAGCTTGCTCATCGAATCTCCTCCTCCACAGCATGTCCTGAGAATTGTAAAATGTCCTCGCTCCTGCATTACAGATCAGTAAAAGGAAAGTTAAGAACAGCCCATGACTAATCTCACAACATGAAAAATCCCACTTAAGCTAAAATTCTAACCGAGGTTGAGGTCAAATGGTCCCGCCCTCGACTCCAACCCAGTCGGAGTTCCACAAGGCGAAAAATCACTCCTTTCCACCAGCTGGGACTGCTTCCTGCAAAACGCCACAAAAGACTAAAACTTGACCTCATTTCCTCTCATCAACTCAAGCAAACAATGGACAGGCAAATGTCAAAAGAACCACCAAAACTGATGAAGAGTGAGAAAACGTGCCTAAACTTGTCTGGCACTTTCCCCTTCTCTTTGTAAGGCTTGACAAGAACCCTTGCATCGCAAACAAAATGAGGGTTCCCTTTGGCCAAAATGAGCTTCACCGTTTCTGGGTAAACAAATGTAACAAATCCAAACATCCTCTTCTGCTGGTAAGGAATTCTTACATCTTGTACCGGCCCAAAGTTGCTTCATGCAACAGCCATAAAGAAAATTGAACAATCAAAACAAAGTTCTTGACCTGGAAAAATAAAACCGAAAAAAGAGAAACCTCCGAATGAACTTGCTAGAGAAAAACATGACTCACCTGAAATAGTTGGAAACATCTTCCTCCTTAAAAGTACTGTCAGCCGGGAAAGTCAAATAAATCTGCCTAGAAGCTGGATTCACGCAACCATTCACTGAGAAATCACTCCTTTCAAGCCTTGATCTGCCATACTTGTAAAAATCATCACCCATCATCAGTGCAGCAGCAGCAGCAGCCCTGCCCACATATGGTCCTCAACATATCATATCACACATATGAACATGAAAGATAAGACTTCGTGTAAACATATGTTACGTCCCTTCAGTGACATGCATAGCGTACCTATGAGCATCATTTTGTTGGTGATGTAGAAGCAAATTCATGGACTTGGGAGAGTAAGGGAAAGTTGCAGAACCTATGAGCTGAGAAGCAGCAGCTAGTCTTTGCTGCTGAGCAGATTTGGACCTCAGAACAGCTTCATGGCACTGACCCATCATGTCCACCTTATTCGGGGAGCCGACCACCGCGGCCGCACTGCCGTCTGGGCTGCCGACCAGAGAAGCGGCATCGCCAAGTCCACCACTGTGCAAGAACCTGCAGCTGATTCCATTCTTGCAATACCCTCTTGCATAGTACAAGCATGGCCTCCACCCAACTCCACAAGATGGGTCTTCTGAGGAACCCGAGCACACATCGCTGACCGAGCAGCTCCTCCGGTGCACAGAGGCGGCCCAGCCCGAGGCCGCTCCGCCGTACACGGCGGTGGGGCTGGACAGCAAGTCCTGCGGGGGGCAGAACATATCAGGGTTGCTGGTGGGTCCAAGGGGTGGGGAGTTATCGTTGAGGAAGGAGAGCTGGTCTTGGAGCTGAAGATCATCAATCATGGTGTCACTGCCTCCATTTCCATACAAACAAGAGGAAGAATTGATCAAATCACCTCCACTTGAGAGATCAGAGAAAGCATCACCACCACCACAACCACCCCCCCAGGAAGATGGGCTGTGGATATTTGTGAGAGAAGATGGAGAAAAGCTGCTTCCTTTAGGCCTGGAGGAGATGGAGATGGGGTTGGTAGACATGAAAGGAGAGGGAGAAGAAGGTGTGGAGGGCGTTGATGGAGAGTTTGAGGGAAGGCCCATGTCCTTCCTTGCCTTGAGAACCACTGAGTGAAGCAGAGTCTCTGGTCCAAGAGCCAGCCTGATCATTTCCTTTTCACCATGATCTTGGATAAGGAGGAGACCCATGATCTTGGAGGCATTCTCTGGGTCTAAACTTTGGATTCTTGAGAAGACAATCCTTGTGGCTTCGTACGCGTCCATGGAAATAAAATGGAGTGAAGTGGTGAGCGTTCTTGTTCGGTGGCTGCGCGGCTTTCACCTTTTCGCACCAACCCTCTCTTGAAACCTGGTTCTTGCTGGCGATGATCTTCTCAGTTTAGTGTTGCCTTCGAGAGAGTGAGCGAGGTTGTTTTCCCTCTCTCCCTCTCGGTAAGTAAAACTTCTTTCTCAACCACAAACCCCACCTACTACCAACTCAGCTTGTGAAGCTGTGTGATGAGTTCTTTGGAGTATTCCAGTGTCTATCTTTCTCATACTCCTGCAAAAAACCAAGAAGAAGAAAGAAAAAAAAAAAGATCAAAAAGGCAAAGAAAAGAAAAAGGAAGCGTTAAAAGGAGTGCTAGAAAGAGCTATTCTCGTGTGTGTGGGGGGGTTGGAACTTGAAAGCAGGCGAGGAGGAAAGATGAGAGTGAACAATATAAGAAAGACTTTAACTTTTCATCATCCTTTGTTAAAAAGAGAGAAAATAGGACATGTTGGTTGTGCAGAATTTCTTCATAAAGAAACCAGGAAGGGCTAAAAGTAGCAGCAATCAATCATATGAAGAAGTAACGATAAATAACACTTAACACACCTTTCTTTGATTACATTTTTCGTTCTTACCGAAACTGAAAATTCAAAAACAAAAGCTCTCCTCTCCGTGCATGAATGAAGTCTGCAGCAGTAAACTGACTGCGCTTGTGGCTTACCATCAAAATCTGGTCTGTCTTCTTTCGCTTCTGACGAGAAGATCAGACTCTCCCCTCCTTTAATGCGCTCTCTCTCTCCCCCTCTCTCTCTCCCTCTCCCCTTCTTCTACACCGGTCAAAATTCAAACTTTATAGCTGCAAAAAGCAAAACCCCAAAGCCCTTGTTTCTAGGCTGGTTCCAGCCACGGCAGAAACCAAAAACAACCTATCAGCTCAAATTCGCCCAGTGTGGTTTTTTTGGAAACTGAGGCCAAGTTGGTGGCAGTCAAGGTGAAAAGGAAAAGAAAGATCAGCCTCCCCTCTCTCTCTCTCTCATTACCCACCTAGAGTTCCCTACCCTCTCCCTCTCTTTCTCTCACTAGTCACTCTCGCTGTCTCTCTCCTTTCAAAACAATAAAAACAAAGACTGGTAGGAGAGGAGAGGAGTCACCCACTGTGGCAGCGAGTGAAGTGATAGAGAGAGAGAGAGAGAGTATGCGGAGAGTTGAGTGATTGAAGATCGAAGTGGATCCAGATCTGTGCTTCAAATAGTGCACGTTCTCTCTCTCTCTCTCTCTCTCTTGTGTGCTTACTCATACCGTCAATGACCCAAGAAAAACTATTTTTGCTTGTTTCCCTCTTCTCATATTCAGCGTAATCACTAATGAAAATCTGAGGTGACCCAGTGAAGAAGCACAAACCCACTTGCAGTTCCTGGACCGTGAACAGCCCACGCTTATGGAATCGAAATACGAATTATTGCCCCGGACAAACTTTGGTTTTGAACTTGATTGGCCCCACGGAGTTGTCACACGTCCAAATTATTGTTTAGCTTCCTTCTGATTTGCCGCAGAACTTGCTCAGCCACTCGTCTGATAAGCATATGATTTTGCCTGTTTGTTCTTCTTATGTTTGGTTTCTTGAATTCAAACACTAGTTAGAGCTCATTTATATTGTGCTTGAGGGGGATCTATGATGTTATCAAGTTGAAACATACACCAAAAAAATCTGGGTTTCGTTTGAATTTCTTATTGCATGCACTTGGCATCCTAATCCTGGATAAGAAAAAGAAGAAGAAGAAGCGGCTTATTAGATCAGGATCATAGGCTGATTGAAACATGATGGAGGGAAATGGGGCCCATCTCCCTAAAATCTTTAATGTATAGTAATTGGAGATTGAGTCATTTGAAACTTAGTTTTTTGTTTTGGTTTTGATTGAGGCATTATGGATTTTGTGGTAGAGTGTCAACTCTCTCTTCTCTCTCTCTCTCTCTCGAAAAGGTGCTTTCTTTTTTGATCTCCTCCATCCTCTTTTTCTATATTTTGCTTCTATTTTTCACCATATTACATGGACATCATGAGGGATCGACTTTTGGCCATGTCCCACCACCACATGTATGCTATTGCTCCCTCTCCTTTCATCTCCATGGGGCTGGGTTCTCCATTGCCTTGAATAATTGAATTGAAATCATGGTGATTGATGATCATCGTGGTGATGGAAGTTTTATAATCCATTATTTGATTGGGGAATGTGGGAGGGGAGAGGAGCAAAAGGTGGACCCCCATGCTAGCAAATTAATCATTACAACAATTCACGTATAAATGTTCTGGGGATTTGTAAATGCTACTTGCATTCTTCCTCCTTCAAGAGTTCAAATATTTGTAGAGAGTTAGACCAAACATGCGCTCTCTCTCTCTCTCTCTCCCCCCAAAAGAAAGCTCAGAGAGAGAATCACAATAATTGACAGCACGAGGTTCAATTACTTTTTTCTCACCTTTTGCAATATTCATTTCTTTTTCTTGGAGATATGTACAAAAGTTAAGAGGTTGAAACGGGGGAAAATAATGGACGAAAAGGGCGAGAGAAAAGAGAGTGGTACTAGCTGTAAATTTTTCCCATCACATTCATGAGTGTTAAGAAGAAAATGGGACTTGAAAAGTGAAGCTTTTTTCCACATGGTGGGCACAGCTTTCCCTTTTATCAGACGGGAAAAACTAGCGACAATACGAGAGCGAGGTAATTTAATTTATCCTATAAAATTTATTTTACGATAGTGTGACGATATTATCAATTATTTATCATTATAAATTCACATATCATCATCGCGTGTTTTGCATAAAATAATTATTAATTAAAAAATCTCGATGTCAAAATTAAATGCTATCAGACTATCGAGATAACGGTTTACTTTATCATAACATGTAGTAGAAAGAAATGTCTAATCAGAAGGTAATTTTCATGATTGGTTTTTATGGATGATAAGGCAAACTCTATTTGGTTTCCAATGTTATATTTTTGTGACTTCAATGCTGTAAATGTGATTTAGAACAAGGCAAATCAAAAGAATTGTTTTTCTGGATACCTTTTTTTCTTTTAACGCGACATGAAAATAATTCTTCTCTGATTATGAAATGTTGTTCCTATTTGTCTAGGCATGACAAACTGTGGGGAGAAAATGCATAATAAGGCAAACTCAATGTGATTTCCAATGTTATGTCTTTGTGACATCAATGCAATTACAGAAGTGGTTAAAGATTTTACAAGGTAATAATGTGTACTCCAAATGAACATGACTAAGAAAAGGCATACCAAAAGACTATTTTTCTCGGCACCATCTTTCTTTTAAAAGTACGCAAAAATACTTCCACTCTTGCTATGAAATGTTGTTCGTGCTTGTTTAGGCTTGCTTAACTGTGAGGAGAAAATTATATTAATGATGTTCATAAAGCTTGTGTTGCACCGCTTTCTTGTAGTAGAAAGGGAAACATGGAACCTCTCGTCCATTGCATTGTTTGCACTCTCATATGTTTTCTATTGTCCAAAATTATTCAGAAAAACGACACAAATGGTTCATGAATTTTGATCCGATGTGTTGTACTATAGCTTAACTTTTGCCTAACGTGCAATATAATTCTTGGTCTTTGATCCAGTGTTCAATGCGGTCTACAAACTGTTAAACATTTTTATATAGTTTAGAGACTATATTAAATATTTATAAATAGTTTGGGGACCATATTGAACAAATAAAAATACTAAGGATAAAATTGCACGTTGGGTCAAAAGTTCGGGAATCGAATCGTACAAATTAAAAGTATAAATTTCACAAAAATTTGGGGACTATTTGTGCTATTATCTCAACTCATGTACTTGCATCAAGAGAGGCTTTGTTCAATTACATTTGAAATTGTTATGATACTAAATAAAGAGCATCACAGTACACAAACTAAATTTCTATAAACAACACTATAAATTTAACCAAAATTCAAATACCATTCGTGTCGTTATCTCAAGTCATTAAAAGAGGCATTGTCCAATTACATGTCAGGTTGCATATTGTTGGGAGTACACAGTAGAAACCCGATACTTCTCACTAGGGGAGATCGTAAAGAGAGAGCTCGAGTCCATGCATGTTAATATATCCGATTGGACTCAACTTCACTCAAAAACTTAAGTCAATGAGTTATGGGCTAGCTTTGATATGTTAATTGTTCCACGCTACATTAATTCTTCAGTGTGGCACTTCTCTAACTCAACTTACAAGCGCATCCTAACAATTTCTCCCTCACGCGTGAGCTCTAGTATTGGGTTTGTTCTCTCTTAATCTAAGTATGCTTCCGCACCCACTTATCTGTCTGCAACTCGCTTGCATGAAGCCAGAATCGCTAGTAATCGTCGGTAAACCATAAGATAGTGAATTCGTTCCCGCCCAATGGCCCGTGTTGCTACATCACAACATCCACCGACTTGAAAACCGCATTGGCCACAAGCTTCCTTCTTTAAGATCCATATCAACTTGTTGCAATGCACCCGCAACTATGCACCACAACTGACCAACATCAACTACTAAATTGGGATTCCATTACCCATGGTCCCCATCTTGCATCTCAAACTAACTGTCCATGGTTTTTTATTGCCAAGACTCGTTATCTAACCAACTGTCTATGGTCGTTTCTTGCGAGACCGATTATGATGGCAATTTTCATCCCAAACAAGCGTCGATCGTGAAATTTATTTTTTGAGGTATTCATCGGAATGGATTGTAGGTCCACCAATCAATCATCGGCTCTGATACTATTTGTTGAGAGCACATAACAAAAGTCCGATACTTCTCACCAGGGAATATCGTCAAGAAGGAGCCCAAGTCCGAACTCATTAATATATTTAGTTGGAGCCATATTCACTCAAAAGTTCAAGTCAATGAATTATGGGCCAACTTGGATATATTAATTCCTGCACGCCACACTAATTCTACAATGTGAGACTTTCCTAACATAAGTCACACATGTATCATAACATATATGATCCTAGATAAAAGGCATCTCATAACTTTAAAGAAATAAAAAGGGTTAACAATAGCAAAAGAAATTTCCTAATATTATTTCGACTTCTTATCACTTACTCGTGTTTTAACTTAAATCACACGAAGTTATTAAACTATAACATTGCCATCCTTAACGTACCAAGTGTGTTGCATTGTGTACAATTTGGGTGGCAAAGAGCGTTAGATGAAATTAAAATGGTCATCGCTCGCCATGCTGGCTCAAACCCATGCATAGGAACGCTCGAATGGCACGTCGCCTTGGTGACCACGGTCCATGACACATGAACCCAATGATGTTATTATTATTATTATTTTGTGGCCGAGGTGTTCGGGCCAACTTGCGTACACCTCGACTATTCCTCGGAGGGGTTAGTACGACAAACACCAGCCGCGGCCTTCACTTAAGTTACGAAGCGCGAGTTTGGAGATTTGAACTAGATACCTAACGATGTTATTCATGCTCTCAAAACTTGAAAGCCTCGAGCATGAATGTGACTTCTCATAGACAAAAAAAATCTAATGATTTAAGGCCTTCTTGAGAAGCCTTAAAAGCAAAAATAAAATAAAAGAACAAATGAATAATGACACGAATGGTTCATGAACTTTGACGCATACGCACTGTAGTCACTAAACTTTTAATTTGACGAAATATGGTACATGAAGTTTAACCCAATTTAATTTAACCAATATAGTCTGTGAACTTTTGGAACATATTCAAGTTAATCTAAGAATTATAGGAATATATTCAATATAGTTCTAATATTAGTTCAAGTTCATGAAGGATGTTGAAAAATTTCTTATAGTTCGGGGATTGAGTTAAATAAGTTTACAAAATTTGGGGACTACATTACACATTGAATTAAAATCATAGATCATATTGGTCAAAATAAAAATTAAGAAATTATATTACACATTGGGTCAAAGTGTGCGGATCATTTGTGTCATTTTCAGAAGGAAAAAATCATGTTGATTCTCTCGCCAAACATAGGCAAAGTATTTTTTTCCTTCAAAATTTACAAATACTTGTATCATTTATGTATGTATGTATGTGAACTTTTTAGTATACATATATATATATATTAAAAATCATCTTGATGCTAATAAAACTCTTCATGGATTTTGCGTTGACTCACATACTACTCTAGAAAAGCTCAATCGGGATTTCACATCAAAAATAGAGATTAGGTTTATTGGCCAGAGAGAGAGAGAGAGAAAGAGAGATTACTTAGATAGAGAAGAGGAAGCAATAATCTAATATTAGTCGAGTTGTCCGAGGTCGGGGGGCCATTGGTAGTCCCTCGGACAATAAAAGAGCAACACAGGTTTATGTTCCCCAGGGAAACAACTTCACGAAAGGGCGGGCATTCCTACACCAGTTTGCATGCACTCTTAATTAACACGAACCACATCACGGGACCAAGATATTGTCTGTCCCCTAATCAACCAATTGAATCCCTCTTTGATAGGTGGGTTCTGTTGTCGAAAAAATTATCATTTTTTTAAAAATTATTATAACTGTATCAATTTAATTTTACTTTTTTTTGTTAAATTTATCATAAACTTTATATATTTATGCTAATTAAAAATTTTAATTAACCTCTCTTCACTTTTTTACTGCTCTTGACCATTCATACAGTTACCTCCACCTGCAAAGTGGTTGAGTGTCCTTAATTGCGGGAGTTAAAGGGGCGCATGGTAACACTTCTGCTTTAGAAATACCATCAAAATCAGAATTTGATTTTTCAACTTTTCCATCAAAAGTTGAAATCTGATCAAAGAAAGATATTTGATAAAATTTCTACTTCTGAAATTTCTATTTTTAAAACATCATTAACAAAATCTCTGGTAATAGTAATCGGTGGAGATCAACGTCAGTGGCACCGGTGAATAGAAATCGGTGACCGGCGATCGACGGTGGCCGGTAACCGACGATAGCTGGTGATCGGTGGTGGCTGGCGCCGGTAAGGGACAGGGATGGGCGACTGCAAGCAACCGGTTGCAGTGGCGGCCGGCAACCGGCGATTGGCGGCGGCGGGCGATCTCCAGTTGTGATCGGTGGCCAGCGGTAGCGACGACCGGCGCTGGCGGAGGTAGCGACCGGCTGCGGCATCGGTGGTGGCCGCCGGCAGGCGGTCAAGGGGCGTCGACAGGCGGGCGTTAGTCGACGAAAATCAGTGTAGTTGAAGAATTGATTTCTGAAGCTAAGAAACTACATTTTTTAGCTTCTCAAAGTTGGCCAAAAATCCAACTAGAAGTAGAAATCTATTTCATAAGTGAAAAATCTTAATATTTTTACCAAACGGATTTCAGCTTCAGAATCAATTTTGAAGCAGAAATTCTGCTTCTGAGGTGTTACCATGCGCATCCTAACTTTCCATGGTGCTATTTTATTTTTTAGGTGGCATCTCGACATCAGAGACTTTTTTTTTTTCCCTTATAAATTCGTTTCTGATATCTGCCTTGAGCTAATAACTTAAAGTCCACTGAACAGCAAGGGCCTCTACTCTACCACCAGTCGAAAACAATATGCTTTAACCTCCCTACCGCAGCCATCAATGAGCTTCCCAACCTTCGTAACAGTTGCACGGTGGATCAGGCTTCTTGTTCATTTCTGATTGAATTTGAATACCCTGTCAACTCGCAAACCCAATATACCACCACCCAACCACACGCACCAAACCCGATTACAATCAAATGGCACGTGCTCCTCACCCTCTTCAAAGGTACTAAAAGGACATTAAACATTCTAAACTACTCTTCAATGAAAGTATCGATTAGCTACTTCCATACTAATTCGACAATGCACTCTGAGCTATTATCTGCTTTGGTCCTTCTCATAACAAGACTCATTGTTTTGCCCTTTGGCGTATAAGCAAGCATTTTTGTAAGAGGTCGCTTTTTTATAGTGCTCTAACCCGAGCACGCTCAACTTTAGAGTTCTAAAGCAAATCTTGACATAGCATCAAAAGCTCCCGAGTAAGTTAATTCTACTTTTCATAAGTACAAGTGCATATCTTGAGCACGCTCTCCCCCCATTTGACATGCAATTCAGTTCAATACAACCCCCTTCACCATCTAATAAGCATGCCATGAGGCTTTTCTTGTTCGAGCTCTCTAACCTCAACAATTATGCCACGCGCTGGTCGCATCGGATCGTCGCATCGGATCCTCCTCTATGGAGACGTGGCTTCTGGTCATCCCATAGAGCCTCCTCTTCCTGCATAAAACGTTATGTTGGCCCAACCATGTGATACAAATAGATTATATTGTTGGAGTTGGCGAATACTTCGGAGATCCTTACATTTCACACCGGGCACATCCACGTGATCTTAAAAAATTGAAGTATGATCCGACGATATGTGACCCCTACGCATGGAATATGGGGGTTCGGAACTAGCGCTCCCGACACAGGTGTCCCGCCACCTGGTCAGCAGATGGATGCCCCACTCGCCGGTGAGTGGGCAGCAGTTCAGGGGCAACGCTCCTAAAACAACATCGAGTTTGGGCTTTTATTTTAGTTGACACATATGTTGTGGGATTAAAGATTTTTTGGATACGTTTAGAGTTTGGGCTCGTTTCGAGCATATATTTTTTGTTTGTGTTTTGCTGATCATTGTAACGAGTTGTGTACGTCTATAATTAAAATCATAATGAAATCTCTTTGCAGTAGATAGCCTTATTCTAGGATAAACCTAGATAATCTTGTGCATCATTTAATTTTTCTTGATTTTTTATTTAATTATCTAATTCAATTTTGATACAACCCATCCCACACACACATCTCTCCAGCTAACGATTAACAAGGATCAAGAGAGAGTGGTCACGATGAAATTACGAAGAGAAGGGAAACACCCAAGTCGGAATTAAGAAGATGAAAAACAAAGCAAGAGGTGCTAAAAAGAGTGAGTGAATGCATGAATGGACAAAAAAGATTGCTGTCCATTCATGACCCCGTCACATGGATTCTGTATCTACTTTTTACGTTGTCAAAACTGTTTGTCTTGTTACTTGAACCAGGCCAATTTTTCTTTTTTAGTGGTTGCCGAAAGTCGGTCTCGATCCGGCTGATTTTGTTCCCATTTGAGAGTTGGTCCCGCTCATACACACACACACGTTATAGTTTGTAATTAAATGTCCCAAAATCCCCACTGTTGTTCAATTTAATTAAATTATACTGATCATTCTCACCTGAGCCAAGTAATAAAATGTCCTAAAGTTCCCACTCCTCAGGTACATTTTTTTTTCATTAGCTTTTAGTACATATTTGCATGACGAGAAATGTCTTGTAATTAACAGAACGAATATGAAATCAGAGATATGGTATTGTTTAACATACATGTACGATATATGTTAAATTTAAGGAATATTTACATAAATGATCCATGAACTTTGACAGGATGTGCAATCCGATCTCTGAACTTTTAATATGTTCAATTTAATCCTTGAACTTTGACAAAATATGCGATTTGATTCATAAACTTTTGACTTGTTCAATTTAGTCCTTAAACTTTTAATGCATGTTCAATCTAGTCGTTGAATTATAAAAAAATGTTCAATATAGTCATTTTGTTAATTTAAGATCATGGATAACGTTAAATATTTTCGTATAGTCCATGGACTAAATTGAATATTTACTAAAAGTTCAGGGACTGAATTGAACAAGTCAAAAATTTATGGATCAAATTATACATTCTGTTAAAATTCATGAACTAAATTGAACAAATTAAAAGTTCATGGATCATATTGCACATTCTACCAAAATTTATGGACTATTTGTGTCATTTTTCTTAAATTTAACATTTTCAGGTTTTTTACCAAAAAAAGCTTTTCATCGTTCTTTCTTTACCTCGAATCTAGTTGTCGAACTTGATCGTCGCTTTTCGACGCGCTTTATCTCATCAAGATACCAAAGCAAATATACGGAAAAAGATTCATATCATGCTGAAATTTGTGACGCGCCGCATCATCTTTTTTTTTTTTTTTTGTGTTACTGTTAACTTAACAATTGGCCGATGTAGAGTTTATCGGAGGGGAATCACTAGAAAGACAGTAGAGCGAGGAATGGCAGCATAACGTAAAATTCCAATCACAAAATCAGAGGCGGCTTGAAATTCTATCTTTTCTTTTCCACCTTTGCAATTAGTGGTCAAGGTTTGACCATGCTGCTTTCTGATCAAATGGCATGGTTATGCAAGCATTTTCGTTAGCGGAGTTCACCATCAAGGTGATAGTAACCCGTCGTCCTTTCATGAGGTAAGTACATCGTCCAATTCCATCAACCAACATCTTTAGATTACAAAGTACAAATATAAAGCTACTATGAAGAAGCAAGAATACCAAGTTGGTCCCACAATTGAGTTTGCGCGCGCCTGCGTGTACGTACGTACGTACGTATGCGTACCCAGATTTCTAGATTAGTCTCTCTTGTTGGAATCATAGTTCTAGCCTAATAGAGAGAGAGAGAGAGAGAGAGAGTAGAGTAGAGGCTCTCCCTACTGCCTCTTTTAGTTTGGGTTCAATGAATAATGGAAGTGATGTTAAAATGGATCGCTTGAAAAGTATAGTCATAGATTAAAAACATTGAGTATTGAATCTAGCCTGCTTATTTTTAAATGCCTAGATGGCATTCTTATAGGGAGGGAACCGTGGAAAGAGAACACTATGGATACATATGGCTCTTTTTTTTTTTCTTTTTCTTTTTTTCATTTCATTTTCAAGGAAGAACCATTAATTTAAAAAAAAAAATGAATTGTAAACACGACACAAAGTTTTTCAACTTTTTCGATTTTCACCGACTCTTTTTCAGAGGCAACTTTTTTTACTGTACAAAAAAAGATTCAGACCTTTTACTGTACAATTTGAATAGGCGACTCTATAGTTGAAGGCCAAGAACGACAAATATCCTCTTGATCGCTGAACATTTTTCCCCCTACACATGCAAAATGTGTAGTTCCCTTCATTTTATGAGAACGGACGTATCAAGAATTTCATACGGGCAATCGGTAGAACTGATGAGAAATGCTCGACACAGGGAAACGGAATGGTAAAAGAATCAAATGGAATAGACTGGAAGTGAAACAATAAGTGGTTCGATCAAGTAGCCTCGAGATTGATCCCATGCTTCCGACTCGGGAACCTACGATTGTGGTCCCTCTACCAAAACCTTACCAAACAACACAAAGAGGATCAAGACCGGAATGATGTCCCATTCTTTCCCCGCCCGGTTTCGTGTAGCAAACCAAACATGGGATCCACTTATGGTGAAGCAAAAATTAGGTGAGCTTCATCCTCTCCAACAAGTGATTCAGGATAGATCGTAAGCTTCTGTCTACATGGCCTTCAGAAGAAACGATTGGCTTCGTCTCTGTGTTCACCGAAAAAGCAATGGCTTCTCATTATGAGCTTTCCCAGTAGTCCAACCCACTTTGTATTTCATTCTCATTGTTTATTTTAATCTCTTCTTATTCGTAATCATGGCATCATAAGAAGGTGGAATAAACACTTATTTTCCATTTTATTGCTCCTATTTCCAATCAACCAACAGTCCTTTAGGGAAATCAATCAAATACGAGCGGTGATGGGCCATTTTGAGTTAATTACCCCCGTGCAACGTGCCATGAGCGTGGCTTCTTTTGCAAATGTTTATAGATTAAGCTAATATCATCCGTTGTCTCTGTTATGGTAAGATTATCTCGTAAATCACCAAAACCGATACACTTCCTCCCTTTTCCCTAAGTAATAGGACCCCTGGTTATCAACCATTTGGAAAAAAAAAATGTAAAGGCGTGTTATGATGTATTCTTCTTTTGAAAAATTATCCAAAAAATTCTAAATTTAACGTATAACGATCAGTTCACTCCTATTTAACTCCGAATCTGGTATTCTCTAACTCATCCTCCCAATCCATTTACCAGCTGGCCACATGCATATTGGTAATTGGTTAATTTAATCACAAACCTTGACAATCCCGATATGGCTGTCGATAACATGCACCATGTTTTTTTTAAATTTTTTTATGAATATTTTTCATTTTATTTCCTTTTTTTATTTCTTTTTTTTTCTACTATCCTTCTCCAGTCGCCAACCATAGTCGACCACATGGGGGGAAATTGAGAAATAACAAAAAAGAAAAAGGAAAATAAAAAAAATGAACACTTTAGAATTTTCTTAAAATTTTGAAAAATGGTCAATACCAATGCATGTCACGCCACATAGGACGGCCGATGTCCGCGCCATCAATTTCTTGCCAAAATTAACCAGAATAATTATATTGACAAATCATCAAAAAGTTTAGGGCTATATTGATTAATTTATAAAAAAAGTTTAGAACTAAATTAACTATCGTAAAATAAATAATCTTAGATGTGGCATGTTTCATATATAACTTGAGATTCGAATCTTATTAACGCGGGTCATTTCTAAAACACTATGTAAATCGTTAACACATCAAGCACATTAAATTTTTTCTATTTTAGCAAAGGGCTAACATAACATTTTAGGTAAGCAACGCTACCTTAAAAGAACTTGTCTGCATAAAAAATATAACCACTTACAATCGAAGAGTATAGGTGTAATATTTTGCAAGGTTGCTACCAACAATTTTAACAGTTAAAGACTATTAGAATTTTATGGTACTATTGTCAATTGTTTTAACACTTTTAAATTATTATATCAACAAATTGTTCGCTATTCAAATATTTTGACACTCTCGCCACTCCACCTCAATCGTGGGGTAAGAGCAAAAAGATTTGAACTACTTACTATGAACGTGCCAATATGTGATCGGGGTAAGCGGTGGTTACATATAGGGGTGGCTTCGAAAATCCCAAATCTAATACAAATTTATCATAAACTAATTTATAGATCACCGAAAATCTCAAACTGATACATATTCGATAATTTTACTCAAAACTAATTTTTAGGTCACAAAAAACTCCAACCCAATACGTGCTTAACACAGTTACTCTCCGTTAGCATCCGTCAAATTTTCATTGTAAAATTATTAAGCTGGATGACACATGGCAATAACTCAATTGACTTGGCAAGTGGAAGGGCAAATTTATTTGCTCTCTTGTACTTTTGACGAATGAAAGGTAATATTCTTCCGATCATTGGGCTATAAGAACCGAACTCCACCACCATTAGAATGTCTGCTCAGAAATGCCCAAAAGTCTATCTATTCATCTCTTGAATTTTCAAGTGAACTTGCTAGGTCAACTCAATAATTATCATGTGTCATTCAGCTCAGTAATTTCACAATAAAATTGAAGGAAACTAATAGAGGGAAAATGTGTCATGCGTGCGTTTATTAGTTTGAGATTTTTGGTGATCCAAAAATTAGTTTGTGATAAATTTATCATAAACATGTCAGTTTGAAATTCTTACTGACACAAAAATTAATTTAAAGCAATTTTATCATAAGTATATAAATTTAAAATTTTTCGTGTTATTAACCCTTAGTATAAACATTTAAATCTCTAAAATGAAATTGGTTCAATAGGAGTGCCCTGCTTTTATGTCATTAAATAGCAAAGTAAAAAGTCCTTTAATTTTTCGATCCTAGGGCAACCCGCAATTTCAAGTCCTTGTATTTAAAAGAACGAAGAAAGGGCAAAAAAAAAAAAAAAAATTGGGAGAAAAAAATGGAAGCAATCAATGGGGAATAAAGGGAATAGAGAGAGGATATAATTGAGCAACCACTCCAAGAAAAAGGGTAGATGCGGCACCTAATTGTGATGTAACTGGCTGCATGCAAAGGGCCATGTATATACATATACATGTCTCTTTCTTTGGACCGAACACCAAAATAAACAAACAAATAATCAAATATATGTGTGCTGTTAATTGACTAATTAATTAATTGGTGCCGCGACTACACTTGTTAGGACACCCACGCCAACACTTTTGCTCTTTAAATAAACTTCTAGCAAGAAGTTAATTTTTTTACTTCTAAAAAGAAGTAAATTTTTTCTACTTCTTCAAGTGGCTTCAAATTATTATTTTTTACCATAAAACTGCTCTAGAATTAAAAAAATAAAATTGCGTTACCAAACGGATCTCTGTTCCTTAAGCACTTTTGGAATAGAAATTCTAATTCCGAAATGTTGTTTAATGCGCGCCTCCAGCAACTCATAGAGCTCTAAAATGTATACTTTTATTTATTTATTTTTCACGATTGGTGTTTTGAAGATAAAATATTTTCTTATTAGGGAGTCTTGTTGTAGGGCACTCGTTAAATACGACTAATGCATGATAATTTGATTATTAAATAGTCTCTTTCAACCGGCGTTGGATTGCCTTTCGACGCTTCTATATGGACGGCGTCTCCCCTACCGCCTCCTACAATGAACACTCAAAGGTCTACTTCTCAATCTTGGACCATCTTTCGACCGTGCCTTTCCTAAATCACATAAACCTACCATTTTCATCTAACAAAACGTGATTGATTATCTCCGGTATTAAAAATTCACTTGTGATTTGGCACTTCAATGTTGATTTAAGCATACAAGTGCAATGGATTTTGTTCACGACAACACCGAATTTTATCCCGAAAAGTAAGACACATTTACGAAATTTCATCGTCGCCGTGTTATCTATCCCTTTTTTTTTTTTCCTTTAATTTTCTTTGGCAGACTTGAGTGATCATTAAAAGGGGAGATGGAGGGTGAAAAATCATGTGCCTCTCTGTCTCAATGAGAATAAAGGATTGGTACGTTAAATCACCTCCCTCTAATCTCTTCTATTATTGATGAACAAATAAGATTCTTCACATGCTCTATTTAAATTTAAATTTTCTACAATTTTTTTTTATACATAAAGATAGATTGTTGACCAAAAGAAACACAAAAAATAAAAAAAAAATAACTTACCCACGCATGGCCGAATTGATTAAGAGATGTATTATCCCTTATTAGGTCCCTGGTTCAAATCTCTTAATTTGCGTTTCGTGACTTAAGTAGAGGTTGCGGGTGGTGGTTGTCGTGCTAGTCCCTCGAAGAATATTCGAGGTGTGCGCAAGCTCGTCCTGAAATCTCGGTCATTAAAAAATAAAAAAAATAAAAGAAAATAAAAGGATAGAGAAGTAGAAACCCACGTGGACTCTGGTCACAACAAAGATGTACGAAGAGAAAAGCCCTAATAATATTGCTGTGGCAGCGGGCCAATAACCGAGTCGAATGGGTCCAACGCACGACTGAGTCAGGCAGGCAACGAGACAAGGAGTTGTGGCTTTCGAAGATGTGACCATGCACTGTCCGAATTTATAATTGTTTTGTCTTCTTTTGTATCAGAACCATCGCCCAAAAACAAAACAAAAAACCCTTTTTTTAAAACATTTTTCATAAAGACTGGGCAATTTTAAATGAGCAATTACACAAGCTAATTTTCCTTTATTATTATTGTTATTATACTCAAATTAATGTGATTTTTTTTTTAACAATGAGGATGGAAAGGGACATGCATTTCAGATCCGACAAGATCTTGCCGGACTACAAATATAAACCCATGTGTTGTAGCCAATGTCAAATGCTACCCCCTTCTCTCTCTCTCTCCCCCTCCAACCAATTTATCATGGCCGTACTCTCGTGAATGCACTTCCCCACTGTACTATTTTCTCAAATATCATATACGCAACTAATCAATAGAAATGTACATCAAGAATCAGAATCTTCATTTAAAATGAATTATCCGATTCATTATACAATCAACATCTTTTGAATGTACATGGGCCAACGAGAGACTCTGTATCGCTTGATGGCCCATTTGATCCGAATTGGGACCGAGCCCACCGAATGAGGTATTGCTAGTTCGATTCGGCCCATGTAGGATTCAAATGCGTAGTTTCCTCCCATGTTCGATTTCCTCAAGAGTATGTTCTTCACCACTGATGAGAAACTCGTTTGTGTTTGCTGATTTGTCATGTGACAAATTCGTATTTTTCGACAAGATTTTCAGCCCACACGGCGCATTTCGCACGAAAGGCCGCCTAAACAAAAGAGGCCCAGTTCTTGCTCAAGCTGGATAGCGGTGATTACAAGAGTCCAATGCCGACGAATCATTATTACAAGAGTTCAAAAAATCGCCCCTTAAAAATCGAAGATTTGGGCCGTCCGTAAAAAAATGGATGGCTCGAATTTCAAGATTAGGTGTCTAACCTTATGAGGAAATGTTAGGCGATCCGAATCCCTTTTTTGTGGCTCTGCTTTGCTTTGCTTAAAGCTGTGGAAGTTTGAAAACCTTGGTTGAAACCAGACCGGACAATCTAACAGTACAACAAATACTCCAACGTGAAGAAGTGATAGGTTTCAAGCAAAGGGAAACTGGACTCTGCATCGGTTCTGATCCAACGCACCAGTCACAATTAATCTTGATCACCTTGAAGCCTCCTCATCTGATAGCAGGCCATGACCACATTGACCAGAATCGTTCCTAGCTTAGCTATTGATATATCAGCACCGCCTCTTTGCTTCATAGCCACCCATTAGCCTAGAACAAGCTGAAACATAGCACCCCTTCCGGTGCGGATCATACCGAACTAGCTTCTTCAACTTCCAGTGGAATCCCAGTTTCTTACAAAAACACAAGCCACCTTCTCACTGCAATAACCAGTTGCCCTTCAACATTAACTCTGTGATATGGTGAGAGCAACCGATGCGCTATCAGTTAAATCAGAACTTTGCAAGTTTGGCCTTCTTGATCGGTAATCAGAATTAGCAGTTGAGCGTACAATTGAAACATATCGCAAACGGCATAGGGGTCATGGAATGTTTGGTAAAAGAATCACCCTCTCCACAAATTAAAGAACTAGAGCTTTTACATGAAGGTCGTGTATCTATGAAGAAGAGAAACAACATCCGCTAGATTTAGTGTAGAATCAGTTCAACAAGATGAAAAATAAACTATTTTGTCGATACATTACATGGTCATGCCTGATGCGGTATACATTTACCTACGTGTGTGCATGTTGTATTTACAGAGTCAGTTCCAACCGCTGACTAACGTTACAAGCAAACTGCTACTGGGCTGCCCCCTACTCCGAACTAAGGAGCTGCTACACTTAGGCTACGCAAGAGAGTAGCATACATTAAAGTTGGCGAAATTTGGGAGAACTTGCATAATACCTGCTATTGTTTGACTTGTGAAGCGGTCGACACGATATTTTCGACCATGTTCGAATTGTGTCCATCAGAATTCATGCCAACATTTGCCTTGACCTGACAACCCCCAATTGCTGGCTGGCAATTTTGTCTGCCCCACAAGACCATAGTATCATCGCTCCCGCCAACATCGGCTAGAGACGATGAGGCCGTGTGAGGATGAAAGCACGGTAAATCGGTCGAACACCGTTGCCCGCCCAGTCCGCTGCCACACTGGACCCCACTGTCACCTTCCTTAATAGACGAAGAATTGCAAGGCTTCTGAAAGGGCACAGCACCTAACTCATTTTCAATTTTACCTCTGAGGTCCACCAAAAGGCTTCTAAGCCTCGTGACCTCAGCTTCAAGAAATGCCTGACCCTGCAATCTTCTAACCAATTGCTGATTCAACATACGCAATTTCTGGACTTCCTCCTCTAAGTAAGCTGTGTGAGCCTTCTTTTTCTCTCTATATTTCCTCACCGCCTCCCTATTACCTGCAGGCCTTTTCACCTTCGAGAACCGCTTTTTCCCACTGCGCTTTTCGTCGTCTTCGGACGAGAACATTTGGGTGTGGGTGTGGGTGTGGGTGTGGGTGTGGTAGCATGTGTGCGTGTGGGCAGCGTCTGGACCAGGAGGATTGCAAGTGTGAGTGTGCGTGCAAGTCCTAGTATTTTTAAAGAACTCATCAAAGAAAGAGTCCACGGAGGCTGAGTTCTGCAGATTGCTCGAAGAGTCCACATTCGGTAACAGGACATGATCCGAAACCTCTACCTCCCCATCATCCATGTCCTTGTCCTCCCTTTAAATGCTTCAAGAGGAGCTCTATAAGCTGCCGCTTACAGAACTTTGTCTGCAACTGGAGTGTATCTAGGCTTTTAGAAATCCTGACCCTTCAAAGAACCGAACCGAACTGAATGGACCTCTTCAATTCCTGCCAAAAGCCAGACACTTCACAGCCAGAGGTATCACAGCCCAAGAACATATAAAAAGGACCAGAAAGACAGAAACAGAACGTAATCCAACGATTGCCCATCCTCATCACGATCGGTGAAATCGTAAAAATCAAGAAAAGGGTCGACTTTGCGCAACCCCATCCAGGGTTAAACCCCAGAAACAAGGCAATTCAACGAATGAAAACAAGACTTTTATCTGAAGTACCTAATCACTGCAGAGAAGAATCCGAGCTTCTTCAAGTGGGTGCAAAATGACGGTGAGAAAGAAAAAGACAGCCTTTTCACACAATCCCTGTCAAAAGCGAGAAACGCAAGCTTATCCTGGATCGTATGGCATCAAGATTCGAGATTTTAAGCGTAAAAAGGGAAGATCTTTTTTCCCGATCGCGATGCTTCAACCAGTCGCCACCTCAGGCTTTGACTATTAGGAAATCAATTAATTAATGGCCTCTCAAGCCTCCAGAGGTTTCGACCAACAAAATGCATATATAATCTCGATGACGTGTGAATACGTCGTACTTATTCCTATAAAAATTTAATATTATGATAAACCACAAATTAATACAATTACGATAAATTTATCGAAATTATTTTTTTCATAAAAATATCAAAATATAATAAATTTACTTTAGATTATTTTTTTATCATAGAAAATCCTAAACTGATACGCCCGTGATTCATTGATCCACAAATTATTTTTTTTATCATAAAAAATCACACTTACGATAAATTTATCATTCGTTAATTCTCTTTAATTTTGGTTAATATCTCAAAATATTTCAAATTGACGCGCTTATAACAAATAAAAGGTAAAAATCCTAAACTATATGCTCTTCAATTGTTGATTATTATCCAAATCAGTAATTTGACAGTAAACTAACGAAGGGTAAATTTGTCACATGAGTGTATCAGTTTGAGATAATTTTTTTTACAAGTATATCAATTTGAGATTTTTCATGATTAAAAAATAATTTAAAGTAAATTTATCATATGTGTACTAATTAAGGATTTTTCGTGGCATTATCTATTTATATAAACATAGTTATTCCGGTTGTGGAAGGCTTAGGGTGCGTATGGTAATGTTCTAGAAACGTTCTAGAGAGAGTGTTGTTGTTCCAAAGGTGTTTCCGGAACACTTTTGGAATAAAAACGCATATGGTTAAAAAATGTTCTGAAATTGTTTCGCGGAACAATTTTGTACTAGTGAACATTTTTTAATAAACAACAAAAACTTGTTTATGGGTTTTAAAACACTTTTAGAACCATCATCCACCGCCGCCGACGCGATCATCACCCACCGGCCTCCATCACCGTCGGTCGCCCGCCGCCTTGGCCAGAGGGGGCGAAAATTATTTTTGTTTTTTTTTTTTCGAACACGTTTCTGTTATCAAAAAACGTAATCGGGAACAGAAACAAAAAAAAAATATTTCTTTTCAAAAACAATGACTAGTAACACAAACATTCCCATGCGCACACCTACCCAACATAGTGAGAGCTGAAAATTATTTCTATCTTTTGTAGTTAATTTTGGAAAAAAAAAACGAAAACATAGTTGAATTTTCAACCTAATTATCAAGTATGTACATCTATTTCCAGAAGCCAGATCTGCACTTTCACCCCCACTGAAATGACTTAAACTTCGAGCCATTTTTTTTTTTTTTCCACTTAAGCATAGTCCTTATGTAAAGTCCTCAAAAGAAGCGGAAGAAGAAAAATCCTGTCCTTCAATCATCCCCGCCAACTCCCTTCAAGTCCCCGTTCAAGTCTGTCACTGGGGAGAAAATATTCAATGGTTATCACTCACCACATCATCAGCCTACATGGCATGCATCTACCAACGAAAATTCGACACATGTATTATTGCAGACTGAGCTAAATGCCAACATTGAAACTGCTGCTCCGGCTCCCGCTTAACGCTCTCTCTCATCTTTTCAATGTTTTCAGGAGGGTTTTACCCATGAAAAATCGAGAATCTTTCTCTCTCTCTCTCTCTCCAGTTCATCTCATCCCCACCACCTCCACTCTCCCAAGGGCTTCGCCGGTCGCTCCGAGCTCAGATCTGACTCTGGGACGTCGCTTCCTCCTCCTCCTCCTTGTGCTTCACCTTCGTCCTCTGCCACGAATTCTTCTATTTTACCATTCCATAGCAATAGTTGTATGCATGCTGTGGAGCGCTGGGGATAAATATATTTTCTCTTGATATTTACTTAAACCTGGCGACATTGAGACAGAAATTTTGTAGCTATTTTGTTTATGGAGTTCAGATGAACTTGTAGGCGATTTTCAGCGAATTTCTTTTCTGTTAAATGCCCTGTCTGATCAGATTCTTGTCTTTTTTATGTTATTTGTGTTGATTTCAGTGTTCTGGAAGAAATCCCTGAACCGGAAATTCAAGTTGATGGGATCCCTGCACCTACAGCCATTGGCCCAACTGGCCGGACACTGACTAAAGAAGCAAGGGATTGTATATCGGACCGCGGGCCTGACGCTTGTCCTTTTACCGCTGAACATCCCGAGAAGTTGGAGGCAAAGTCAACTGAGATCGAGCCGGATGGAGGACGAAGCAGATAAAGTAGTTAGGGAGGAGGCGAAGGAAGGAGGAGGAGAAGCTGTGATGGTGAAGTCCATAAAACCTAGAAGTTACTTCTTAGTTGTTTAGTTTTCTACGAGTCGTTTGAAGCAGCTGTCCCCTTTTTTCTTTGTGGGTGGATGTGTCTGAGCTTTGATCCATCGAACGTTTCGCATATGGGATGTACATTTGCTGTCTTAAAAAAATATAATTGCCCACGAGGGCATGACCCATGTTCGGAGCAAACTAGTCGGCTTAAATAGTTGCCGTGCAATCCACTTCGAATTTCCTTATGAAAAAGAACAAACCACTGCAAAAAAAAAAGAAGAAGAAAAAAACCAAAAAATCACGGTAAAATAAGTTAAGTTAACACCCACCCGTGTGTAACTCAGTTGGTTAGAACATGTTTGGTATTGTGTGATTAGGTACACTGATCTTAATTTCGATTTCTCAAATGAGCACTTGTGATTTAAGTATGGGGGTCATGACGGTGATTTGCTGTGATATTTTACTCCGAGTAATAGTTAAGGTGCGTGCAAACTGACACAGACACTTTGATTATTAAAAAAAAAATCATTCTACTGTGCTATGTCCGATTCATGATGATGCATACGATTTCAATAAACCTCCTGTTCCAATTCACGATAATGTATTTAATGTTATCTTCGGAAATTGGCTGAGTTCATCATTTAGAATCGTGTCGATTCCTTTTTCCTTTTGTTATTGGCAAGATCTTACGGAGAATCGATACTCACAGCTAACAATTAATGAGCCAACAATAGAACTAAAGAAGTCGAACTTTATTCATGTCAATCCACCAGGCGACAATACCACCCAAAACATAAAAACCGTACATTAGAACTAACCAAAACAATTTTTCCGTTTTCCTGTTTTCACTTTCTAGCTGGTTTGCCATTATACACGTGTCGAATTTTCATTGGTAGATGCATGCCACGTAGGCCCGATGACGTGGCGAGTGATAGTTTTCTCGTTACCGGGGCTCTATCATGGGGCCCCACCATCGCCAATGGAGTCAACGACGAGTGATCGAGGGCCCCGACGGGTGGTGGTTCATGGCAGTGGAGCGGGGGGTGAGTGACCGGAGGCGGCAAACGATGGAGTGTGCGCGGTGCATAAGGGCCCTGGGGGGGTTTGATGGTGGGTTTTGGTAGTTCAGTGTATGTATGTTGGATAATGGGAAAATATTGGTAAATATTTCCCTCAAATTTTGAAACTACAACCTCACCACCGAAAAAGTGAGTTATGCTTTCGGTATTTTCCAGATTAATTTTGCCTTTTTTTTTTTTTTACAATATTAGAACCGTAAGGAATAATCAAGGTCTATTATAAATCTCAAGGGCCCCATAGGCGGGAATTATCAAAGTCAAATATTAATCATGGTTAGGCACAAAACCAACATCTTTGTTATCTTTCATAGTTGGCCTTTCTTTTTCCTAAAGAATTCACACCTCAGGTGAGGATGTTCAATGTGAAAACTACAATTTGGGGTCCTATCCCCCTTTTTTTTTTTTTTTCTTCCTACCGTAACTAAAATATTTTCAAATTACCGTGCTTTGGTGATATTAACCCTTGTGGGTCCCACCTTTTTTTTATTTGGCTGTGGTGACTCCTTTATTTTCTTACTTGTCTTCTGTCGCGAGTTCCATTTTCCTCATTTCTTTTTTATTTACCTCTGTTTTCTCTTGATCTGATCATGGTCCAAGCTCTGGTAATATCTCTTTAAAAAAGAAAAAGCAACACTCTCCTTTGTGATCTGCCTCTGCCACTTGTCATCCAGGCCACATTACACTCGTTGGTTTTTGAATCTTTAATCGGATTTTGACATCCTGGAACACAATAGACCTAAAGCCTATCGCATTAAACATTTTAATGGTGATTAGAACAGAGGGATTTGAACAATTGATTGGTAACATAGCCTCCTCATCGCATAAGGGGTCGGACTTGAGGGTCGAGTTCGTTATCACCTCTTCAGCCCTCCCGCTCGCTTGATGGCGGCCTGGGATCGAGATTAAAGCGAAAGTAGGAAGGACTGCCGGGGGCGAGCAGAGCGAAGTCCTTGTCGATCTAGAGGATTTTCGTTCTCGAAGGTGGCATTTCTGGTTCGGGGTAAGCGACTTAGTGAGAGAAGGGGCGAATTCGAGCCATGGATTTAGAGGCTGGTAGGTAATGGCAAATCGATAACAACGGTGATGATTAGGACCAAGAAGATGAATATGGAGAAGCAGAGATTGCTGACGAGCTTGATGAGGATTTGGGGGGCGCTTTAGCTCCTGGATTGGAACCCTAATTGTGTGTGCGCGTTTTTATTTTTGGTCTAAGTGATCAACTAATCCAAGTGTTAAATGGGAAAACGAATAAAATAGAGAGTGGAAGGCATGGGATGTGGGTGAGGAGTGAAGAGACATGAGCTGGGTTTTTTACTTACAATTGAGCTTTGAATTGAAAAGTGGATAATGGAAGAGGACTAGCTGAGTGCGAAATAGGTTTATGTAAATATGGGCTTCAACTAAGTTAATTGCTTGTGGCGGTGAAGCATGTTGGGATATCAAAAACTTGTCTATCATTGGCGTGAGAGGGGTGTTTTAGAAAGAGAGAACATAGAATAAATGAGAACAACGTGAGTGGCACAAAAAAAAAACAGAAAAGAAAAAGGAAATTAGAGCAAAGTGATAAAAAAGTTGGAACTTGTCGAAATAACGTCCTATGGAGTACTTTAACCACAATTGGAGCGAAAAAAGTGCCACCCATTTATATAGATAAGAATAATCAGTGACCATGAATTAGAGATGTTAGAAAAGCCCGCGTTGGTCCGGTCTTAAAATTCATCTTATTTTAGGAGTTTTTGAGCCGGGCTTCGTACTGTTTGCCTAAGGCTCGGGCTTTTTTTGACACTCACATTTTCTTTTTAATTTATTTTTTCATTTGACGAACTTGTCAATTGATTTTGATTCCCAAAAAAGAAAAAAAAAAGAAAAATAATCTGACCTGACCCGAAGATTTGAGGCATGCGTAATTCAGGCTCGAGCCAAGCCGAACGAGTTACTGTTTAGTTTCGTGTCGGCCCGGTCCATTGACACCCCTACCATAAACCTCAATAAGCCATAAAAAAAACACACACACAGTAGAGAAAGAAAGACTTCCCATCAAACCTCTTTCAAATCATCAAATTTGTGGCGAGGGGTTGAGGCTGCAGTTAGTATGAAAATTCTGCTGAATTCAAGCAAGGTCATACATAGAAAACTAAGCAGCTTAAACTCAAAAGAGCACAATAGACAATACAACTTAAACATCTTTAGGTGATTATTGATGGGCAAGTGCAACCCACTAATCTAAAAAAGAAACGCCCAAAGACCTCCTTTGATGGACACCAAACATGACTGATTCACTGATGGGATTGATTTTTCCTGCCGAATTCTCAGGGGCAAAGGCAAAGAAAATTTCAACCCATCGATGTCTTTTCGAGATATTTGGTCCGCATGGCGTGTCGAATACTGGCAATCTACCAAATAGAAAAAGCTCCTTTGCGTGAAGAAAAAAACCTCCCTAGAACTTGCTCAAGGTCAAGAATCCCCACCGGCTCTGGTGCTGTTTTTGTCTGCATGCATGCAATGCACGACCACCGTGCACATGGTCAGCCTATGTGTTGGAGAAAATTTTCACAAAAATAGGGATTTTTTTTATAACCTTATTTCAACTGTGTCAATTCAGTTTTAAATATATTTTGCTAATTCAATCTTAAACTTTTTGCATTTGTATCAGTTCAATTCTAAACCTTTTGTAATTTTGCAAATTCAATCTACCTGGCTAATTCTGATATAAAAACGTCGACGTGATAATTTTTAATAACACTTCAATATTTTTTCTGAATTTTTTTCTTTTCATTTTTCATTTCTTTTTCCCTTCCCTATCTTCTTCCTCTAGTTGGTCACCGAGCCGGCGGCTCCCCGGCCCATGCCGCTGGCCGGTCTTCGGACCTTAGTTAGTTTGATTTTAAGGTTTATTCGGAAATTTTCAGCCAATTTTTTTTTTAAAATTTTTTTTGTTTCATTGTTTTATTTCTAGAAAGGCCAATTTTAAATAAAAAGTTCTCTTTATTTACCTGAGGCGGAAAGAGGGCAACCGCCTCTATATAATATAAGACACAAGGTTAAAAGAGAG
Source organism: Rhodomyrtus tomentosa (assembly GCA_028455895.1). NCBI lineage: Eukaryota > Viridiplantae > Streptophyta > Magnoliopsida > Myrtales > Myrtaceae > Rhodomyrtus > Rhodomyrtus tomentosa. The sequence goes on along the minus strand of JAPCWY010000011.1, from coordinate 1,115,961 downwards.
AATTATGATTTCCCATCCATTGCCTTGTTGGATTCGGCTCTGCATCCAGAGAACTAGGAATGTATTGGTAATAATAATTTGAATCGGAAATTAGACCAGACTCAACTGGAAATGATCGATCCGATTCGATTTTAGGGTCCGTCATAGACCGGTGGTACTTCTCTTTGCCCGATTTGATTCGGCTTCGCATCCAAAAAATCAGGAATGAATAAGTAATGATAATTTGAATCAGAAATCAGACTAGACTCAGCCAGAAAGCATCGATCCAATTTAAATTTTAGGGTCCATCCTAGACCGGTGGTACTCCTCTTACGATTGAACCATATGAATGATGAAAGATGGAGCAAAAAAAAAATAAAAATCGCAGGGAAATATTCGTGTGAATATATGAAGAAGAAGAAGGAGGAGAAGAATAATGCAAGCGGAAAGTCAGATGGTACTAGATCTTTCTGTTACTGGCTTGAGGTGGCACCTCACTCAAGCCATCACTAGTCCATTCTTGAGGGGACTTCAGAGTTGGATTTTTCTGTATGGAGAGCAAAACGAAACGATGGAGGGATCGATCGTCCCTTCTTATTGAAAACCAAAATTCTCTGTTCCTGAATTCTTGGGTTCTAATAATCCTCTGTGTTAGCAGTAAAAAACTATAAATTATTGCTATGCGTTAATGTTCTGGACAATTTTCACGAGTTAAATACGATTTCAGATAATCGACAAATATGGAAATACGGGGGTTTTTTTTTTTCGCTAAAGATTTCGATATTCATTACATGAAGAACGGAAAATCAGTAGAGAAAGAACAAAACAGAGACATTTTTTACTTGGTTTGGCTTTTTCGAGGAAGAAGAAGCTTTCAAGCAAACCTAACATCCCCCCTTAATCTACGCTTTGCTGGATTCGATCCTCTCAATAAGTTGGAGGAGACAGATTGAAGTTTCTGCTCTCATGACTCTTGCTTCTGCAAATTGAGGGTAAAGCCTCTCTCGTTCTCTGTCCCTCGCGTTGCAGTTTCGAATTCGTTCCCACTTCTTTTTTGGTTGAATAAGGTGTAATTTCTTCTTCTTCCCTTTGATGGGTCTGTATGCTGTGATCTTTGGAACCTGCTCACATAAATGGGAAGCTCATTCATTAAGAACTTTTTTTTTTCTTCTGCTCAATTCCCTTTTCAATTTCCTGGCATGTGATGGGTGAGAAAAGAGAGTGAAAATTTGGAGATTTCTGGTGTTCACGAATCAAAACTTCCACACAGCAAACTGTTCAACAAGTTCCTTCCCTTCTCTTTTGCAGTGTTTTAGTATAAATTATTTAGCTTTGGGGCCTATCCCGCCTGGAGAATTGATCCATTTCCTTATCTACAGGACGTAGATTCTGGACATGGAAATTCTCTCGCCCAATTTTGCACCATGCTGTAGTGTCTGGAATTCGAACAATAAGCATCTGAATTCTAGACAGGCTAAGCTTGTGGATGGGAGAAGAAGTAAAGTTTTGCTTGTCAGGATCCATGAAAGAGTTCATTGTGCAAGCCTGTCTGCAGGAGGTCATCTTGGCGTAAACCATTCCAGGACCAATGTTATAGTTAAATCATTGGAAACCCTCCAAAGTTCCAGGAATGCAGACTTGAAGGTCTTCAGTGGAAGCTACAACGGCTATGTGATTGGTGGGGAAGAGGACGCCAGCAGTATTCCTGAAGAAGGGGAATCCAAGGCCAAGGTTTTGATTCCAGCTTTGCCTGATGAATCCAATGGTGAGTGTGGAGCGCCTATAAGCAGCTGTTTTTGGGAGTGGAAGCCGAAGCTAACTGTGCACTATGAGAAAGCGGGGTGCGAAAACGTGGGGTCTCCGCCGGTGTTGTTTCTTCCTGGTTTTGGGGTTGGTTCATTTCATTACGAGAAGCAGTTAAAGGATTTAGGTCGCGACTTTAGAGTATGGGCATTGGATTTTCTTGGGCAGGGGAGGTCATTACCATTTGAAGACCCTGCACCTCAGTATCACAGAGAAAATTATGCAGAAGGGAAGGAGACTATGTGGGGATTTGGAGAGGAAACGGAGCCATGGGCAAGTCAGCTGGTTTATTCGATTGACTTTTGGCGTGATCAAGTTCAATACTTCGTGGAAGAGGTACCTTAAATAGCTAAGTCTTTGCTTAGTGTATCCTCCAGAAATGATGCATGGCATCCTTCACATACTACTGTATGTAAAATTTATGGAGCTGTACATTTCTAATGCATATTCTAATTTCGACCATAAATCACTCGTGTTTGGCAGCCTTTTCATTTCTTCCAGATTGTTGTTCCGATCTGAAGTTAAATAACACTTACCCTGCGGTCGCATTTAGTTCTCTGCGCCAGTGGAACATGTTCTAGAAAGTGATTGTTATTTAGACAGATCTGAACATCTGTTGTGTTCTGAACAGAAAGGATCAGAACTCAACTTAATGATTGAATTTTGAACAATTGTTTTTGTTCAGGTCATCGGAGAACCAGTTTTTGTTGTCGGGAATTCACTTGGAGGATTCGTTGCACTATACTTTGCCGCAAGCAAACCACACTTGGTTAAGGGTGTTACCCTGCTGAATGCAACCCCCTTTTGGGGATTTCTTCCTAACCCCGTGAGATCTCCAAGACTGGCTAGGATATTTCCATGGGCTGGGACATTTCCTCTGCCTTCTAGAGTCAGAAAGCTCACAGAAATCATGTAAGTTGGTTAGCGATATTGGTCACATTCTCTTGTTTGCTACCAAGACTGGGAAGCTTCATGATTCTGCCTTGATTGAATTAAACAATGTCTTTTCCAAATCAGCATGTAAATACCAAATACATATGCCGAGATTTTTTTTTCCTCATTTATGATTTACTCATCCAACATGGGAGCAAGATGGCCAAAAAAACCAAAAAGATTGGATAGCAAGTTGTAATCATACCATAAAAATTGGAAAGCCTTAGACAGTCATTTTTTTCTCATTGGCTTCATGGACCACGTTGCTATAAGTTCCATGATCCTGACTGCCTCCTACACTGTAACAGTTGGCAGAAAATAAGTGATCCAAGGAGCATAGCCGAGGTGCTCAAGCAGGTTTATGCAGATCATTCAACAAATGTCGACAAAGTCTTTTCCCGTATACTTGAAACAGCAGAACATCCAGCTGCTGCTGCCTCGTTTGCCTCTATCATGTTTGCTCCTCAGGGACAATTGTCTTTCAATGAGGCTCTATCTGGGTAAAGACATAAATTGTGATTCTTAATGGTGGCATTATCACTATACAAGTATAATATGCTTTTTTCCTGCATACCGCGTTACTCTAATGTGGTTACTTTGCAGATGTCGGAAGAACAATATACCCATCTGCCTTATGTATGGAAAAGAAGACCCATGGGTGAAGCCTGTCTGGGGCCTTCAGGTTAAAAGACAAGTAGCTGAAGCTCCATACTATGAGATCAGCCCTGCAGGTCACTGCCCTCATGATGAAGTTCCTGAGGTACGGTTTAATAAGTTGAACTAATATCCTGCGTATGTCATCTCCTTTCTTTAAGTTAACCTATGGAGACAACTGTAACCGACAACTTTTTTTCATGTACTGCTTCTTAGTTGCAAATGGTCGACTGCAAAGATGAAGGGTTGTGTATGAATTTTCTGTTTTCTACCTACTTGAAAGTTGAAACTGATGAAGCACTAATCCTCTGTGGTATGTTATCATTGCTTTATATGTTCCTGACCAAAGTTCCCTGATACCCACTGGCTCGGGTTGATAATCCAGTATGATTAAACCAATTTTGAGAAATCTCAAGAAACTTAGAACAGCGAAATCGGTTCCCTGATTTGTCACTCTCACCGGATTCCTGGGATAACTATGGCAGGTTGTATCCCAAGTCTGCCTCGGATGTTATCGGTTCTTATGTCTGTGTCATTCTATATGCAGGTGGTGAATTTTCTGTTACGAGGATGGATTAAGAACCTAGAATCACAGGGCTCGGTGGCATTGCCTCTGCTCGATGACTTGGAAACTATTCAGCATAGCGTCGCAAAGGATTTAGAATTCGTGAGAGAAGGAGCGAAAAGATCTGTCAAAGTGAGATTCGTCGGATCAACATCCTTACTATGGAATAGGATAAGCTCCTTTATTGGATCTCATGTTGGGAAATTAAAACTGAAATCTTAATTTTAGAGCCTAGGTTGGGAGAAGAAATGTAAGATGGATACTCAAAAAGTGCAAATGTGGTCTTTAAGTTAGATAGTTTCATCTGTAATGTAAAGGTTTGTGATCAAGGGCTGTCTCTTGTTTTAGATTAACACGATGTAACTAGTGAAAGGGAAATGTTAATGTCATAGTCTAGTCATGATTATACACAATTATACATTTTCAGATTGGAGAAATCTGCTTTTCCGGCAGAAATATAGAATGACGATCCCTGTGAGATGCCATGTTGGATCATCACTGAACTGTAGAAAAGGCTGCAAGTTTGGTCAAGCCAATAAAAAAAAAATTGCTGGCCATAAAGAAAACCTAACCCGTAAGTTAATGGAGGTAATTGATTCTATGCTGGGCAAAAGCTGCTTTTGCCTAGAAGATCAATCAAAATGTATTCCTTGGATGGACCCCATAAGCCATGGACCATCGTGAAAATTAGTTTGGAAGAAGGGAGCTTTCTCTTAAAGGAAATGCAGCGATTATGAAGTAGTTTAATTTTATCTCAATATGAAATTATGATTGCACTATTTGCGTCCCATAGAAAAGAGGTATTGATTCCTCCATATATGATTAGCTCCGTTTGGTAGCCTAAAAATCGTGAAAACAATTAAACAAACCCATTAAGATGAATTTATTAGGATTAATTCGTTAAATTGATTTAACATTACGAAAAATTTCAAATCAATACACCTGTGACAAGGAGAGGTAAAAACTCTAAATTGGTATACCACGAACTGTCACGTGTCATCTAACTCAATAATTTGACATCTAAATTTAACGAAAATTAACCGATGATAAATTTATCATAAGTGTATCAATTTGGGGTAAATTTATCACAAGTGTATCAGTTTGAGATTTTTTGTGGTAAAAAAAAATAATTTAGAGTAAATTTGTGACATGTATACCAGTTTAGGGTTTTCCGTGATATTATCCCAATTTATTAAGAAGATCAGTATTTTTCTTTAGTGAGGGTCCTATCTATAGGTAATAAATAAGCATACAAGATTTCAGTAAATCCATAGAAAACTAGAAAATCCCTAAATTCCAGCTTAACCAAATCTCTTAACAATCAACACATAATTTTTTTTTTTAAAAAAATCAGATTATGTAGTCACAGCTATATGTGTGTGTATGTACACGTGTACATATGGACGAGAAGCATTTTAAGAACTCATTGCCCATAAAAATTGTGTTTCATTGCAATGTATTTATCTATAATTCTCGAAAATTTACTAACCCGATAAAAGAGAAATTATTAATCCAAACATACATTTAAGATTATGGATGTTGTATGAATTGATATCATCACTAACTTGTGCAAAATTAACGGTATTAATATGTGATTGGCATTCTAACTCGACTTCAAGTATAGTTTAATATTTACGCTTTGTTTATTTAGTGAAAAATGAATAATTTTGAAAATATATTGCTAAAAATACTCGTTTGTATAATTTGAAATAATAAAATAATAAAAAAGATTCATTCTCGAGTATAATTTACGTTTATAAATTTTCTTGCATAACGAAAATTATTTTCGTTTATTGAGTTTTATAAGCAATACAAACTACTAATTTTTAAAAGTAGTAATTTTTCACGAAATAATCTGCATAAACTTGTAATTGGTTTGCTCCTCCAACGACCAGCCCTCGATTTGTCAGTAACCGTCACAGGCGAAAGAATCGGGGCATCCGAGATTTTGGTCGTACGGCACGATTGGGAAGGAGATGAATGAATCTGAATCTGCCCAGAATTGATCTCCAGATGACAAGGCTTCTCTCCAGGACATTTCGATCCATCAAGCACCCGAGCTCCGTTTCTACTAAAAACAAAGCCCCTTCTAGATCATCATCATCATCTCCGTTGAAGCTGTCGCGATCCTCGCCTTCGGCGTCTGGGTCGGCGATTTCAAGAACGAGATCGGAGCCCATTACGGGTGATTCGAGAACATGGTGCGTCTATCTCATCCTCTCCACCAGTCCCCCTATCAATACTTACGTTGGCGTCACCACCGATTTCCATCGCCGGTGGGTAATGCTGCTTCGCTCCTTGATTGAATCTCTCTTTCGAGAAAAAAATCATTTTTTTTTGTGCGTAGATAGGTGGATTTGTTGGTGGTTATGTAATTGGGAGCAGAAAAAGATTGAACATTTGGACGGTTTAGTTCGTTGTCTAGTTACATTGGTAGTTTTTCATGTGATTGTGCTAGGTTCTTACTGAGTTGGTTGATGACCATGTTATGTATCTAATGAGTTCCCTTGATGTGATGTGCATTTTCTTGTAATGTTATATTCTCATGATACATTAATGCACTGGAAAATGTTTAGCTTTTGCACATTATTTCATTCTATATGCTTAGGAGGTGGGGAGCACCTTCCTCCTGCATCTCAGCTCATGAATTGATGCTGGTTCCATTCTCTACATTCTCTTTTTGACAGGCTACGCTTGGAGCAGTGTATTAAGCATTTGACTCGAGTGTGTATCGTAGGAAGTTGGAGTAATGTGACTTGAGTCCTATGGTACATGTTGATATATGCTTGACATGCTGCTATTTTTTATCTCTCATGCAGTTAAGGGTCTGTGTGCTATGTAATCTTCTGCTTGACTCCCCCTAACTTGGAAATGTTCTTGAGATCTTTTCCACTCTGATTCCCTGTTAATTAGTATCTGAATTAGCAGACAGATAATTGGCTCCTTATCTCTACTCTTCATGTGGATTGTATATTTTCTCGTTGAAGGTCATGTCATACAATGCTCAAATATTTGAATCTGTATGGCCCCGTTGTATTTGTGGTTGATTAGATAGCGTATGGTTTTCTGTCTGTGTGCCTAAGTGCTTATTTACTTCGGGTGGCATGTCTTGAAGTTTGAAGCAACATAACGGGGAGCTTAACGGTGGTGCCAAAGCATCTCGAGCTGGAAGGCCGTGGCTCTGTGCCTGCCTTGTCCAGGGTTTCAAGGACCGAAGTGAAGGTATTTTCTTAACTTTCTTGTTAGTTGACTAGAGCGCCAGCTTGAAATTTGTGTCTTTTTTCCACTTCGGCAACTACAAGCTTACAACCGTGTCTTTGAAAATATGCAACTCTCACCAAGTGCAACATGTACCAAATATAAGCAACATTCATTGCTCACCATACTGCAATGAGTCACCTTCTGCAAGTTGCGGGCGTCCTCCCTGATGTTTTACCCTTTTGCACGTTTTCGGCACAGATGTTTTGTTTCCTCATATCATGACGAGAATTATTGTAATGCCATTAGTTCTAGCATCCACATGATTGTAAGTACCCAATAGTTTTAAGCTCTGCTTTTCTCCACATTGTGTGCAGCCTGTGTTTTCGAGTCAAAATGGAAAAGTTTCTCGAGGAAACTACCTCGCCGGAGGTCATGTGGTGACATGGAAAAGCAAGCAGAAGATGTCTCTCTGTTATTGCTTCAGCATAGACAAATGGCTTTGGATAGAGTTAAAGGTGCGCTTGACTGCAGTCTTTTGGAAATTAATTGGAAACTCAATCTTACTTGATTCATGGGTTGTCGCTTTCAACAAGGTACAAGAAGCTAATATGTCGAAAGCTAAAGTCACAGCCCTATAGAATGGCTAGCATATTGTGATACATGTAAATCCTATTGGCAGATGCACAGTATGCAGGTCTTCTTATTCTGTTCTACTTGTAACTTTATGATCATTCGAACTGGCGAAGGGGACTGGGTGAGATTCCAGCCAAAATGTCCCTCGCATTCACATTGTAAAGTAAAATGAATGAAGAAAACAGTTGTTAAGGTTCCATGTGGAGGGAAAGTTAGTTGTTTTGCATTTGTTAGTCATCCCATCTTTTCGATTAATTTTATTTCTGCCCACTTGACTAATGGTTTGTACTCCTTGTTTCGAGAAATTACGGGAAACATCATTGTTTAGAGGCATATAACTGCTGTATTCAAAGCTAATTTTGTTGGACCATTTGTTGTCAATGTTTGTTCTTTTTCATTCTACGGGCAAATTGGGAAACACCAAAATCAGTTAAACTTTCTTTTTGTGTTTTGCCAGGCTTTCAGCCTTTCTCTATATTCCTGTAAACGGAAGAGAAATCTGTGTATTCATGCTTGGAACTTGCCATTTTCTGAAGTCACGCAATCTTGCACTAATCTCTAGAACGTGCGACTCATGTTGTGGGATGTGTTTGTTGTCATCCTGATATTTAGTGTGAAAGGCACCTTTCACCTTCTGTGTGATACACCTAACTGCTGCGTTCAGCATCATGAACAATGTTTCTGCATGCTCAAGAAGAAGAGATTGAGCTTGGTTCTTTGATGCGAAGGCTCACATTATTGGACTGGTAAGCAAGAAAAAGAAAGATACAACTAATCGATCCTCGGTTAGCTTAGATATGATATTTTGTCGCCAATCCAGGCACTTTTTGTCATCTTTAATTCCTTATTCTAGTAAATTTTGCAAAGCAGTAGTCCTTCGAAATTCATTCAGAAAAATAATTTAGGATCAATGACATGATGAGTAAGGTCATTCTCAGTCATGGAATGTTAAAGCTTAAATGGCCAACCTACAAGTGAAAGTGATGGAAAAGTGATGAAGCTTTTCCTCCTTTCAAAGCACAGTAAAAAGTAAAACTTTAACTGATGACATGCTGCTTTTGATAATTGACTAATGACTTTATGGGGCTTGAAAGTAACTGGTGCATCGATTTGCTTGCCTGAGTTGTGTTTTAACCAGTGCAGCTAATGATATGGATCCTCAGGTTTCGTTCTTGTTGATGATGAATCAAGGAAAAGAGGACACTTATTTGATTTCACGTGGTGGTCTCAGCCAAGTTTGTGCCTTTAAGGCACGTTGGTTGGGTCGTGCCTAATGGGTAAAGCAGCGACCACCATCATACGGCACAGATATATATATGTGGGCGCGGGAATTGGATGGTTACACTTCATCTTTTACGCTTCTTTGGTGACCACTTGGGGGAAAAAGGGAAAGGAGAGGAGAACCAAAGATGGAAATTGAACTTTGTTCATTCACCAACCTGAGTTTTTTAACCGGTGGACTAGAATTTTCCCTGAATTAGACCGACGACTGCCGCCAGCTCTCTCTTCACCCCCAAAATATGCGATGAAATGTCTAAAACGTAGAAGCAGCGTGTCGTTAATTGCGGCTTTGGTGATATCCGATAGGAGCTAGATACACATGTTAGAGCAACCGAAACATCACGACCCGTTCAAAAACTAAGATTTTTACAATGTTACCTACTCAGGTCTTGGCCAAAAAGACCTTGTTATTTTCTGTTCTCTTTGCATTCCCCTTTTGTACTTAGCATTGTCGTTGTGTAGCTGACAAAAGGTTTGTAAAGAAGAAGAGGACGATAATGGAGACCCCCGACGTCAGGAGCAAGCAACCGATCATTCTCTCGAAGCTGGGCCAAGGTATCAACCACCAGATGTATGTCAAGCTGATAAATACGCACGTCACATAACAAAAACATTGTCCTCTTGTATTATTGTGTGTGCACATGCCTCGTGGCTACTAGCTGTAATATTAATGCATTACTTCAATAATGCCTACAGGCCGCTTTGAAAGGACAATAGTGCTGTGCGATGCTGAAGAGGTAGTTCTCTCTCCAGACAGACGAGTTCTCCAAGTTTCGGATTTTGCAATTTCATCCACTGTCTCCCTTCGACAAAGGGGAAAAAGTCTACGGAAATTTGGAATTAGGGTAAAAGAGAGTAACGCAAAATGTGAATTTTTACGAAAGTTTAATACTAAGTTGAATCAATAAAGTAACCGGAACTTTTGAATTTCAAAAAGTATGTGATGTCGATGCAATTCGTACTGATTATGCATGAATGAGAATAGTCTCTCGTACTTACTTTAATTACCGTATGGATTATTATTGTAATTTCGAAAATGTATTGGTCGAAAATAAAGAGCTATCGGATGAAAAGTTATGAAATCCTCGAAAACCATCGCTCTTGATCCATTCCAATGCTCATATGTGCGTAGGAAAATGCTTTAGATGTGGGTAGATTGACCCGTATCAAGGGTAAAAAGGTAACTGCGAAGGTAGAAAGGAAAGAAGAACAGGGAAGAAGAGACCGGAAAATGAGTCGGAAAAGGAGTTGCAGGGAAAATAAAAGCAAAAGAAAAATGAAAATGAAGGGTACATAGATACTGTAAATGAAACGCGTTGACTTCAAGATAAAATTAACAGGTCTGCGCATATGTATGCTTATGTAATAATATTACTACCTTAATACTTGCCACGGATTCATGGTAGATTGTTCTTGGGATTCCAATTTGGTGGAGACTCTCTCTCTCTCTCTCTCTCTCTCTCTCTCCCCCCTGAAGACTCCATTACAGCTCTGCTCATAAAGTCATCAAGAACGAACAGAATTTATCTCCATAAATTCTCTCATCGCCAGCTTTTCAAGTTTTGAACCAGCTGAAAATTCGATCTTTTTCAGTTTTCCTTTGATGGGTTATCTCTCTTGCAAAGCTGAGTCCTCCATTTCCATCTCCAACTCTCACGCTCCGTCGTCGTCGTCGTCCAAGAACCAACGCCCTCTCAAGCAAGAGAGAGAGAGGCCGATCAAGATTCAGCAGTTCGACTACAGCGACGTCGAGGCGGCCACCAATGGCTTCTCCGACCAGAAGCTGCTCGGCAAAGGCAGCCACGGCTACGTCTACAAGGCCTTCCTCCGCGGCCGCCACGTGGCCGTCAAGAAGCCTTCCAAGGGACTCGACCTCACCACCGAGGTCGACAACGAGCTCGAGATCCTGTCCAAGATCCAGAGCCCCCGGCTGGTCAACCTTGTCGGCTTCGCGAGCGACTCCAAGAACCGCCTCTTGGTCGTCGAGTTCATGAGCAACGGTACGCTCTACGACATCCTTCATTCCAACACGCGTGTCTTGAATTGGGGTCGCAGGATTAGGCTGGCCCTGCAGATCGCCAAGGCCATTGAGACCCTTCATTCTCAGTACCCACCTATAATTCACAGAGACATAAAGTCTGCTAATGTGTTGATAGATAGGAACTTCAATGCTCGTTTGGGCGATTTTGGGTTGGCTCTCAGATGTCACGTCAGTGATTTTAGGCTCTTGTCCACGCCCCCAGCTGGGACTCTTGGGTATCTTGATCCACTCTATGTGACCCCTGATAACTTGAGTACTAAGACTGATGTGTTTAGCTTTGGGATATTGCTGTTGGAGATCATCAGTGGGAGGAAGGCCATCGATGTCGCGCACTCGCCGCCGTCCATCGTGGACTGGGCAATTCCCTTGATTAAAAAGGGAAAGCTCCTTTGTGTTTATGACCCGCGTATTGCGCCCCCAAAGGATCCCGTCGTTAGGAAGCAATTAGCTGTCATAGCTGCCAAGTGTGTCAGATCTTGTAGAGAGAGGAGGCCGGCAATGAAGGAGATTGTTGATTGGTTGACTGGGCTGAGCAAATTGGTACCTCTTCATTCATGGAATGGGTTTAACAATCCGTGCCTGATGGTGGAGACGATGGGACGGCCGGTCGAATCCAGGAATGTGCAGAGCAGTTCTAGATTAGACAACATTGACACGGAGTATCTAGATGCTCTGGATGGGAAATTTTCGAAACCAGCGATGAGAAATTCGCGAAGAGTGTACTCGGATTTGGGGTTCAGGAGTGACCTGATGGATCTCATGGCTGCTAATACAGACGAAGAATCTGAAGTTCAAGGGGCGGCTGGGGGATTTGAGCCTACTTCGAAATTGCCAAACCACTCGTACAGTTCTAGATTCGGTAGCGGAAGATACATGAACAGGGTAAGAACTCAATCTCAATCCCGTTGCAGAGATGATGCTGTCTTTGTTATGAGGAGAAACCATTCGGTCGGGGGGAGTCCCAAAAGCTTTCCGGCCATAGATGATTCGGCGGCTCGTTCACAAACTCAGTCATTAGAGCTTGATCGCAAACTGCATTGATGTAGATATCCGGTCGGATCTTCGTCAGGAAACAGAGTTCTAATTGAATAGTTCATGTGTTTTCTTTTATTTTTCTGATTATGTTGGGGACTATGTTGGGGACCTCACTGGGGTCTCACCACCTTCTACAGATGTCAAAATTGTACTTGTTATCCGACCAAAAAAAAATTGTACTTGTTATCAGTATTCATACCTGAATGCTGCAAATATTCTGTACGAGGAAATTGCTATTCAATACAAAGAGAGCTAGGCTGACTTTCAGAGTCGTTTAATCTTGTCCTAATCTCATTTTTACCGTTGATATGTTTCTTCTGTTGAAAGGAGTAACTCAATCTGGAGTTTTATCTATTGCCCTCCAAAGAATCAAGTGATCCTTGAACAGCAAATTTTCTCCTCTGGTCAACTAAACAAGGGCTCGTAACTGGAACGGTTTGAAAAACTAGTTTTTTCAGTTTTCTCCATCTCTGCAGTAACTTCTTGCCTCAATAATCTCTTCGGTGCTCATGTGGTCATAGTAGATCGACCAGAATTTGCAAGTTGCGGATCCGGACAACGTTTTCATAATCTAACATAACATGAAAGTTTGAATTTCTTTGGCCAAAATAATATGTTTGAATTGGTTAGGGTGGTTATCATGACTTTAGAAAATCGTATATACATGTGTTATGTCAACCACTCAAGCACAATTATGCGTCGAATGATAGTACTGGTGTTTGCGTAGGTGGCAACCTAATCTTAACTTTCTAGTAACAACCCTAATATAATGGTGACACCATCACATCTCCAACTTTAAGTCTCCTCCATGAATCTTTCTTCTGTCCTTCTCTTCAGTAAGGTCAAGCTTAGGATAGATGAAAGACATTCAACCGCTAAAAACGACAAAAGGGGAAAGGAAGCCTGAAAGACGAATCTGGTGCAAGATAGGCAGATTACTCTTCGCTGTTGTGGGCCGGTTTACAAGACTTTAGGACTATACTTAAGTTAGAAACACAGCCATGTGAGAATCCAGCAGGCAAGAAATCATCTTTGCTGCCAAAACCAGAAGTACCCAGCTGTGCAAATTAAGTGGAGTCAATAACAAAAACAAGAGGAATTGGAGGAAAAGTTAATATATTCAAAACCCTAGAAATGAGAGGCATGCTGTGTCTTAGCTATCAGCAAGGATGAAGTATGCGTGGATCTTTTTCCTTATGTCAAGGCTTTACAGCTAATATATTTTTATACCAGCATGTGCCTATCCTTTTCTTACATACCCTTTTAAGATCCATCATCTATGCATTGACCTTTGACCTCAACAACCACTTTCTGGAATGGACCACCCAATTTGTGCAGTGCAGGCAGACCATTAAAAAAATATATATCTTGTTAGAATCTCTCCTTGCTCCGCTCTTCTGAGTGTTTCGATGGGAAAAAAGGTAGTTCTTTCACACGTAAAGCCATGGACTAAATAATATGAATAGAGTATTTGACAAGGACCCACCATAAAGTTGATTCTTTTTGGAGTAGCAATATAAAACAGAATTATGAGAAGAAGTGCTCTCTTGGAGAATGTAACTGCTTATACAAACACACGACGGTACATTGTAATGCATTGGCCAAACGAGGGAAGATGTCAAAGATATTTCATCTTTCCAAGGGCATTGTTTGTCCTCGAGCCGTTGGCCCTTTTTGATGATTGAGTGAGTTATGAATCAGTTTTTCTACGCTCTGCTCTGCCCAGTCACTTCACTCACTTCATTGGTTTTGAATTTCACCTCATAACTTGTGTAAACTAGCAGCCTAGCACTGATAGGGTGACCTTAGTGGAGTTTTTTCCTTTTTTAATCCTACTTCTGGCTGGATATGGTTGTTGTTTTGCTTACATTGCTACTTGCTGCTTTCACATGCTCTTGGAGATTCAAAAAGAGCCGTCTGCTTCCACGCTTTGGTTGAAGTTTAAGCCCCCTTGATGACTAATCGTTCATATGCTTTTGGAAAGCTAACTGAAAGGACACACAATTCTGTAAGAGGTTTTCATACCGGCACCGTGCCTTTATTTTTCTACCATGATTAGAGTCACAATGCCAGATTACAACGCTTGCACATGATCGTCAATCCTTCCGTTTTTTTTTTCTTTTGCAGTTGTCGCAAAATGTTGACTTGATTACACAGGCCAGCCAGAAAATCCAAAAGGTAGATTTGCTCATTGAAACAACAGCATCCATCACACCAAGTGTTCCCTCGCTACTTCTGATTTTCCCATTTCTTTATCTAAAAAATAATATTATCTTTCAGCGACGATGTTTGCTGCTGTCTTATCTTTTTTTTTTTTTTTTGGTTGGTCGAAGTTGTCTTCCTTATCCACATAATGGAAAAAAGAAGATAAAAACAAAATCAAAACACTTCACCCCGACATCGAGAAGAATAGCTTTCTCGTGACAAGCCTCTCTCTCTTTGACAAGCTACTCACCAAAAAGATACCAATGATTCGTAAACAATCGCCATAACATGAATGAAGTTCCTGCATCGCAGAGGGGACCAGCCCGGGAGAGTCACTTATAGCGAAAAATAGTGTGTCCAAAACATCCAACCAAGGCTAGTAAAATGCTCTAATTCCTTGACGCTACATATGTTGGGTGTAAATCAATAATCACCAACTCTTTCAAAAACTATCCTAACGGCTTTCGGAAGTGAACATCAATGGAAAAAGACATTCTATAACAAAAGACCAAAAATTACTCCAGTAGCAATCTAAGAGAGCCATTCTTTCCACAGAAATGATCAATTCCCCTATGGAATCCACCACACAAGGCTAAAGAGAGAAAAAAGAACAAAGAAGATGCTTTGGCCTCTTCTCAGCTTAGTCTCACATTCTGCCTCGTCTTGATCATCCGCTTCAACGTCGCCAACCAGAAATTGCACTCATCCCACTCACTAGTGGTGAGAAGTACCTGGAGAAGAATAATTGAAATACACAAAAATCGTTGAATACTCTACCGCCTCATGCAATCACAAAAGCAATTACTCTCTCATTTGCAGGAAATGCACCTGTATTTGCAGAGCGGTGCTAAAATCGCCGTTGTCTAAAGCCTGACAAAGCTGGACAAGTTTATCAGCTGCATTTTTAGATATGTCTCCACTGTTGAGCTTTGCAAACAAGGCACCTAGTTTCCTAGAATTATCTTCTATCTCACGCTTCTTGGCAGGATTTGCACGTGAGCCTCCCAATGCTTCTGATGTCTCGTTGTAGAGTCTCGTCAATGTTGTGATGACAGGTTTCTGGTGGGCTGGTGCATGGATGCACAAAAGAGTTCCAGTTATGTGCCAAATAGGCATACCATCAAGCCACACCAAGGGAAAGCTGAACTCTCATCGGTTTTAAGGAAGAAGTAAAGTTTGCGCACACAGTCTCCACTAGCTATTTATTCAGCCAATGGATGCTAACTCAAGTGTAAGGTGCTAACTCGTACGTATGAGATGGAATTAAAAAGTAGCACGCAAGTTTTCCGTAGCCCTTTTTAGACAAAATAAAGAGCTCCGTATCTGCAGTTGTATGTTTCGAGGGTTGTAATATTTTCATACAAAAATTTGAAAACAGAATTGATCAAAAATTTAATGGAGTAGGAAATAAATTGGCATACAGTTTGTCTTAAGACGGAGTGGAGGAATGCTATTAGTGTTGTGGAGGGGAAGTGGATAGATAGATAGATAGATATATATATATATTTATTTATTTTTACACATTTATCTCTTTTCCTTCGCTTGATTTTGCTTTTATTTTTATGATTCTTTGGAGTTCATCGACCGCTGACCCCAACTAGTTTGGGATAAAGGTGTTGTTGATATTGATGCTGAAAATTGATCAAATCATTAATTAGGAATTGCAATTGACTCCATTTATACCAGCTCAAGTGCATAGTGTAAAACCAAAGGATGGAATAGAAAGAAGCTCAAAATCGAGATCAAGGCCTGGTTTCCATGCACCAAAAGAGGTTATCAGTTTCTTCAACTTTCAGGCACTTTTGGGATGGTCATGACCATTTTTCCAGGGAGGGAAGGGTTAAGAGCATCAGAAGCTATCACTCTTCTACTAAAAGCAGAATCAAACAAGTCTTGCCCTAGAATTGATTTTGCTTTTTACATGTTTCTTAATCTAACCTCTGTGGAGTGGGATCTTTGAGTTTATTTCAACAACACTTGAAACTTTCACGACATATTAGTAATGGCACATTAGTTCTTATATAATTTCTAAATCATTTTTAAAATTTGGATGATAAATTTTGGCAAGAAATCCGTCTAGTATTTTTTACTTATCTTTAAGTGGAAACAAAAAAGTCCTCATAAACCATAAATAATGAGAAAGGCAGCTATTTTGTAAATCATACACAAGAAAGGTAGCTCCTACCAGGAACATTTGAAGTATCGGCTGTCTGCACGGTAGGTGGGAGGGCAGCAGGTGAAACAACTGGTTGTGCAGCTGCTGATTCCATGGGACTAGCCGGCTGCATGGAAACTGGCCCAGGCTTTTGAACAACCCCCGGATTAGTAACTGGCATAAATCCCCTCATTTGAGTAGGAGCCACAGCTTGCGGCATCATCTGGCCGGGAACAGAGCCCACTTGTGATGGCACAGGGGCAACCGGACCAGGTCCATGAGGCAAAGGTTGAAAAGTAGGATTAACGGTTCCCTACGAGAAACACAAAAGAGAACAGTCAGTCAAATTAGAAGCTTCTACAGTCGAAATTGGTACTAAGGAGACAAACATACCGGATACAAATGAGAGCCCAACGTTGGCTGCTGATACTGCTCCGGGTTCCTCAGCGCAAGAGGAGGGGCTGGTATGAATTGCGATCTCGTCGTGGGCTGATTGGCTACAGGAGTTGGTACAAAACTTGGCTAGAAAGAGAGAAAAATGGTGAACCCAGTGGTCCTTTGCAAGTAATCAAGGTCATAGTACACAAAGCAAACATGACAAAACACTATCCTCATCCTTGCTAGCACAGTTTTTACACTTAGAAGATAAAGGAACATATGTACAAGTTCAAACCACTACCACAACAAGTGTGCAAGCACATTATCTGACTCATACTCCGCAGGGCACAGGTAGCAAGGAAGTAGTTGCTTTTCTATCAGAGAGAGCAAACAAAGAAAATTCATTTGAAGATGAGAAAAAGAGCGGTGACAATATTCCACTATACTATTCCCAAATTTGATCACCATCACTCTTTTGAACAATTCACCATTTATCCTCTTTATTCTGAGCTTTTTATATTCTCGCCAATCTTTGCCATTGTGCAAAGTAAGGTAAAGGCTGTGAAAGAGACTGGAGTAAAATGAATTATTGGAAACATCTAATACAGTATCAGCTACGTCTTCATGCCAATGCAGATTATTTATCGACCAAAGATACCTGGGGATTCTGAAGTGGCTCAGATGGAACAAACATCGATGGCTGTGCAGGAGCCTGATATTGCACGGGAGTATTGTATCCTTTCCCAAATGAAGAACCAAAAGGCTGCTGATAATTTTCATCGTAAGGGCTACCAGGAACAGTATGCTGCACCTGTGGTTGTGTTGCTTCCTAAGCAGTGATAGGAACAGGCCGAACATTGACAATCACAGAAAAACTTAGTTGCAAAAGAAATGGAGAGAAAAGAAAAGATCAGAAAGCTCAACAGCTAGATGAACCCACTGGATAATAGTGCTGAGAAGCATCAACCATGCCATAATTGGATTGATCGCCACCATATACTGCACCTCTTTGATCTTGAGAGCCATTAAAAGCAGAGATGTTGGCTCCTTTTTCTACAACAAATTCAAAAGAAAACCTTAGATCACACGTTAGCTTTAAAGAAACCTAACAGTGAAGATTAAAAATATTTCAACTTTTATCCACTTCGAGCGTTGTTTCTATAAAGAATGACTATCCTAAACTAGTCCAGATGTCAGTATCAATTGTTGGATCCATATCAAAACAATGCTGTTAATGGGAAAGGAAGCCCAAGTATCGAATAATTGCACTTCCTACAGGTGCTTCTCAAGACATTTTTTGCAGCCAAGAAAGTAGCAGAAACAACTCCATTGTTTATAATTAAATGATTAATTCAAAGTACTTCAACAAGTTTGTTATTCAAGGAAGTTTGAACGCACCCACCCTAAGGAATGAAGCTTTGTCAACCCTGTCCTTATTATGTAGAAGGATATAGCAATTGCAAATACTTTTGCTACCAACGATTGACCTCATGTTCCTAAGGCTCATATTAGTCTTTTCAGCTTTTGGATTTTATTAGAGAAGAGACGAAGCAGAAAAGATAAAACAGACAAAAAGAAACAGCAAATGGTCTAGTGTACTGAAAGATAGTTCTAAACTCTTCCCACTGGCAACTATAAACTGGGCTTTGAATCCGCTCCAGGAGCGGCTTTCCCCATGCTTAGCTCTCCAGCTACTTCTATAAAACGGGAATGAGACTTCCTTCCCAGTAGCTCCCAATCAGTTGAAACCCGCTTGGCCATACGGACATGTCATTCATTAAACATAGCAAGGGAACTGCTAGTAGGCAGGACAAGCAATTCTCTCTAGGAATGTATGCAAGGAACAGAACACACCAAGTACAATTCATGACCAGATGTCGATTTTTGTATTGTAGCTTCAATGAAAGTATCAAAATTAGACTATTTGGACTTTGAGCATGCAAATGTCTTTAAGAATGTGCAAACAGATGCTGTAGCAAAAGCTTACCAGCTTCCACAGAGAAAGCAATACGATCTCTCAAGACCACTAGTTCAGGTGACAAATCATCTGTCCCCAACAGCTTCAAATACTCCATTGCTGTTGTCAAAAGCCCTTGACTAGCCAATATCTCAGCATATTTTTCAACAAGCTTGCACACTGAAGCACTAAATTGTTTTTGGCCACTAGCCAATGCGAGGACAATAGTCTTTTCCATCAAATCCTGATCCAAAGAAAACATATATATGAATACTTTTCAGTTGACCAGATACGAATGAGATAAAACAACTAAAAGGAAGTATCAACCTGAAGAAGGTCCATGTATGACTTCCCTTCATGTTCAGTTGCCAGACTTCTCGACCAAATTTCCACTGTTTTGTCAATATTCCCAGCACAAATGAAACAGAGTGTTGCCGCCAACATGTTACCATCACCCATAAGTTTAGAGGCTAGCGAGTTGCAGAGCATTGCCCACTCCTCCCCCCGTGCAAACTTAAAAAAAAAAAGAATTTAGATGCATCAGTAGATGTCCGAAGCATTTCTAGTTAGATCAACAACAGACAACGGATGTAACATGATACTAAAAAGTTACACCAGTGATTGACAATTTCAGTATATCAATGATGTGATTTAGCTATCCAATCAAATAGCTTGGATATATTACTTCCAGGCGTCAAATCAAGACGAGATGGCAAAACTTATCAGGGCTACATAGCAAACTGGACTATCTCTGAGGAAGACAGATATCGAGTTCACCCACATGACTTTACAGTTCTACCACCAGTGTTCAGATCAAAATCAAAATGGCAGAGCAAAATAGTACTTTTTCCATCATTCCTAGTATAAAGTAACGAACGCAAGGATATGGCATATATAAGCATTCATTGCACATCATACTAAAGCAAACAAACAGAAGGCATGCAAATAATGGTATATTAATCACAAGCATAGGTACGCTGATGAAGGCCATAACAACTGTAACTTCCATAGGAAGTTCCTATTACAGAAGCCCCAACTGGTATAGTGTCTTAACCAACAACAGACAACAATTAAACTCATTTCTACCAATTTTCCCTACAGCATTAAGAAACTTACACTGCACAGAATAGCGAGTGTCTCTTTCCAGAATTTCAGGGGCCTGGTGTCCACAAGGCTCTGGAGATCATTATTCACCATTGCAAAAACAACCTGAAAGCAAGACGATTCATTCAACAAATGAGATAGATTTAAAGTAATTTTAATGTACCAAGGTATTACGCTAAATAAATATCTATCAAAAAGGAGAGAAAAACAAATTTCATTTATCTTAAAACATGTCACCTTCAAATAAGGCGAGCGGCTCATCTTAAGGTACTTGTTACGCGTACTCTCCCATAGGGATGCACCTCCGACATGCGCAATAACCAAAGCATCAGCCCATTTATTAGCAGATATGCACAATGCAACAGCAGCCTTGTAGTCTCCAACAGCCAAAGCACGTTGAACACTATCATCAAACGACAGGTCAGAGCTCTCCTCAAATCCATCTACTTCGTCTTGCGATGGTTCCGTGGCAGCACTCACAGTAGCAAAGCCATCAGCAGAAGTTGATACAGGTGTCTCAGCCCTGGGACTAGGAAGATTGTTGAAAAAATCTTCGCCATTATCGGTAGGAAATACTGTAGTTTCATTGTTGTCCGGTTGCACTACTACATCTGCAGTCACATCCTCGAGCCCAAGATCATTAACTTGCTGGGAAAGATTCTCTTGTGAACCATCGTTCATCTCCATAGGAATATCAAAACCAAGGTGAGTAAGTAGCTTTGACCTTGCAGTTCCATCGTCTTCTAACAAAACTTTCAAGAACCCCCATGTTTCGCGGTCATCCGTAGATCTGCTAGGAAAAGAATTGTTATTCTACAAAGAAGATAAAAGAAAAATCATCTAAATGAATATGTGACATACTCGCTATGTTGAGACTTCTTTTCACATAATGCTTTTAATGAAGATCTCTCCCCACTTTGGATTGCAGATTCAAATTCAGATGAGCGGCTCACCAACGTTTGTTCTGTAACAATATCATGTACAAAAACCTGGAAAAGAACACATTGAAAAAAAAATGAGTGTTAAGTTCTTTTAAATAGCAAAAGTACTGGAGGGTAAAAAACACATACCTCTGAGGAATTGACTGTAGGACCTCCTGTTGACCGAGTATGAAATGAAACCACTTTGCCTCCAAAACCAAAGGATGCGCCAACAGGTCGTTTAAACCATTTTGGAGCTCTCAGAGTTGCTGTGTGGGAAAATAGAGGTTAAACTTCTGGAGTGCAAGAGAACCACAGCAGACAAATTAACATATGTGAAAAAGGATGCAAACCGATTGTGAGCAATGAAGCATATAAATTGTTTTGACTCCTCATCAGCTCCCTTTCCAATAAGTGCAGAATTATTTTGAAAAAAAAAAAATTAATAGCACGAATGCTTTGTTAACACATCATAGAAGCTGACTAGAACTTGCCATATTACGTGAGAAAATCAATTTTCTCATTTGTTCTTTAATTACTGTTGAGTTGAATCAAGGCATGCAACTAGCAAGAATCAACCTGATATGAAGAGGGACCATATCTAATAAACAAATTATAGAGGGGAGTACAAGAGGAAGACACCAAGCAATCGATAAACGAAGTCTCTTTCTCTCTTCCCCCGTCCATAGGGGCATGCACATGCGCAAGCAAATTTTAACCTGGCCAAATGTAATTGTGCTGACATATCATTTCTTCTTGGACAGTATTACACCATATAACAAGATGTAGACCAGCAAAAACATGAAATTATTAATAAACTGTAAAGGACCGACAGAAAAGAAATCTCCAGTCATTAGGATAGCATTACCGGCACCAAATTCATTTTCGCTGACACCATAGCGGCTACAACCCTGCAAAATAATCAAGATTGTATGAGTACGTGGCCCAGCTGGGGTTTGAATCCTGCAGGCTTCCGAGTCTTTTTCTTTTTTTTGGAGATATTGCCAAAATTTCAGCCTCTAGTCTTTCACTTTTTTTCCTTTTTTTTTCATTTTATTTTATGATATTTTTCCTTTTTTCTCAGCAAACAAAAGATTATTTGACAAAAAAAAAAATACACTATCTCCTTTTTTCTCATTATTCTTGGTTTCCTCTTTATTTTTATTTGCCTTCAATCTATATGAAGAAATTTCTCTTTTCTTTATCTCTTTCCCTGCTTATCTGCTGAGCATAGTATTGAACACTTCTTTTTTTATACATTTCGAAATCAAACTCGCAAATAGTTAATAGTCGGACTTTCTCATACTTAAGATAAAAAAATTTCACTACTCCGATGTTATTATCAAATGTTAAAGGGCCGATTTTTCATAGTCAATGAAAAAGCTCCATCTTATGATTACTCAAAATGGAATCACATATGTTATTTTTTTATTTTGTAAGTAGAAATAATTTACAATTTAGCGAACCTTGGTTTCTATGCAAAAAAAAAAATGTTCAAAAATTGAAGAAGAGATTAAATGTCATTTGTCTATTTTCAAGCAATCACTTTACTATTTGGGGATAAATGAAAATACGTAGAGTTTCTCTTTTCCCTTAATGGATGTAGTACTTTGGTTATTTTTTGTCCCGCGGCATAGTGTGGGTATTTTTCTAGTATTCCTAATTCCAAGATCCAATTGAACCACTTCTAATAGAGAGACCACATATAAGAAATCTATAAACAGAAAACATCTTTGGCACCAATTTTAGTTATCTGCATCATATGAGAGGAAGTGTTGAGTCTTTCTCTACCTCACCATCTCTAATATTCTCAAATTAAAATCATTAAACCCTCAACAAGGTGCAGCCAGATACAGACCTTTCAACACAGAAGAAGAGGAAAAGAAATACCTCGACATTGTAGATGCCAATCTTCCCATCAAATGAAGATGCTGATATAACTCCAGGTATCTTAGGGTACCAATGTACATCAAAATTCCAGTTGGACCCAGCAGGCAATTCAGAAACAATCTATGCCAAACATAAGTAAATGGAAATTGTCACAATAACATCATAATACCAGCCAGAATTCCCACTCAATGAGCGATGCAAAATAAAGAATAGAAATTGACATGAAAATGTGAACTAGTACAGGTAGATGGGAAACCTAAAAACAGCATCATAATAAGTACCTCTCCAGTAACTGTATCCCAGCATATAGTTCGATTGTCTTTAGCACAGGTGACCAAATAGGAACTATCATTAGGACACCATGACATTGCAATAACACCTGATGTCGAATATGCGAGCAAAAGAGGTGAGCAGAGAAGCCATCAACTCAGTTATAGCAGAAATTTAATACATTCAAAACAGGTACAAATGGTGGAAAGTTAAAAGATATTACTATGCAAGTGGACAATGGTATGTTTTGCTAATAGAAAGAAGGATGCAAAAAAAAAAAAAAACTGCAGCAAGAAAAGTGAGCCATCCCAGGTATCAAAAGAATAAACTTGGATTACACATAAAAGCAACATGGACTTCCACATTGCATTACACACTGTGAAGTAAAATCATTATTATTCCCGAGAAAGAATGGTTCTTCCATTATAAGAACAGTATCATCTCGTCAACATAAAGAAAAATGGAGGAAAGTACTAAAAAAAAGCCAAAGAGAGATTATATCATGCTGACAATTCTAACCAGATAAATCGACACTTTTGACATCAAGTCAACAGCACAAACCTCAGGGCAATGATTTCTTCTTAAAAGACAAGAAAGTGAAGAAGGAAAGAAACGGAAGTCTCCGTGAGGTGGTAGCTAAGAGCAGTGGCACCGCTCACACGCGCAGTCGACAGTGATCACCATTGTTGTTGTCACCACCGAGACGATGCTCTATTCGTCCGTCTTCTATATCGTTAGGGTTTCGTAGCATTATTTTTGCAATCCATTTGATTTTCTTTAATTTTTGACCAATTTGAGTTAGGTCTCCAAAAACTCAATTGGTTAGGAAGTGTTCATATACTCAGTATTTTTATAGACATGAGATCCAATTCTACTCTATCCTATATGATTTTATTTCTTGGTGACTAAATGCAGCTACAAGCTACTAATTCATACCACTTTCTAAATCAATCCACCTAGAAGATTACCATGAGACCGGTACTAAGGATTCTGCATTTGTGTGCTATAACCAAATCAACTTCTCCCTCCTCCCTGCCTCTATCAACATGACATTAGGAATTACAAGATACTCAGTATAACAACAAAAGCTAATACTGTTGGCATAGATGTATACCTCTTGTGTGCCCCACAAATTCTTTAACTGGTGACATTATGTTCCTCATGTCCCAAAGCTGTGCAAAACACCAGCACAACGAGAGATCAATAAGTCATTCTATCTGCCCTGAGTTCATAAATCGGGTAGCAATGCCAAGTCAGGTCATTACCCTGAGAGACGGAGAACTATCTTCATCTGATGCAACAACAAGTTGAGTAGCCAGATCAGGGTTCCATTGCAAAACTGAGCAACGCCTTCTGGCTGAATCTGAAAAACTGCCATTTGGTAGAGGGTAAATCATATTTAGTGTTGTCTAGCTAACTGCAAAGATAATACAGACCAAGCAAATACATGTGAAGAAGCTAGAGGTCAAAAGCTACCTTATGACTGGTTTTTGTTTTTTGAGATCCCATACAACTGAAAAGCAAGAAATTAGAATTTTGCCAAAAAGAAGACAAACAGCACTTAAGAATTCAAAAAGAAGAAAGGGACATTATGTTTATATCTCACCAGTTGTCCCATTGTAAGAAGTGGAGGCTAATATATGTTGAACCTTGCTATTCCAAGATAAAAATGAAATTTCACCTTGAGCAGCAGAACCACTACCCTGCAAGAAATAATGTAAAGACTTGGCTAAGATGCCTCAGCAAACTCACCCTTTAATCTTCATCTTCCTTACAGGCATCATAGTCGACCAATAATGTTAACTTAAAAGAACATTTATGGACACAAGTTACAGAATTATGCATTCTTGTGTCTATAATTAAGTGAACTTTACACAACAAGGCAAGACGCATGAACATCAACATCAACATCAACATCAACATCACCTTTATTCCAAACTAGTTGGGGTCAGCGGTCGATAAACCCAAAATAAAGACAAGACGCGTGAAATGCCCATGAAAATAAAATTCTCAACAATCAACATCAGGAAAGAAATGGAAATTTGGCAGTTCCACAATATAAGTAGGAAATCATTTAATACCACAGACCAGAGTACTATGCAAAATGTCAAGGCCCGGCCAGGATAACCAATTTCGGCATCATTCCATGTCATGCTTGGGACAACCTATTTGGGCATCAGCGATTGTAAATGATCCATTCCATGAAGAAGTCTGATTATGTTCAGACAATGAGCAATTTTTAGGAAAACCCGCCGAAACTACAATCAGAGACAAACCAGCTCACATGCAAGGGCAGGGCAGTCGAGAACCATTATATTTCCAAAACAGGAATCACATTTGTGCATGGATGGCCTGCTCACTGGCAAGCAAACAGCTGATAAGTGCAAAAGTTAACTGCTCTCATGAATCCAATAACACTAGCATGGTTGCCGCTCACTACAGTGGCTTGTGGCAAAACAATCCTCAAATACAACTGTTTAGTCCAGAAGTTAAAATTATACTGAACAAATCTAGACCTTGATTCCTCACTGATGAATGCCATGATTAAAAAGATCCACGATGTCCCACCTAGGGGTGTCAGGCTTCTTTGATATTGGGAACAAATAACCATTTATTACACAACACAACAAGAGAAGCCTGTATAATATGAAAGAATATACATAGATTATTATGCAAGTGAACTAATGGTGAAATCCTCAGATCCCAACATACCCTGAGAGGAGGAAAATGAGAAGGTTCTCTTGGTGCAGCCAAATCCCAAATGCAAATTTCACCATCATCAGCTCCAGAAGCAAGTAAGTTTGGTGCAATAGTGTTAAACTCAAGACCACGAACCTGAATTAAGAAATCAACATAACCACACCATAACCTAAGCATCAAGAGACAAAAAACCAATAACAAGCAGTGAACTGAAAAAGAGGAAGACAAGAAGACTTACAGGTCCTTTATGCCTAGAAAGTTGTCCTACACTTGTCTTCTCACCAGCCTCAGAACTGAAAAGGGAGTAACATCAAATACAGAAGCCGAACTATACTTCCTCCAAACAAAACAATAGTCTCAATCCAAATGTATACCAGCTAATACTTTTATTGCAAGTCAATAATCAGCACAAAAGTCCACAGGAATTATCAGCTCAGCTACTTACAAAAGTAAGGTCAAAAGCACGTGATATTCTCATTCAGCCTCAAGAAAAGGGAGATACATGTCATCACCCTATCGATCTTACCAATATCCAGGCCACATTAACAACCATTCACCTATCCACTACACGACCGCATTCTGTAGCAGAAAATACTTTCGGCAAGAATTTGCACAAAAAACAAGTATAGAATACTTTTTCAAATGTGATTGTTGTTTTGGCTCTTGAGAATACGTTACTACAGAAAAAAGGTAATTTTTGTGAGAATGCCGACTGAAAATGAATTCCTTTTTAATTTATTTTCAAAATAATTTAAGAATATGCACTTGATAATCATGTTTCTTGATTAAAAAGCCAAATGCCAACTAAAACCCTTCGACAAAGGGAAATCGAGGAGATTACAGTTCAAATTAATCTCGATCACTGAATAGGAACCTAAAACCAACACAAACATTTCCAAAGCTACAAAACACAACACGTAACAAGCTTGAAGAGGCTTCAAGAAACGTCATCACATAACCAAAGCATGAAGGCTTAAAGCTTCAGAGGAAGCTTGGACATGAAATTTCTCTAAAAGCTTCCTTTTGATCACTCTCATTGAAAATTGATTCTTGATTTTAACAAATCATTTAACTCAGTGGATGCAGATCTGGATTCTCACTATTTTGTTGAAAAACCAAACAAAAGAAGGGAGAAAATCACATGCCAGCTTCAGAGAAATAGCAGGACTTGAACAACTAAATTACTGGGTCTAGCAGCACTTTTCATGATTGGTATAGAGATGGAGAGGAATAAAAGGCTGAGTAGTGTCACCCCTAGCTCCACCATGTTATGACATGTCTCATTTCCAAGACAAGACAGGATGTGACAAGAATTTAGAATCGGGAAACACTAACCCCAGGTCTCCAAGAGAAAATATTTCCAAAAAAATAATAATAATAATACCAAATTGCTAACAGCAACATAGCGAAGGCCAGGCAAGACTCGTTATATTGGTGTCTTAATACACTACAGGATGATCTGAACAGAAAAAATTGATGGAACCTTTGTAAAAGTTAATTGTCCGAATAGAAAAATATAGAGGCAAGTAGAAACTAAAGCCAACACGACAGAATTAAGAAGCTAAATCAAGATTTAATAATGAAACTCAAACAATATAGTTCTAGTCCACCTCCTGTGGTGAAAATGGAGATGAACATCTACAATTTTCTCTTGGTAACCGAGTCAGTTATCCTACTTCTTTAATCTCAGCATATGGCACTCCAACCCAATGACACTTTCACTTTGCATAAAAATGACATCAGTTGTGAAAAAAAGGGAACCCTCATTATATGGATGGATTATTTGAATGATCTTACTCCAGAAGACTAAATAACCTCCACCAAATAATTTTAACATCTACTTTCTCGGTTGATTTGGAAGGAACAGCACAAGAGAGCTTTTGATGGAGAGGGATTTCCATTTTCATTTTGATTGATAATTCAATTAAAGATTTAAACTTTTGGTATAGTATAAACTTGCATATGGATGTTCATGCCTCGGTGTACATAATTAATGCGAGAGCTCTCTTCTGATTTGTGAGGTTTTTTGTATGGGGATTCAGTATTTTGAGCTCGTTTTGCACGTGTTTGCCCACTCCCTTGGTCCTCTACAGTTAAATCTATTAACCTATCGGGAAAAAAAAAACCAAATTAATTACCTAGAACTTAAATGGATAAATACAGCTTAAAAAAGCCCTTAACTAAGTAAAATGGGCAACATAAAATTGAAATCAACCTCGATCCACTACTGCTCTTGACCATATTTCTTGAATGAACATCATCACTCAATTCTTGTCCAATTTGCTCATCCTATAATGCCACACCAGAATGAGAATATGAGGGGGGTATTTTGGTTCGAGAAAGAATTTTGGCTACCTTTTTTCCAAAGAGAGAGAGAGAGAGAATGCAAACACTTCTTATTTTTCTTTCTCCATTATTCTGAAAAAAGTGGTCAGTAAGTCCAAAAAAACCCGTTTGATGCTTCAATTGAAAAGGAAGAAGAAGTTATTTCTCTTTCCTAAGCAAAAATGCTATAATTGTTCTTTTTCTGAAAATGAGTTTGCGGAAGCTGAGTGCCCAAGACAACATGAAAAACATGTATATCAGTCCAAAATGAATATGTTTTCATTTTGGACTGAAAACAGCGAGACACCAGAAAGGTGCTTTCTTTTTGTGCCTAAAAAACAAAAACGAGGTTCCCGTGTCTTCATTTGAAAACTTTTCCATAATCCCTCCAAACACAGTTTCAGTGGTGTTTTCACTCTCAAATGAGAACAAAAAGGAAATTTTGAAATTTTCCATCGAGGAAACAGGCTCTAGCGTTCCAAACATGGCTTCAAATAAGACCTGATAAGTGGGCTATGACAGAAAGGACTTCCCTTCAGATAACTAACCTCAACTAACAATTTCTGGATTGATTCTACTCTACCATTATGTTATCGCTAAATATAAGAAGAACAAATACTAAGGAACGCCCATTCCATATTTAGATGAAGTAGAAGAATTTGTAATCTAAAACATTCAATTGAAAGACGAATTCTTCAAAATTGTAGTCTTCTCTACTTCTAAACCACGACAATAACCCTGCTATACATAAGCTAGAAACATACAGAAACTAGACGGCAGTCCTTGATTCTTTAGTCTGCAATCGAGCTTGTTTAAGAACTAGAGAAGCAAGCCATGACAGAGAAGAAAGTGAATTGGATTCGATCCTATGGGCCCTTCTTTCGTATGGATACTCATTTCAAGACTAACTCGTCTTTCGCAACAATATTCACCAGTTCATGAGGAGGAGGTTCGGACTTCAGAATAGCTTATACCAAAACACATTACCACCACCCTATTACATCATCACTCCAATAGACTAAAAAACTCAAATCCCATTCAGTTTCCAAATCGAGAAAAGGTGAGGTGATTGCATCCAAGAACAACCATTCACCAGCTAAACAAACGCTTTCAGCTAGATCTCCACTCCAAAACACCAATTCACACGCGAAATCAAATCAAACAATTCTCAATTACCGGATCAGAGACAGTGGGTTCCAAAGACCAATGGTTCCATCAACGAGGCCACCAGCGATTAGCCCCATGGAGAATTCGTCGGTGCCGGACCCATTCTTGCCCCAGGAAAGACGATTGAAGCGCTCAGAGCTGGGTGATTCGGCGATAAGCGGAAGATCTCGATCGTCGGACTGGAAATCAAGCCTGAAGATCTCGAGACTGGCCGATGAGCTGAAGGAGAGATCCACCGCCCCCGCCATGGTCCCGGTGGCCAAGTAACCGCCGTCCGGCGCCATAGCCACCGACGCCGACCGGCTAACACTCTTTATGCACGCCATCTCCGGAATTGCAGAACCGCGGACACAAAATTAGGAGAAAAGGAGAAAAAAAAAACTCAAATTATGGATTTATTGGTACAGTACAAATCAATCGGATCAATCAGCAATGGATGTAATGAAAGAGCGAGAGGGGGTCGCTGATGATCTGATGGTCTAGGGTTTGCGTGATCTGATCTGTGCATAAGAGGGAGGGTGAGGAGAGACAGGGACAGAGGGAGACACGGGAGTGATTTTGTGTTTCTTCTATATCACTGAGTCTGAGGAATGTATTATCCTCCTTTCTCTTTTGTATTAAAGTGTTAATTTTGTAGCGTATTAAGTTATTTTCTAATGTGGGGGAACAAGGTTACTGTAGTAACGTGTGCAAAAATAATCATTTTTCATCCTGTATTTTACTTCTTAAGATTTCGACAAAACCACAATTTCGTATGGGTTTAAGACTTAAATTGCAAAGTGTACATTTTGGAGTTTCATATACATCTGTAAATGTGTGTGTATGTATATATCTACATTCATTTTCGAATTATTAGTAATTTATAAATATCTATGTGGACAAAGTTTTGAGTTTTTTTTTTATAACCGACATGCCGGTATAAGTTTTAGGGGTTTTGATACGTAAAAAGACTTACCAGTGTTACCGTACGCATAATTTGCGATTCTCTCTATTTTAATACTAAAATGATGTGGTTTGTATTTTTTTTTTTTTAAGAAACCATGTAGAGAATAAGCTATTGTAGTGAAGAGTATAACTTGAAGTACTTTCTCCAGTTTATCTTTCTCCGTATTTTATCTATATGAAATATTGATATACTTTCGCTATATCTACTTTTGGTATAAAAACTTAATACACATATAATGTAGAAATTGGAATATGATAGAGTATAAATGATCATGGTTGCTCTAATTTATCCTTTTTGGTTAGTTTGGAAGTTGATAGAATAATAAGGCTATGTTTATTTCGCAAAAAATGTGACATTTTTGGAAAATATTTTCTAGGAAGTCGTTTTTAGAAAATACAACAGTATATGTTTTCGATGCATGGTTGAAACCTGAAAACAAATCGAAAAATATTTTCTTCTACTTAGTAAGGAATATCAAGTTTCATCGTACGCGTCTTAATAATTTAAAAATTGATTTGCTTATTTTATTTATCTTTTTTTGCTTTTATTTTTTATTTTCTTAATTTTGTTTTTTTTTCTTCGTCGGCTGGCAACCAACCGCTAAGCCTCGCCACCTCGCCACCAACCGGTGAGGCTTGAGCTCAATAGATTCGAATGGGTGAGCCTTGCTAGCCTCAAGCGAGGACGATTTCAAAAATCCTAGAACTAACTCGTATTATAGTAAAGTTTTAGATTTTTGATTGAGAATCGACTCTCAATAAAATCAATTGCCAATAAAAAAAATGTCGTTGCATTTATAATTTCCTTCTCGTACTTGCTTTAAAAAATACAATATAATTCTCCACCTAAAGTATCATATTTCCATTATCTCATCTTTTTCAAAGGTAGCTTTAATTCGCGACTTTTAAATGAAGTCGCACTAGTTATTCCTTAATTGGTTGAGACTGATTGAAGCATTTGAAACCTATCATATCAGGCGTAAATCTGTCTTTTGATGATGAACATATGTTACTTCTTTAATTGAAAGACGATTTCCCAGCTATAAAATGTAATAGTGCTGCAACTCTAAAATTTTTCCTCGAGCTACGTTCTTGCTAAACATGGATTCGATTATTGCAACGCGCTAACTTCCGTTTCAAGCAAATCTCATTGGGTATTGATTCATTAACCAAAATTCGAGTTCGGCAAGGCCAAGGCTGTAAGGCTGGCGAGCAAGCCTCACTTGATTTGGCAACGCTTGGCTTTGTCATAGGCCGAGACAATCGGCTGAAGAAGAAGAGAAAAGAAAAAAAAAATTTGCTTTAAAAAAAATAAATAAAAAAGAAGAGAAAGCAAAAAAAATTATTGAAAAACAGAAATGTGAAAGAGAGGAAAAAGGAAAAACGGGGAAAATATTTTCCGAAAACATCTTATTTACTTTTGAAGGGTTTATTTTCATGAGTAGAAAATATTTTTATTGACTAACTTATTCTCCACAAAACAACGAAAAATCAAGAAAATATTTTCCCAAAGATTGTTTGTTTTGCACAACAAACAGAGCCAAAGTCTTCATTTATGATTTTTTTAATTTAAATCCGACTACAGATAGAAATCAGGACATGTTAAATCATTACTCGTTGCCGCGTGTTATTCTCGATTCCGACTTTTAACATATATAACCAACGGTAGATGTTAAAATTAGATGATGCAAGTATCCATATGAAAAGCGATGATAAATCTTTCCAGAGCACCTGGATGAGTTGATATATTGTTGGAAAAGTCTTTTATTAACAATATTTTTTATGAGTAAAGGTTTGACAAACAGGGTGGGCAGTTCTCCCAAATTCGATTTAATTACGAATGAATAACGAATTAGTGTGGGTTAAAGTTTACCATGGCCCTAATAATTAACATGTATACTTAACTCCATTAATCAGTAAATGAATAATTAACAACTTATTTGCGTCCCGTAAAAAGGTTTAAAAAAAAGCTTAATTAGCACATAAAGCATATTAAGTTATATCTGAACGGCAGCCTCGAGGATAATTTTGTCGTTCCGGCAAATTTCCAGTTTGGCTGCCGTGTGTAGTTCGTTTTATGTTAGCCTGCCAATCGGGAATTGCCAAGTGTACGCAAATGTATGGTTTTGGATTGCGTTTCGCTTTTGACTTTTAATCCCAATCTTGACCTCCCTTAAATGCTGAATACCTTAAGTCGTCGACAAACGAAAATTTTCAAAACTGAATTGTTTTTCTGAATGTTACGGAAAGGGATATTTACATAAATGACCTCTGAATTTTGGTAAAATATGTAATTTGATCAATAAATTTTTAATTTATTTAATTTAATCTACGAACTTTGACAGAATGTGCAATTCGATATCTAAACTTTTGACTTGTTCAATTCAGTCCCTGGACTTTTAGAAAATATTCAATTTAGTCTTTTTGTTAATTTAAGATCAATGACAACCTTGAACATTTTCATATAGTTTAGGGATTAAATTGAATATTTACTAAAAGTTCAAGGACTAAATTAAACAAGTTAAAAGTTTATAGATCAAATTGCACATTTTGCCAAAGTTCAAGGACTAAACTAAACAAATTAAAAGTTCATAAACCAGATTGCATATTTCGCCAAAATTTAGGAGTTATTTGTGTCGTTTTGTCTTACGAAAAAGCTAAAAGGGCTTTTTTGAAGGCCATTTCGGCCTAACCATATAGAAGCGTTCCTTTGACGAAGAGAAGATTGTAAAAAAATAAAATAAAAATCATAATTTTTTTGTATTTTTGCTAATACAATTCTAAACATTTTCACATTTTATCAATTCAGTTAAATTGGTTATAAATCACTGACATGGACTGTCACGTCCCGATTTTCGAACCCGCGACATTTCTTGCCAAATCGTCACCATGTCATAAAAGGTAGCGTCCCAAGCAACTGCCACCGATCTAAGAATATATTGCGCATGTGGAACGTACAATCTTCCATCCAATAAAATCACATGGGATAGATAGGAAGAAAAGTCAGATAACACAACACTAAAATAAACTGATGAGAATAGATGATCTATAACCTTAAAGAGCCATCAGCTGATAATTACAACCCCATGCTTCGGAGCGGCCCTCTAAGACTCACAAAAAGATACAAGAGTCAGGTAAGGTTAACTCTCATCTACTCCAAAATAGTTTCCCCACAAAAACATCACCAGTTCTCTGACCACAAAAGAAAACTAACCCCCCTACTGGGTAAACTCAGCATCCGGGTCGTCATAACCGATCGGGGGAGTCGGGTCGTCACAAGAACTCTAGCTAGAATGCACAGAGGGGGTTACTGACTGCTCGGGCTCGAGCTCAGGTTGCATACCGGGTCCGGGGTCCACCACTTCCCCATCGGGCGTATCGATATCTATCGGGTCCCAATAGGAGATATTAGGGACCCCCTGAAGAGGTGGCCCCTCAAATCCTCTAAGCGAACCAAAGAGATCCGCCCCATCGCGAAGATACCAAGCCTTGAAGAGGTGTGCCACCAGCTGTGGCATCCCCTCCTCGACCCATATCGCCGTGATGTGGCGTTCCCACATCTGATCCGTGCCTGGCACCGGGTGGAGACTGACATCGTGCGTGAGTGGGTGGGGGTACCAAATCGCACCAGTCTTTTCATTATCTTGGACCTGAAAAGTTATCCCACGACGGGGTGAGAATTTAATCTTAGTGAATCAAGCCTAATCTCGGTTAGGATACTGATTCATCTAGGATATCCTAAGTACCACAATAAATCACAAGATATCAACAGATATCAAAATCAATATCAATAACAACTTTATTCCAAACTAGTTGGGGTCGGCGGTCGATGAACCTCAAAGAATCATAAAAATAAAAATAAAAATAAAAGCATAATTAAGGGAGGAAAAAGAGATAAATGTGTAAAAATAAATAAGTATATATATATATATCTATCTATATACTACCCCTCCAAAAGATATCAACAGATATATATATAATAAATATGTCAAATCAACAACCAATAGAAGCATAACCATTCAGGCTTACAGAAGACATCACACCAGTTCATTATTAAACAATGACCCACGACTGGCGTGATAGAAACATCAATAGTGCGATCCCGCACTCTTCTGGCAAGACCAGGCTACGTCCACTTTACCCTCTCAGCGACGGCTACTACAAGCGGTGTATCCAGTGCACCCGGCACGGCATTGCAAGTAGGCATTCCTTAAAAGGAGCTTCGGTCCATCACATACTGCGACCGGCATCTAATAATCCCTTAAAACCGTACGACTGGCACGGAGCATGGATTATTATGCTTCTGACAAGTTGCGAATTTCCATACAATCTGTATGGTACGAGTACCCATGGTACAATGCGAACTTGCCAGGTAGCGTCATTGATCTTTTAAATGACCACACACATTGCATTCGGCAATCAACTCATTATTTATCTTGGATTAATGCCAAAATCTATAAGGAAATACAATCAACTCGGCCCCAAGACCCACAAGCCTCTCGATCAAGCATTTCAGCCAGAAAACCAAACCAGTTAATCAATTCACGCACTCGCAAACAATCAACTCAACCCGGCAATTTCGAGCTCAATTCCAATTATCAATCTTAATTCTCAGTCGAATTATAGCAATCAATCGCTCGCTCGTCTCTAACCTGTTCCTTGCTCGCGAATAAACACAATCAATCAATTACTTGATAAATTATCACAATTAGCCACAGACAAATAATCGATCGGCCATTTATTCTAACCATCGTTTCTATCTAAACCGGTCACGATCAATTTTTTTAATAAATAAATAAATAAAATTAATCATAAGCTCAATTAGCGCCCTAATCAAGGTTTAGGGTCAACTCACAACGTGAGTTAGCTCGATCGGCGGCGGCGGTAAAACTAAGGTTTATCGCGCGGTGGACCGAACTCAAACTTCGGCGACACCCCGAGGAAGTCTGGTGACGTCGCCGGAACAGGTGACCGGCAGCGGAGCTTCGACGAACGGCGGCCTGAAATAGTCAGAAACAGTAAACTCAACCGGCGAATCATACTATTTTGACCGTTTTTCGGCGACACGGGTCGGGACAAGGTCGGCCAAGGGTCGGGGGCTCACCCAGGGATCGGTGGGGGTCGGTTGGGACAGGTGGACGGTGGCGGTGGACAGCCACGATCAGTGGCTGCCCTGTTCGGCGCAGAAATAGAGACTTCGGTCGGTGATCGATTCCGAGGGCCACGTGGGGCGGTCGGCTAAGGTGAGCTGAGTGGTGGTAGAGGGGACTCAGGGGAGTCGTCCGGCGGTGGCGGTGAGGCACGAGGACGGCCGTGGTGGCTGGATCGAAGACCGGACTAAACCGGGCCCAAAATAGGGCACCGAAACTTCGGGGCTCGGTTCCGGCGGCTCCGGCAGCGGACGGTCGGTGGGGAGGGGTCGGATCGGTCGAGGGGGAGTCGAGGGTCAGCTGGGGGGCGATGGTCGGCGTCTGTGGCGGCTGTGGCGGCTGGTGGAGGCCGAGAAGCTCTCGGGTCCTTTGACCCTAAAACAGGGCAGGTTCGGCCGCGGCTTCTCTTCAGTCGATCGATGGCGACGGCGACTTGGCTGGGGTCAAGGCGGCGGCGAGGAGTAGCTGAGGACGGTGGCTGTCGGTGATGGGGCGGTGGTCGCGAAGAACGACGACGGGAGAGGACGATTGATCGGCAAAGGGGGAGTCGGTCGTCGGTTGAACAATGGAGAAGAAGAGCAGAACGAAGAAAGAAGAAGGAAGAAGTGGCAGATGGGGGAAGCGACGTGCATGGGGCAGAGAGAAGGTGGCCCACGACAAGACTTTGAAGGCCAACATAATTTTTTTTTTTTATCTTTTGTGTATAAATAAAAGGGGAGGGGGGTAAAATGGTAATTTTGGCGCGCCGCGACTGAACGAATTTTTTTTGGTATACTGAACGAAGGGTAATTTTGACAATTTCATTGCCCAAGCTCGGTCGGGGTTAGGCTCGACTGCAAAAACGGTAATTCAAAAACACTATGGATTAATTTCGAAACTCAATTCGAAATAACCTAAAGTTCGAAATTCGTCCAAATTTTCGTCTTTTCGCCCATATAGTCCAAAAATAGACGTCGGCTCTGATTATAAATTCATATTATTTAATCGAATTCCAGCGCTTACAAAGGTTTGAATTTCCAGGACGTCACATGGACGCTGACCGTTTTACCTAGCACATCAATATTTACGTAGAGAATTTCAAATATTATTTCAATAATAATTTTATTTATTTATTCATTTTTTCCTTTGTCCTGTTTTTCTTTTTCCCCCCTTTGGTGTTAGGTGAAGGTCGCCCTTGCATAGGAAAAAAAGGGAAAATATTATTATTAAAAAGAAAGGAATGAAACAAAAAAGAAAAAAAAGGAAAAAGGAAAAACATATAAAATAAAAATATTTAAATATTATTAAAAATTATCCATATCAACATCGATAGTACCACTGTAGGACAGTTGACATTCATGTTAGCGATTTATTATCGATAAGATTGAATTGTCAAAATATAAAAAATATTTAAGACTGAATTGACATACTTAAAATGTTTATAATTAAATTGATAAATGTGCAAAAGATTTAAGACTTTGTGGACAATTTTTCTCGTTGGGAAATATCACATGACATGGTCCAGGTTGAAAGCTATGAGAATACAATCGATGAAATTAGAATATGGTAGATTTTTTGTTATCTTATCTTGAGCATTTGAGTCGGAACATGAATGCCCGAAAATTGGTTATCAAATTAATACGATGTACGATGGACACATTTACAGTCATAACTTCCTGCCAAAAAAAATATTACTTTAAAGTGAAACTTAAGTCCAACGTTTTTAATCTTAATGATGATTATTGCATGTCAATTAAAGATTCAATTGCAAGTTTTTTTTTTGGTCGAAATCTCAATGATGAGTTTGCACGGTGGGATTGATCAATTGATACACAAAAAGAAAAGCGGCTTTGGAGCTTCCAAATGAGAAAAATGGAGCGAGTTGAAACGAAGCAAATTGTGCAGAAGGAGGGAAAGGGAGACGAACTCCCCGGTACGGTGAAGGGAATCTCCTTGTAAGTTCTCAACGTATTCCCGTCTCTCCAGGAAAGAAAAATACGTGGAGGAAACTCAGGGGACTCCGGGCCAGTTTCAGTCGACGACTGCTGGGTAGGCAGGTACAAGTCCTCTAAAGAGGCTAAGGAGAAACAGGAGAAGGAACTCCCCAGTATGGTGGAGGGAGTCTTTCCTTCCCTCGAGGAAAGAAAATTATCTGAAGGAAACTTAGAGGCCTCTGGTCGGGGGAAGGTAAACCCAGGTCAGCTTCTGCTGGGTAAGCAGTTGTATTAACCTCCTATGCCTAGAGTCACAGAGGGGAAGCTTCGGTTTCTACTAATTAAGTTTAAGAGGTCAAGGTCCATACGCTTCCAGAGGTTCTCACAATAGAATAAGTTCCAAACCAGCTCGAAGAAACTACTATATTTGATAAAACCAATACTCGCTCTAAACTACAGTATGTCATGGACTAACCCAAGCCAAAATAATGAATTGAGCAATTCTACACCGACTGGTCCTATTTTATATATATGGCTATCAATTCTTTAATACGAAGAATATGCAATAATCCTGAAATAGAAAGTGTTAAAAATAAGGTAATTACTTACTTGGGCAAGCCTGAACTTCAATTCAGATCTGCTTGAGAAAATGATACTATGAGTGTCGTAAATTTTGTAAGGAGAACGGGAATAGAATCTCGATAAGGCAATTATTCACTGCCAAAATTTTTCGAGAGTCGCTTGAGCCACAATTTGTTAAGCATCGGCGAAACGAGACTGGAAGCATCACGAAGGCGAGCGGAGGCTGAGATAGAAAACTCTATTTCTCTAGAAAATATTGAGATTCTATTTTTTTTTTTATCGTTATTACTGTTCTTTGGCCCTTTTGCTCATTACTCGTGGAAACAATATACGGTACTCTAAAACGGCCCCACGCAACATTATACATTCAAATAGGACTAAATCCGGAAAGATACCATCTAACATTTTCTTAAAATATTATGCCCTAACCTTGCAATTCGGGCTGTCTGTGTTATGAATGGATGTCCCAGATTATAACTAACATATATATATATATATATATAAAATTCAAAAAATTACGCATTAAAAATCGGAGATTTTGTCCGTCTGTCATAAAATGGACGGCTCGGATTGCAAGATTTAACTATCTCGAATGCACACCTCTGCTACGCTCTTCTGACATAAAACCAAACTGTTGTTCCAATTTTCTGTCCTAAAGTCGGGATTTTCCGCTTCATTTATTTTTATTGCTGCAGCATTTCTTGATTCTGGAATCGGTTCTTTGATTGAATAATTGCGAAGGTAAACAGAGCTCTTGGGAAAGAGAGTTTTCCGAGCGTGGTCACCTTGTTCACTTTGTCACTTTATCCATATCAGACTTCAATTATTTAAAAAAAAAGCCACATTTAAAAAGTCACCCAAGATAAATCGCCGGGAAAAAATGTCGAGGAAGTGGTAAACCTATTACATTTTTTTTTCAATTCAGTTATTTTAATTATGCTAATTGAGTCTTAATTTTTTTTTTTTTGCGTTTTTCCAATTGAGTCTATTCAATTGGCCAAAAATAATTGCTGTGAAAGTTGACCATCGTATGCGACACGATCAATATTAACGTGAAATATATTAATAGTTTTTGATGTGATTGACAAGGATTGTCGAACCATCGCAGCTCGAGCAAGCACAGGCCTCGCTTGTGGCTAAAAAGGGCCTAGTAACCCTTGTCAACCACAGTTAAAAGGAAAAGGAAAAGAGAAAAAAAAATGAAGAAACTAAAGCCAATTGAAGTAGATATTTCTTTTTATCAATCAAAATCCTTTGTAAATTGTACAAGCTTCTTTCAAAGCATATGTTTTTCTAGATGTAAATAATGATCTTTCATATGTCCCTGCTGGTCGAACTAAAAAAAATATTTTTTCTTAGTCGATGGGATCCGTAATCCATTTTTTTAACTCCTTAGAACTTGAATTATTAAAAAAAAATGTCGACGTCGGTGATTTTAGTCAAATCGATCGGATAGACTCCATTGAAAAAATGTAAAAATATTTAAGACTCAATTAACATAATTAAAAAATTCAAAATTGAATAGGAAAAAGTACAATAAATCTACGACTTTTCGAACAAATTTTACTATCCTCTTATCACTGCTGTGGTACCCAAATATCCGAAAACCTAAATATCTATATAAAAAGGAATTCCCTTGTTTTGTACATTGAAAAATTGAAAAACCAAATATTGTCAAAAAAGTTCCGCCGGGTGCCCTTTAACCCCGATCTACTCTAATCAACTTGAAAAGTGGAGCATCGTGCGCTGCATAGGTTTCTATTTGCCTCCCCTTAAGCCCCCCACAACACGGACTTCATCTACTCGAACTCCCTACATAACAAACCAACCTTTTTCTTTCCCGGACACTTGCATGCACACAGGTAATTAACAACTTAACGTGATGATTACCAGGTTAGATCTGTCATCCACCGACCGAGGGATCCGGCTTAATTCCCCGATGGGTGGCTGGGATCTCAGGCTAGGGCAGGGGATCCGGACTCCCGACCGAGGAAATCCAACATTTGGATAGAGAAACCAAGATACATTCCAAACAATGCAGCTTTCTCGATACACGACCTTAGAACAAGCACCACCAACGCCAACCTTTCACAAAATGGTTCCAAGGCCTCTTCCCAACCATGGTCATGACTAGCGCTCCTCCTCCTTGTTCAACTCGACTGGCGGGTTGTGTCGGTCGAAGGGGAGCTTGATCTTGCCCAGAGAGCCGGCGGGGATGAGCATGAGGTTCTCGCAGTTGCAGATCTCGATCATGAAGCCGTCGGGGTCGGTGAAGAAGAGCTGGTCGATGGACGCCCCGCTCTCGTTGTCGTTCACCGTCCTCTTCATGTACTCTACGCCCATCTCCCTCAGCTTATGCTCCGCCGCACCCATGTCCTTGCACTAGTTCATGATAATTGGATTAGAGAGTCAGAAATAGGGCACGCAGGTCAAGTTCGAGATAACAACCTGAAAGGAGATGTGGTTGTCCATGGGGTCCAAAGGGTGAGACTCCTAGGGGAGTCGGTCCTCGTCGGGGGACTGGACCAGGTGGATGCCGATGCCGTAGTTGAAGAGCCACGCGCCGTCGTAGTCGTCGAAGGCCTGGGGGCGCTCGATCGGCACGAACCCCAGCACCTTCCTGTAGAACTCTATCGAATCCTTGACTGAACTGCACAGCCTCGACACGTGGTTCAGCGACATCAACGGCATCTCCTCCTCCTTCTCCTTCTCCTCCTCTCCTACATCGCCGCCACCGCCCGCTTTCTCCTTCTCCTCCTCCGCGTCGTCCACGAGGTCGGCTCTTTCGTTTTCCTCGTTCGTTCGATCACGGGACTCGTCGTCGACATGATACGCTTTGCTTTCCATGACTGGTTTTAATGTTATCCTCACTTCTTCACTTGTGTGTGTGTCTATATATATAGATACATACGTCGACACACGTTTCAGGGAGAGAAAGATCTGAATTAGCCGGAGAGAGGACACGTAGAGTCGATAGCATTTGGTGCAACAGGACGTGTGAATACCGCAAGACGACTTCTGCTCCGTGTCCCGTTTTATTTAGCTTAATTTTTAAGGCGCACTTTTGCAAAGGAATGGGATTGTCTGGCCACAGCCAAATGGTTAGGGCACTAACCATCTTTAGTGCCAACCGTGCTTTCACTTCGGATGGCTGAAATTAAAGGATGCTTAAAAAGGTATTCACAAAAATTTGAATTTTAAATTTCAAATTCAAAATAAATAAAAAACGCATTTACAGTTTTCTCATTTAGGCTCTGTCGCCTTTTCTCTCGATCGTTCACCAGAGTTCACAGTTCGCTCGCGCCGTCCGCTCGCTCCCATCGACCACCACTCTCCGCCCCTCGAGTAGCCGGTCCACCTCTCTCGCCACCGAGACTCAAAGTT
Organism: Rhodomyrtus tomentosa; assembly: GCA_028455895.1. Classification (NCBI taxonomy): domain Eukaryota; kingdom Viridiplantae; phylum Streptophyta; class Magnoliopsida; order Myrtales; family Myrtaceae; genus Rhodomyrtus; species Rhodomyrtus tomentosa. The sequence continues at coordinate 1,074,791 of JAPCWY010000011.1, read as the reverse complement.
GCGTCGCCTTCAATTGTCCTTCGTTCGCTCGCGCTCCTGCTCAGGTACTCTCTGTCTGTCTCTCTCTCCCTCCCTCCCTCCCTCCCTCCCTCCCTCTGCGTGTAGCTAGATTGCTTTTCTTGGTCTGGGTTACCACCAGGTTCTTCTTGGCTGTAGTTCGATCTTTTCATTTTTCCTTAACCCATTTGTGAGTTGCTATGGTTGTCAGGAAAGAACACGCTTCAATTTGCAAATGTTTCTCGCTTGATTACCGCACTATCCATGATTCAAATTGGTTTTATTATGTTCGTTGTCGTTATCGTTGTCGTGGCCATCGTTTCTCAAACAGAGAAGAAAAAGTGAAATATTTTATACACGTCGGGGTGATAGGGCGAAACGGGGCAACCTGTTTGCCTTGCAGTGATTGCAGATGCGAATCTTCACCTGCAAGGGTCAGAATGTGGCCATCAGCGTTCGCTTCGCTAATAGCAAATTGTATTGTTCACATTTTGTTGAATTGTACGGACTCAGGATACTCCCAAATTGCCTTTGTCAAAACAGTGCATGCCGAGGTTTTAGCTTGGAGAGGATTGACGTCGACGAAATAGAGCTTTCATAGATCTGATGCTTATAGTTCCATCAGTGTTAGCTGAAAACTTTGGAGTTGATTTAAGTGGGGTTTGTACATTGTCTAGAATAAATGGTTACTGTCGATTGCAAAGCTTTTGTAGTTTTTGAGCAATCTCTGTCTTATCCAGGTCTGGCCATCTAAAATGCTTTCAAAGTCCCAAATTGCAAAGCTTTTTTCCTGTTCGGTTTCCCTTGTCATGTTACTCTCTATTGATTTGTCGAAATAGCTTACTAGAGACATATGAAACTTGCTTCCTTGTTTCGTTGATTGTAATATGAAATTTTCTGAATTGGTAAATGCAGAACTTTGAGTGAGGTCCAAATCTCATAAAGTTGTTTACAATCATCTCTTGTAAGTGAAGCACCTATTTTATTGTGTGATCATGCTTGCTTAGAAAAAGAAAAAAAAAGGCTGTTGGAATTGATCGAAATGGATGCTTTATCGGGTGTTTGCTTATTGTTTTCTTTTTCTAACTCTAAAAAATAGGTTTTTGATTAGTTATCTATTTCATTTGAGTCTGCTACTTGGGATGCTGCTGATCAAATGTCAAAGCGGAACGACATGTTGTGGGCTGCAGTCACTTTTATTGAAGCATGTTTTGTTGTTTGTTTGCATGCACGTTGGTGTAATTATGGTGCAGGACTGCTGTTTTGCTGCATCTGAAAATCTGTAATGGGCTAGATTCGTCTACCTAGATTAGCTTTTTTTATAACTCTTCACTGGTTAATAAGTGAATGGTTAATCCATATGAATATCTTACAAATATGAAAGTATGGACATATGATATATTGCAGTGGCCTGAAAAAAAGGAAAGAAATTACCTATAGTTCGGCATCACCCGGCTATTTATGCATGGCTCTCTATAGGAAAATTTTGTTTCTGCATGATATAATTCTTGGAAGGGATGGTTAGCTTCTGTTACCCCTTATTTGTGTTTACGTGTTAACTTTCCACAAGTAGTATTACTTGGCTAGATTTTTTTGTAAAAACTTTCCTATATTGTATTCATAATGATGCCTTTTGAATACTAATGACCCTTGGTGTTGTATTTCACTTCTTTATGCTATTTTAGGTTTGTTGAAATGCCAAAGGAATTCTATGTTGTTTTCAATAGTCGTAATATCGACATATACGACAATTGGCCTCAAATTGAAGTCCAAGTACGAAGTTTTAGTAATGCTAGTTATAAAGTATATAAAAATTGAGAAGCTGCAAAACATTCATACCTGAAATTTTTCAATTTGAATGTGTTGCCAATGACAATTCATTTGCCTAGCCGATTGCGTCCCAATATTGAAGACGTGAAGCAGGTATGTTAGTTGCTTACTCTTGTGATTAGACATTTTAATTTTTTAATGGTTTTAGTAATTCTAGTTACAAAGGATATACAAATTGAGAAGCCGCAAAACATGCATACTTGAAATTTTTCAATTTGAATGTGTTGCCAACGACAATTCATTTGCCTAGCCGATTTCGTCCCAATAGTGAAAATGTGAAGCAGGTATTTTACGGAAATCGGGATCGTAGATCTGAATATTATTTTCTTTTCTTTTTTTTTTTACATTTCACTTTCCCGTTAAACCAAAATGCATCCCCCTTTTTTTTTTTTTTCGTTTTGGGCGGAATTAAATCTTAGCCATCCGTTCGCGTATGGACGGCTGAGATTCGTTTGTGGCCAGGCTTGACCATTTTGCTTGTGGTCAGACGATCCCATTCCTTTTGTAACACTCTTGCGGGCAAGGGGTGAGTGGTTCCAAGTGTATATAGATTCCCACTTTGTAAAATCGAGAATCGATTTGAATCTATCCTGATTTTCGGGTGGGTCCCAAGGATTGGTCATATCTCCATTTTTTTTCTTATTCCTTCAGGGGCGTGAGCAGGAGTGTGACATTCGAAAATAACAAAAGTAAGGAATGACATGACCACCCTTCCACATGAAGGAACACAACCTCAAAATAATCAAAGAACCTATTATCAAAGTATATATCTTCAACTATATATACATGGGAGACTGAGACTTGCCCGGTGAACGTTCGGGCCCTTATGGCCTAATTCAGAAATACTACTTTGACCCATTGCAATCGTTCAACAAATTCTATAGCCAACTGGGTTGCTAGAGCACATCGATTGGATTCTATCCCCAGCAATTGGTTTGTTAATCCCCCCAAAACCCTTTGGGACTTACTCTGTTTTGACGCTCCCTCTTTAGGTGCTTATTGTAAGAACTATTTCGATTGGTATATGAAATGCTTATTTCGACAAAAAAAATGTATATACATGACAAACCAACAGGTTGGTTAAAATATCAGAGTTTCCATCGGTCAATCAAAAAGAATATGTACAATTAGAACTCACCCCATCCAACAAACTATCCACAACCATAAGTACAACTCCCTCAAGCCATACCCAAAATCATACTACCAAAAATCCATGCGATGCTCTTGGGTTATTGGCCACCAACCGAGGAACCTAAAAAGAATGTAGGACGAGAGGGATGAGCAACTATAGCCCATTGAGTAATATATCTCTTCTAAGCAGGTAAAGGGTGGATTTTGTTCAGCATTTGAAATAAGTTTCGGGAAAATACAAAAGCCTTCAACCTAAAAGGGTTTAGGAAAATGCTAATTGTGTTTGGTAAAATCTCATTTGGAAATGAGCTTTAGATTGAATGGTGTCCGGTAAAAACAACATTCCAAAGGAACTTTGAATGTAATTTTTTAATTTTAAATTAAAAAAATTACCTTTTGCAGACCAACGAAGAAGATAAATATAAAAGGAGGGCAAAATCGAAAATATAGGGAATTAATGAGGTTAGTTTCGGAACGAAAAAAATCTCTTAGCATTTTGGTAAAATGCTAAAAGCCCAATACTGGTCTCTACCAGCATTGGGCTTTCAGCTTTTTCATGGCCATCATTTGGTCAAATACTGACTTAAAGCTGAACCAAATGCTTTAACATTCTCCTAATGGGCTTTGGGGGTTGAAAGCCCCTTGGGAATGCTGAGCCAAACCCTTCCATAATCTCCATCACACACATTTAAGACTACACATAGCTCATTTATATCAAAAACATAATATAACAAAGTAACAAGGATAATATCAAAAAAAGTATAACTAGTCTAGTTCAATACTTAATCTCGTCCAATTACATTTCAAAGGTACATTCCATGCTCAATACCTAACTCAAAGCTCTAAAGATGGCTCACGAGACTCACGTCACCATGTAGTACGTAGTTCTTGACCAACACATATCAACAATGCAAGGCTCCAGATGTGACTCCCATGAGATTCGTGTCGCCATGTAGCACTAGTCCTTGACTACAAGACTCTAGAGGTGCGTCGTCATGTGACACTTAGTCCTTAATTGACATATATCAACAACAAGAAGATTCGCGTCGCCATGTAGCACTTAGTCCTTGACTATAAGACCCTAGAGCTGACTCCCACGAGACTTGCATCGTCATGTAGCTCTTAGTCCTTAATCAACACATATCAACAGTATAAGAAGAAGCGCGTCACCCTGTGGCACTTAAGTTGGGTTTAGTTTAACTTTACAAATGAGCTTTGAGGGAATGCAAATACTTTCGGCGTAAGGGGCTTTGAAGAAATGCAAAGAGCGTTTGGTAAACGATACCTTGGAAAGTAGCTTTGGCCTTATTAGTGGTTGGCAAAAAAAAAAACTTACAAATGAGCTTTCTTACTTTATTTCTTTTTAAATAAAATATAATTTAAAAATAACAAAAATAAAACTCTAGGCAAAGGCTAGTAGACGCCGGCGAACCAGATCTGGAGCCGGCAACCTGAGGTCACCCGACCTCAGCCACAAGGCTTGAGGTTGTCCGGCCCAGGCAACGGCCCCCTGGGGTGGCTTGGATCGCGAGACCCTAGTGGTCGTCGCTAGCATTCGCGTGACCCAAGACTGCCGTTGGGGTTGCACGACCCTAGCCAACCGTTGCCTAGGGTCATATGGCCCAAGCGATCGCCGCCGAAGAGGCGGCCCTCGTTGAGGATCAGACAACCTCTTGTTGATTGGGCCGCGTCCGCCGGTGAGCCAAATCTAGCTTGCCGGCCATTAGGGTTTCATTTTTAAATTTGATTTTTAATAATAAAAAGAGACAATATTGGAATTTAAGAGAAAAATTGGCATAGATTTGCAAACCCTTCCTTTCTTCTTTCTCATTTCTCTTCTTTTTCCCTTGTCTTTCTCGCGAAGCTCCCGGGACAAAATGAATGGTCCACTTTTCTGCTTTTGCTTCTCTTCTTTAAAAGTCAGCCCACTTTTCATGTCTCTTTTTCTTTTCCTTATCTTTTTTTGACTTTTCAAGCTTCTTATTCCCTTTTTTTTAACCGGTGGACCACCATCTTTGTGTTGACCTGGTCAAAGTTCAAGGAGAGAGAGAAATGAGAGGCGTCGAGCCGCAAAAGAAGTTGGTGCATGATCGAGATTGAGAGAATTGAGAACAAGAATCATGAATACCTATCTATCCAGGGGTGTCAACGGGTCGGGTTGGGCCAAGTCTCGGCCCGACCCGAAACTAAATAGTACCGAGCTCGGGTCAGATTTTTTTTTAAATCAAAATCAATTAATAAACCCATTAAATGAAAAAAAAATATAAAAAGAAAAAAAGAAAAATAAATTAAACTAAAAAGAAAACTTTAGTGTTAAAAAAAAATCGAGCGACGGGTCGGCTCGGTTGAGTGCAAAACCTAGCTTGAAAAGGCAGCTAGCGTGACTAAGTATGAGACTTTAAGTGAGAAAAGAGTGAGAATTAGGGTTTATGAGTATGGACTTTAAGTGAGAAAAGAATGAAAATTAGGGTTTTGAAAAATTAGAACAATAAGAATTAAAAAAAATCGATTCAATTTGGGTTGTCCGAGTGGGTAGGTCCATACCTGAAATTAAAAATCAGATCGATATTTGCCGATTCTAAATTTTAGAAATTAGAAACTGGACCGATTCTCGTGCAAACCGCCCAACACAGGCCGGTTTGGTTGGTTCTTTTGCTTACCCTTATGATAAGATAGTTTGAATTTTTGAGTGAATTGAATTAAGTGAATTTCAATTATTGAACAAAATTTTTGTCACAATATAAATAAGAAGTCCCTAAAGATGTTCTTTTCTTGAGTTTAGGGTGCCTAGATATAGAATAGAAAAGTGCAAATGAATAATTAATAGGGAAAATGCTACAAATGATCCATAAAATTTTGTCTCAATGTGTTATACTTTTAATTTATTCAATACAATCATTGAACTATTGGTAAGTGTATTTTATTTGTTCAAATGACAAATCGGATTTTTTTTTGATGATTTGATTACTATATGCCGAGCTGGATTTCTTAAAAATAAGGAGTTAACTTGTCTATCTTGTGACCCACTACTTTCGAAAAAGAGGGCAAAAATAGGCATTAATTTGTTCACCGTTATATGATGGCGTGAATTATAAATCCTAAATTGAGGTGGATACCCAAAGTGAATAATCTAGTCTTAGGATTAGATTGAATGAGCATTTATCAAATTCTTTAGAGATCACATTGAACAAAAGGTCAAAGTTCAAGAGTCATTTGTGCTTTTTTTCTAGCATCATGATGTTTAAGAAAAAGGATAACTAAGTAACACCATCTCCGGCATGCGACTGTGTGCGGTGGGTGGACGGTCCATAGTTCTATAAATCTTGAGTCATGGGATGGAGGGGAGGAAGGGGGAGAGAGCACGAACTTGGAGAAGAGAGAGAGACGAGGACGGCGACGGTCATAGGGCAATTGCCGTTGGTCATGGCTGAGGGGATAAAGATGCCAACAAGGCGGTGGCTGATATCCTGATGGAGCATTGCAAGGTTAGAGGGAGGAGGGAATGGGCAATGAAAGAGGCATGGCTGTTTTGCGAGATTAGAATACATAGATAGTAAGGGATAAGTGGATCTTGAACTTTATTTGAGAGCCTTAAACGAGAATCATGTTATGTATTTGATGTACTTTAAATACGAGGAAGTAAGAAAGTCGCTTGTCGTTAATTGAAAAACACTAAATTGTAAAGAGGAAAATACAACCTTAATTGGCATGTTATTCCATAAGTTTATGACATGATTTTAGCATGATCACGTAAAATTCTTTCGAGTGAATTAATAATTTAAGTTGGTCGCTCACTTTGATGGTGAGAGATTGGTTGGGTATGGGACCGTACATAGCAATGCCAATGTTTGGGATCTCAATTTCAATTTCAATTCTTGCCCTTCTAAAAACTTTGTGATAATGGTTACTTTGATTCTTATAAAACGGGAAATTCTTGGAATCTTTTAAAAAAAATTCACATGGTGAGTGTTCAGATCTTTTCATATTTTCTTACAAGTATGGAGAATTTTATTATTATTATTATTATTATTATGAACTTTGGGGGGGGGGGGGGTGAAGTCCAACGCAGGGCCCAAGCGATGTAAAGGCGAGACGTGACGCCCCCACGAAAACCACCAAGAACCTTCGTCGTTGGCAAACGAAAATCGCACGCCCGAACCACTAAAAATCGCCTCCCTCTTTAATTGTCTCACCACGAACAGACCCAACCGAAATCCCATCACTCGCACACCACATAATAAAGAAGCAGCAGAAATCGCACCAAACCACCTATTCGCTTGACAGCGAACCAGCAACCGAGCCGAAGAAGCAGAAGAAGCAGCAGCAGCAGCAGCAGAGGAGGAGGAGGAGCATGTCCAGGGACGTGTCCAGCTGCAACACGTACGACTACGGCGACGCCTCGTACTGGGACGCTCGCTACGTGCAGGAAGCAGAGATGGGCCATTTTGACTGGTACCAGCGTTACTCTGGCCTTCGTCCTTTCATTCGCATGTACGTCCCCAGCTTCGCCTCTCGCATCCTCATGGTTGGATGTGGCAACGCCTGTACGTGATTTCGCCTCTTCACTCTTTCTCTGCGCTCCTTCACGGCTCATTCGTGCCTTTTTCTTACATCCTCAATGGTCGTTGTGGGGTCGCTTTGTTTCGATCTGCTTCAAAGCTAACGGGTATGGGAGAACAGGCTCCAATTTGGGATCTTTAGGGAAAATTTTGGGATCTTGCTTGTGGATACCCATTAGTTAGTTCTTGGATACTTATAATTGAGCGGAAAATTATAATTTACTGGTCCGAGTTTGTTGTGCCGTGGACTAAGAACCTTGGACCTGAATCAATCTACCTGTTTTTAATTTGCATTCTTGATTTGGATTTTTACGAATTCTGTTCCCTCAAGGACATGAAAATTGTTTGTCTTTTTCCTTTTTTTTTGGGGGGTTCGAATTGATGGTTGGCCTGGCCGTAAGTCAAACCCGCTGGTTATATCCGTCCAGTATCTGTTCACACATGTATATATATTTTGGTGAAACTCTGCTCTTGCAATGTGTCGAGGAAATTAAATCAGGATCATGGTATTTGAGGTTTTGAGCCTTTTGTTTTCTGCATTTCGATCATTGTGGGAAAGTATAACTTTCTCCAGTAGTAATTTAGGCTGCAGTTTGTATTTGGCATGCAAAATTTGAAAACTTGGAAGACAATTACTACGCTACAAGATAAAGAAGGCGGCTTTTTGGATTGGAAGTACGGGAGCTTTGAATTAAATCTATTCTTGTAAGTGTTAGCTTTCTAGATACGGTCATTCTGTAGGTAAAAGAGATGGATGAGTGAAAATAGGGCCCGATTATCGCAATGTCAATGGTTAACCCTTCTAGAAGTTAGGCTATACTGCCATTTCGTCTGCTTATTTACTGTTCTTCCTGAGGTCAAAAGGATTCTGGCACTTCTGGCAGTGCTTTTAGATGCTAAACCGACCTCATCACATACCATGCTTGTGTTGTTATTTGTTTTGTTCCTCCCTAGTTGTGCATGTGGCTACTCTGGAAAATGAGAGATCTTTTTAATTGTGCTACTGCGCCACGTCAATTACATTATTCTTTTCTTTTTAATTTTTTTCTGATGTCAGGTGACTCTTTCCCTTGCCATTATCTTTATCAGATTCATTGTGGAGCTTGATTTATATCATTTTCTTTTTGGCAGGTTCTTTTATGTCATTTTTGTTGTTATTCCTTCGTATATCTATGACTGTGTTCATGATGGATCATTGAACAAAAATGGGTGGATTGGATTGCAATATTATTGGGGATGTGAGAGCTCTAAATCGACTGCCTGTATTGGATAGTTAGATAATTGGCAATAATGCAAGCATTCCTTGGATAAATCTAATTTGATATGGTTCATGATAAACATCAGTTTTCTCTCTCGTTTAGATGTCTAATCCTCACAAACTTTTGTGCTTGATTGATAGTTCTTAGATAAATATAAAATTTTGACTATTTTCTTTAGCAATTGTAAAAGAAATTATTCTTGTTTGCGCTTTGGGAATCCTGGGTTTGATCCCTTCATATCTGTCTGGGTTCTTAATAAAAATGCAGGAAGGAAAGTAATGTAGCTCTAGATTTCTCGACCATAAAGTAGAAAAACATCTCAAGTCTTTTGGCCATACACCCTCAATTGCTTGTTAACCACTCTTTTTATGGTTAGTTTATTGCAACAGAGGAGTACCTAGCTTGTATTCTTCAATGTAGAAACATATCTAGTCATTAAAGAGTGTAATTTGATTTTTGAGTAACTATTTTGTTAACCAAAGTGATCTGAAACTTTTGAATTTTGGGTTTGTTGTATTGATAGAAGAAGAGTGTGTGTGTGTGTGTGTGTGTGGAGGTTCTGTAGAAGTTACTCCTGCAGAGTTGTGGCATTCGCCTGTAGGTTGTGTAGAAGTTACTCCTGCAGAGTTGTGGCATTCGCCTGTAGGTTGAGATGATCTTATAAGAATTCTTCTGCAAAATGTGGAGGTTCTGTAAAAGTTACTCCTGCAGAGTTGTGGCATTCGCCTGTAGGTTGTGTAGAAGTTACTCCTGCAGAATTGTGGCATTCGCCTGTAGGTTGAGATGATCTTATAAGAATTCTTCTGCAAAATGTGTGTGTGTGTGTGTGTGTGTGTGTGGAGGTTCTGTAGAAGTTACTCCTGCAGAGTTGTGGCATTCGCCTGTAGGTTGAGATGATCTTATAAGAATTCTTCTTATTTGCAGTAATGTCCGAAGACATGGTAAAGGATGGGTATGAAGACATAATGAACATCGACATTTCCTCAGTGGCTATTGAAATGATGAGAAGAAAATATGAATGCATCCCTCAGCTTAAATGTATCCTTTTAGCTTTCTATATTTGAGTTCAGATACCTTTCTCCTGCTGCTTCCAAATTCTGGTTATTGTTCCTTCATGAAGCTCGACAGACATGCAAATGGATGTTAGGGACATGAGCTTCTTTCCGGATGAGTCATTTGATAGTGTCATTGATAAAGGTCAAAGTTCTCCCCCTCAATAAATACTCTTCTAATTCACAAAAATTTTGTGTGCTGATCGTCAACCTTTTTTTTTTTTTTTTTTGGGATATGCATTGACATGGCTTGTTTGCATGGGACCAGGAACTCTTGATTCTTTGATGGTATGTTGCTTATTCGATTGTTTGAGTAGTGAGTACATATTCAATAATTTCATGCATCGGCATTTTTGTTTAATTTGTGCTTTTCTTGATTAGTGTGGCACCGATGCGCCAACAAGTGCTACTCGAATGCTAGGAGAGGTGAGCAGGTCGTGTACATGATTTCCCTTTCTGACTTCTTCGTTTTGTGTTGTTTTAGAATTTCGTAGGTACTTTTTCTGTAAGACAAAGTCCATCTTCTCTTTTGGCCTCACTTATGTTTGTTCCTTGCTTGTAGACTTCTTAAAGCTGGAGGAATCTACATGCTGGTAATTAAATGCAACATGTTAAGCTTATCTTGCCTGTATCCATTTCTGGTTTTAGTTTTAAAAAATAGATGATGAATTGCAGATTACCTATGGTGATCCAAGTGTGAGGATGCTTCATTTGAACCAACCAGCATACAACTGGCGAATCATTTTGTACATCATATGTAAGTCCTCCTGATCAGGAGAGAAGTCCCTTTTAAAATGGAAGAATATGGACAAATATGTCTCGACAATCTGCGGAAACTCTTGCTGTGATTGACCTTTAACCATTATAAACATCTATTACATCTATAGGCATGGGATCATTGTAGAGCTTGTTTTATGTCCTTTACTTTTCTGGCAAGTTGTTTTATATCATTTGTCCCCTAAAAGCATGAGATCATCTGACTACTCTAATTTAATCATTAGTAAGTTGGTTCTGTGGTACTGCGTATTACACATGCATTAGTTAAAAGTACAACATGGTGCTCTTGATTGGACTTATATCTCTGTGGATCTTTCGAGCATAAATATGTTCTTTTGGCGCTTGTCATTCCAAAGCGCAAAACAGAGAGAAGAATCGCAAACTAAATTTTCATACAAGTTGCTTTATAGCAAATTGAAGCTCGCCTTTGGTTTTCATTGCTGGCTGTGACTTTCCTCGATTTCTAGTTTACTAAATAGTCGTTTGCCTCATGATTTTTTTGTTTTGTTTCTTCCGTGAGGTAAAGAGAGAATTTGTTCTTAGTATTCTCCATTCCTTTGTTCCACAGCCAGACCAGGATTTCAGAAGCTGGGAAACAATACTTCAACATCAAGGTCATATCTGGAACCCGTGCCTCTTACCGAGAAGGGTTTACTTCCACCTGATTTTGTGGTGGAAGATCCGGATTCTCACTTCATTTATGTGTGCAAAAAGATGGACGAGACAGAGCTAAGCAGCATAGCGACCTACTCTTTGGATGTCGATCATTTATAGTGGCTTCTCAGTGTATCTCGTTCGGGTTAAGCTATTGCATTGCAATCTTCACTAGATTTGAGGAATGTTATAGCTCGTCTCATCATATACTGCTGATTTAAGTAGCAGGACGATAATTCATTAATCCATCATAGATCTCTCAGCATGAAATGTGTGATCTCGGGACTATGATGATGCATCGGGATGTGGAAAGTCAAATCGACTGAAGGTCCATTGGAGATGCTTTTTGAATTGTGTAGCGGTCTTGTAATACGCATAATTAGAGGGTACTTAATTCTGTTTTGTCCTAGTCCCAATCCCTGTTACTGTGGTGTACATCGAATTGATAAAGACTGATTAGCTAAATAATGTTGCATGGTCAGATCGTTGTTCTCCTCTGTTTTGCAGATGTAAGTCTCTCTCTCCATGCATGCCAGTTGCACATGCTCTGTTTTTTCTTTTCCCCAGGGACAAAAGCGTGCACAAGTACATGTGCGCACGTGAACGTGCATTATGAATGAGAGCGGACGAGGGATGATTCCGAAGTTGTAGCTGCTCGCAATTGATGAATTGCTTCTAAGAATTAACTCTCGGCAAAACTTGGGAACAATTTCATAGCTGGATCATTCACTATGGTCTTTTCTCATAAAGTTTCTTTCACAATTTATATTTAGATTATATCTTTCTAGTATACGTTTTTCCTAGTTTAAATAACCGTACCTTAAGAATGAACCATTTTAAATTCGCTTCCTCCTAGGCGTAACTTGGTAAATCTTGAGGAAATAGACATTAGCAATCCATTTTCGGCGAAAGCGTGGAAATATATCTATTTTTGCGTTTGAAATTAGTCAGGTCACTATTTGGGACAAAGAGGAATTAAGTTCAATGGGTTAAGAGTCCATTTGTTGGAAAGGAAAATAATTTTAATTTTGTTTTTCGATTTTTTGGTATTTGGATGATTAAAAATTAATCAATCTATGAATTCATGAACAAAAATAATAAAGCTTAAATTGGGGGAATATAACTTTTCCTTGTGGTAAGAAAAAAAAAACCACTTTTCCTAAATTATCAAATAAATGTAAAATAACTATTTTTTTAAAATGATTTTTTCCAAAATATTTTCATTTATCATGAAATTTTTGAATAAATAAAGTCTAAGAGGTCTTGGATTTCGAAAACCCACGATTAAATTGATATTTACTGGAACCTCATCATGAGCTCAAATAATTGTGCATGTAGTTGGTTACATTAAGAATCAGGAGTTATCTCTGGCAAAACGAATTATAGCTTGATTAATCATTCGCTTCAACCACTTTAATTGGGATAAGAACAAATTTTAAGAAACGGTAAAGCAGACTAACAGCTACCTCTACTAAATAAGCTTTGAAAATTTTCCTATTGATTAAAGAATGCCAAGATTGGATGGCTTAGTTAGAAGTATTGGGTTGTGGTTCTCACTCCCTATGCACAGGAAAGAATGGAAGTTTTGCCCTACGATGAGCGAGCGGGGGTCGCGGGGCAACGCCTAAAGGTCGTCAAAGAGTTTTATAGTTAGGGGGGAGCGGTTCTCGGTCTGGTTTAGTTTCCATAAAAAATCAAGAACCGGACCGGTGGCCCCGATTCTCATTTTTCGAAATTACGGACCAGACCGACCACCCTTGAAACCGAGAATCGGACCAGACCGAAGAAGAACCGGTGTACGCAAAAAAAAAAAAATAAATCACAAAGGTTTATTTTTGGTCTGGTCAAGTCTAAATCCTAGACTTATCACCTACGTCTATTATAAGAATCGAAAAGCGGCTTCATGAAGTAGGAACACGAAAGACAAGAAAAGAGATCTTTGAAGAAAAGAGATTAGCGAAGCAAATCCTAAGCTTAAACAAGTAAACATTAGATTTGTTTTTTTTTTTTTTAAATCGGTCTGGTTCGATCTGGTCCTAGGCCTAAAACTGGGAATCGGACTGCCCGATCACTAGTTCCAATTTTAGGAACCAGGAACCGGACCAAATTCCCCTAAAATCGGGAACCGGACCATCGGTGCTGGTCTGGCCTGGCGGTCTCGGTCCGGACGATCTTTTTTGCTCACTCCTAGGTTGAGTCCATATTTTATTTGTAGTTTGAGCTTTGACTCATGAATAACTACTACTATAATACTTTTTTTTGCCTGTAATTGGGCATTGTAATATAGATTTGTGATATGATAGTTATAGTAGAATCTCTACAGGATGTAATCCTAGTTTCAAGGAACTGAGATAAATATGGTGTATTTTTTTTTTCTTTTTTCACAATTGCGTTCTATTTCTTTGGGGTTGTGTGCCGAAATTCTAACAAGAAGAAGCATCCATTTAATGCAGTAATTTCAAGAAAATATAGATTAACGGCAATTCAATTCTAGATCTTTTTTTTCCCTCAATATTGAGTTATAAACATTTTTTGCATTTGTATCAATTCAATCTATTTAGCCTGCTGATGTTGACGTAGATAATTTTTAATGATATCTTAATTTTACAAAGTCTTATTTTCTTTTTCCTTTTTTTTTTCTATTGTGGTTGGCGAGGGTTTCGCAACCTTACCTGTCGAGGGTGAACATGGCCTCCCCTATTGGCTAACGAGAGTCACCAGTTTTCGAAGATATGGCATTAAAAGTTGTAGACTTATCCATAGTAATTAATTGTAGCGACGACCAGACCTAGAGGGTCTTGTTTCAAAGCTAGCTTGAACCCTTAAGTAAGCAAGTTGAGTGGTCAGAGAGCTATAGTGACTCTCGCCGATGTCGCGATCCTCTCTTGTCTGCTTCAGAGTGCGAAGCGGGCTAATGGGCCGTCCACTCTAGTTGGACGCCGGCCTCTCCCAAGGCCCGTTACCCAAGTCGTAACGGCGGTATACATGGTCGACCTTCTGTGCGGTCTGGTGACATGTGATACGTGTACATGCCAAGGAGTCGCCACCAATCATTATATGGAGGGTACGATTGGAAACCCTATCGAATAGTTGGGAGCATTCCATTCAGTTCTGCGAAAACCAGAGAAATGGTATCGAGTACTTTGTTACGCCAACTATCAGAGTTGACGCCCTTTCGACACCTAAGTTGAATGATTTGTCTAACCTAATATTTCATGCAGATGAATGAAGTACGAACCCTAAAATTAGGAGTTCATACAAATAAGATTGACTATCCTAACAAACACACTCAATATAATGAGTGCACAAATCAATGATCCAATATGTGCGGATAAATCACATGAAAGTAATGTGGCATCCCTAATAAGGCACTATTAGCCTAGAGAAATGTCAATTAAGGCTCAAGAATTTTTTTGATATGATTTTCCCTTGAAAGGCAAAATCGTAATTTTGAAGAATTTCGAGAGAATCTTCCCTAGAAGGGCAAATTTGTCATTTCAGATGAAATATGTAGTCAACAAATGGTGAAAGTAGGATTGGTCACTAGACTAATCCATTTCCTATTTTTCAAGAATTTTCAGAATTTTTCTAGAATTTTTAGGATGATTTACCCTTTGAGGGGTAAACCCGTCATTTCAGAAAGTGATGAGAAGTGAAAATATCAAACAGAAGAATTGGTCGACCTCTTGACCCAAATCCTTATTTCAAGTAATTTTTATGGTTTGATCGGAATAGGAAAGATGATTTACCTTGAGGGGTAAAATCGTCATTTCAAAAAAAGAACGAGATTCGAAAACCCAATCATAATAATTGTTCGCTTAACCGACCCTAATTTTTATCTTGGCATTATCGACCTATCTCATATGTAAGGCGAAAGCGACTTACCCCTAAATGGTAATATCATCAATTCTTAGATAAATAGATAAGAAATCTCAAAGATAGGATTAAACAGTTGTCTATGGTCAATTCTTAATTTTTGGGAATTTTTAGAATGTCTAGGAATTTTTCATAATTTCCCACATTTTTTTATTTTCTAGGATTTTAAAATATTTTTTAGAATTTTCTAGGATTTTTTTATTTAAAAAAGATTTTTTGAATTTTTTATTATTAAAAATGATTCGGATCGGATCGACCCGGCCCACTCAGGTCGGATACGCGGCCCAGACCCAGACCTGCGAGACCCACACATCGAAACGACGCCGTTTCTCGTTTTTTATTTTTCGGTTTAATCGGATTTAATTCGATGGTTCTTATTAAACCATGTGGCTAATCCGCGGTCATTGGATCGGCTGACCGAGACCGACGGCTTAGATCAAATTGATTGCCTCTCAGCCGTTGAATCTGGTTACTCAAGCCTACGGTCACGATTAAAAGTTAAGACTCGATTTGGACCGTCCATCCATACTAATCTAAATGGCGTCGCCTACTTACTTATTCAAATGGCACCGTTTCGATTTATTTTGATTTTATGATTATAAAACCATTTTCAGATATTCCTAATTTCTAATCGGATGGTCATTAAAAATAGGAATCGATTAATTTCGATCGTCCGATCTAAAATGACTCAACCTAAACAGACTAACGGTCGAGCTGACTCGACTTCCACGTGGACCAACCACGCTCTACCACCTAGGATCGCTGACTATTTGGCCAGACATGCCTCTCGACAACATCTAAATGAACGGTTGAAAACCTCCGGCGACGATCTAACGGTGAAACCTCAACAGAATTACACAAAACCAGTGCCGATTAACTCATCTCATCGTCGCACACAACATATCGTAATCGTATGAATTCATCAACAAAATCGAATACAAGCAAGCTTGAAACAATATATATACAACTACTCTAATCATACGATTCATGACATTCCAAGTCAATTCATCAACACAGAAGCATCACGAGAGGTTTAGAACACTTATCTCGAGCTCCGATTGAGCTCGCACAACCTAGATTTGGCTAGGCAATTTCGAACAGTGATCAGCAATGGAGGTCGAGTTTGGAGACTCAATTCGAGATATTCAACCAAAGTCGATGCAAAATGAAGATGCGATGATGGTCAGTGATGCTTGAAGAACAAAACGCACACACTAAATGTAAAGATTAAGGCCGGAGACGAGATCCGCCATTGATGCACAATATGGAAGTTTGAAGATTGAACTCACCTTTTTCGGGACTATAGGAGGCCCGGCTAATGGCAATCGAGTCCTGGAGCTTCAAGCAAGCTTCTGAAGACTCTAAGAAGCTTCGGTTTAGCCCAGAAGAGCCCAATCAGTGCTCCACAGGTTCGACCTCGAGCCTTCGACAATGGCGATGGAAGACAAGCTCTCTCTCTCTCTCTCTCTCTCTTCTCTCTCTCTATTCTGTTCACCCTTAGCAACAGAATAAATCAATCCTCTTAACAGAAAGCCCTCCCAAAGGCTATATATCATTTTTAAAATTTGGCGCCAAATGATGAAGTGTATACCGGCTTCAATTGGACATGAGGCCACGTGATTTTGAGTCCAAACGACGTCGGAGATGATGGGCATTCTGTCTAACTCCGTTTGGTTCTTCGGCAAGCCTTATTCTATGCGAATTTGACGTGAATTTGATCTGAGTTTGTCTTTGTTGACTTTTTGCAGCTCCAAAGCTTGATCGGCCAATTACTCCTTACTCCAGCGATGTCGAGTGGTGCCATCGGTGTCAATCGACAGGGAAGGGAATAGACAAAAATATGTCCACCATTGCTCGTCCAATTATCCGCGAATTGGTCTTCTATTTGAGGATCAAAATCAACTCAAGGACTGTTCATTTGTGCAGAAGCTTGAGGAAGAAGATGACATTGTAGCAGACCGGCTTGATCGGTCAGAACCGATCGGTTCGGGCGGTCTGACCGGTCAGAACCGGTTCCGACTTGTTTTTCTCAAAATTAATCCTAATTTGAGTGGAATTTTTACAAATTGAACCTCAGAATCGAATTTAGGGCATGAATATTGTCTGCAAAGTGATTTTGCCCAAAAGTTCACATCAATTTCTATGAAAGCCCCAAATTTTTACTTAATTGTAAATCGGAAAATTATGCAATTAAGGGCTTAAACGGTCAAATTGGACCAAATCACCTATGCCAATCGACTTAGAATGATGAAATGCTTTGGGTAGTGGCTTCAATTGGCAAATGTGGTCCTTGAATTGAAAGTAATTTCAATTATGCTCAAATTTAAGGACTAAATTGCAATAAAGTATGCAATTTTGCCCAATTAATGCAATTGAGCAATTTGTGTAAATAATTAGACTAAATTGCAATGAAGGACAATTAGATCGAATGTCAAGACCCTAAAAATGCCAAAATTGTAATTTAAAAACTCAATTGACATTTTTTTACCAAATTTAATCATACGTGTAACAAATAAACACATAAAATTGAACTTGAATTTGAACTTTTTATGAGGTAAAAAACAAAAGGAAATAAAAAAAAATATTGACTATTTTTTCATATTTTTGTGACCTCAAATGCTATTTTTCATGAATTTTGATCTATTTCCCTATTTTTCGAAAATATTAAAAAATACAAAAAATAAAGAAAATTATTTTTTTCATTCAAAAATGGTTCTTTAGGCTTGGCCAAGGTTACCAAAGTTGATTTTACATTTTTTCAACTTTTTATGAATTTTTTTTGTGAATTTTCAAAAATAAGACTGAAAATATTGATAAAAAATCAGGTGTCAACAGCTGCCCCTCTTTGAGAGGAATCTCGTGAGAGTTTTCACTCAAAGACAGGTGACACTTGAATCTAGACCTACTCGACTATTGTATCATGACATTCAATCTTTCTTGTCCTGCTGGTAAACGCTCTGCTCATTCTATTTTAGCTGATACAATAGAGAGAGATGAAGTAGAGATACTCTCCTGTTATTCACCTACCTGATGCTCGTGTGGCATATGTGGTGTATGGTGGATTCAAGTAAATACCTAGGGACTCGTCTCTTGAGTATCTTAGGGTAGTTAAGTTCTAGCCCGTATGGTAGGTTAAACCAAAATAAGATTCCTATTTGAAAGGGACTTAGGGGTGATGCACCCGTTCTTTAGGGTTTGTCACAGGTTTCAATCCGTATGGAGGATCAGGCTTTGAATATGACTCCTTTATATGAGGAACCTATGGATGACGTATTCGTTCTTTATGGTTTGTCTGAAATTAGGCTTCTCATCTACCAAGAACCTAAAGGTGATGCACTCATTTTTTAGCGTTTGTCGGAGAGTAGGCTTTCTATCTACTAGGAACCTAAAGGTGACGTACCCCGCTCTTTAGGGCTTGTCCGAGACTGGGCTTCCCATCTACTAGAAACCTAAAGGTGACGCACCCGTTCTTTAGGGTTTGTCGGATACTAAGTTTCCCATTCAACAGGGACCTAAAAGTGACGTACCCATTCTTTAGGGTTTGTCGGAGATTAGGCTTCCTATCCACCAGGAACCTAAAGGTGATGCACCCGTTCTTTAGGATTTGTCAAAGACTAGGCTGATCCTACACTTTGAGAAATCAACGAGGGTCTATACAAATGAGGTATACCTAACTCTTAGGTTCTATCAAATGAGCTATTCTGGGGTTTAGGGGTTACCTAAAATCTTATAGAAAGCCGATTCTAAAGATTATCTTCTTGACGTGCAAGGTGTCATTCTGGGATTTGGGGATTCCAAGTATCCTGCAGGAAGCTCAAACTTGCAAAAACTTTTGTTATCAGGATTGTTCTGGGATTTAGGGGTTACCTGAAATCTCGCAGAAAGTTGAATCTGAAAATTATCCTTTTGACATGGGAGGTGACATTCTGAGATCTGGAGGCTCCAGATATTTTGCAGAAATCTCAAACCTGCAATCTCACATAAAAGACGGCTCTGACGCTCTTTCTTGTTGAACAAGGTATTCTTCATAGAAGTTTAAACCTGAGAGTTCATTTCTCATCAAAACATATCAGTTATCTCGAGGCAATGCCGATTATACTGTAAGGAAAGCTTTACTTTGACTTATGTAATTATGCAAAATGATTTATGATGCAGGAGGTTATCCAAGATATCTTAAAGCATGCAATGATGACCAGAAATCTTTGTAGGGAAAATTCTGGATCAAACATTTTGAAGTTTCCAACAAAGCTCGCTTTTAAGCATTCTATTGGAATGTCTTCGTCAAAGAGGGTCTTCTCACCGATTTTTTGACTTTGGTCTTTTACAAAGAAAGCACTCGAATTTCCTAATAACATGCACCTGAGTTTTCGGAGGTATTCGCAGCGCATACAATTTGATCAATTATGAGGTCTTTACGGGACCATAATGTTGGGCTTGGACACAGTTTTCAAGGGGGACTCACTCTCTGAGTCAGGCCTTTTTGAATAAAAGCTTTCCTTACCTGCTTCGGTTTACAAGTCAAGAACATTGCAAAATGAGAAAGAAATAATTTTGCCCATACCTTTTCGAGCTAAAGTACACATTAACCTAGGTATCTTAGTAAAAAAAGACTGCAAAGGGTTGCACTGTCGGTAGGATTGGGAACCGAAAAAGGTTTGTTTTTGGCCTAGAATCGTGAATGGTTTAACATTGGTGATCATTGTTGATCAATCTTTTATTTTGTCTTTGGTCAACGACTCTTTGAAGAACAACTTTAGTCTTCTTGAGAACATGTTTAATCTTTGAAAGACCTTCTGTATCTTTTAGTAGTCGGCTATGATTCCTTTTGGAGAGTAGCCCATTGTTGCGCAATCCTTGAGGGTTTTTCTTTACTTTAGAATTTGTTTGGGGGTGGGAGCATCCAGTAATCCTTTAGCGTCCCAAAATCAGTTTTACCATTTTTCAGCATTGCAATGAGCGTCAGCCCTGTTCTTATCGAGCTTTTTGTTTCTTTTTAAAGTATAGGGATTCGGCTTTTTCTCTTTTCGATCCCGCCTTTTCCTTTTCTTTTTCTAGGAACTAGGATTTTATGATCATGCAAGGTATGTGACTTGAGTCTCGTCCTGTTTGAACATTTTGCTTTGACAGTCTCATGTAGCTCTTACTTCTTGAACTTCTCTGTCTGTGAGTGTCTTTGCCACCTTCGTCTTGGTGCTGTGCAATTATCACCAATGAGGGTACATGAAACGAATATATAGGCTCAAATTGGCTATGCAACGGGTATAAGTGTATATGATAGATAAATAAATGTCTCTTCGTCATCCTATGACGCCTGGATTAATGCATATCAACACACGAAGATTGATGTTGGTTCGAGCAAAAAGATTTATAACCATTTACCTTTCCAAGCTACTGGATTGCTTCACACAATCCCAATATGTAGCGGTTCTTGACAGGACTAAGAAATGAAGACCACCGCTTAAAGGGTTTATCAATGATTACCTATAGTGTTTATGGAGAAGAATGAATGCCTCCGTCACCCCAATCCATGTAATCGATGCGATTAACCCTTACATCCCTAGATTCAGGCTTTTCTATCGTTACACTTCTCTCATCCTTCTGGTGTGTATAAGACGTGTTTAGTTAGGCTTGCCTCTTATCTAAATGAATATTCATACTAGATAGCTTAAACAACTATGTTTTGGACAAATCATTCTGTTTTTCTCTAGACATTTCACCTTACATGGAATTAAAGATGCACCATGCGTGTCTCAGCCATGTTTGGATAACCTCTAACCCTAACATGTATGCAACAAGTATTAAAAATTTATCTTTTGAAAGTATGGTTCTTTTGAAAGTTTAACCACATGCATGTTCATCTTTGACTTCTTCTCTCTTACAAGAAAATGAGAAATTTTACGGTATTCTTCCATTGCTTCTTTTGTCCTCATCGGACATCCTTGTATGAAGAGAACAGAAATTCCAGTGAGTGGAAGATATTTTAAAACTTGATGGAACGGATACATATCACCTGATTCTGCGTATTAGGGACTGTTCTGTTCTTGGTTCCATCTGGACAATGTTTGATTCTGAGTCCATTCCTCAGAATCCTACAAAATATAACACATGCCAGGTATGCATGGATGCATGATATGTCTATGCAATGTCTGCTAAAGCGACTTGAATCGTTTCGGAGAAAGTCAGGTGATCATCATCTGATTTCATTTCAGGGATAATACTTCTTCACAGCATCTAAGTTTATAGATTCTTCTTCTTCTTCAGAATTTATAAGAATTAATGCCTCTCCCACGAAGATTTTCTTGACAACATAAGGGCCTTCATAATTGGGGGTAAACTTGCCTCCCGGATGAGAGCGGCATTTGACAAAGTCTTCCTTATCACCAGGTCATCCACCTCGAAAATTATGGGTTTGACCTTCTGGTTAAATGACATAGCCACCCTCTTTTAGTAACTCTGACCATGACAGATTGCTCTAAGACGCTTCTCGTCTATCATATTTAACTGTTCATATCTGTGTTTGATCCACTCTACTTCGGAGAGTTTAACTTCTGACAATATTCTTAAAGACAAAACCTCAACCTCTACAGGCAGGACAGCTTCCATTCCGTATACCAGGACGTAATGAGCTGCCCCAGTAGAAGTCCTGATCGAAGTCTGATATGCCATTAAGGTAAATGATAGCTTTTCATGCCAATCCCTGTAATTCTCGGCAGTCTTAGCTAAGATTTTCTTGATGTTCTTGTTTGCCGCTTCAACCGCTCCATTCATTTATGAGGGATAAGGGGAAGAATTAAGATGTCGAACGCCAAAGTGATCTTGTAGATTATCGATAATATTGTTATTTACGTTGGACCTATTGTCTGTGAAGATCGCTTGGGGGTACTATATCGAGAGATTATATCCCTTTTGATAAGTCTTGCCACACTCCTTGTAGTGGCATTTGTGTAAGAGATGACATCTATCCACTTCGTGAAGTAATCAATTGCAACTAGAATGAAGCGATGGCCATTTGAAGTTACTGGATTGATAGGCCCTATCATGTCTATTCCCCACTTAGAAGAAGGCCAAACTTCAGACATTTGATGTAGTTCGTTCGGGGGCACATTAATTTTATCGCCATATACTTGACATTAGTGGCATGACCCGACGTGTTGATTACAATCTGATTCAATGGTCATCCAATATTAACCAAGCCGCGTGATCTTCCTCGCAAGGAGATGGCCATTCATGTGTGATCCGCATACACCTTTATGGATTTCCCTCATGAGAGTGTTTGCTTCTTTAGCATTTACACACATTAACAAAGTAGGGTCAAATGACATTTTGTACAAGGTTTGTCCACTGATGAAGAATTTACTAGCCATCTTAGCTATATTCTTCGATCTCCTACTTGACATTCATCGGTAAATTCTCTCTTCAAGAGGTAATTCTTAAAATCGTGGTACCATGGCTCTCTATCGAATTCTTTTTCGACCAGCATACAATAAGCTGGTTTTCTGATTATGCCAATCCTCAGTGGCTCTACTTCTAATCCCTCGGTTATCTGCAGCATGGAAGTGAGCGTGGCCAATGCGTTTGCGAACTGGTTCTGCACTCTTGGTATGTATTCAAACGACACTTATTCGAATTTAAGTGTCAATTCTTCCAAGTACTCATGATAGGGGATGAGTTTAGTGTCCTTTGTCTTCCACTCCCCCTGTGTCTGAAAAATAATGAGCATAGAATCTCTATAAACCTGTAATTTAGGTACCTCCATGGAGATGGCCAATTGTAAGTCTAGGATGTATGCCTCGTATTCTGAAATATTGTTGGCGCAAGGAAAAGTTAGTTTTGCAATGACAGGGTAATGTTGACCATCAGGGGATATCAACACTGCCCTTGTGCCAGCTCTCGATAGATTAACTACACCATTGAAATACATGACCCATTTGTCTTTTGTCAAGTTCAGAACTTGATTTTCTATCTTTGACTGTTCAGAATAGGTACGATTTTGGGCTCTCTCTATCAACATATCAGCTATTTCTCTTCCCTTTACGGACTTTTGCGGAGAGCTTTTGATATCAAATTCAGACAAGATTACTTGCTATTTTGCCAACTTCCCTATCAAGGCGGGTTTCTCCAGGAGATATTTGATAGGGTCATTTTTTGTCACCAGATGAATGTGGTGGCGTAGGGTATACTGTCTTAATCTGCGAAGCACCCACACTGCTGCTACACAAGCCCTCTCAACAGGCACATAATTTACTTCAGATGAAGTAAATTTCTTACTCAGATAGTAAATGACTCTTCTTTACCATCTACATGGCTTGTTTGAGCAAGTAAAGCTCCCAAAGACTCTTGATGTATAGTCAAATACAAAGTCAAGGGGTGACCTGAGATTGGTGGCACAAGTACTGGTGGAGTGACAAGATAAGTTTTGATCTTTTGGAAAGCCTGACTTTATTCTACATCCCATGTCACTTTCGCGCCATTCTTGAGCAATTTGAAAATTAGTTTAGCCACGTCCGATAACTGATTGATAAATCTGGTGATGTAGTTTAATCTCCCAAAAATACTTCTTACTTTTTTTACTGTTGAGGGAGTTGCTAAGTCACAAATAGCTTGGATTTTCGAATGGTCAATTTCAATGCCCCTGTTACTAACCATAAATTCGAGAAGTTTCCCTGATTTTGCCCCAAACACACATTTGTTAGGGTTCAGCCTCAACTTGTATTATCGGAGTCGCTCAATTAGCTTCATTAACACTTGAATGTGGTCTTGTCCTTTCTTTGACTTGGCGATCATGTCATTGACATATACTTTGATTTCCTTATGGATCATATCGTGAAACTGGGTGACCATCGCCTTCTGATAAGTTGCCGCAGCATTCTTTAGTCCAAAGGGCATCACTTTATAACAGAAATTTCGCCAAGGGGTGGTAAATACAGTTTTCGGCTTGTCCTCTTGCTTCATGAGGATCTGATTATATTCGGAGAATTCGTCCATGAATGAGAATAATTCGTATCCTGCTGTACTATCCACTCGCACATCGATGTGGAGAAGTGAAAATTCATCTTTTGGGCTTGCCTTATTTAAATCCCGATAATCCACACAGATCCGGACTTTACCATCTTTCTTCATGATGGGAACTATGTTTGCAATCCAATCTGAGTAAGGGATAGCTTCAATAAAGCCCACTTTAAGAAGTTTCATCACTTCTTCTTTAATTCTGTCTTCCAACTCAGCTTTCATCCGTCGGCTATCTTGTCTTTCTGGTTTGATAGTGGGATCCATGGATAACGCATGTTCCACAATTCTTGGATCCAAGCCTGACATATCGGCGTACAACCATGCAAAGATGTCTTGATACTCTTTAAGTAATTTAGTAAATTTGTGCCTTTTAGTTCGAGATAAATATCCGCCAATCTTGACTTTTTTGACATTTGCATCAGTACCCAAATTAATGACTATTGGTTCTTCTGAAGCGGGAGGCGTCAAATTTTCAAAGGCACTTTAATCTCTACGGATAGCTGCGTAACCCTCATCTACGTCTTCCTGAATATCGCAGGAGTAATCATCTTGGTGGTCCGGTTTGCATAATAACCTAGCATGTATATTTGAGATGATATGCCTGAAATGTCATGAGAATGGTTAGTCTCTATTTTATATGCAAATGTGATGCATGAGTGTGAAAAATTCTTTTCAAAAGAGATTTCAAAATAAATGCATGCATAAATGGAACTAATCCTTATATCCTCAGACATCCTTGTTTCTTGGAAATCTTTTGAAAATCAGGAATCATATGGCAAATTAGGCCTCAAGCTTCCCATATGGAAAGTTAGTGTCATCATTGGGCTAATTTGTAGTCCCATATGTCCTTAATAAAACTCGTGTGTTTTATTAAATGTAAAACTAGACCGCATTACAAGCTATGCTATTTGGACCAACGGTCGGAGATCCAAAGTCGTTTTACTACCTCTACTTCAAACAAAAAAATGAATAATGCGAAGAAATCCATGAATTGAAATGCAGTATTAAAAGTAAGGGAGAGATTTCTTTACTCAAAAGTATTGGCTTCCTCGTCAAGCCACTCTATAATAACATTCATAGAGTCATCTCCCAGAAAAGAGTTTGTGAGGTTTGGTTCCACTAACGGAGTTATCCCTTCTTCTGACAGCCACTTAAAGTCCTTGCTGAAATACTCATTTAAAGGACTGTTGAACATCTTAGATTTGCCTTTCCAGACTGAAAAACCAATGAAGTAATCTTTTTGGTCTCCTTAGTGTCTATGGTGTTCGCGGCTCTTGCCTTGGCCTCGGCCTGCTGTCTTAGATGTGAAATCACAAATATGAGTGTTATGATATCCCAAGCCTACCTTATGCTCTTTGAATTTTAACTGTAGAGGAGTGCTGATCCCTTGACCATATTTGCCAATACCTTTTCCTGGTTGAACCCATATGCTAGCAACATCTTAGCTGGTAAAAGGTTAGTTTCAGAGACAAAAGGAACCTTCAGTTTCGCCTCCCCAAGAGTGTGGATTACTGCCACCAGCTCCAAAGAATGATAGCTAACTTCTTCCTTAACTTTAGGTTCAATGTAGGGGATAATGCTATTCTGATATGCAACGAGGTCAACTTCCCCATGGACAGTAACTACCTTTCCATCAATCACGAATCACACTTTATGATGTAGACTTGAAGGTACGGCTCCAACGATGTGAATCTAAGGTATCCCTAACAGGAATCCAAATGCGCTCAACAGTTCCATCACTTGGAAGTTTATAGAGAATTTGGTTGGGCCTATGGGCACATCCAGCTCGATCTCACCTACCACTGTCTTTCTCATTCCATCAAAGGTTTTAATGGCTGCTTTGAAACTTCGAATAATTTCCTCTTTAATGCCCAAATTCCTTAACGTAACCAATGTGCAGATGTTAAAAGTTGATCCGTTGTCAATTAGCACATGTGCCACTTTCTTCCCATTATAGTGGGCAGCGATGTATAAGACCTTGTTGTGTCCTCTTCCTTTCATGGAGAAATCTTCATCTAAGAAGTTTAATTGATCTTTAAAAAGGATTGCCCTCACAAAATCTTTCAATTGTACGTCGTTGATGGTTTTAAGGACATGCACTTCATTTAGCACTTTTAGCAGCACATCCTTATGTTTTTATGAATTAATGAACAAATCCAACAGAGATATCTGGGTTGGCATTTTCCTTAATTGTTCTATCACCTCAAATTCACTAGTCTTGACGATGGATATGAGTTTTTATGCATCTTTTTTTGATACCTCATTCTTCTCAAATTCGCCTTCCCTTAGGGCGTAAAATCGTTCGGACCTCATCACGGCATCTACTTCACCTGTTCTATAGTCCCAATGAACTGCCTTAGAGTCGTAGGTCTCAACTGGCGGGACTTGTATGGTTCCCGTCGTCAGATGAGATGTCTCAGGTTCGGGTTTATCATTGGATTCATCTTTTGGTAGGTGAATTACCACCGATTTCACCAAACAATCCTCTTTTTGGCCCAAGTTGTCAAGCTCATCCAATTTGATCACTATAGTTGTAGCAGTCTCAATCATCGCCACTGTATCACCAAAGCCTTCTAGGAAGTCTTCGTATTCCAACTGGTGATATTTGTCAGCGTCATTTGACTCAGTTGATATTGTAATCTTCAAGTATCTTCTAATTCTCTTGAATAGTTCAGTCAAGCTTTGCCACTCGACCATTAATTTCTCTATCCTGATGCATTGCTATGTGTTAAGCTTGTTATCTGTCATCTGAGGGTGACCGCACGTTGTCAATTGAAATGACACATCTCTATCTCTCTTGAGAGATCATTCACTTGTTCTTCTATGCGTAGGAGATGTTCCGATATCACTCGATTGAGTGATGATTTAGGTTCTTCTATTAAATGCTCTATCACTGCCTCCTGAATTTCGGGTTGAGCAGGATCATCCATGCCTCTCCACCCATTGGGTATGATATCCTTCATTCTTTGAAAAAAGCTGGAAGGAGCACAATACTTCACTTTGAAGTTATATCCACCAGAATCCTCGCCCAGATTGTCTATAACTTTGCTTTTCTCTACTGCTTCAGCTACAAGTCTGCGATCAGCATGGCTTTGTTTAGTGGCTCGTAGTTCGTCTTCGTTAAGCTCTTCTTCTAGTTTGGTAATTAGCTCTACGTCACCTACTAGACTTTCTTGTGGGACGTTTCACACATTCCCTCACTCGGTTTCAACCACGAACTGGTTCCATTCTAAGTTAACTGAGGCCTTAATTCCCTCAAACTTCTCATCAACAATGTTTGACATTATCTCCAGACTCATCATTTTGGCAATACATAACTTCTTTCTTTCAGCCGACACTTCTCCCTCTTTTGGGTATGATGATGCGATTGTTAGAATGTTGGTTAATCTGGGTACATTCACCTTCTGCTCTAGATGATTCCTTTCCTTGTTATCAAATATTGCACCAATTACTTAGTGGTCAGGGAGTGGATTTTCTTGCACATTTAGAGCTACATCATCGAATTTCAGAATTTGATTGTCAATGAGAGCTTGAACTTTCAGCTTAAGGATGTAGCAATTATCTAAATTGTGTCCTCTTTCACCCATATGATAGGTGTAAGTCTGGCTTTCATCAAAATCAGGATATTTCGCCGCATTTGTTCTAGGAAGTTCCTTTGCCACCAAGTGTTGCTCTAGCAACATCGGGAACAGCTTGGATAAGGACCTGGGAAGTTGAGAGAATTGTTTCGGGGGCCGTCTCTTCTAGGCTCTTGTCCTTTAGACGCTGACCATGACGACCCCCTCTTGCCTGATTGAAATTAGTGAACACCTTGGGTTTATTGGAATCCGGCATAAAGGCTATATCAATTCCAGCCTCTCTTTATTTCCTCACAGGATATTGCTTCCTTATCAAAGCTTCATGTGACATTCTTTCTTTCAAAGCCCATTCCAAACTTTCAGCCACCTTTATCAAGTGTGTAAAAGTTTAGCATCCTGAGGTGCTCAATCTATCGAAGTACTCATAAGGAAGTGCTTTCAGGAACAAGTCAATCAAGTTATCCTTTGGAATCGACGATTTTACTTGAGTCGCCAAGGCACGCCATCTCTGGGCGTATGTTCTGATTATTTCGCTTCTTCCTTTCACCGTTCGTAATAGATCTTCCCTTGTAGGGGCCGTAACCGTGTTAAACTTATACTACATGAGGAAATCTTCAGCAAGATCCTCCCATACGTCGTAATCATCCAAGTCTAACTCAATAAACCAAACTAAAGCAGCACCGGCCAGACTTTCTTGGAGCGTGTTCATTAGAAGTGGAATATAATCAGAATAATGTGCTATCTTGCGCATATAGTATTGAGATGAGCACATGGATAGCCTGTCCCGTTGTATTTTCTCATAAAGTCCGGCTCTTTGTAATCCGGAGGAGTCTCCACTTTAGTAAACGATGATATCTTTTCGAAGCGAGCTAATTCATAGCCTTGACTGCTCAAACGCTCTTCAATCTTGGCTATTCTCTTAGCCTCGGCTTCAGCTTTCCTAGCTTGCTTTCCTTTTTCCTCCTTCTCGAGGTTGATGACAACAGGAGGTATTTTTTATTGTGACGGGACATTTGGCACATGAATGTCCTCTAGGACATGTTGGACATGTTCAGCCGCCCCTTTATCAGCTGTATCAGGTATTGAAGATTAACCTGAGTCGTTCAGGTTAGGCACCGTCGTTTGTCTTGCTTGGGAGGCTTCCAGCATAGCCTTAATTTCAGCCATCATGGTAGTCATGGTAGTCATATGGGTTTTTAACACGCCCACTCGTGGAGTTAGTTCTTGCTGTTCCATTCTCGTCTGAAGTCGAGTACGGAAATGATGCCTTGGTAATTCTGTGATTAGAGAATACCTGTTTATTTAAAAATAACAAGTAAGCATCTCTTTAGGATAAATAAGGAAAGTACATGATTCCTTCAATTGCACGTTTTCTATTGATGGGTGAGAAAAAAGGACTACCTTGCGAGCCTTAGCCTGCATGAGCAATTCTTTCAATCATTTGTCAAGAGAATTCATGGAATTAAAGGAAGCGTAATCTTCAGCGATAGTTTTGATACCTCGATAAAACATGCTTATGTTCATACACATGTATTAAAAGTAACATATAACACAGATGAATATCTAAATGTCACGAAAACATTGTAATCTTTACACGTTTTACACCCAACAAATTAGTCTATTCAAGTCTAGGGCTTTTAGGGTCTAAGACACACTCATTGTCCTAACAAAGATCAAATCCCTCATTCTGGGAATTATCGTCTCCTGAATATGATGGCGATCCCATATTTTCAGGTATATATGGCTCCATTCCAGGTATGTATGACATAATGTATTCGGGTAGGTAAAGCTTGACGAAGCTGCGTCTGGTTGCCTCAAAGCGTCGGATATATTTTGTAGAAGCTCTGTGAGTATCCATCTTGGGAGTTATATTATCTGGCCATTCTACGTCTTCCATTCAGGAGTCCTTCAAAGAGCATATGATGGACTTCACCTTAGCTTCGAATTGCTTTTGATTCTATCCTGTGAGGATCTCTTTCGGTAAGTCAAACGAGCAGATATCTGGTCGCGGCAATGAATGAACCTCTTGTGATGCCCCATATTACCGTATGACCCTCCTTGGATAATATGCGGTGGCGCCTGTGAATCCTAATAAGGAAACTGGATCCTCGTCATTGCGTGCTAGCCTGACTTTACCTAATGTTGGTAATCTAAGTCGCCATTGGAGTTGTTCTGGCTTTAAAGCTCTAAGAAATTCCTTCCATTTTTTGAAGTTGAATTTAGAAATGCATGTATGAGTTTTGACGAAAGTTCTAAGAGGATGGGCATCAGAGCTAATCTAAGTGAAACCCATATGGATATGAAATTATTTTACATGAGATGTGAACCACAAGTACATGAGACCACTAGAGGCTCTAAAAATTCCTTTCTTGTTTCTCCCAAAACAGTTGAGGGAGAGGAAGGTTTCAGCAAGGATAAAGTTCTAGTAATCCCACCCATAACAGACTTATTTGACTACTACAGCCATGATAGGGTCAAAAGTTACAGACGTGATCAGAAATAAGACAAAAATAAAGAATGCCAAGACAAAAGCTCTCGCAGACTTGGTTCCTTTGCTAGTAGGGAGGTTGGGAAACCTTTCTAGAAGAAAGTATAAGGAAACTCGCCCAGAATTACTTTTGGCATCCGTTTTGATTTCGTTGAGGTTTGTAGCTAGGAATTTAGCTAGTTGATTCAAAAGCTCGAATCCTATAGAGGGTTGGACTAACAAGTGAGTGAACTCAACTCCAATGGCGGCGCTATATTCTTCAAGGTAGGGTAGCTTCCAACCCTTCGATGCAGAACGTCGCGGTGGTTGGATCCCAATAGAGTACCATGGCTTGGATAAAGACAGGTGGACATTCAATTTTCAGTAGGTCCAACAGATATCCTAGCCGCAATTTGGCGTACTTTTGGCTGGTTTCACCCATGCTATCCCACCAGGCTGTGAGCTCAGCTCGAGGGACTTTGAACACTTGGATGTCATTCTTTCCCATCAATTCTTAAATATGCAAATGATTTTGAAAAATCAATCGCCAAAGATTACCTTAAGTATGTGATTATGCTAATGTCATGAAATATGCATGGGCTGATTTAATTGCATATTTCAGTTAATGAAATGAAAATTATAAATCTTTTCAAGCATGAAGAACCCGACTCAAGGTCTAATTTGAATTTTAAAGAAGTGAATTATGCAATTAGTTAGGATCATCTTAGTGACTAAAGGAAATAACAACGTCACATTCCATTGGTTAAAACATCAACTGTGAACATAACAGATGAAATTCCTTATTACAAAAAGGATATGCTATGACGAAGAGATCGAGAGGGGTTCCAAGAGGGGATGAAACGCCAATCGAATTTTACTCTAAAACAAAAAAGCCATAAAAGGCCAATGGAATGTGAGGTTTAAACTATCCCTCCTCAAGACTTAATCTTCTGTGAGATGATGATCGATTAAGGTTTCCTTCTTAGTGGCATTTTTGTCTTGTTCCTCTTCAAGATATGACTCGACAATCAGGATTTCTCCCCTAGTTGAGCGTTCCTCAAGATGCGAATGATAGTCTTCAGTAGGTTGGTTGATATGCTTTAGCTCTTCTGGCCATCCTCTGGTCCATGGTATGATGACTTCAGAGGTTTTGTTGGGTTTTGCTAGGTTTTGCCTTTTTGAGCATGAAACGCCTTGGCTTTGTCTTGATTGCAGGGTGTCTTTTCTTTCCCCGAAGAGAGATCACTAGTTGGTTTTCCCTGACTTGGCGTTCCTCTTTTTGGCGGGCGTATGCTTTCCTAGCTAAGCTGTTGTGATACTGCCTTTTCACCTCTAAATGGTGTTTAAACATCTCGTCCTCCTGTCACTTAAACCTAAGGTTATCGACATAGTAACTAGTCTGGCAGTTTTCAACATATCTTAGCTTATGTCCAGTCAGCTCCCGGCCATGTACAAATCTAGTAAAATGCAACCTTGTATTCGATCCGGGACGAGTGACTTTCCTTAAACACTCGAAGGCCACTAATTCCGTCGAACTTCTAGGGAACAACGACATCTTATCTCCTATCATCGTTATTTCAATCAGTTACTAGAATGATTTCAGAATGTATGCAATGCATGTAGATGCGAATGATATGCAATACATGAATATACTATGAAATAGGGAGTAAGAAAATACATCAAAAGTAAATGCCTTACCAATCAAAACCTCAGGGAACATGAAATATTTTCTTGTAACAATGCGTGGTTTTAGGTATACCAACCTTCTACAGACATGCGCATGAGACAAGTGGGAATATACTCTAGAGATGAAATCAGATGAGGAACCTATGACTCAGGCTCCCACGATTCAAATATGACAGATTCTTCCCTAAGAGTACCCACCTAAGAGGGCTAGATATTACCAATTTGGATTGTGAGCGTGAACGAACATGAGAGTCTCAGGTGCCATCAAACACGAGATCCTTTCATATCATTTTCCTATCTAAGGTAACCTAGAGATGGTTGCAGTCGGGGTTTGACCGCTAGTGTATGAGATGTGTTGTGATTATCACAATACAAAATCGTGCACAACAGTTTGTATCAAACACTGCTTCAGTAGAGGCGTAAAATAAACATACATTCCCAACTCCAACCTGCAAGAAAGATGTCAACAAACACTCCGTCCCTTATTTCTCCAATCTGCAAAAATATCTAACACAATGGTTAGGGTACGTACCTCACCTTTGAGAGCATCTGCAGAAAACAGGTTTAGAAAAACCAATCAATCTGTTTATCGACTTAAATCCTCTAAAATTCCTAACTAGAGATTCTGGTTTGGAACAAGTCCCCAGCAGAGTCGCCAGTCTGTCGTGATCCTCTCTCGTCTGCTTTAGAGCGCGGAGTAGGCTAATGGGCCGTCCACTCTGGTCCGACACGAGCCTCTCCCAAGGCCCATTACCCAAGTCGCAACAGCAGTATACGTGGTCGACCTTCTGTGCGGTCTGATGACATGTGATACGTGTACATACCAATGAGTCACCACCAATCGTTCTGTGGAGGATACGATTGGAAACCCTATCGAAAGTTGGGAGCATTCTATTCAATTATGCAAAAACCAGAAAAATGAGATCGAGAACTTTGTTACTCCAACTGTCAGAGTTGATGCCCTTTCGGCACTTAAGTTGAATAATTTGTCTAACCTAATATTTCATGTAGATGAATGGGGTGCGAACCCTAAAACTAGAAGTTCATACAGATAGGATTGACTATCCTAACAAACACAGTCAATATAATGAGTGCGCAAATCAAGGATCCAATACGTGCGGATAAATTACATGAAAGTAACGTGACATCCTTAATAAGGCTCTATTAACATAGAAAAATGACAATCAAGACTCAAGAATATTTTTGACATGATTTTTCCTTGAAGGACAAAATAGTAATTTTGAAGAATTTCGGGATAATTTACCCTAAAAGGGAAAATTTATTATCTAAGATGAAATATGGAGTCAAAAAAGGGTGGAAGTAGGATTGGTCACCAGACTAATCCATTTCCTATTTTTCGGAAATTTTCAGAATTTTTCTGGAATTTTTAGGGCGATTTACCCTTTGAGGGGTAAAACTGTCATTTCAGAAAGTGATGAGAAGTGAAAATCCCAAATAGAAGGATTGGTCGACCTCTTGACCCAAATCCTAATTTCGAGTAATTTTCATGGCTTGATTAGAATAAGAAAGACGATTTACCTTTTAATGGGTAAAATCGTCATTTCAAAAAAAAATGACGAGATTCGAAAACTCAAGCATAAGAATTGATTGCTTAACCGACCCTAATTTTTATCTTGGCATTATCGACCTATCTCATATGTAAGGCGAATGCGACTTACCCCTAAAGGGTAATATCATCAATTCTCAGATGAATAGATAAGAAATCCCAAAACATTGACCAGTTGTCTGTGGTCAATCCTTAATTTTTGGGAATTTCTGGAATGTCTAGGAATTTTTCATAATTTTTTATTTTCTAGGATTTTCTAATATTTTTTAGAATTTTTTAGGATTTTTCTTTTTTATTTAAAAAAGATTTTCTGAATTTTTTATTATTAAAAATGATTCAGACCGGGTCCGCGAGACCCACAAACTGAACCGACGCCGTTTCTCATTTTTTATTTTTCGGTTTAATCGGATTTAATCCGATGATTCTTATTGAACCATGTGGCTAATCCATGGCCATTGGATCGGCTGACCGAGATCTACGGCTCAGATCAAAAGCCAACTGCCTCTCAGCCGTCAGATCTGATTACTTAAGCCTACGGTCACGATTAAAAGCTAAGACTCGATCCGGACCGTCCATCCATACTAACCTAAACGACGTCGCCTACTCACTTATCCAAACGGCACCGTTTCAATTTATTTTGATTTTATGATTATAAAATCATTTTCGGATATTCCTAATTTCTAATCGAACGATCATTAAAAATAGGAATTGATTAATCTCGACCGTCCGATCTAAACTGACTTAACCTAAACAGACTAACGGTCGAGCTGACTTGACTTCCACGTGGACCAACCACACTCTACCACCTAGGATCGCTAACTATTTGACCAGACACGTCAGCTTCGTCTTCAACCCCTCGACGACATCTAAATGAACGATCGAAAACCTCCGGGGATGATCTAACGGTGAAACCTCAATGGAATTACACAAAACCAGCGCCGATCAACTCGTCTCATCGTCGCACACAGCATATCGTAAAATCGTACGAATTCATCCATAGAATCGAGTACAAGCAAGCTCGAACCAGTATATATACAACTACTCTAATCATACAATTCATGGCATCCCAAGTCAATTCATCAACAAAGAAGCATCACAAGAGGTTTAGAACACTTACCTCGAGCTCCGATTGAGCTCGCACGATCTAGATTTGGCTAGGCGATTTCGAACAGTGATCGGCAATAGAGGTCGAGTTTAAAGACTCAATTCGATATATTCAAGCAAAGTCTATGCAAAATGAAGATGCGATGATTGTCAGTGATGCTTGGGGAACAAAACGCACACACTAAATGCAAAGATTAAGGCCGGAGACGAGATTCGTCATTGATGCACAGTATGGAAGTTCGAATATTGAACTCACCTTTTTCGGGACTATAGGCGGCCCGGCTAATGGCGATCGACTCCTGGAGCTTCAAGTAAGTTTCTGACGACTCTTAGAAGCTTTGATTTAGCCTAGAAAAGCCCAACCAGTGCTCCACAGGTTCGAGCTCTAGCCTTTAACAATGGCGATGGAAGGCGAGCTCTCTCTCTCTCTTTATATTCTGTTCACCCTTAGAAACAGAATGAATCGATCCTCTTAACAGAAAGCCTTCCCAAAGGCTATATACCACTTTTAAAATTTGGCGCCGAACGATGAAGTGTATACCGGCTTCAATTGCACGTGAGGCCACGTGCTTTTGAGTTCAAACGGCATTGATGATGATGGGCATTCCGTCTAACTCCATTTGGTTCTCTAGCAAGCTTTATTCTATGCAAATTTGACGTGAATTTGATTTAAGTTTGTCTTTGTTGATTTTTTGCAGCTTCGTAACTTGACCGGCCAATTATTCCTTACTCCGACGATGTCAAGTGTTGCCATCGGTGTTAATCGACAGGGAAGGGCATAAACGACAATATGCCCACCATTGCTCGTCTAATTATCCGCGAATTGGCCTTTTATTTGAGGATCAAAATCAACTCAAGGACTGTTTATCTGCGTAGAAGCTTGAGGAAGAAGACAACACTGTAGCAGACCGACCGGTCCGACCGGGCGGTCCGACCGGTCAGAACCGGTCCGACCGGGCGGTCCGATCGGTCAGAACCGGTTCTGACTTATTTTTTCCAAAATTAATCCTAATTCGAGTGGAATTTTTACAAATTGAACCTTAGAATCGAATTTAGGGCATGAATATTGTCTAAAAAAGTGATTTTGCTCAAAAGTTCGCATCAATTTCTATGAAAACCCTAAATTTTCACTTAATTGTAAATCAAAAAATTGTGCGATTGAGGGCTCAAACGGTCAAATTGGACCAAACCACCTATGCCAATCGACTTAGAATGATGAAATGCTTTGGGTAATGGCTTCAATTGGCAAAGTTGATCCTTGAATTGAAAGTAATTTCAATTATGCCTAAATTCAAGGACTAAATTACAATAAAGTAAGCAATTTTGCCCAATTCATGAATTGAGCAATTATGTAAATAATTGGACTAAATTGCAATGAAGGACAATTAGATTGAATGTCAAGACTCTAAAAATGCAAAAATTGTAAATTAAAAGACTCAATTGACATTTTTTTATCAAATTTAAATATACGTGTAACAAAGAAACACATAAAATTGAACTTGAATTTGGACTTTTTATGAGGTAAAAAATACAAGGAAATTAAAATAAAAATATTGACTATTTTTCATATTTTTGTGACCTCAAATGCTATTTTTCCTGAATTTTGATCTATTTTTCTATTTTTCAAAAATATTAAAAAATATTAAAAATAAAAAAATTATTTTTTGTTCAAAAATGATTCTTTAGGCTTAGCCAAGGCTACCAAATTTTATTTTACAAATTTTCAACTTTTTATGATTTTTTTGTGAATTTTTAAAAATAAAATTAAAAAAATACTAGTCGAAAATCAGGTGTCAATTGCTAGCCACAGTGAGAAGAAAAGAAAAAGAAAGAAAAGAAATAAACAAATAAAAATGGATTAAAATATTAAAATTGTTGACGTCAGTGTTGGTGGAGCACATCATTGGCGGTCGATCAAACAGGCCGAATTTTATGAATGCAAAGGTTTTCATTTCTCAATTTGCAAAAAAAAAAAGGATTTAGGACTGGAGTTGATCTAATCGCAACAATTTTAGGATTTTTTTTTGTAATATTCCCAAATTCAAGAGTCAAGAAAATATTTAACAAATAGCACCATAAAAAAAGAGAAAGAATTTTAAAAAGGAGTAGAAAATGGAGAGGTATTCATTTTTATCATTTCCCAAATTGGGTAAAAAAAATTGTAAATGAAAAAAAGAGTGTTGACATTTATTGAATGTGCAAACTCTTGTATCTGCTACCAAAGGAATTGCATCCACTCTCATTCGCTCATCTTCGTTTCCAAGTTGTGGACATTTCAATCAGGGAGAGCAAAAAAATCATGATCCAACCAAATCGGACCGGACCGTACCCAACCGGCTGATTTTGGATCATAACCGACGAGTACGATTCGATTTCTGGTTTCAATTCTCTAGAACCGGCAGGTACTGGTTCGGTTTTCGATTTCGCGAGGAAACCATCCAACCGGCCCAATCAAATCGGTCATGCATATAATTTACTGCACTTATGATTAGCTAGATGTGAAATACTACATTTTTAACCTGACTATTCTGTAAATTTATCTTTGATCTCTTCCTCCTAGTTTACTTTAGTGATGAGGATAATACAAATTCACTCTAATGGGACTCAACTCAAGGGCGTAATTCTTTTGCATTGTCGTGATCATATATCCTCCCTATTATGAACAAGCTACCAAATAACCTAACAACTATGCTAAACTTCATCTTTTGCTTTGAGGGGGGAGATATTTTTAAAAAAAGAACTTGATAAAATGATTGGACATTATTAAAATTATTGCGTTCATACTATATAAATGCTAAGGTACATACTGGAAATTTAAAGGCAAGTATGACTACTCACTATACTTTTGGCTTCAAAACTGAAAATATTTACAAGAAAAATTTTAACCTCCAAACTCCAAAGAATGATCATAGCATTAAGAAAGGCTTCTGACAAATCAAGGCAAAACATAACTTTTTTACAGAAAATTCGGTAGACAACCGTAAAGTGATCCAACCGGGAATCGGACCGGACCGGTGGTTCGGTTCTCGGATGGATCCATAGATCAAGCGGGTGGTTCACGATTCGCATTTTGCGGAATCGATTCCGAAGGGGTGATTTTCGATTCTAAGGTAAAACCATCTATCCTGTGAAACGATCACCCCTAATTCCAATTATGGCAATAAAGCTATGCAAAAATTCTAACAACTAGAAACGGCTGATCACAAATAAAGAAATTCCAAATTGGCAAAACCATACAACTCATGGTGCAGGTGATGCTTTATTGCCTTTTGCCTGCTTTTGCTCGACGGCCACTTTTGGCAACTTCCCGCATTTGATTAATTTTAGGCAGTATCTTTAATTAACTTAGCCCACGTCAAGGAAAAGAAAAAAATCGAATCCCCCAAACTACCGAATTACACACAAAACTTATCTTCTCTCCTTCCCTTTTGGTGTTAAGGGTCTCTGAATTTAAAAAAATAGGTTAAAATAACACTCTAAATGGGCGGACTAATACCCAAAAAAACTTTTGACTTTAGTATTTGTGTCAATTATATCCAATTTTTTGTTTTTTTGGGTAAGGACCAAATTTTTGTTTGTCTCATAAAAAACCCATAACTTTTACTTTTGTTCCACTTCTACCCAAAATTTTTATTTTTGTCTCAATTTTGCCAATCTAGTATAAAAAAACCCTCAACTTTTAATTTTATTAATGACATGACGATGTCACATAAGATTAGCTAACAATGATTATAGACGAAAGTCTAACGGTGGTAAAATTAGGACAAAAATAAAAATTGAAGATCTTTTTAGTACTAGGTTGAAAAAATTGGGACAAAATTAGAAGTTTAGGGTTAGTAAAATTGGGACAAAAGTAGAAGTTAAGGGCGTTTTTGATATTAAACTGGTAAAATTACGACATAAGTAAAAGTTGATGATTTTTTTAGTACTAGGTCGGTAAAATTGAGACAAAAATAAAAGTTTTGGGTAGAATTGGGATAAAAGTAAAAGTTTGAGGTTTTATGAGACAAAAAAAAAGTTTTGGATATAATGATCACAAATACTAAAATTGGAGGTTTTTTTGAATATTGGGCCATAAATGGGCTATCTCAATACATTTACTATGTATAGAAAATGGAAAATTTAGGGATTTGTTGGAAAAAGAAGGCCTACCCAGATAATATGAGAATATGTCGGAAATTTGGAGAATGATAAAGATGCCCGTTAGCTAAACAATTTTGTCAGATTATTGTATCCGTTTTTTTTTGTTCATAATTCTAAGTCTTTTTCCATGTCAATCATATATGCACAGTTTTTTCCCCCCATAAAAAGTGTGCATATGTGATTGTGTCACGGGTTGATCCTTTGTCATGATTAGACCGTGAATCACTCGAATCAACAAAGGGAGTTCTTAAGTCGAGCGAAGCAACTAGAATATTTGTATTGCTCAAAGAAATGAACGATGCAAATGAGGAGGGTTCCCCTATTTATATACAATACTCCTTCTAATTACAATCATTAATATACTACACAATCTAATGACAGAGAATGTCAATTCTCGTCTAGTTGATCGACAGTGAAGACCCACTTGATCGACGGTAGATGATATTGATCCTTGCCACCTCTTAATCCAATAATGGAGATTAACCCGATTCGACGGTTGAGATCATTAATTCTTGTCACCCAAAATCGATGGTAGATGTCGAGTCCCTTAATGACCCAACGGTTTCGATGAGCTCTCTTTGGATCGATGATGCAACGTTCCTTTGGATTGATGACGTCGTGCTCTTTGGACCTCGACAATTGCAAACATGTACGCATGCAAATGCGCATTTGAAATTAACTCTCAACAAACTTAGGAGGTATTTGATAATTATAAGTGTATATTTCCTTGACTAACACTCAACACACGAATTATAAGTACATATTTCCTGTTATATTCTCAATCTCGATCTCAACCGAGAAAGAAAATTCTGTGGACAGAAAGTAGAGAAGCCCATTTAAATCTTCGCCAATTGTCAACTTGGGGGAGATGTAATCTCTTTATGCACCACCTACCCATTACATTACCCCCTCGTTTAAAGGGAGATCAGTAATAATAATAATAATAAAGGAACTCCGAAGATCAATAGGAATAAATTCTAAAGACAGAAAGCGTTTAGAGAAAAAAGCTCTAAAGAATATTTGTAATGTTTAAACGTCGGGGAACACAAATGAGGGATGACACTCCTTTTATACATGAGCACATCTCTTTGCAACCGTTAATTAACTCTATTTGATCAAAAGTTAGAGATTCGATCTTATAATCTACCGCTACCCATTAATTACAATTATACATTTCCTGTTATACCCTTGAAATATTCTAGAATCTCTTTGAAAAATCCTAATATGATAAGATTCTAGTTGACTTACACGGTTCCTCTGGGCCAACTCATGGGCTATCTTGGGCCATCTCCGGCTTAAAATCCTTTTACCATAGACACATGCGTGCATGGACATGCATTATACAAAATCGATTTTTCACGAAATTCAGGCTCTTTCAAAAGGTTTATTTTTTTAATTGAATAATAAATACAAAAATAATGCAAAAGGATGATTCTTTTCTCACAAAGCTCTCTCACATTCTTGTCTGAGTTCCTCTTTTCGTAGTTTTAATAACCAAATTTAAACAGATATACCATCTTCCTCCTAGATGTAACTTGATAGAGTTAGATCGCGAGGAAATAGCTTTCCACAGATCAACTAATTTCAACTTGACCGACCCATTTTCGACGAAAGTGCCGAGATAAATTTTGTCTCGTGTGTGTGAAAATTAATCACCTAATTCACTCGACACGAAAGGGAATTTGGCTAGAAAAATGAGGCTCGGCTGAGAGATGATCCAAAGAAAAAGTTTTAAAGCGCTGGTCAGATGAACAAGCAATTGACCGACGCATCAAATTGGAATTAAGATACTCTCACTGTTGCCCTCAGACTAAAAAATGTAAAAAAAAAATGAAATCTTTTGGAAAAGAGAATAAAATGTTAAAATGAACGAAGATCGTGGGGAATAAAGAATTGCTTTATTTTTCAAGAGAAATTATATATATTCTTTAAGAAAATATTCAATTTCATAAGGAACACTTTCAGAAATCTTTTTCTTTCATCGTTCCCTTCTCCAACCAGTCAAGTCACTTGCCTATTTTTCATCTTCTAAGAAATTTTAGAGAGAGAGAGAGAAAGTATTTAGAGAAGCTTTGAAAAATAATTGGTAGATTCAAATATTGATATATTCAAACAAGGAAGAGGTTATGCATGATTTACTCTCTTCAAAAGCATTGACTCTATGTGACATCAAAGGTGGAGATCCAATGTCCTTTACCTACCACCTACCCATTAATCCCTCAATTCAATAAAAATCAATTCAAAAAAGGGAATTCTAAATAGAAAAAGTATTTAGAGAGATAAATTCTAAATAGTATTGTATTGTTCAAATGTTAGAGAATTATACGAGGAGAGTCTATCTATACATGAGTTGAGTTCATCTCTCTACTACCGTTAGCTCTCTTTGATCTAAACTTAGATATGCAATCTTCTTATATACTATTACCCATTAATTACAAATATACATTTCCTATTATACCCTTGGAATATTCTAGAGTCTCTTTGAAAATCTAAATTTAAGAAGATCTTAGACTTCTATTTCTCTAGGCCAACTCATGGGCTATCTTGGACCATTTCCTTAATCCATTGGGCTTAAAAACGTCTTAACCTTAGCATGTGCATGGGAAAAAGAGTCAAAAAAACCATAAACCTATTATATTAATGCCAATTCAGTCCTAAATCTTTTTTTAGTGCCGATTCAGTCCTAAACCTTTTGTATTGATGTCAACTCAGTCCTAAAAATTTTGCATTGGTGTCAATTCAGTCTTACGTCTTTTGTATTAGTGTCAATTTAATCATAAATCTTTTGTATTTATGCCAATTGAGTTGATTCGATCAATTTTGATCGAAAATCGCTAGCATGGACATCAATTGTCCTACAAGGCACGACTAACACTAACATGGATATTTTTTTTTGATATTTTAAATAGTTTAAAAAAAACAAAAAAAATGCTTAAAAATTATTTAAAACATTAGAATAAAATGAAAAAAAATATCAAGCCATGCCACGTAGAACAATCAATGTCCATGTCAGCGATTTTCGATCAAAATTGATCGGATTAACTCAATTGGAATAAATATAAAAGATTTAGAACTGAATTGACACCAATTCAAAAGGTTTATGACTCAATTGGTACCAAAAAGAGTTTTAAGACTATAGTTTTAAGACTTTTTTGACACTTCTCCCCATGTGCCTGTGCACGATACAAATTTGACTCTTTATGAAATTTAAGCGTTCATAAAACTCTTTCAAAATATTTTTTTTTGCCGAATAATGGATTTTTTTTTTTAAGTTTCAATGGCTCTGGTTT
This sequence comes from Rhodomyrtus tomentosa, assembly GCA_028455895.1. Lineage (NCBI taxonomy): Eukaryota > Viridiplantae > Streptophyta > Magnoliopsida > Myrtales > Myrtaceae > Rhodomyrtus > Rhodomyrtus tomentosa. The sequence continues at coordinate 1,032,812 of JAPCWY010000011.1, read as the reverse complement.
TTTTTCCTCATAAACCTTTCTCATATTTTAAATTTAATCAAAGTTTGTTCGTTTACCGTCAACGTAAATTTGTCTTTTCAAGTGTTTCAAATTGAATTTTTTGTCTCGTGGATGCGTACCTCTTTTGGTAGTTTCAATAACCATACTTAAAACACGTACCATTTTAAATTCGCTTCGCATAATTAAAGTTAGATCACGAGGAAATAGCTTTCCACAAGTTAACTAGTTTCAACTTGAACCATTCCCGATATTAAAAAAAAAAAAAAACTGAACCATCCATCTTCGACGAAACTCCATGCATAAATTTAGTATTGTGTGTGAAAATCAATTATCGACGCAAATGGGAATTTGGCCAGAAAAGTGAGGCTCGGCTGAGAGATTGTCCAAAAAGAAAGAAAGAAAGAAAAAAACTAAAAGTAGTGGACAGATGAACAAGCAGTTAACCGATGCATCCAGTGGATTAATTAAGTGCATCGTCAATTACAACTCAAACAAATTTAGCAAGTCAAAGAGACGTCTTGATATGGAAATCTTGCGGTTACATTGATTTTTCACAAGGATCTCATCCCCTACTGACTATGTAAGTTGTTAGATCAAGAATCCTGTGCGATATATGCCAAAATAAATTCTAACTTGACGAGTGATTTACATCAACCACTTAAATTGGAAGGGAGAGCAAATTTTAAGAAGGTGGAATGGATTGCGAAGATTTTCTTTCCGAAATTCATGGTAAAACAATCTGAAAAACTGCCTATTTTAATATATATGTGTGTGTGTATTAATTATGGACCAAGTAATGCCAAGAAAGGGATGGCTTAGCTAAGAACGAAAAGTTAATTGCGGCATTTCAAGAGATGGGGCAAATATTAAATGGAATGTACCTCGAAAAAAAGAATTTTTAGTCAAGGAGCAAAAAAAATGGAGAGATACCCAAATTTTTTTGCAAATTCCCAAATTTGGCAGTAGTTGTTCTTAAATTGGGTTAAGAAATTTGCATTGTGAGAAGGAGGAGTTTGCCATTTATTGAAGGCAAAGTCTGGCACCTCAGCATTCTAAGTAAAGGAATTGTATTTACTCCAATTTGCCTTTTCCAGCCTATGGGCACTCCAAATATGGCAACAAGAGTACCCAGAATTCTAAAATTAGAAACAGCAGATTAGAAATAAAGTGTGGAGAGTCATCTTACCCCCTCACCAAAACTCGTCAACTCTTTTTGAAAACTAAATGACCAAAATTGGGAAAACCACACACCTCATCCTGCAACCCAAGGGTGATACTTTTTGCCTGCTTTTACTCCACACCCACTTTTGGCAACTCCCCAATTTGACCAATTTAGGCAGTCTCTTTAATTGATTTAATCTGCGTCGAGAAAAGGAAAAGAACTGTATTCCCAAATTTGACTCACCACATTCCAGACAAAAGCAAGTCCTCCTCCTCCTCCTCCTCCTCTCTCTTTTGGTTTCACACATCTCTAAATAAAGCAAGGAAATAAATGTAAGTCTCTCTTATTATGGCAATGGGCTATCTCATGTATGGCAATGCATTTACAATAAAGTGGAAATTCTGGGGATAGGGTGAAATAAAGATGTGGATCCACACGATATCAATATTTCATGAGGATTTCAAAAGCAGGGAAAACCAGGGTTGGGGCCCCACAGGAGAGACCTATTAAAAGCAAAACACTCAAAGTGGCAAAAGAGAGAAGCATGCACAACTCTATCTTAGTCTACAGAGCCATGCAAACTTGCCGGTTCTAGGCAAAATTGCCATTTGGTGCAAAACGCTCTTTCTCTCTCTTTCTTCCTTCACGCCCTTTTATTTTCTCCTCTTCCTCTGAATTTAGTACTTCCTCCTTTGCCATCTATAGCACAAGAACCCAGACATTAAAACCCAGTTTTTCTTCTTTTTGTGGTTTTGAAGGAACGGAAAAAGGGTTGCTTTTTTAAACAGCCCAGAAGGGAGAGATTTTGTTTCGGATCAGAGTTCAATTTTTTTTTGGTGGGTGGGTGGGGGTTTATTTTTCTGGGTTTTGATTTTGATCAATTGGGTTTTTCCTATCTTTTGTCTGAGAAGAGGAGAATGGGGAGAGGGAAGATTGAGATAAAGAGGATTGAGAATGCAAATAGCAGGCAAGTTACATTCTCCAAAAGGCGTTCTGGGTTGCTCAAGAAGGCTCAGGAACTCTCCATCCTCTGTGATGCTGAGGTTGCCGTCATAATCTTCTCCAATACTGGCAAGCTTTATGAGTTCTCCAGTTCTGGGTATGTGTTGTAAAGTTTTGATTTTTCTGCTTCTCCAAATCGATTGAGTTGCATGTTTCGATCTGTTTTGCCTGACCTTTTGTACGGACTTCCTGGTTTGCCTCTTTTATTTTATTTTATTTTATTTGGGGACATCGAATGGTCGTCTGGTGATTCGCTGCTCGTGTGCTTTTTGCTTGACGCAGATAGTGAATTTCTTTTTCTAAATATTTGCATGTTTTAAATCATGTCTCGCTTAACTGTGTTAATAAAATAAAAAATTCATTTCATTTCAGTCGTCCGAAGCGATGCGGGTTCTCCCGTGGGTTAAAAATTTAGGAACTTTGTAGCAGTAGTTTTCCGTGGGCTCTAGGGTTGTGGAACTTTGGGGGATTTTTTTGTATAAATTTTAGATGATGTTCACTGAGTAGTCCTCTGTATTTCCAGAAACTCTTGTGCCATATTTTACAAATTAGTGGTATTGGTCTTCCGTCCATTAATGTTGCTGTGTTCCTTTGCCGGTTAATGGTCAAATAATTGAACGCTGTAGTAAAATTTGGTAATCCTTTTCTCTTTCTAGGACTTTGCAGATTTTTTTTTTGGTGGAAACTTTGCAGTTGTTCTGCACATGCTAAATGGATCTTTGCCAATGATGCTAAATTTTATTGTTCTATTTCTCGCCAACGCAGAGGCACTTGTATTCTCAAGTTCATCAGGAGTCTTGTTTCATGTTTTGCATGCCCTGTTTCAATATAGAACAATTCAAGATCTCTGGTAGGTGTTGATATTGGTTGTAATTGCCTTTTGTCGACGTTATAGATATTTATTCTCAAATTTTATTATTTAACAACTTTCCTTACCTTGAAGGTGTCGCCTGTTTGTCTCTTGCCCTTTTCTGGAACTGACTTAAGCTTGGTCTCATTGCCAATTAATTACGAAAATCAAAGAGGAATCTGCAAAGTGAAATTTTCGTAACAGAATAGTGGTGAGGGATTGACCTGATAGTCAAGAGGCGCAAGGTTTAGCCTCTCAACTTTGCACCTCCCCATTCTCACCTAGTGTGGAGGGAGGGGTTGGCTTACACATCTTGATAGTTTTATCAGCCCGAGGACCTATGCTGGTATGGTTTACCAGGGAGAGGGTTTCTCATGCCTTGAAGTTAAGAATTAACATCAACACACTTTTGTAGAAAATAGCCTAGAAAATGGAAACTTTGGTACAAGATCAAAAATGTTCTGTGCTAAAAGTCACTCTGGAGATTTTTGAAGTGTGTATGACTTTATTGAACCCAAACGAACATCGAAGCTATGTGATTCAGTTAGCATGTAATCAATATATGAGTCACTTTGTTACCTGAAGCCAATTTACAGCTTCACCATCAACTCATTCAATTCCAATAAGCAGATTGGTTTCTCACTTAGAGGTGGGATTGTTTACTTATTGATGTACTCCAACAATTAATGTATTCAAACTATCCTGTTACTTTATTGACCGTGTTTTTCATGATTTTTCCACTTGTATCTTGTGTTGCAGAATGAAACAGATACTATCAAGATACAACAGGTGTCAAGAATCTCCAGAGTCTACTGTTGTAGAATACAAGCCAGAGACTACGGTATCATTCTTATCGCTGCTAATCTTGGTTTACTTATCTGGTCTTTTTCATTGTTTTTAAAGCCAAACAGGATCCATTGAATGCATTATCCTTGCAAAGAGTTGCCAGATTAAATTTTTCTTTAAATGAGTGCATTTTGTCACGTATTAAATTACAAGAGAGATTTCCTCTAGCATCCCTCCCATTTAGACTGTACTTACATAATCAAATCTACTTATCTGACTCTACATTGTTTTGCCTGAAGAAAGAAGATGATAAGGTGGTAGACAGCCTAAAAAATGAGATCGCAGATCTGCAGATGAGACAATTGTGAGTGTTTTTTTTATTCTCCTCCATTGTTTCCTATCAGTTCCTTTCTCTAGTCAATAACTAATTGTTCATTTCTTGTAACTGATAGAAGGCTACTGGGCAAGGACTTGAATGGCCTGAGCATAAAGGAATTGCAGCACCTGGAACAGCAATTGAGTGGGGCTTTATCATCTGTCAAGGAAAGAAAGGTTTTCATAGAATCAATCTTCTTTTATCCTTTCCTTTTCCTTACATTCTAAGCTCATTATGGGAAGCAAAATATAAACTGAAATCTACGTTCTGGGTTCTGGATTGCTTTTTCTTTGGTTGCCTTAACGTAATTTGTACTATTTCAGGAGCAGTGGCTTCTGGAGCAGCTGGAGCGATCAAGATTACAGGTATGCTATATAATTTATGGAAAGACCAATGGCTAATTCAGAATGAAAATCCCAAAAAGTTGTAACTGGGTACTTATCATGGTATAGAGAGAGAATTTGAAAATTATACTTGTTCAAACGAGAAGCACAGAAACGCTACAAACTTTTCCCCCTTTCGAGCAATCTGATGCAGAGCTTCGTGACCAGAGTCTACTATTGATTCGCGTGCTTTTCTTCTTGGGGTTTGAGTTACTAATTAGTATCGTTGCATGTAGCACACCTTCTTGTTGGCTCATAACCGCAAAGTTTTAACTTTATCTGCTGCTGGCCACATAGTTCTTACCCGCTACTAACTAGCTTGATCTCTTCTTTTCAGGAGCAGAGGGCTATGCTGGAGAACGAAACCCTACGCAGACAGGCAAATATGCTCCTCCCATCTTTTTCGTCCCCATAATCCTCATATAACCTCTTGTGCTTGAGAATTGAGATTCTCTTTTGGATTTCATGTTGCAGGTTGACGAGCTTAGAGGTTTCCTTCCATCTACCCATCCTCTTGAATATCAGCCAGAGAAAAGGAGGAAAGCCCTCAACAACTCTAGTTCTGGAAGTCCTGATAAGGCCTGCATTCACACAGCTGAAAACATAGATTCTGACACAACCTTATATCTAGGGTACGGAATTTCTCTATCCTGGAACATCATTGATTACTTTTGCATAGTTTCAGTTTCAGTTTTGTAGTTTGGCAAAAGAACATGGTAAACCACTAAGGATATTCACTGAATAAAATGTTCGGTATGGAATCATGAGCAGGGTTGGCAACATGAGACAAAACCTGACCTTCCCGAAACACAAAATACCGAGAGAAATCCCTTCGGCACAACACTGCTGTTTTTAATCCGAATATTGACATGAGTTTGACACTCTTTTTAGGTGCTTGATAGTTTAATTCACTAGTAGTCGTTGCAGCTACATCTAGATGTTGATTTATATTTGAGCCGAAGCTTTTTCTTTTGTTGTTCAGGCTGCCATTTGATGTCTACCAGAAAAGGAGCGCGTCCGACAAAGAGAACTACAACAGCAAAGAGAGTCAAAAGGGCCTGCCCTGAGTTACCTTTCGGATTGTTTTCCTTCCTTCAGTAGGAACTGTGGTATCTTAGATGGATGTCAAAACAGCTAATGAGATTGATGCATCGTTTTAGGAGCTAAGAAAAAGTTAAGGTCTCAGTTTTACTCCTCCCTCATTTACAAAAGGGAGACGACAATTTCTGCTCAGGATGTTCGGAAGGCTAGGCATTTGCCAATCTGTTTTCCGAGAGGTGGCCTTGGGAAACTGCAGATTGGAGGCTTTCTTTTGGGGCCAAAATTTAAGTTTGTGTAGTAGCCAATTTTTCCTCCAGTGGCTTGAGATCATTTTCCATCATCAGCTGTGTTTGAAGTCTGATAATAGTGTCTTGGCAAGTGGAAGATCAAATGACTATTTGCTACCTCTGGACCGAAAAAGTAAATAAACAAACAAATCGTGCTTCGTTCTGATGAAGAAGATAACACTTTGAGAACAATTCAATCGGAATTACAAACAAATGTATGTACAACTGAGATCTAATGAACACAAAAGTATTGCGGTGTGCCCCATCTGGCCGCCCTAATGCTTTCCTGGTCTTAAGCAATCAATCACTTGATTTCTGCTTGCCAACACCTCAGAGAAGAGACCATCCACCTCCTTGCTCAATCCCTCCAACATCCTCTCTAATCCTTCCAATCTCATTTTCAATTCCCCAGCTTCATTACTGCCTTTCCCATCTTCCATTGCAGCAACAAGGCAAGCCACTGAATCATTAATCTCCCGAACCTCTTTCAAGACGCTCCCTTTCTCCAGCAATTCTTCATGAAATCCTGATTCCAAATTGACCAAGGAAGAGTTGAGAAGCTTGGTGACTCCTGTTCTCATCCCCAGGTATGGTTTTGCATCTCCAGTGAGCGCAGAAAGCAAAATCCCACAAACCCAAGATTCAACACCTTTCATAAAAATCAAAGCTCTGTGAACTAACAGGTTCTTCCCAGAACAAGCCCTTTCTGGGTCACCATCTTCCTTTGTTGCTTCCACTTTGAGATCCTTGATCAAAGCTTCTTCTGGCTCAAGGGCCTTCAAACGCTTCAAGGCGTGAGACGGCGAAGCATCGGCGAAGCTCAAAACATGGGAGAGACAGACTCTGGCTTGGCCCAGACGAGAAATACTGGAGCTGATCAGATTCATGTGCTCCAGCAAATTCAAGCTGTAACCCAGATAAGACTCCGCAGCGTCAGCTTCCCACTTGCTCATGGGGTGGTCCAATCCCACCACCAGCTCCGAAAAGCCCCTGTTCATGTGAGGCAAGAGCTCAAAGCATCGGCGAATCCAAGAGAAGGGGATGGACTCCGACGCGGGTGTTGGATTCAAGAACATGCTCTTGAAGCGGCTGGAGACATCGGACTCGAACGATTCCAGGAGCGAGGCGTGACCTTCCATCTTGGAACGGAATTTGGTAAATCTTGCCAACACAAGAATCATCCCTTTCTCGCTAATTTCAGGCGCAGGACACAACAGAGGAGGAGGAAGAAGAGGAACGTTAGGTTTGACCGGTGTGGTTTTGAACTTTCGATCACCAATTGCCTCGTTGCGGTGCGTCTGGTTCATAAATAATAAATATAGGGAGAAGGAAAGAGCTAATGGGGTTGCGTGCATGTCGGGTTTCTTGCTGGATCAACAACTCGGAAAGAAAAACACTGATTTGACTTTTTCCAAGAAACCAGCGACGGCTGCCCGGGGACGATTGGCACTCCGCACCACGTTTCTCAAGTGGTGGCAAGTGTGGGGCATTCGGGCTGCGGCGGTCAAAGTCAGACGGAGTTATCCTTTCATCGCCCCTGCGAGTCGTCGAATGAACATCAGAATCAGATCAAGCGCGGCGTTTCTTGGTCCCCCCACCCCCCAACCCAAAAAAAAAAAAAAAAACCCAGAAAGAGGAACAGCTCCAAGCGTTGTGTCATCCTGTACGCCTTCGAGCGACTCGTTTTTCATGCCCTGACCAAGAACCGAAAAGAGCCGCGTGCCTGAAAATCGTGGGCCGGTCAATCCTTTCTCATGCTGCTTCTCTGCTGGTCTGATGGCATTGCGTCATCTGTTTGTCCATCCACAATTAGATGCTTTAAGCCATAGAGCTGCAAAAAGCATCGAGTTTAGAAACACCAAATGGAGTTGAGCTGCTTGAACTCGCCGGGTCGACTTGAGCTAACAAGACTAATTAAGAGTATATTGTTTCTAGCCCCTTGCCATTAAGCGTGCTCCGCATACTCCGTCTATGTTCGTTCATGTTCTATAGTTTCACTCAACTTGATCGGCTACGTGATTCCAATATGACTTAATCTGAAATGTAACTAGCACTCATATTTTGTTCATGGCTGAGTTGAGCTATTATGAGATAATCCCGAATCATTATCTCGAATTCATTCATCCATGCCCCTTATGGGGATAATCTCGAATCATTAAGAGATGTAACTGAAAGTTCTTATGTATTCTCTTCCCACCCAAAAAAAAAAAAAGAAAAAAGAAAGAAAAAGAAGAAGAAGGCAGGACAGGACGCCTAGACAATAAAACAAAAATAAAGCCACAAAGGATAATCTTATTGTATCTATAACAGCTGTGTTCATAATTTTTGTGGGGATGGTCAGCAATGGGTGTCTGTTGCAATTGCAAATCACTTAAATGGGCCATTCATGGCTTAGTAAAAGTCCACTTTTTGTTGTGGTGAGGCTCGATCCAATTATCTGAGGGTAATCAAAGCCCACAACCGGAGGCCCGACCCAATAAGTAAAGAAGGATCAGCTTTTGTTTCGTCCTTCTTGAACTCTAGTTGATTGAATTTTCTTCGCCGAATATATCCTCGTCCTTTTGTTCTTTGTTCTTGTTAGTACGTCTTAATCACGTCACCTTCCATAAGCATCGGATGTGCATAAAGTAGACTCTAAAATTTTTGTCCTCGAATTCGCCGAGAACACCGAGAACAACGAAAACTATATCCGATGTCGCGAAAGTTGTCCTTTTGCTGAACCGTCTTGCATTATTCTGAACAAGAACAGTCCAGGGGGGACAACCTAAAATGATGCAATGCCAAGGCTGTGGAGGTTCAAGACAAAAGCAAAGGTAGAATGTATGCTGTCTGCAAATTGGTGCTCAATGTGGACGAGGAACATAATTATTGTGCGTACTTCCTTCACATGGCGTCTGATAGTTTTCTGTAAGAATTCGAAGATTCGGCACAGACACAAGATACTTCAGATAAGCCAAAAGAGGAGGCCGGTGGAAGAGAGAGAGAGACAGAGAGAGGGGGGGGGGGGGGGGGGGGGGGGGGGGGGGAATCTCGTCTCCTACTGAACTCGTCACCTTCCATGGAAATAGTATTTCAAAAACAACAGTTTAGTGATGATATTGGATTTAATATGATGATTGCACCGTCGTCCAAACGCTATGGTCCCCTCCACAACCCTTCTCGTGGGTGCCTTGGGTCCCCCCAATCCGAAGCACCCAACTAAGGAAGGTTTGAATATAACACATTTTTAATGGAAAAATGCATCTCGTACAGCATTATTATTGATTATTTCTAACCGTAAATCCACACACCATTGCCGTGTGTTTTGCATAAACCACTTATTAATTAAAAAATCGTGAAATCAGAAATAATGATAGTATCGTCAAATTATCAGGGCATTATCTTCCTTTCTGACGAGTATGAACACTCGTTTTCGCTTGATAAAATAATTTCGATAATTTTTTATAAAAAAAAGAAAACGAAAAATTTATTTTTTTTGTATAATAAAAGAACTCGAGGATTTGCGTACAACTTTTTTAAAATTTACATTCAAAATGTAAAAAAAAAATTTCATAAAAATATAAATCTTCGTTCTACTTGATGATACTTTATGTATCTCTATTAATCCAAATTAGTTGAGAGAAAATTGACCCATGAACTTTTCTTCTATACCTTGCATTTTTTCTAGTTCAAATATGACTTGTTTCCTCAAGTCCGCAAAATATACGTAATAAATTGATATTCTTAACGATTTTCTTAAAGAACAGCAAAAAAATAAAAACAGATCCCGCATATCATTTTTCACACGTGTTTTTCTAGGCATTGTCATAAACCATTGCATTCACAACAATACTATGCTTTTTCTAATCTTTTTCAACATTTTATAACATTTTCTGTCGTCAAATATAATTCTTATTAGTTTTGAATTTCTCTTTACGGAAAAGAATTTATTGTACTAATTCATTGTTTGGAAAGTATTTCAATGCGTCTAACCTAGCAATTTCTAAAGAATTTTTTTATCACTTCATTTATTTTTAAGACTCTAAAAACCAATTTTTACGCGGCATTATTTTCCCATTTTTTTGTCATATAGGTCCCAATTATCTACTTCCTTTAATTTTTCTCTCAACTTTTTTTTTGGGTAATATCGGCGGCCAATCCTTTTTTTTTCCTGTGAAATGTTACAACACTAAAATAAGCATTGTACGACAGTTATGCACCGTTGTCAGTTGCTTATTCCTTTATCGAACAAAATTTAGTAACCATTATGATTGAGGTTGGTAGTTCTAAAAAGAGTCTGTAAATTTAAAAAAGTTGGTATGCAAGACAACGGTGGCTAAAGTAATCGAAAATAAAGATTCGTATATTAATGTAAAAATTGGTAAATTCGAGTTCGGTATTTTCTATCGTATTTTTTATCACTTAATCAATTAAGTCATTCTTACTTATCAAAATAACTGCTTTTTGACTTATACCAATCGGTTAAGTTGAGAGTATTTAGTGGTAATCCAACCGTTTAATGATATCTGATGGTGAAAAGTTATCAAACAACCGCTACCTAGTTTTACTGGTATAACCGGTGGGAGCAAAAGAAAGTAACAAAAGGAAGCCCAAGAATAACACTTATGCCATTGATTTCACTCCATCATTTCACATGGTGACACAGTTACCATGTTCAGTAATAAGTCGTCTATTATCTTTGTAAGCATCATTGAATCAACCAAATGAAAGCACATACAAAATGAGCAGCATGTGTTTCCATATGACCAAACACTATCTACATTGGAGTCACATGGCACAACATGATTCCGAGATTAGAAAAATCTCAATTGCATGGACATTAGTACTTAAATCTAATCGAGCTCACTCTGGTTGTTGAGACTTTCCCGTTCAATCAGCATTGCCATCTTCTCTTTCATCCGATCTTCTATATATACATCTAATTCGAATCCAATTCAGCATACTAGAATCACCATTGAACTCCCTCTCTCTAGTGGCTCAAAAAGGCCAGAAGCTGAGAGCAAAAAGAATGGAGAGAAACCCGAAAACCCCATCTCTTCTTCTTTTCTTTTTATGTATCTTGCTGTCCCTAGCTCAAATCCAGGGAAGGAAGCAAGGAGACGTTCTTGATTCTCTATACAAAGCGAAGTCAGCGAAGTCTGGGATTGACACGAGCCTTTTTCGGGCAAGCGATGACCATGAAATGCTCAGCTCTAGGATTTATGGTCAAGAACGACTGAGAGAGAAAGATTGGATCAAAATGTTGCCTGGACAACCCCCGGTCAAATTCGATCACTATGGCGGTTATGTCACTGTGGACGAGTCGGCCGGCCGAGCATACTATTATTATTTTGCCGAAGCAGGGCGAAATAAGGACTCGATGCCACTTCTTCTATGGCTTAACGGAGGTGTGTGCGCTTTAGCTTTCCCAATTCCGCTTGGTCTCCAGCTTCATTTTTCAGCTTTAGAAAGCAATGCAAAGTTTTCTTCTCTTTCTATGCAAGTACATTATTCTCTTTACTCAAGAATTTATCACGGGTTTTATTAGTCAACATATAGAGTTGCACGGTTGCTGCGGGGTCATATTAGGCTGACATGATTTTTTTTTTTGGTGGTCAGAAGCTGACATGGAACATGATCAATTGATAAAAGTACCCAACGCTACAATTAAATACTGAATATAACTTTGTCACAATATCTGAGCATATCTCTAATTGTTGGGAGCTGTCGCAATGATATATATCTTTCATATTTTCACGTCTCATGGACGGTCAAAGTATATTAATACAAATTGTTGTCATGGTTTGCCACTAATTTGCCTTATTCGATACTCTTGTCATTTCAACATTGGAATGGATTACCGGTGACATGAAATGTGGTAGACTTAAATTGGTTGGATGAATATGCCGCATCCTTCTAATTTTCTACATACATATACAAGCATAGATGAGCTATCGATATCAATTCTTTGCTTATCTACGTATGTCTTACGTTGTAAATAATCTCAAGATTATTCCCCGGTGCGTTGGAGTAAGTAACTTAACTATTTACGTGCTGTTTTTTCAGGTCCCGGTTGCTCATCCCTCGCCTATGGAGCAATGCAGGAACTTGGACCGTTCCGAGTCCACAGCGACGGGAAGACTCTTTATGAAAATAAATTTGCATGGAATACTGGTAAAGTATCTAAAAAATACAGTTAGTCTCTGCAAAAGTATCTCATCTCGCCTCTTCTTCTCGCTGACACGGCGGAGTAATGATTTGTTTTGCGAGGCCAGCTGCGAACGTGTTGTTCCTAGAGTCTCCGGCCGGCGTTGGTTTTTCCTATTCTAACAGGACGTCAGATTATCAAAAGAACGGAGACAGCAAAACAGCGGCGGACAATTATGTGTTCTTGCTAAATTGGCTGGAGAGGTTTCCGGAGTACAAGAACCGGGATTTCTACATTTCAGGCGAGAGCTACGCGGGCCATTACGTGCCTCAGCTCGCTCATACCATCCTAACCCACAACAAGAAGGCAAATAAGACCCTTATCAACCTCAAAGGGATTATAGTAAGTCGTTTTCACGAACTGCATCATCTCTCATCCGTATCGAATCTCGAACGATGCGTGTTTAACGTCTAGATACATTCACAACTGGAAATGCTTAAAGCTTTCGCGTGGTTTTGTGTTGGCCGTTTGGGTTATAGTGAATGATTTAAAGCTGGAATTCATCATGCACGTCTTGGCTATTAATTTATTTTCTAAATTGAATCTCATCGACGTGAAGGAAAATCTCTTTAGCTGTCGTAATGAGTGGAACGAGTGTCTTCGTTGGTTGTCTTCATCATTGGAGTTTTGCTAGCTGCTACTCAAGTGTTCCTTTCGCTGCAATGGATTTAGAATAAACAGCCGAGCATGTGCTTATTGTTTAACCATTATTGATTAGCAACAAGCCAACCTATCACAAGATACGTTGCGCCCATTGCAGCTAAAAATCGATTTTTGCGTTATGATTTATCATTGTGCGGCCTAGAGGAGCCCACATCCACATGACCCATGACATCCGTTAGATCATTGCGCATAGGCAGACCGATCCAAAGAAAAGAGGATTGATTTTGACAGAGAACGTAATCGGACTAATCTGCAGATTGGAAACGCAGTAATTAACGACGAGACGGACCAGAGAGGGATGTACGAGTACTTCGCTACGCATGCATTGATATCGGATGAAACGGGGGATGCAATTCAAAAGTACTGCGACTTCTCACCAAATGCCACGAGTCAAGGAAGCAGGTGCAATTTGGCCCAGCAGGACGTGGCTAACAATGTTTTTCCTCTTGACATTTACAACATCTACGCCCCTCTGTGCTTTTCTTCCAACCTCACTACTTATCCCAAGAAGACCAACGTGAGCTCAAATCCATTTGCTTTCTCTTTTCCCTCAAACTTTTGCACTTTTGTACAGACAATTTGGAAAAACCTCAACTCAAATTTACGTTGGTCATCCATTTTCGGGTTTCACAGATCATGGATTTAGACCCGTGTGGCGACTACTACGTGAATGCGTACATGAATAGAGAAGATGTGCAAGAGGCGCTTCATGCGAACGTGACAAAGCTCGATCACGACTGGAGTGGGTGCAGCAGTGTTATCCGTACCTGGGGAGATAGCCCTTACACCGTCCTCCCTCTCCTCCAAGAATTCATGTCCAATGGACTCCGAGTTTGGGTGTTCAGGTGAAAAGAACAACAAGTACTCGGTGCGGTCATTGAAGTGGGGGTATGTCTAACGAGTATTTGAAATATGCAGCGGCGATACGGACGGAAGAGTGCCAGTGACTTCGACCCGGGGATCTCTTAGGAAGATGAGCCTCCCAACGAAGAGTCCATGGCGTCCTTGGTTCATTGGGGGCGAGGTGAGGCGGCTCATTTGTTTCGATGCCCGTTCTAGTTACATATACTGGATTGTTTTCTTTCGGTGGATCTCCTCGTTCTATAGGGTAAACCAACTCAGTTTGAAAAGTAATCCGCACCGTCTTTGACGCACGTAGGTCGGAGGGTACGTTCAAGTGTACGAGGGAGACTTGACGTTTGCGACGGTACGAGGAGCGGGGCATCAAGTGCCGAGCTATCAGCCCATCAGAGCTCTCTCTCTCATCTCCCACTTCCTTGCTGGCTCCCCACTCCCATCTAAATAGGCCCTTCAAGTGTTTGAAGATGATGAATTAATGGTCGGGGACAGTTGTAGCTGTCCAGTTGTTTAGGAACTGAACAACTTGCTAACTTCTCTTTTTTATAAAAGAAATTGGCCTGTGAAAGCAGGGGAAATTGGCGAAGAGACCGAAACACGAAGAACGAAATGAAATTGTTCGTTGTTTAGGGCTTCGACAAGAGAGTGGTTATATTGCATTAGCAACGATTACGTGTCAAGAGTACTTGTTTTGTCTTTGTTTTCATCAATGAGTATTATCTAGACTAATTTTACCTACATGCCTTATCGACAAAAAGCACATCAAGAAGAATTTGTGGAGCTCACAACGAGAGCCTCTCTAATAAGCCACCGGCGTACAAATACACATACTTGTCAATTGGGCACATCGTTGACAATTCGAACACTACGAGTCTTAGTGAGTTAAGAAAGGCTTAGCGTGAGCTCTCTCGTGGAAACGAACAACAAAGAAGCAACGGTGGTCCGATTGAAACGAAGGCTTAATTTCAGAACTGTTTGGTGGTCTTGGGGATGGATGATGTTTCAATTACAGTAGATATTACGTCAAACAAGCGTATTAACTTGGTTTGTGTAGATGAAGACGGCGTGTTACCTTCGTGCACGCACCAAATACTTTTCAGAAAAAGGACTTCAATAGTGGGAGGAAAGTTTAAAGCAAATTAACTCCCTCAACCACCACCCTTGAATATGCTTAGGAGACTCCAATGAAGAATGGCTGAACATTACAGGGTTGACCGCGTTTCAGCACTACCTTAATGATTGTTCTTTGATGGATACATAGAATGCAAGGGCTATACAATTACTTGGGCAAATAACCGAGAAGGTGATGCCCACGTGAAGGAAAGATTAGAATGGGCCTTGAGCAATATCGAGTAGTATCGAGTCTCATTTCCAAATGATACGTAATTATATTATTGTGGCCCTCATGATCGATGGGCTTATTAGGCATTCCATCCATCCGGCTTCATGGATTAATTGAATCTTCATGACCTGGTTTTGGTCATTAGCCTCTTTATATTTGTGCCCACGTTTTTGGCCGAGTGTCGAATAACAGGGATAATTGAATAGAAAAGTTGCTAATATCGAAAAAAGGCTTACCTTATTTCTACGACTCTCTTCGGACTGGTGATCTGATGAAAATAATTTCAAGATCACTTATCCAAAACCACGAATGGAAATGGTGAAAGTGCAAACGTCACACGTCATGAAATACACGACAATTCTTATTAATAAATAAATGGGCCCAATTCCAAAACAAAAAAAAAAAAACACCAACTTTAGGTCCAGTCCCAAATTTGACCCAAAATTTATTTTGTTTAAAAAAAAAAAACCAACTTTCACTCATATCCCAAATCTGCTTCCGTTAACTCAACATCACCCATACCGTTAATGATCCAACATGGCCTTCCACGTCAGCAATTTGTCTACCTAAAAAAGCCCATGTGGATTTAAAGGCAAAACTACATGTTTGCAAGGTCTTCACGTCTTCATCTTTTTAGGCTGCGTTTGACATGAGTCCCATAGTATGTGGATTATGACTATGGTCTTTTAGTTAATGTTTGTAGGGATTAATGAATGTAGTTTATGGCTATCTCCAGAAGCAGAGCATCAAAATTGTGCAAGAGAGATATATATATTTCCAGAAGGCTATGATGTGTACTTTTAAAGCTAATTTTGACCGACAATGGCAAATTTGAAAATGGAGTGCCCTAAAGATTATGAATACTTCATGAGGCAAGGCCCTAGACACTTCTGTAAGGCTTTCATTAAGACAGGTACCAAGTATGACGCGGTTGAGAATAATTTAAGTGAGACCTTTAATAGTTATATATGCATACCGAGAAAAACTATTCTTGAGATGCTTGAAGTACGAGCTATGTTGATGGAGAGGATGACGGAGAAAAGTCAGTTAATGGTTTATTGAACGGATCCAATTTGCCCAAGGATTAGAATGAAGTTGGAGAAGACAAAATTGGAGTCCAGAAAGTGTCTTGCTAGAGCATCTTTTGATAATAAATTTGAGGTAGAAGGGGATAGAGATAGATACATTGGTAGTTGACTTGGCTGGGACAACCTGTGCTTGCAGGAAATGAGATATTTCATATCTGAAGCTACTGGGAATTCCTACCTATGGGTAATCTCTATCTAAAGTATTGTTTGTGTCTCGAAAGGAAAAGCAAGCTCATATTTTCATTATTTTTATTGCAGATGCCCGGTAGTGATAGAGTTATTGACATTGGAGGTCCATCAATTTGTAATAGAAAAACAAAAGCCAGGAATATTGTTGAAGTTTCACTAGGCCAATCGTCCATGGATATACCGAAGCCTCCACACACTCAAGAATCTAGTATTGGTGGTTGAATATGAAATTGTGGACCAGAACCGTGCAGTGCCCGTTATTAGATTTTGAGCTGCATGACTAAAAACTGCTAGTTTTGTTGTCTGTGGGTGGATTATGTGTATGTGCATTTGGCTATGGAGTTTTGAATTTGGGATGTTTTGGCTATGCACGATATGTTTGGCTAGTTTGGAAACTTGCCAAAAAGAGGCCGCACATGAATTTGGTGGTTCTATTAAGTATGGATGTTACTTTTCCAACTTTTTTCGAGAGCATGGTGGATGATGCTCTGAGACTTTAGACCTTATTTAGATGCTAAAACTTCTACTGTGCGATTTGCTGGAAAAGGAAGAGGATAGCAAGGCAAGGTTGGATTCAAAGATACTGTTTCTGAAGCTGCAACTTTTAAGGAAAGTAAAGCCAACAGCCATGATACATGTTTGCTTTGCGGGGGAAGATTTTGAGTTAAGAGGATTTCTAACTCTTGTTCCTGCACAAACCATTTTAAGTTTTTACAAGGAAGCATTCTTTTGGAAGTGAAGGGCATAAGGAATGTCACGCCCCGACTCTCGAGTCCGTGACATCTCTTGCCCAATCGCCACGAGGTTGTAGAAATAGCGTCCTAGGCACGCTATCGACCTAACACTTATTTAAGCATGCGGAAACGTGTCAACTCCCTGACAATAAAAACAACAAACAGGAATAGCATAGTATGAGTCAAATACCACAAATAAATTTTAATCCTATCGACCTTACTTCCGTACAAAAACAACCCCATACTTCGGAGTGACTAGACAAGACCTTTGCAGGTGTACCTAATCAAGTAATACTAACTTCTCATCTTACTTCAGATGACTAATCCAAAAGCCAAACCTTGGCATCCACGAGGCTTCGTCACTTGGGACCTGAAAATATTATCCCACGACGGGGTGAGAATAAATCTCAGTGAATCAAGCCTAAGCTCGGTTAGGAAACTGATTCACCC
Organism: Rhodomyrtus tomentosa; assembly: GCA_028455895.1. Taxonomy (NCBI): domain Eukaryota; kingdom Viridiplantae; phylum Streptophyta; class Magnoliopsida; order Myrtales; family Myrtaceae; genus Rhodomyrtus; species Rhodomyrtus tomentosa. The sequence continues at coordinate 1,015,414 of JAPCWY010000011.1, read as the reverse complement.
GGACATCCTAACGGAAGTCTCACTCAACAAGCAAATAATACCAAAATACAGAGATATATAACAACAATTCACATGTGTACTTGTCAACCTCAACCACACATAATGCAATGCTTGACTCGACTAACAACCAAAACAGTCGATCACTCAACAAGCATTTCATCCACAAGTACACACTGGACATCACACAAGTCCAATTATTAACGATGATCGTGCCCACGGCACATGAGAGGATCTACGCGAAAAGAATGCGTGATTCGACTCCCGCAAATAACGCGATCCAGCACCTCAGTGCAATCGAGCGTTCTACCGGCAGAACCGGGCTACGTTCCTTTTCTCTCGGCAACGGCTACTACAAGAGGTGTCTCCGGTGCGACTGGCACGGCACCAGCAAGTAGGCATCCCTAAACGGGGCGTCGGTCCTTCACAAGCTGCGACCGGCATCCGACAATCCCTTAAAATCGTGCGTACCATACGAGGCATGAATTATCGTGCTTCTGGCAAGTCGTGTGGTTCTATACAACTGGTATAGTACGAACTTGTCAAGAAAAGCATCATCGTTCCATCATATGACCACACAGAACACACTCAGCAATCAACCCATTTCATTATCTTTAGTTAAAGCCGGATGCTCACTCACGCATGTACAAAATCAGCCAAAGGCCATTTTCATGCTAAAACATGTCTTTTGATTTCTCACACGGCCATATGCATATGCAGTCTAACTTTAGACACTGCAATCACAAACGGGCTATCGAGCCCTAAACAGACAGTCAAACAAGCAACTCAGTGAAGCGATTAAATCAACAAGAATACCAAGCGATCACGAGCAGTCAAAACCTATTAGGTCACAAAAAGCTCAATTCGTACAATAATATTTTATTATCCAAATTAATCGATTTAAGGCGTCGATTGCTCGTTCGTCTATAATCTGTCGCTCGCTCGCGATCAAGCACAATCAATCACTCAATTTCAACAAATCCCAATTAGCCACAAACAGTAAAATCCACCAATTAACCTAATCGATCGGCCATTTAACTTAATCACAATTTCTATCTAAACCGGCCTCAATCGCGTAACTAAATTCCTTAATTGCCTAAACAACTAATCCTAGGTGCAATTAGCGCCCTAACCAAGGATTAGGGTCAACTCACAAATTAAGTCGACTCCGGCGGTCCCAACGGCCACGGCGACGGCGACAACGACGAACAGCGACAACGGACCATGAACTACAATCGTCGAATAATGGCCCAAAATTCTCGGCCACGGCCTGAACTCTTCTAGACCAAATGGCCCATGGGCTCGGCCACTGACTCGGTCCGGCCCAGGCCACAACGGGACACGGTCCACGCGGACCGGCCCGAAACAGGGCAGGGCAGGGCAGGGGATGGCGTTGGTGAAAAATGGCTGGAATGGCGATCGGCGGACGGCGGCCGGCTCGGAGGTGGACGGTGGAAGTATCAAGGGGTCGGCAAGAGTCGATCGGGACCGGTGGCCGTGGCGGAGGGCGGTCGAAGGCGGCGGATTGGCGGCCGAATAGAACCGGCCGAGGGTGTGTTTGGGGCGCTGAGAAACAGGGTGCCAGTTGGAGGGGATTTCCGGCCCCACGCACGGCGACCGGCGGCCAGGAGCTCGAGGAAGATAGAATAAGGTCTTGGGGGTTCGTGGGTGGCGGCGGTGTGAGGTGGCGTCGTCGAAAACGGCCGAATTGAAGAAAAATCCAACCGGTCCCCAAAACAGGGCACCGGCGGTTTCGAGGTCGATTGCGGCGGCTCCGGCGGGCAATCGACGGCGGGGCTGGGTCGAAGACGTCGAGGGGAGGTAGGGGAACGTCGAAGGGGTGGTGGGTGGCGGCAGTGCCAGCCGGAAACGGCCGGAGGAGGCAAAATGGGTCTCGGTTTAACAGGGCCGAAACAGGGGCTGTGGTTCCGAGGCTAAATCGCGGTCGTCCGGCAGCTGACGACGACAGCGGAAGGTCCGGGAGCGACGACGACGAAGGGCTAAGGGTCGTGGCGGTCGGTGGCGGGTGGTGGCGGCGCAAATCGCCGGCGGTAGGAGGAGTTCAGTCGTGGAGGGGTATACCGAGAGAGAGAGAGAGAGAGAGAGAGGGAGGGGGGGGAGGTACATGAGAGAGAGTGAGGGGGGGGCACCGGGGTTTTTTTTTTTTTAGAGGTAATTCGGTAAATTCACAGGCTAGGGCTCGGTCGAGATTAGGCTCGGGCGCGAGGATTGAAATCTTAATTTGCGCCGACTAAGAATTTCGAAACCTAATCTAAACTGATTGAAACTCTAGAATTCGTCTAATTATCGTCTCTTCAGTCCTTGCGATCCAAAGTTTTTCCATCGACTGAAATTCGATGTACATTTCTTAAATTGCTTTCAGTCACCTTGCCAAAGGTGAATTTCCCAGACGTCACAAGGAAAAAGTGCACGTATTGAAAGAACTCTCACTATAGGGAAAGTGCTTGTTGGTGTGGTTAAAATCAATAACAAAACGGTAAAATAACTCAAAGAATACATGTTTTAATCTCAGATACCAACAATTGACATACTTGCCATGACATTATTAGAGCGTTCTACATTTCAATTATGAAACAAGTCTATTTAACAAACATATCCAGACAATATGTTCTTGTCCAAGTTCCTGCCAATTCATACACACAGTATGAGTTGATTGGAGGCCGAGAATGAGCGACAATCAAGCGCGAGATAAACTATTGAGAGAACTTCCCCAGTTGCATAGATCATGGAGAAGATGAAGAAATGAAGACCTTGCAAACGTGTAGTTTTGTCTTTAAATCCACGTGAATTTTTTGAGGTGGCTAAATTACTTACGTGGAAAGTCCATGTTGGATTACTAAAGGTAAGGATGGATGTAGAGTTACTGGGGCCAGATTTGGGATATGAGTGAAAGTTGATGATTTTTTTTTTAAACAAAATAAAGTTCGGGCCAGATTTGGGACTAAACCAAAGTTGGTGCTTTTTTTATATTTATGGAATTGAGCCTAAATAAATGATATTTCATTCTACTACTAGTATCATGTACAATCTTTTTATTAGGTTGCGTCTGGCAGTCGAGATAAAATGCAAGATAAGATAAGATTTAGAGCGGCATTATTTTCACTCCCATTTTGACTAAGACACTTATCTTTTCAATCAATAGACCGAAATACCTTTCTCTTTCTTCAAATTATTATTTTTTTTTACCAACCTAACAAACAAAACTGCCTTTATTTCTATTTTTTTTCCTTTTAAATATCAAATTACACCCAATAAAATTTCATTTTTTAATGCATCATATGACCACTTTTCCTAAAGAAGTTCGTTATTCTTTATTTATGATCTAATACTTTTAATTAGAAATGTTAGGAATTTCTAGTTGTAACGGTTTATGAACAAATAATTAACTATCTAGTTTTTATTAAATAATTTGAGGAAAATTTTATTACAAAGTTGAAATTTAAAATCCGATATAACTATCAAGCAAATTTTGATCTCATAGGTAATTTTCAAATAGACTTGTAGATTTATAAATTACAAATCACTTATTTGTGTTTTTTTAATCTTTTCAAATTTTATGAATTGCAAGATAGGTTTGAAAATTCATTTACATATTCTACACTTTCAAACTAGCGTACGGTGATCCATTTGCTATGAGATTGAATTTATAATCGATATTAACTCCTTTGTTTATATCAAGAGTTGAATAGTATGAAATTTCACGTTTTTTCCTTTATGTATTTATCCTTTGTTAATACATATCTAAATACAAATATCTTCAACATTTTATTATGTTTTTAATATAATTAATCTTTTCTATTTTGTGATCAATGTTACTTTTCTATTTTTATCAAAATCGACTAAAAATGAAGTAAGATTTGTTGGTTAACCCGATACAAAAGAAACATTTAATTGAAGAAAGAGAATGGTATTTTAGTAAGTTAACTAACAAAAAGGAGTGTCATAGTCAAAATGGGAGTGAAAATAATGCCGCCCTAAGATTTATCATATCCTGTTTTTGGTGCTTGCCCAGGATAGAATAAAGCGGGATATAGCCAAGATAAAATTATTCTATAAGGTAGGTAGAAATAAAGGTGGATAGGATTTCTAATAACCTAATGTATACGTTATTTTTTCGAATAAAAATTTTCTTAAATTAATAAAATTAAAATAGCATTTGAATATGAATATTATATGATTTATAATATAAGAAATTCAAAATAAAAAAATTATTATTATTTATTCATATTTTTATTGATGTATTCAAATTTCTTTCTATATTATAATATAAGTTTAAATTATGTGGTACTTATATTAATTACATATTATATTATTTTAGGGATATTAGTATAATTTATTATTCAATAAAATATTGTTCAAGAATGATGGAAGGGGACAAAGAAAAAAATAATAAAAAAACAAAAGGAATTTTTTTTTAAAAAAAAAGCAATAAAAATGAAGTAGGCAAGAGTAGAATGGAAGATTCTATTACCATCTCTGTTTGGGCAACCTTTAGGATAAAAGATAAAATGGGATGTAAAAATATTTGGCTTTATTATTACGCTTTACCAAATAGTGGAGACGATACAGTAAAATCCTTAGATTTCAAATTCTATATTATATCCTGTCCAGTCCTATCCTCTTTAAAAATCCAGATAACCAAATGCAACATATGTATAAAAACTTCATATCCTCTCTTCAACTTCCTAATGTGTTCAAGCTGATTTCTATGAAGGATATATTTTTAGTGACTTCAAACCTTTATCGTAATGTTTGTTAACTACGATAATATTACTACAATCATAAAGAGTTCACAAGTTTTACAAAAGAATACCCTAAGGAATCTTGAACTAAAGAATTGTATATTACAAGAAGTTATGCCACACTGAATTACAAATGGATGTAGGAAAATTGTCAAAAAAATTTTAAATCTTTCGCACTTTTGCCAATTCAATATTAAAGCTTTTAAGTTTGTCGATTCAGTCATAAAACTTTTCACATTTTACCAGTTCAGTCTTATTGGCCAAAAATCATTGATGTGGATACCGGCCATCCTATATGGCGTTGTCTGACATTGATATGGATAATTTTTTTTAATATACTTTAAGATGTTTTAAATGTTTTTTATTCCTATTTTTTTTCCCCTTCTGGGTTTAGGGGCCGGCAGCCCCGTAGCCACTGGTTGAGGGCCCAGATTATCTAATGCATAACTAGATAGAAGTGGGCTAGTCATATAAAAAGTAGGTAATTTCGTATACTAGGTGAAGAATTTAAATCGTTGGCGAGGAGGGTCAATAAGCATTGGTAGAGGATCAAAGAAGTTTTAAATAAGAAATATTAAACGCTGAAAGTAATGAAAAATATGAAAAAAGTAATTCGATAACATTTGAAATTAATTAGTTACTTTTATTGTTTCCAAACTAAGCTTGGTATAATGACCAAATATAGGAAGGTTTGGCTAATATCTATAATAGGGTGCATGTGCTTCCATATGCGTAAACACTATCTATTGTCTACATATATAGCTAATTCGAATCCGATTCTATACCTCAAAATCACTATTAATTATGGTACAACATGATTCCGAAAATCAGGCTTACTCAAGTTGTTGAGACTTTCCCGTTCAACCACCAATTGCCATCTTCTTCTTCCGATTTTCTATATAAACTGATCTTTGGAATCTGAATCTAGACATTAGAACCACCATTAACATCTCTCTCTCTCTCTCTCTCTCTCTCTCTCTCTCGACTCGAAGAACAAGAACCTGAGAGCAGAGAGAATGGAGAGAAACCCCAAAGCACTCTCTTCCCTTCTTCTTTTCTCTTTATGTATCTTGTCGTCGCTTGTTCATATACATGGAAAGAAGCAAGGAGAAGTTCTTGATTCTCTTTACAAAGCCAAGTCCAAGAAGTCTTGGATAGACACGAGTCTTTTTCAAGCGAGCGATCACCAGGAAATTCTCAATTCCAGGATCTACCGTCAAGAAGGGCTGAAGGAGAAAGATAAGATCCAAAGGTTGCCTGGACAACCGCCGGTCGAATTCGATCATTATGGCGGTTACGTCACGGTCAATGAATCGGCCGGTCGAGCGTTTTATTATTATTTTGCCGAAGCGGGGCGAAATAAGGACTCGATGCCGCTTCTTCTATGGCTTAACGGAGGTGTGTGCTTTGTTTTTCCCAATTTCGATTGATCTCCAACGTCATTTTCAGTTTTACAAAGCAATATAACGCTTGCTTCTCTTCAATGCAACCATGTTACTCTCTTTACTTTGGAACTCATCACGGTTTTTATAGCCGAGATATATGTATACGTACTTTAATGCTACAATAATGTAATGAACATAACTTTGTCACCTGAACTATGCAAGTCCTAATTTCTGTGGTTGTTTTTTTTTTTAATCGATTTTGAATAACTTCGAGCTATCACATTGATTGCTTAATTAAGCAGGGGTTTTGAGCTCAAGCGTTGCTATATGATCACGATTTGCCATTTTCTAACTTACCTTTTTCATCTCGTCAATTCCAACATATACAAGCACAGATGAGCCATCTATATCATTTTTATGGTTATCTGTCGGCCTTGTTACTTTGTATATCCTCTTTAGATTATTTTCTAGTGGGTTCGAGTGAGTAAATGTTAGCTGTTTATGCTGTTTTTGCAGGTCCCGGCTGCTCATCCCTCGCCTATGGAGCAATGCAGGAACTCGGACCGTTCCGAGTCAATAGCGACGGGAAGACTCTCTACAGAAACAAATTTGCATGGAATATTGGTGAAGTATTTAAAAAACACCAAAAGTATTTTATCTTCTTCTTTTTTTTCGCTGATAGGGCAATTAATCATTTGTCTCCTACGAGTGCAGCTGCCAATGTGTTGTTCCTAGAGTCTCCGGCTGGCGTCGGTTTCTCTTATTCTAACACAACGTCGGACTATAGCACGAACGGAGACAGCAAAACAGCTGCAGACAACTATGTATTCTTGCTAAATTGGCTGGAGAGGTTTCCCGAGTACAAGAATCGCGATTTTTACATTTCGGGCGAGAGCTACGCAGGCCATTACGTTCCTCAGTTGGCCCACAACATCCTATACAACAACAGGAAGGCAAACAAGACCCTGATCAATCTCAAAGGGATTATAGTAAGTTGAATTGCATAGACTTTGTCTATATCAAATTGTGATATCCTTGGAAACACCTAAAGTCATTTGGAAAAGTTTTAAGCTTGCGCGTGTTTTTGTGTTGGCCTTTTGCGTTCTAATGAATGATTAAAAGCTGGAATTCATCACGCACGTCTTGGTTGTTGTTTTCATGATTGGAGTTACTAGCTGCTACTCAATTGTTCCATTTGCTATAATGGGCTTCAACTAACAACTAATGGTGTGGGGTTGGGCGTAGAGAGGATCCCCTTATTTGATTCGATGAATATAACATTAGTAGGGTAGATAATATTCTCTTGTTACTAAGTAACCATCATTGATTAGCACCTACCCAATGCATGTAAAATCATTCGACATGGGTAGATTGATAAAACAAATAGAAGGGTTGGTTTTAACTGATGGTATACATATGGATAAATGCAGATTGGAAACGCAGTAATCAACGACGAGACGGACCAGAGTGGAATGTATGAGTACTTCGCTACGCATGCGTTGATATCCGACGAAACATGGCATGCAATTCAAAAGTATTGCAACTTCTCACCAAATATCACCGATCAAGAACGCCAATGCTTTTCGGCTACGTCAGATGCGGATAATGACGTTTCTGCTATTGACATTTACAACATCTACGCCCCTATGTGCTTCTCTTCCAACCTGACTGTTCGTCCCAAGCCGACCAACGTGAGCTCGAATCCATTTGCTTCCACCCAAACTTTTGCACTTCCGAACGATGATGTGCATAACTTAACCCAAATTTGCAATGGTTATAGAACTTCGGGTTGTGTTGTTTTGCCAGATCATGAACTTCGACCCGTGTGGAGACAACTACGTGCATGCTTACCTGAACAGAGAAGATGTGCAAGAGGCACTCCATGCCAACGTGACGAAGCTCGATCACGACTGGGAACCGTGCAGCGATGTTATCCAGAGCTGGGGAGATAGCCCTTCCACCATCATCCCTCTCCTCCAAGAATTCATGTCCAATGGACTTCGCGTTTGGGTGTTCAGGTAAATTAAAATTGGCGCACCATCCATGTTAGAAGAGAAATAACGTGACGAGAGGAAAATCATGTAGAGCCAATTACTGTTGAGTCATCAACAACTTTTGGCAATACTTTGTGTGTGATTGAAGTGGGATATGACTAACGGATGATTGAAAATGCAGCGGGGATACGGATGGTAGAGTGCCGGTGACATCAACCCAGAGGTCTCTAAGCAAGATGAACCTCCCAACTAAGAGTCCATGGCGTCCTTGGTTCATCGGAGGCGAGGTGAGGCGGCTTATCCTTTTTTCGCTAGATCGACCCCTTTAAGTTACATACCCTTTGGTTATTCTTGTCTTGGATCCCCTCCTCCTCGAGGGATCAATTGGCTCGATTTGCTGAACGAAAATTAATCCACACCGTGTTTAACGGATATAGGTCGGAGGGTACGTGCAAGTGTACAAGGGAGACTTGACGTTTGCGACGGTTCGAGGAGCGGGGCATCAAGTCCCGAGCTATCAGCCCAAGAGAGCGCTCTCTCTCATCTCTCACTTCCTCGCTGGCTCTCTACTCCCAGCCAAATAGATCTTTCAGGTGCTTGAAGATGATGGATGATTTGTGATTGACGACTCAAAATTTCTCCCCATTTTCTATTTCTTTCTGGAGATATTTATGATATCGACACCTTCTTCTTCTTCTTCTTCTTTTTAATCACAGGCCCGCGCATGTAGATCTTCAGTTATGTAGCTAGGAATTGAAGTACTTCGTTGTTTCTCTTTTAACGAAGAAATTGATGCGGAGACAGGGAACCAGAAAGAAAGAGTTCAACTTGTTTTTTTTTTCTTTAGGGCTTAAATAGTACATGGAATTTGTTCCATTGTGGCTTTGTTTCCGTCAACGACTGGCTTAATCAGCAAAACAATGTCAAGAATCTGTGGGGCTCAGCCAATTCTCAAATGTTTCAATATAGTTGTCTTTGAAATCATTAACGTTGATGATTTTCGCCAACTTATTTCTTTTTTTTTTCCTTCATTTTTGTCTTTTTTCTTTTTTTCTTTTCCGTTTCCCCTGGTTGGTTAATCGACAATTCCAAGATTGTGGGACAACTTGAACACAATGAATAAAGTGATGCGGGAGCATTGGGCTTTGTCAATCAACTCTTGTCGATATGCAAGAATGGTTGCCGATCATGCGGAAAAAAGATATCGATAAATGAGTTGTCAATTCTTTCTTTGCCGATCAATTATTGAGTTACCGGCCGATTCACCGAACTAATTGCCTAATACAATGCTAATAAATTATATTGGGTTACTCTCATAAATTTCCTTAATTACGTACTGATCTCTTGAGGTGTTTATTTCCTGGTCAAGGTTGGCGAACGAATTTCAGTCCAAGTTTTATGAGTCTTAAATATGCTGAAAGTTTCAAGATATGCATTTTCTAGCTCCTAGGTTCTTATTGTGTTTTCTAGTTCTTATGTCAATTAATGTTAGGTAGTTCTCATGACTTTAATGTTTTGTCTATTCCCTATGTAATAGTCACTATATAAATAGAGACGAATTCTCAAATTACGGCAGACGGTTTTGATGAATGAAAATATATGATTACCTTTGCATGAGCAAATATCTATTGCTAGTACCTGTATCTTTGGAAGTTGGACTCTTCCTCGATGGTGAACCAAAAAAGTATTGCATCTTTGGCCTTGGTGGTGAGCTTATTCTATTCCTAAGTCATGTACTATTGGCTGGTGATATTCTATCAGCCTTGTTGGAGAATTTCGTCAATCCCAAACTTAATCCTCGACTGGTAATATTATGTATGTCTTGGTTTTGCTTGTAATTTGTCATGTATTTCATTTACCCATCAGTATCGATTCCTTACACTCTAATTTATCCCTACTTCCATCAACAATCATTCAAATGAAATCGCATCGAAGCTTAAGGTTTGAACTTGTTTTGAGTGATTTGTTATGTTACCCATTTCTTATTTCATTCATAGTTCCATAAAAAAAAAAATGGCTAGTTGTCGTCGACGTGGACCCGACGTGGACCAAACGTTGCATCCCTTAGCTTGAGAAAGAGACTTAAGAGATGTGGAGGTGGATACTTTAAGGAGACAAGTGCAGCAACTGGAGGAGTGTTTGCAATGCCTTGAACATTAGAAACATGATGCTTTGGGTCGGGATTCCGAAGAAGCTTTCTTTGACAAAGAAAATGTCAACCCCTTCACTGGAACTGGAAGTCATTCTTTAAACTAAGACGGAACTGGAAGTCAATCTTTAAACTAAGATGATTTTCCTCAATGTCAACTTCAAAGGCCTCATAAGATTCATGAAGATTCTTATGTGGAACTTGAATTCGCTGGAAAAAATGCTTTCGAAAGAATGTATGGATTAGTTGCACAATGAAGAAAGAGTTTTTGAAGACAAAGAAATTGTTATTGCCTAAGTTCGTATAATCAGAATTGTAATTGAAAGACTAACCTACAGTTAATGCAAACGAGTAAACATAATGTTGATCCGAGCCCAACGAAATGACGTTGCGTTTTTAAGACAAATTTTCCCCCTCAAGTACCTGAGTACCTCAGACAATTGTCTCCTAGGATAGAATGAATCCCGTTCTTCTGAAGCGGTATCTATTTAAAGAACTCCGGCGAACGTAACTTTCCAGAATAATCGCACAAATGATAAAGATGAGTAATAAGTGGTGGAACACAAAAGTTTCAGTGGTGGGAAAATGACGGTCGGAGTTTGTATTTATAGACAATGAAGAGTTGCGAAGTCGAACATTTCTGTTGGCGAAGGAATGCGAACCGAACAGAGTTTTGTTTCAAAAAAACATGTTCGTTCGCTTTATTCCAAACGAACATGTATCGACGATCGAACTTGTTCAAACAAACATGTTCATTCACTTTAATCTGAACAAACATGTATGTTCAACAAACTTTCATGTTCGCTCAACACCGAACAAACATATCTGTTCGGAAGAAAAAGAATGCCCATAAATTTTTAGACATGTCTATTCAAGTCGTGTCCTTTCAATTTAAAAAGAATAAAAAAATGATGGTGTAAAAATAAATAAACGAGCGAATTCGGGTCCGACTAGAACGGCGGGCGATGGCAGCGCACGCGTGTGGGCCTTTGCGTAGGTCCTCTTTCGTCCACAAAAGTGCGGTGCCCCCTGGGGTCCAAACCCATTTGTGAAGTTCTAATATTTAAACACATCCACTATGTACTCTTTTTTTCTATGTGGGACTCTCCATCCTTATTTTCTCATTCACTTTTTATAGGATTTTACAACAAAATCCCAACAATCTCTCACATAAACACGACTCTTCGTGTATGCATGAGATGCAATGTGCAATTATTGCATTAGAGAACATGTATTATGATAAGTAGTCTGAGACTTTGAACTTTCCCTAGTGAGACCTATCGGATTTACTTGGTCAATCTGTAGACTTGATGTCTTTGAACTGTCAACCTTTGATATAAGCCTAGACAATAGAAATCACACAACTGTCTCTCGAACAAAATTAGTTTTTGCTGTTGTGTTCATTTTGGCCTTGAACAAAGCCTGGTCTCATGAGTGCTTTAAGAATTCGACATTTTCAATTCTCTCATAAGCGGCTTTCACTTCACAATCACATAGGTGATTTCTGAATGTGCGGTGTATTACATACTTAATTCAAAATCATTAAAATCTTTATAACCCCCACATGTCAGTATTGTTTTTCATCCGGGAATGAGTAAGAATTTACAGTACTGTACATTGTCTTCATAACTTGGTTGTCCCTTTGAACCTAGATCTTGGGATCTCCAGTCAACTAGGTAGGATTTCCGCTATGATGACTTATTTATAGGCCTTTAAACTCATTCCCCTTGATGTTTTCACAACCAACTCTCTAGTTAGGGCTTTTGTTAGTGGACCTGTAACATTATCTTTTGATTTCACATAGTCAATTGTGATAATTCCACTAGAAAGAAGTTGTCTAATAGTATCGTGTCTTCGACGTATATGTCGAGACTTACCGTTATACATTACATTCATTGCCCTTCCAATTGCCGCTTGACTATCATAATGAATACATACAGTTGGCACTGATTTAGGCCAATTAGAAATATCTTTCAAGAAATTTCGAAGCCACTTCGCCTCTTCACCGGCTTTATCCAAAGTAATAAATTCTGATTAGATTTTGTTATACAAGTTTATTTGAATGATTTCCAAGACACTGCTCCCCCACCAAGTGTGAACACATATCCACTCGTTGATTTTGTGTTTTTTGTGCCGGTTATCCAATTTGCATCACAATATACTTCAAGTACCATTGGACATTCTATGTAATGCAAAACATAGTCTTGAGTATGCTTCAAGTAGCTCAACACACATTTCATAGCTTTCCTGTGATTTTCATTTGGACTAATTGGAAATCGACTTAGCTTGCTTACTGCACAAGCTATATCTGGTCTAGTACAGTTCATGGCATACATTAAACTGTATAGTATACTAGCATACGTATTTTTTTTGTTTTTTTTTATAACCCAGGGAACCTCCTCATGGCCGACAGCCTGGGAGTAAACCCTGGGAGCGACACGTGCTAGCCACCACACACGTGCCACCGGTTAAGTCACCTTGCGGCGCCCGGGATTCGAACACTCAACCTTTTGCGAGAGGAAGAGTGCGCGCTCCAACAACGCCACCCAGGCGGGTGGTACTAGCATACGTATTTTGAGCCTTACTTTCACCAGTATTTTTTGAAAGATGTAAATTAACATCTATCGGGGTACTTACTGGTGCAATGTCTAGATTCTTGCATTTTTCAAGAATCTTCTCAATGTAATGGGATTGCGATGGAGATAATCCTTCAGATGTTTTATAGATTTTAATTCCTAAAATAACATCTATGACTCCCATGTCTTTCATATCAAATTTGCTTGTGAGCATGCGTTTGGTTGCCTTGACAACCTCACTATTGCTTCCCATTATAAGTATATCATCTACATACAAGCATAAAATGGCAAAGCTATTATGAATGTTCTAAACATATACACATTTATCGCTCTCATTAATCTTGAAACTATTCGTCAACATGACTTGGTCGAATTTAGCATAACATTGTTTTTATGCTGGTTTCAAGCCATAGAGTGACTTGATAAGCCGACGTATTTTCCTCTTTTGTCCTAGAACAATAAACTCTTCAGGTTATTTCAAATATATTTCTTCTTCCAAGTCCCCATTTTGAAAAGCTGTTTTAACATTCATTTGATGGATTTCAAGTCTATAGATCGCTGCTATAGCGATTAACAACCGTATATATGTAATTCTCGTGACAGGTGAATAAGTGTCGAAATAATCAAGACATTCTCGTTGCCTATAGCCTTTTATTACAAGTCTAACCTTATACTATCAATAGTACCATTTGCTTTCATTTTCCTCTTAAATATCCACTTACATTGTAGTGGCTTATTACCAGGAGTAAGGTCAATCGATTCCCAAGTATGGTTAGATAGGATGGATTCAACTTCACTATTGTTAACTTCTTTCCAAAGCAAGGCTTCTAGAGCTTTCACAGCTTCTTTAAATGTCTGAGGCTCATTCTTTAAAAAATATGTTAGAAAATCAAATCCAAAAGACGTAGAAGTCCTTTGTTTTTTACTATGTCTAGGTTCATCCTCTATTGGATCGCTTCTAGATGTAGCATCTCGGGACCTCTTATCGTTATTAATTGGCTCATATACTATGTTATACGGAAATATATTCTCAAAGAACGAAACGTCCCTTGATTCAATAATTGTATTAACATGTATATTTGGGATTTCAAATTTATGAACAAGAAATCGATATGCATTACTATTAAGAGCATATCAAATAAAGACACAATCAACGATTTTTTGTCCTATCTTAACTTTTTTAGGTTTAGGAATTGCAACCTTAGCCAAACATCCTTACACTTTGAGATATCTCAAATTAGGCATTCTGCCTTTCCACTTCTCATAGGGAGTTTGTTGTGTCTTTTTGTGAGGTAATCTATTTAAAATAAAGTTTCCCGTCAAGAAAGCTTCCCCCATAAATTTTGTGGTAAATTAGAACTATTCAACAATGCATTCATTGTTTCCTTTAAAAATCAGTTTTCCCTTTCCACCACACCATTCGATTGTGGTGTATAAGGAGCGGTGATTTGGTGAATAATACCAAACTCAGAACAAATTTATTCAAAAGGAAATTCAAATTCACCTCATCTATCACTTCTTATCACTTTTATTTACTTATTTAACTGATTTTCAACTTTAGACTATAAGTTATAAAAGCATTTACAGCTTCATCTTTACTACTTAGTAAATAGATATAACAATACCTCAAACAATTATCTATAAATGTGATAAAATACTTCTTACCACCTCTAGAAGGTATTTCTTTCATGTCACAAACGTCTGTGTGTATTAAATCTAAAGGTTCTGTTATTCTATTATTTACAGAATGAAAACGATGCTTAGAGAACTTAAATTCAACACACATTTGGCATTTTTCACTTGGACAGTCAAATTTCGGCAATAATCTCATATTCATTAATTTCTTTACCGACTTATAATTAACATGTCCTAGTCTAGCATGCCAAATATCAAGAGACTCAAGCACATAAGTAGAAGCAGCTTTATTCATATCATCTTTGATTATAACAATCATTACGTTCATCTTGAACAAACCATCACTTAGATAACCATTTCCTATGTACATTTCATTTTTGGAGAGTACAAACTTGTCAGATACAAACACCAACTTGAAGTCATTCTTGCTAAGGAGAGATCCAGACAATAAATTTTTGTGAACATCCGACACATTCAGAACATTATTTAGTGTCACGATTTTTTCAGATGTCATCTTCAGAGCAATCTTTCAAACACCTTCAACCTTAGAGGTCGATGAATTACCCATATAGAGTTTTTATCACCCCCACAGTTGTCTAGGACGAGAACATCGATCTGTTTGCACAGATATGATTAGTTGCTCCAGTACCAATCCACCACTCCTTAGAGTTTCCCACCATGTTGCACACAGATATCATGGCAGTAAGATTGATATCATCAACACTATTGAAAATATGTTCCACCATGTTGGCCTGAGTTTTCTATCTTTTCTTGGCTATGCAGTCTTTGGCTCAGTGTCCAGACTTTCCACTGTTGAAGCATTTGCCAACGAACTTCTTCAGACCTTGGGTGAATCTCTCTCCACACTTGCTAGGCATTTTTCTCTTCTTGTTGGGTTTCGTCCCTTCTTCAACAATATTGGCCTTTGAGACCTCCAGATTTTCGCCAACTTTCTTCTCAAAAAGTCTACTGTCTTCCTCAATCCTCAATCGAACAATCAAGTCTTCAAGTGATAACTCATTTCTCTAGTGTTCGAGAAATTTTTTAAAATCTCTCCAAGACGGTGGCAATTTTTCAATGAAGGCAGCCACTTGAAGTGATTCAATTGGTGTCATTCCTTCAGCATGAATATCATGCATGATCACTTGAAGCTCTTGAATTTGACTTAAGACAGTTTTAGAATAGACCATCTTAAAATCCAGAAATTTACCGATAATGAATTTCTTCATTTCAGCATATTCTGTTTTGTATTTATTGTCCAGGCTATCCCATAACTCCTTAGCCGTTTGCAGCGGACTATAAATGTTATACAGGTTATTATCCAGACCGTTGAGGACATTGTTGAGACACAGGAAGTCAGAATGCTTCCATGCATCCAGAGCAACAACCTTTTCCTTGTTTGTCTCTCCAGCGTCTAATTTAGGCCCATCCTCATTTAGGAATCTTGCCAAATTCAAGGTCGTGAAATAGAACATTATCTTTTGTTGCCATCTTTTGAAATCAGAACCATTGAACTTTTCTGATTTTTCTCCATGATTTAGAATATGAGTAATCAGAGTAGAAGTCGAAGCCATTTCTATTGAAAAAAAAACATGACGTATATAATATCGAACAATTATATAAACGAAGTCACAGGATTTTTTTCAAAAGAACTATAAGGACGACGGCAATTGGAATTCGACAAAGGACTATTCGAACTACGTTATAGAGTTTTGAGAAATGACTGATTCGAATAGACATGATATGTGATCGATGGTACAGAATACTTCTAAAGAAAATATCACACGAACTAGGCATGAAGAACGTCAATAGCAATAAAAAAAATTTATCTTAAAATTGTTATTACCTAAGTTCATATAATCAGAATTGTAATTGAAAGACTAACCTACAGCCAATGCAAACGAGTAAGTAAAATGTTGATCCAAGCTCAACGAAATAACGTTGTGTCCTTAATACAAATTTGCCTCCTCAATCAGTACTCAAGGACCTTGGACAATTGTCTCCCAAGATAGTACGGATCGCGTTCTTCTGAAGTGGTATTTCTTCAAAGGACTCCGACGAACGTAACTTTACAAAACAATCACACAAATGATAAAGATGAGTAATGAGTGGTGGAACACAAAGTTTCAGTAATCGAAAAATGACGGTCGTAGTTTGTATTTATAGACAACGATGGTGTAAAAAAATGTCCAAAAATTTCCATACATGTCTATTCAAGTCATGTCCCTTCGATTTAAAAAGAATAAAAAATAATAGTGTAAAAATAACTAAATGCGCGGACCCGGGCCCGGCTCGAACCGAAACCGAACCGAGCCGGCCTCCTACGGCGGCGCGCGCAAGTGTGCCTTTGCGTAGGTCCTCCCCCGTCCACAAAAGTGTGGTGCCCCTTAGGGCTCAAACCCATTTGTGAAGTTCTAATATTTAAACACATCCACAATCTACTTTTTTTTCCTTTGTGGGGCTCTCCATCCTTCCTTTCTCATTCACTTCTTATGGGATTTTACAACAAAATCCTAACCGAAATATCAAATGATTGAAAGGTGAAACTAGTTTCCAATCAAGCTCAAGAAACATACTTCTATTTGGTGGGAGCATCTAAGAAAGCAAAGAGCTTGCAAAAGAATGAGCCAAATCACAACTTGGGAGAAAATGAAAAGGAGGTCTTATCGGAGAACTATTGTCAAGATACCTTCCTCAAGTTTCGCAATTTTAGACAAAAAGAGTTGTATGTGAAAGACTATATACATCATAATTTGATGACCTCATGACATGTTGTGATATTTCTGAACTAGAGGAGCAAGCTGTTGCCCGGTGCCTTAAGGGTGAACTGGACTTATTTTAAGGGTGACGATTAAGAATACATGTGATGTTGTAAATAAGTATTATTATATTAATTTCTTTCTCTTATTATTGAGAAATGTAATAGAGAGGATGTAGGTGCTAATTATAGTTAGCCTTAGTTTAAAGGTGAACTGACATGAATTTTGCCTCTACTTTTTATTTCATTGTAATTGTGCGTCTAATTCTAAGAGCTTGTGTCCTCCATCCTCTATGTTTGAAGTTGCAATCTTATCTACGATAAAGACCATCTTTTTTATTTGAATTTCATATTACCTAATTTTCGGGATATGTGATCTTTAGATGGTTTGATTTTCAGATGATTTGAATTTTACCGAGATGCTTAGGTTAATTTGATTCATCTCATTTTCTCATCACGTTAACCGAGGGATATCGCGGCATCGACCTTTGAGCCTACAATGTCTCATGCATTATGCATGGTTTTTAAATATAAAATATAGTCGATATGCATGATTAGTCAAATGACTTTTATTTGCATCGAAATATGGACAACAATATGTTTTATAGGACATATATCATATGTTTTGTTGCATCTTATTGACATTCATCATTTGTATATCACATAGAACTTTGCTAGCTTAATGATTTCTGGATGAATTAGAAAAAACAGTGTGTTGAGTGAGCCACAAATTTTAAAAATGTGGACTCACAACAATTTTAAATTAATTACTATTTGTTTTTTGTGGCTCAAAATAGATTGTTAGCATATGTTCTATAATCAATTCTCTATACCATACTCGTATTAGAATCCAGTGTCCATTCATAATTCATGTTTGGAATACTGCATATCAACCTTAGAATGCATATAGATGTAAAATAATTTATGATTTCATTGATAAAGTAAATTTCAAATAAAAATATGTCATTAGGGTCTCATATAAGTTGTATAATATTTCTTAGTCCCATAACATTATTTACCATACCATAATGCATAGCGCATATTAGTTCAAAACTTATTTAGTCATAGCATTTAATCAAGTTGCATGTATTTAGTTGTTATCAAGCACATGTGGCGTGACCTATATTTTTTACAAATTGGGCATTTTTTTCCTTTATAGTTTTTCTCCTGATTTATGGATATGCTAAGGTTAGCCCATGTCTTGTATATAAGGCCGATTATAATGCTGTACAGATTGAAACAGAATATAGAGAAAATATATTTCTTCATGGTATCAAAGCATAGGGTTAGCTCCTTGTGAGTATTGTACGTTAATCCTCGATTACGATGGTAGTGTCGATTTCGTTAGGGTATCAAAGCCCAGATTTTTGGCTAGTTTTCTTTATCGCTTTATCATCTCGCGCCAACCGATTTCGTCTTGCAAGATCGCGCTCCATCTTGAATCCATTGCAGATGAAAACCTAGAGAAACAATGATTCCCAGCAAAATCTCTTAGGGAATTCGACCACAAAAGCATTTTTAGAGAATCTGACCACTAGATTGACCCAGATTTTAAATTAGAACTAGACTCCTCGTCCCCCAACGCCGACACCGCAGAATGATTCGACTTCATCTCAGATTGCGGTTAAGTTGGATGGAACCAACTATGGATTATGGTCTCAGGTTGTCGAGATGTACATTACAGGCAAAGACAAGCTGGGGTAAATCAATGAAGACGTCTCTCAGCCTTTGCCTACAGATCCTGTTTTCGAAAGTGGAAAACGGAGAACTCGACTGTGAAAGGATGGCTCATAATTCCATGGATCCGGCGTTGATTGGCAATTTTATCAAATTCCCTACCGCTAAAGCCGTGTGGAATTCCGTAGCTACCATCTTTTTATTGCACCGATACTTCCCAGGTGTATGATTTAAAGCGCCAAGTATCATGACTCAAGCAAGCTGGAGGACCAATCAAAAAATGCTACAATGATCTTCAAGGACTCTAGCGTGAAATTGACTTTTGCAGGCCTAATACTATGGTGCGTCCCGCAGATATTAAGCGCTACAATAATGATGTTTGAGAGGATAGGGTTTACCTCTTTCTAAATGGAATTGATGATTGTCTCGACAAAATTCGTGCATATGTTTTGCAGATGCAGCATTTCTTTACTATTGAGTAAGCCTACGCATGCGTCCACAGGAAAGATGTGCGCCAAACCGTGACGTTGACTAATGCTGATAGCTTTTCTACGGGTACAACAATGGTCTCACGGGGCAGTCGAGGAGACTCGTCTCGGCAGGCAATTTGGGAGGTAGAGGTGGGCGTTCCCAATCTACTGTCAAGGCTAAGTCTAAGGCGCTCAGCGGCCGTTCTCACTGTGGCAATTCCAAACACACTAGGGACACTTGTCTTAAGCCACATGGATTTCCAGATTGGTGGGACGATTTTCAAGCGAAGAAGAAGAAATCTGAAGCATAACAGGGCAAGAGTACAAGGCAGGCATCCTTGGTGACTGAGAGTTCATCTCTTTCCTTATTCCCGATGGTATCTTCAGCTAATACTTCCACCCTTCCTCCTAAAGATAATTGTGGTCCTAGTTTTATCATTACTTGTCATGGTGGAAACAATGGATGGATTATCGACTCAGGCGCTACCGATCACATGACGCCTCACCCAATGATCTAGTCAACCGTATCTCACCCCATTGAGACAATATTTATAATGCTAATGAAAATTTCCATCCAGTTACCGGGCTTGGGAGTGTGGCTCTCACGCCATCTCTTTCTGACTCCCACGCCACCTCTTTCTCTATCTCATACATTACTTGTGCCATCTTTGTCCATACGTTTATTGTCTATTGGATTACTGATGAGTTGAATTGTTGTATTCTTATGTACCTGAATTTCTGTTTGTTTCATAACATTCTCACGAAGGAGATTATTGAGCATGGTACTAAGAAGGAGGGGCTATACATTGTGGATGATCTAAGCTCTGGCTGTGTATATCACACTCATGGTCGGCCTATTAGTAAGGAGAAGGATGTTTGGTTGTGGCACTGTCGGTTGGGACATTCATCATTTAGATAGTTGAAGTATATATTTCTTGAGTTCTTTTATGGTTTATTAGAATTTGCTTTTCAATGTGAAACATGCATTATGGCAAAGAGTCATCGTGTTTCTTTTCCTTTGAGCTCTAATAAAAGTAGCAAGCATTTTTGTCTTGTTCATTATGATGTGTGGGGTGCATCTCCAATTACTATAATGTCTGGAATGAGATGATTTATAACCTTTGTTGATGATTGCACACGTATGACATGGTTGAATCTAATGAAGCATAATGATGAGACTTCTCATATATTCCGCACGTTTCATAAAATGGCTACTACTCAATTTGGAGCTTGTATTCAGATTCTCCACATGGACAATGGTGAAGAATATCAATTAACACCTTACCTTTTATTTTACGGAACGTGGTCTTATCCATGAGACCTCTTGCACTCAAACCTATGAACAGAACGGTGTGGCCGAACGAAAGGATCACCACATTCTAGAGATGACAAGGACTCTTCTTGTTAGTGGAAATGTTCTACGAAGATTCTGGGATGTAGCGGTGATTACAGCCGTTCACTTGATGAAGCGTATGTCTTCCCACTAGTTGCAATTTCAAACTCCATTACAAACTTTATCTCAGTTTGTGCCTCTCCCTTCAGTCTTGACAATACCTCCTAAAGTGTTTGGGTCACAAGAACCAATCACCAAACTTGACCCGTGTGCAAAACGGTCTATATTTGTTGGCTATGGAACTTACCAAAAGGGATATCACTTCTATGATCTGACGATCAAGAAGACACATGTTACCATGAACGTGACTTTTATGGAGTCTGAGTCCTATTTTTCTTCACCCCAATGTTCCTTTCATACTAGAATTACAGTGAAAGGAAAAATTAATGGGACATTCGCATGTAGGGTGCGGAGTCAGGAAGACATGTGGAGTCCAGGGTGCGATTGGGTGGAGCTGGACAAATACCAGCTCACAAAAAATTTCAATTGTGCAGTTTAATGAAGACTTAAGCCATGGTTCAATGGCGACCAATAAGGGGAAGGGTGTGATGGCAGATGATGAGGGGGAGGGTGTTCGTTTTTAGCTAAAATTGGGGATAATCAATAGCTTATATCTATATCTAATGAGCGAAATCAGCATGCTCCTTTGCAAATTGCCCCTTCTTCAATACCCGACCACCCTCTTGAGAATGATCTTGAGGTAAGCTCTCTTCCTGACCTTGAGGTTTCTGATGATTCTGATTTGGTTGTTAGATATAAACTCCCTGACAGGCATAATAGGGAAAAGCCCCCTAGTCGGTATTCACCGGGTGTAGAGGAACAAAGGTCTAAATATCTCATTACCGATTTTGTATCAACAAGAAGTCTGTTGGAATTTTGCAAGGCTTTTATGTCAAAATGTATCAGTTGTACGAATTTAAAATGGGGTGGGAGAGGCCTTAAAGGATCCAAAATAGGTCCAAGCTATGAAGAAGGAGATGGAAGCACTAGAAAAAAAAAATCATACTTGGAGACTTGTAGAGTTGCCAGAAGGGAAGAAAGCCATGGGGTGTAAGTCATTAAACACAAGGTAGATGAAACCATTGAGAGATACAAGGCCCGATTGTTCGCAAAAGGATACACATAGACTTATGGTGTGGATTATCAAGAGACTTTCTCTCTAGTAGCAAAATTACATACTGTGCGAGTTTTGTTATCGTTTGCTGCAAATCTGGATTGGCCATTGCATCAGTTTGATGTGAAGAATGCATTTCTTCATGGAGATTTGGAGGAAGAGATTTTCATGGAGGTTCCACCTAGATATGGGTGTGTTAATAAGCTGAACGTTGTTTGTAGACTGAAGAGGTCGTTATATGGTTTGAAGCAATCACCTCGTGCTTAGTTTGGTCTGTTCAGCTCAGCCATGAGAAGGTACGGTTACTCCCAGATCAATTCAAATCGCACTTTATTTTTTAAGCGAAGTCAAGGTAAGGTGACTGCCCTTATCATATATGTTAACGATTTGATCATAACATGAGATAATATTGAAGAAATTTCAAGGCTTTAAGAGAAGTTGGCATAAGAGTTTGAGATGAAAAACTTGGGAGTACTGAAGTATTTCTTGGGTATTGAGGTAGCTAGGTCTAAGGAAGGAATTTTCTTGTCACAGAGAAAATACGTACTTGATTTGTTGGCTAAAGTGGGAATGTTAGATTGTAAACCCGCTGATACTCATATGGTACAGAATCATAAACTTGGAGAGTATTCTAATCAAGTGCCAACTAATAAGGAGAGATATCAAATATTAGTATGAAGATTAATTTATTTGTCTCACACTTGCCCAGACATTACTTATGCAGTAAGTGTTGTGAGTCAATTTACGCATGCTTCTAATGAAGAACATATGAATGCAGTATATCGTATCCTTTGATATTTAAAGTCGGCTCCATGAAAGGGGATAATTTTTGTAAAGAATGGTCACTTTGTAGTGGAAGAATATACAAATGCAAACTAGGCAGGGAACGTAATAGATAGAAGATCGACGTTAGATCATCTCACATTTGTAGGAGGTAACTTGGTCACATGGAGGAGCAAGAAGCAAAAAGTTGTAGCCTTGTCCAGTGCTAAGGCAAAATTCAGAGGAGTAGCAAAGGGATCATGTGAGTTATTATGGCTTAAAAGGTTGTTGTCCGAACTTGGGTGTCCACCAGAGTCTGGGATGAAGTTGTTGTGTGATAATAAAGACGTTATAGCTATCTTTCACAATTCGATTCAGCATGATCGAACCAAACACGTTGAGGTTGATAGACACTTTGTAATGAGAATTTGGATGTTAAAGTAATTCAGTTGACTTTTGTCAAATCTGAATATCAATTGGTCAATGTATTGACCAAAGCTGTGTCAAGTAGAGCGTTTCAGAACTCACTTATCAAGATAGGTATCGAAGACATTTTCTCACCCACTTGAGGGGGAGTGTTGGCGTAAGTTGTATTTCTTACAAATTATGTAGTTTTTTCCTTTATAGTTTTTATCCTGATTTATTGATATGCTAGAGTTAGCCCGTGTCTTTTATATAAGGCCAATTGCAATGTTGTACAGATTAAAACAGAATATAGAGGAAAATATATTTCTTCAATTAAGCGCTGAAAATCATAACTTTCAACAATAAATATGGTTATCAAAGACCAAAAAAAAAAAACAAAAGAAGGTAACAAATGGAAGCTGTAGAATAATATCTTTCCATTCCATTGTTCACCATGTCACAGATGTACCTCATATATAGATACTAATTGTACATACATATCATCATTATTAAGCCACGACATCAATATTGCTAACAACCATTATTTCCAGATGAGCAGACTCTCTATTGGAGTCACATGGCACGACATGATTCCGCAAATGATTTAATCCTATTTGCATGGATATCGTTACGTAGATCTAATCTGGCTTATTAAGGTTGTGGAGACTTTCCCGCTCAATCCCCAATAGCCATCTTCTCTCTTTTCTGATTTTCTATATGAGCAGGCATGCAGCTAATTCCAATCCACATCAATTTACGAAAAACCACCATTAAACACACACTCTCTCTCTCTCTTGGCTCGAAGAGTAAGAAGCCGAGAGCAGAGAGAATGGAGAGAAACCCTAAAGCACTATCTTCTCTCCTCCTTTTCTCTTTATGTATACTATCATTGCTTGTTCATATCCACGGAAAGAAGCAAGGAGATCTTCTTTATTCTCTATACAAGGCAAAGTTCAAGAAGTCTTTGATAGACACGAGCCTTTTCCAGGCAAGCGATGACGATGAAATTCTCAATTCCAGAATTTATCGTCAAGAAGGATTGAAGGAGAAAGGCAGGATCATTATGGCGGTTATGTCACTGTCGATGAATCAGTTGGTCGAGCGTTTTATTGTTATTTTGCCGAAGCGGGGCGAAATAAGAACTCAATGCTGCTGCTTCTACGGGTTAACGGAGGTGTGTGCTTTAGTTTTCCCAATTTCGTTTCATTTCTAACCGTCATTTTCAGGTTCAGAAAGCAATATAATGTCAACTTCTCTTCCAAGGAAACCGTATTATTCTCGTTACTTTAGAATTTGTCACGGTTTCTAGCGCCAAGATATATAGCGGCATGGTAGTTTCAGGTGCATATTAGGCAGATCTTAAAACTTGATCAATAAAATTATGCACATAACTTTGTCATCAGAAATAAGCATGTTTCTAATTGTTGTGGTTGGCTTTTTATTGATTTCGAATAACTTCGAGCTAAAAGCGTTGAGGTCAAGAGTTGCTATATGCGTTTCATAATTTTAGGTGTAGTTTATAGTGAAAGTACAAGAATATAAGTTATGATCACGATTTGCCATTTTCTAACTTTACCTTATTCATCCTGTCAAACAAGCACAAATGAGCCATATGTATCATTTTTATGGTTATCTATCCACGTCATTATATTGTAAATCATACTCAAGATTATTTTTTTGTCCAAAAAAAAAAAGTTGGCTATTCATGCTGTTTTTGTAGGTCCAGGTTGCTCATCCCTCGGCTATGGAACAATGCGGGAACACGGACAGTTCCGGGTCCACAGAGATGGGAAGACACTATAGAAATAAATTTGCATGGAACCTTGGTAAAGTATTTAAAGAAATATTTCACTATTTCTTTTCACTGACTGGGCGGATCAATTATTTGTTTTACAAGGGCTGGTTTTACGAAAAATAATAGGATTGGTTTTGTCTGAGGATATATAATCAACCACGAGACGGAGAACAGAGGGATGTGCGAGCACCTTGCTACGCACGCTTTGATATCCAATGAAACATGGAAGGCAATTCAAATGTACTGCGACTTTTCACCAAAAGTCACCAATGAAGTAAGGCAATGAAATTCGGCTACATCGGATGCGGATAATAATGTTTCTCAAATTGACGTCTACCGCATCTACGAGCCTATGTGCTTCTCTTCCAATGTGACTTCTCATCCCAAGAAGGTCGACGTGAGCTCAAATTTTATTTCCTTTTTTTTTTCCACTCAATCTTTTGCACTTTTGCACGATAATATGCAACACCCTACATCAAATTGACGATTGTTATATAACTTTGGGGTTTTTTTTTTTTTTTTGGCCAGATCATGAACTTCAACCCGTGCAGCGAGAAGTACGTACATGCGCACATGAACAGATAAGATGTGCAAGAAGCACTTCATGCCACCATGACGAAGCTCCATAATGATTCGGAACCGTGCAACGACGATGTTATCGAGCACTGGGGCGATAGCCCTTTCACCATCATCCCTCTCCAAGAATTCATGTCCAGTGGACTTCGCGTACGTTTGGGTGTTCAGGTAACTTAAAAAAAGACATTTTTTTTTAATGGGTGATTGAAGTTTGGTATGACTAACAAATAATTGAAAAATGCAGTGGGGATATGGATGGGATGGTGCCCGTGACATCGACTCTGAGGTCTCTTAGCATAATGAACCTCCCAACCAAGAGTCCATGGCATCCTTGGTTCAGCGGGGGCGAGGTCAAGCGGCTTATTATTATTATTTTTTCCTCGGCGTCGATCCCTTTTAGTTACATACCCTTGAATCCTTGATCATTCTTGTCTTGGATCCCCTCCTTGTAGAGGGATCAATTGGCTCGATATGCTGAACAAAATATAGCTCACACCGTCTTTAACGCATATAGGTTGAAAGGTACATGCAAGTGTACAAGGAAGACTTGACGTTTACGATGGTGCGAGGAGCCGGGCATCAAGTGTCGAGCTATCAACCCAAGCGAGCTCTCTCTCTCTCTCATCTCTCACTTCCTTGCTGGTTCACTACTCCCATCCAAATAGGCACCTCAAGTGCTTGAAAATGATGGATTGATGCTTGAGGACTCATTTTTCTCTCTCTTATCTTTTTATTTCTTTGGTAATTCACAGGACCGCACATGTAAATCTTCATTTATTTAGGAATTCAAGAACTTCATTATTTCTCTTTTAACGGAGAAATTGATGAAGAGAGGAATGTAAAAGCAGGAAAGTTGGCGAAGAGAGGCAACCACAAAGAACGAGTTGAACTTGTTTGTTCTTTAGGGCTTAAATAGTATATGGAATGTGCTCTATTATGGTTTTGGTTTCGTAATGCCTGGCATATCAAGAGTAGGGGCGATCGGCAGAATGGCCGATTCTAGTGCGAACCGGCCCATCTGGTCTTGGAACCGGACTGACCGGTCCAGTCCGGTTCCTGGTTGAGTCCACAGAACCGGCTGCTTTGGGACATAACTCCAAACCCACTCTGGTCTTGAGACAATCAAAGAAACTGAGAGATAGTTAGGGTTTGTCTTGATTTCACGTTGGACTCAAAGAAAGACAGATGGGTCTGAGTGAAAAGAGAGATTGAGGGTTTCAAGAATAAGGTTCCTATTTGGTCTCTGAAGGAGGGTGAAGATGAGACCATCCTTGTTCCGGTTGTATTGGTCGTAGGCGTCGCGGATCTCTACCTCCAAGGAGGACTAGCCGGATCCTCAAAAAGGTCGTAAACTCTGCGTGGCTGATGAAACCGTCCTTGTGAAAATCGATAACCTCCATGGTGCAGTGAATCTTGGTAGAGGAGGGGACCAGGAACAGAGCAATAGAGAGGCGAGACGAGACCGCAAGAAGGAGGCATCGAGCGAGAGGGATGCGATTCGTGGTGGTGTGGAGAACGCAAAAGGTGTAAGAGATTGAGAGTGACTTAGCGTGATCATAAGTCTGGGGTTTATGAAGAATGGATTGGGGCTTTCAGGTCAAGGAAAAGAGGTGTGTGCTAAGGGATCCGGATCACTGGTTTCTATGACATGGTTATCATTACTCAAATCAAACCGTCCAAATAAAAATGGAAGGTCAAGAATGAACCACGTCATTTGTTGATGGGAATGGAAAAAATTGGGCGGGAATTTTATAGAGTTTGAAAAATTTTGAATCCTAACCTTCTCTTAAATTAGGCCGTTCATTTTCATTTAGATGGCATAATTTGAATAATGGTAAACATGTCCCGGAAACTTAAATGTCAAGTGATCCAAATCTTGTACTAGGTGATGAGGGTTTGTGAAGAAATAAGAGTTTTCAAGTTTTTAGCCTTGGAAAACAAGTAAAAAAAATGGGTCTGATTCGAGTAGTCCGGGTGGGCGATTCCACTCTTGAAACTGGGAACCGGATCAAAACTCAATGGTTCCAATTTTAGGGAACCAAGAACCAGACCAATGCTATAAAGAACCATTTGGACTGAAGCGAACCATCCATAACTAGTCGGTCCGGTCTGGTTCAGGCGATTGCCCAGCCCTAATAAAACATTCATGGAGCCCCCACCAAGTCTCAAATATTTCAATACAATTATTATTGAAGTATTATTAAAAGGTAGGGAACTAGTCAGCCCGGTCTGGTTCAAGCAATTACCCATCCCTAATAAAAAATTCATGGAGCTCCCACCAAGTCTCAAATATTTCAATACAATTATTATTGAAGTATTGTTAAAAGGTAGGAAACTAAATTAAAAAGTTTAGAATTGAATTGATAATTCAAATTTATGGGAAGATTCCAACGTAATGGATAAAGTGACATTATGGACGAGCGTGCATGAACTTAGGGGTGTGCATGGTCCGGGCTGAACCGATCCGGTCCTGGCATGGAATCAGGGACCGGACCAATATTCCAGGTCCCCATATTTTCTAGACCAGGACCGGCGGTCCAGGTCGATCCCAATCCTGGCCTAGTAGGACCGTTAATTCTAATTACTTATAAAAATTTTGCCCTTAGAAATCACAATACAATGTTAATTTACAATCTATAATCAATCTACGACGGCAAGATAACCATGTAAATGTTAGGGACACCCAACGTGTGTTCAATCCGGTCTTGAAGGCTTCACGTATCTTTTATACTCGTAATCGACGCCCGCATGTGGCCCGTTGAACTCAGGTAGGCGATGGAACCGAACTCGGATTTTATTTATTTCTTTTTAATTTTTGGTTGTGAAAAAAAAAACAGATTTCTCAAATCTACATAATAACTCGAGTTTCTATCCTCATGCACATACGTGCTTATTCTTCGTGCACGTACTCATTATAAGGAACATATCTTATCATCAATCAACTGTAATCGGAATTCATGGAAGAAATATGGGGAAAAGTCGTGATTAAAGAGCATATTCTATGCCACATATATATATATTCTCGGTGGAGTTCTTTTAGGCGGTGGGAAGCTCCGTCGGATCGGATAGAGCAAAGTCCTCGGGCACAAAAGAAACTCGAGATCAAAGAGTAAAAGAGGATCTCACTAGGTGGTGACCATAGTTGCTGCGTAGATTAGGAATATGATCAAACCTGCTGTAGGGGAACCAGTTCGGTCCAACGTTGAATGGGAATTGGTTTGGTTCTCGATTCCGTATCTTTTGAAACTTGTATTACGTAGTTCGATTCGCGGTTTTAACTAGAGAACTAAATTGAGAACTCAGGAACCCAGAACCACGGAACCAGATTGAGAACTGAAGAACGAGAATCGGACCAGAAATCAAGGTAGCCCTAAAATAAAGAGTGACATGTACAATATTATGCTGGTTCATTAACGCGCATGTTAGATTAAATTCATGTATTAGAGGCAGCATTTTAATTGACCCGCGATCATCTCAAACAAGAAAAAACCAAAAAGAATTAATTGGCAATTCGATTATGCATTAATCTAAGATAAACCAAAAAGAATTAATTGGCAATTCAGTTATGCATTAATCTAAGTTATATTACTCAGCTTAAACTTTACACAAATCATGTTTACATTGATTAGGCCTGCATCGTAATAATTATTTACTACCGAATAATTACACTGATGAATTGTGATGTCAAGGTAGATCGAAGTGGGAGACATCAGATTCTCCGAGAATCGTGGTTTTTTTTTTTTTTTTTGGTGGGGGTATCGTCTTTCCACTTCTCTCTCTGCTTCTGCGGATCATTCAAAGTTGTGGGAAATTTGGCTCTGTGGAAGTCTCCTTCGATCGTGGCGATTTTCTTTCCTCAAAAAGTCGATCGATGATAGGGAAAAAATCACCAAAAATCTTAAATTATATTCATTGTGATATATTTATTCCAAACATTGTAAGTAAATATGTCACATGCCTATAAAGTTTAGGATTTTTATTCGTGTGACCACATTTACTCCAAATTTATAAAACCAAAAACGAAAAATTTATCCCACTAACATATTTATTTTTAAAAAATGGTGACACAAAAAATCCTAAACTTTATAGGCATGTGACATATTTACTTAAAAGTTCGGATAAATATATAACATGAATATAAGTTTAGGGCTTATGATAGGATTAATACCACCAAAAATCCTAAACTTATGCCTTTATGACAATTTTAGCCCAAGTTATTTTTTTTACCATAAAAAACACCAAACTAGTATACTTGTGATAAATTTACCCCAAACTGGTACAGCAGTAATAAATTTACCCTTCGTTAGTTTTCCTTAAATTTTACCGTCGAATTGCTGAATTGGATAACACGTGGCAATTGTCAGGTGTACACGTTACTTTATATTTGCTACTAGTTTGTCAATTCAAAAATTTTCATGATATTAACTCAATTTAATGAAAATTAACAGAGGATAAATTTGTCATGTATGTATTAGTTTGAGATTTTTTTATAGTAAAAAAATTAGTTTGGGGTAATGTCACGCCTCGCGCCCTCAAACACGAGCGCACAACTCCCTTCGCGTTACTCTCAAGTCCCAGGACTTATTTAACGAGAGATGCATGATGTAAATAAGCATGCGGAAATGAAAATGAATAAACACCTCCTTACATAATCGATGGGAGCTTGGATAACGAGAAGATAAGAATATAAACATAATTCCAACAAGTGTTTACACAAAATATACAATTAAAATACTCTTACAGACAGGTCAGGGCGATTGGAGACTAACCAAAAAGACAACATAATCTTAAGTCTCCAAAAGCTTACAAGTCAACGATGGTCACCACCAAAAAACTACCTAGCAAAGTCAGGAAATCCCTAAGTCAATCCACTAGCTCTGTCTGTCCCATCTTCATCTTCATTTGGGTCATAATTCGAGAAGGTCTCAAATTGCACGTCCATCAAATCGTCCACCATGGTGTCCTCTTGCTCATCCTCAAATGCATAGATCTCTATCACCTCGTCAGTATCCTCTAGGGTAGGGGTCTTCTCAGATACATTCCTTGATCCCATCACAGAGATCTCCACCTCTATCTCATCTCGAGTAAGATGACACCAGTTAGGAATGACTCCTCGAGATACTTCTGTGGACTTCAAAGGGCCAGTCGTGACCTCACCTACTATACGAAACTAGGCCTCGAATCTATGTGGTTTTCAGTCCTTACCTCCGTCGTCGACCCAAACTACGATATATTTCCTAACATAAACTGTACCTCGACCATTCGAAAACTTGTCAAAATAGGCGGTCATCTCTTTAGGATCGCCTAAACGAGTTGGAAGCATTTTCAGGGTTTGGGGTCTGAAAAAAGTAAGGTCTCACGACAAGATGAGATTTACATCTCAGTAAGCTGAGTTCTAACTCTAGGTTAAGCTAACAGTACACCCAGACATAAGTATAAATAATGAATAAGAACACTCCCGGCAATATAAGGCAAACATTAGTCATAATATGCCATATGGAAACAAAATGGTGATAATCATGCAAGCATATCAACATAACTTATAACTCAAGTCAGGCATGGGAATATAAAATCAAGTTATACCTTCCATCACCATGATCCATCTCATTATTCACGCCCGCGTCATAACGCCTCAAGCTTAATCCGCGTCATTACGCCTCAGACTATTATAAACATAAACCCGAGTTAAACGCCTTAGGTTTTCAATGTCATTCAAGGCCTGTGTCGACACATATACAATCTTATTCCGCATCTCTACGCATCAGGATATTAGCTAATACAACCCCGTGTCTCGACGCATCAAGGTGCTAAGAGTTCCTAAGCATGCTAGATTCCCTTCCATATCAAGACTTTATGATTGAGTACAAGCTCATTCATCGAGTTAAGAATCTATAGCATGCGGTTTAATAAGATTTATCACCCACAAGATAGCGTTCGACACAAGTATGTGCATTAAGTAAGCACACCACATCCTATCAAACCACAAGGATCAATATCAAACAATCACACAATAATCTCACAAGAATTCACCCAATTCGAATCCAAATCATCTAATAAAAGCCTATCCTCCTAGCCAAGATTTAGGAACTCCTTACCTTAGGCTTAATTCAGCAAAAATCTCATCCCAAGGCACTCTGAGGATTCGGTCCTAGGAGTTCAAAAACAGGGCAGCCGCGTAACCTACGAGAATTCACCCAATTCATAAATTTTCTCATCCAATCCGTCAAACCATGGAGCATATGCCTCAATAACATCTCAATTGACATCCTAATATGTCTCAACGATGAAATTAAGGCAAGGTAACACCACAATCAGCCCTCAAAAACTCGATTTGCACAAATCGAAACAGGGGATTTTCGGTTCTGCCCTATACTTGACTAATCAACCCACAACTCAGCTTTAAACATTAATTCTTCAGCTAATTCACTTGCCAACATGTAGTCTTAAGTGTACAAGGGTCTCACCGAAAGTTTTAGGGTGAGTCGACGTCCGAAAGTTCCCGAGCGATCCCGGTTCCCTCACGCCTACCACTGGTCAGATTCTGCCCCTCAGAAACAACATCGTTTCAACATCAAAACTCCATAAAAACTTAACCAACTTGCTACCTCAGCTCAGTATATCTAAGTATTATAATCCTACAAGATCTTGTCGAAAATTTGAAGCAAAATGAAATCCTAAGGAGGCCGAACGAAGACTTATTCTCTACTGCGTCTAAATCTGTCCAGTTTTGGGAAAACGGCTTGTCAGAGCTCCTCCGGCGTCTAATGGCCAAGTTACCATCGAGAAATTGTCGATAAGAGGATGAGCCTTCGGTTTGTGGTCGGCGCGAGCCAAGGTGATCGTCGAAGGTGGCAATCATGGACGGCGAAGAGGCGGTAGCGAGCTGGTCGAGCGGTAGGGCTTGGTGATGAAGAGAAGAAGAAGAAGATGATGATGATGATGGCAAAGGGGAGGAGGGTTTTTGGCTGAAGCAAGAGGAAGATAAGGCTTTCCACCAAATAATTTGGTCGAACCCCCAAGAATGGTAGATTAAAACCTTGCATTAATTGATAACCCTCCAAACAATGACACTTGTCCTCATAGTAATAATATCCAAGCTTCATTGACCATGCTACCCCTCCAATTTTCAGCAGCCTTGAGGGTTAGTTAGAGACCAAAATGTCCTTCTCCTTTTCCTAAGGCAAGGTCAATCCTCGAGGGGCAAAATGGTAATTTTGCTCTCGTCATCCTGAACTTCATTTTTCTAATTCAAATTTCATTCGATGAGGCGACGTCCAATTCAATTAGAATGTTGGAATTCATTATTTTCCATTTTCCAATTTCGAGACTCGTCCTTTGGTCATTTCTCTATCAAATGAAATTTTAGAATTCCTCAAACTAACGGACGGCTTTTGCAGACGTGACGCATATCGACTATATGATTCTCGTCACACTTAGGGTTATCAGTTCATGACGACTTTGGTTGTTATGTAATTGCGAATGTTTATTACTAGCTCCGACGATCATGATCGTCATCGTTTGATTTGAAAAAAATTCGCAAATTATACATTGATTAAGCAGCATCACCCACGCTTCAATTGTATAACGCTAGCTATGCATTCCTTAATCGTTCTTAGATCGACCTTTAATGGTCATAAATACTCATTCGGCAATCATTATGTTCAAAGTGTCGTTTTCTATTTGAGTTTCCTAGGTCCACATACTTTATCTTGCGTTAGTCTTTCCCTTTTGAGCAGTTAACTCGAGATTGGTCGGATCCGAGCGAGATAAGACTGAAATACATCGTTCGATACATTCTCATTGATAAGTATCAAAATGATAGGAAAACCAGAATGTCATAGGTAAATTTGTCATGGTTGTATCAGTTTAGGATTTTTTGTGATAAAAAAAATAATTTGGGATAAATTTATCACAAATGTACCAATTTGGGGTGTTTGGTGTTCAAAAAAATAGTTTTGATAAATTTGTCACATGTGTGCCAGTTTGAAGTTTTTCGCAATATTAATTGTCACAGATGTATCAGTTTGAGATTTTTTGTGATATTAACAATATACATTAATGTTTTGGATAGAGGTGTCAAATCGACCCGCGTCGGGCGAGCTCAAAAATTTACTTAATTTTTGGTCCTTTGGGGCTAGATTTGGCACTCGGGTCGGGCTTGCACGTCACTGGCTTTTTTTTAACATCCATATTTTATTTTTAATTTAATTTATTTGTATTTGTATTTTTATTTTTATATTCTTTCATTTCATTGGTTTGTTAATTGATTTGTATTCCAAAAAATGAAAAAAAAAATAAAAAAATAATTGGCCTGAATCTGACCAGGCCTAATCCGAGCTCAATACTACTTAATTTCGACCGGACCAACCCAACCCGATCCGGATTTTTTATTTTTATTTTTTGTGGGTGTCAAAGACCGCTGACACCCCTAACTTGGTGGCTTGGAATTTTATAAACTACAAAAAGTAGAAGTATAAAAAAATTGAATAAAAAAAGGAAAAAATGGTCATTCTAGTCCAAAGAGTCAACGCCAGACACAACACCGTATACAAAAGCACGGACGAAACCCTAATCCGCCTGGAAAGCCCCGCTCTGCTAAGGCAACCCAAAAGCATCTTCTTGGTGTGAATCGGTCCTCCGCTTCTCTCGACGATCGATCAACATGGAGGTGCTTTCTCAACTCTCTTTTACTCGCATCTCTTTCCGTTTTGCTTTTCCTCCGCACCCGCAAATTTTCTGATGCTTGTTTTTTCACCTCTCTATAATCATCAAGTTCAAACCAAGCGCTGCTTGCGAGAAGTTGATCGACGTCAAAGGTGCCCGGGAGCTGTAAGTTGAATCCTTCTTTGGGTGGAAAATGTTGGATGTTTTGGATGGATTGTTGCTCTTCTTATGCGGAATTCTTTGAAGCTCTTTGTTTCTTCCATTTTTTTTTATTGGATCTATTTTGGGTGTTGTTGAATTGATCGAGTGGGTATTCGTCCCTGTTCAGTTCCTTGTGTTTGGGCGTTTACTGCTATTATTCTATTTATTCACAGATGGAGCTATTGCTCTTGTCGCTCATGTGATGTTGAGACTGCTGTGGATGCTTGTCTTCCAATTGGAATTACTTGCTATGATCGATTTTAGTGAACATGCTTGTAAAGAGATCATACGACTTACGGGAATGGAAATAGCGGCGTTTAATTCGCTTTTGCATTTAAGTATCTGAAGCGGAAAATTTGATTTTTATTGTTTTAGGTACTCAATTTTCATTGTCCCCTCTATCTTTCTTTGGGGACCTGAGTGATGAATCTTGTTGCCCAGAACAGCATATCAAAACTGTAGAATCTAATTCCCTGAATTGCTGATACCAAAATGTTGAATGGATTTTAGGGACAGCATATCAAAACTGTAATCGACAGGGAGTAATTTTGGGGGTATTCCAAATTGGTTTGAGAAAGTTGTTTATCGTTGTTTAAACACTAAACTAGGGAAAGAAATTGGAAGTTACTGATGAAATGATACATTTCTGAGTTGCCTATTTACGTTGTGCATGTCGAAGCATTGATGGTACTATGGGTTTGGTATATGCAATTTGCAAAACTTGGATTATTAATAAAATTCCAACTCTAGATTTTAGCCTTGGTCTAGATAAACCTCGTTGGTTTAGAAGTATGCTCCGCATAAAAATTTGACCTTTTTGCATGGATATCTGACCCAATTTTAGTAAAAGTTAATTCTTTATTGCTTAGACATGTCCAAATTAGGTGGATTATATTTGTTCATTTAGTTTAGTTCCGAAAGGTAACAGAGATTTTTTTTTTTAACATTTTTGTTATATCTGGCTATCCATGTTCTTGTAGGCCATACTGCAGCACTAGACCTTACTTGCCTAACCAAATTTGGATTATCGTTCATCATTGAATTGGTGACATGTGAAAAAATTCGCGGGCATTAGAAATTTTTTTATCATGCTATAAAGTCGATTTTGATAAGAAAAAAAACTGTCATTCCATAAATTTAATTTTCTTGTTTTGGTAATTTTATGATGAGTTTAGACTCAAGAGGAATCAGACTATGATGTACTGATGCATATGATCGGGTTCCATTTCATCAGTAACTTTCAATTTCTTTCCCTAGTTTAGTGTTTAAATCTACAATAAGCAACTTTTCTACCCTCAAAATACTCCTTTTGATATGCTGTCCCTAAAATCCATTCACCAATTTAGTATTAGCAATTCAGGGAATTAGACCCTAAGGTTTGCATATGCTGTTCTGGGCAAGAAGATACATCAGGTCCCCAAAGAAAGATAAAAAAAGATAAAGGAGACAATGTTTGTAAAGTGATTAAACGATTTACAGGAATGGAAATAGCGAAGTGTGAATTTAGTCTGTTTGGATGTTGGGGAGAATTACCAAAAAAAAATTGGGTGATTATATTGATAATACTATTAACAGTTTCTGATTTTTTTGAATTATTTTTAAAATTTTTATTTCTGCCTCCTCTTTTGGTCGCAGGCCCCTGGGCGAGGGCCTGTGATCCCTCGCCGCGGCTGGGCTATATATATTCAAAGCAGGTGGCCTATATTTGTTCATTTAGTTTATCTCCGAAGGTTAAGTGAGAATTTCGTTTTCTACATTTTGGATACAATTTTGGTTTTATCTGGCTCCTCAATGTTCTCGTAGGCCATGCTGTGGCGCTAGATCTTATTGTATAAGGAAACCAACATCACTTGCATTTCATACTTAAGGATTGGATTATACCAATATAATGAATCTCGTAAATCTTCAGTCTTATTTTATTGTTTTCCTCAGAAATATCATTATCTGTAGCGTTTAATGGCCAGTTGTCTTTTCAGCGAAAGAAAAGAGATTTACACTAGTATGTGGGATTTTGACAAGAGGATTGCGCAAGAAATTAAAGATTCTCGGGGTGAGGTATGTGTCTGCAATAGTTCTATGGAGGTTTAGCCGATTTTTTTATTTTATTTTTTTATATCAGTTCAATTATTGATTATCCTCTATGTGAGGCAGGAATTTGGCTACGTGTATAAGATGATGGGAGGCTGTGACAAACAAGGTCCTCCAATGAAGCAGGGAGGGCTGACTGCCGATGATGTACGTATCTTGTTTGACCTGTCAAAGGAAGATGACATTCGGAAGTTTGTCAAAGCTCCAAAGATTAAGAGGAGGCAGTTACGCCATTGACATTACAAAGGAAGCGTGAAGAGAATTACTGATATGAGAAGAAGAGAATTGCTAGGGCAGCTGACTACCAGAAGCTTCTTGCTACCAAGTTGAAGATGCAGCAAGAGCTTGGTTTAAGAAGAGAGCCAGGCTGTCTGCTGCCTCATAGCCTAGGTTGTTTTGACTTTTTGATCATTGAGCAATTTCAGTTCAGGCAATTTTGGCAGTTGACAAATCAGGGAATTGTCAATATCATTGGGTTGTTGCTGTTCCTTGGTCTCGGCAACTGAAATTTTATTTTTAGAAAGTTGAGCTTGGCACGCATGCGGGTGGAGTGATTTAGGTTAGGCTATAGGAATGTGGAGAAAATTGGTTGAACGAGACAGTGTGGAGAATCAGAATTGTCCTAAGCATATGTATGTACTGAGAGTACACTAGGCATATGTATGTACTGAGAGACAATGGCGACCTCTAGACAGTAAGTCCGCATCAAGAAAACGGCTTAAATGAACAACCACTCCAGGCCAAGGTTCTCTGGCTCATGGTTCGCTGGTCCAACCTCCTCATCTCCGGGATGACCCCCATCACCATCAGCTCCAGGTCGAGGCTGATCGTCCTCATCGTCCTGCCTGTCCTGCCTTACCCTCAACAGCTTCCTCAAGACACGAAAAGGCTCACCATCATCATCTTCATGGTCTAGGTTCCTCAATCCATGTTCTGCGTAGCCCAGTCTAACATTACTGAAGAAGTTGAGCGCAACATTGTCACTCTGCCTCACACTTACTTCCGCACATTCGGCGTCATAAATCTGCATGCAAAGTAGAATGTATTTAATTCCCAAAATTTAGGTAGTTATTATGGAGCATACCATTGTGGGGTTATGAAATTGAGAGAGAAACGTAGAAGTCACTATATGCATCATATTTCAGTCATTGATATGCATATAATTTACCCAATAATTACCATTATAATCTGAATTTGAGTTGTATACAGAAAAATGTTAACTGCATTACCTTTGTAATCTTGCTATAACTTTAAAGGATCTTGTGCAGTATCATCTATCCAGAACTATTATTTCCAAGGATAACTGATCTGTAGATAAGCTTAGAATTTTCATTAACAGCAGCCTACTTAAATCTTCCTATCCGCTTTCTAGGATCTCACCCATGGCATCCAGAAAGAGATCTTTGCCATAAATTACCAGGTAATATAGTCTAAAAGAGTCAAACGAACTAAAACTAAATCACGCAGGCTGTTAACTTGCTTGAAGGCATCCCAAGTAAGACCCCTACTGTTGGCCCCCTTTGTCCAGTTTTAAGACCTATACATGTACTAATGATCATGCAGTTGCTTGCATGCATTTATAGAATGACTACAAGATGCGCAGATGTTGCAAATATATTTTATAGGAATCTATTACCAGAATTAATGTGTATCAGTGGAAACGGTGCACATAACTGAGGTATTGTCAAGTCGGAAGCCACTTATCATAATTGAGCCATCATACAAATCATTTCCGAGTGATTTCAGCCTAATTAAATAGACTTTACAGAATGAATTCCTCAAACTACATGATAAGAAGCTCTTCGATATTTCCCCTTAATTCAGCCAACAAATGGAGAGGGATGAAGTAAATACTTGGTGAGTCCTAGAGCTGGATTGTAATTATCAGTTGTTGACTCTGTAAGTTTATATATCATTTATTCTCATCAGTTTATTCTATTCTCATCAGTTTATTTTATTGTTATGTATATGACTTTTCTTCCTATATATCCCATATGATTTTATTGGATGAAATATTATACGTTCCACATGCGCAGTATACTCTAAAGTCGATAGCAGTTACTTGGGACGCTAACTTTTATGACCTGGTGGCGATTTGATAAGGGATGTCGCAGGTCCGAGAGTCGGGACGTGACAGATAAAAAGCCATTTTCTTTCGACTATCCAGCCCGATCCACTTCAAGAACCACAACTCCTCTCTAACTTGAAAAATAGAGCCCAGTAATGAGTAGCGGAGGAGAGGGGATGATTACACATTTGAGGAATAAAATCTTGAAAAGCCAAGGAAACTTCAAGTGCCAAATTTTACAATGGTCCAAGGCAACTAATGCAGTTCGATTACATTGATATGAGATTGGTATGGATGCCAACATCTATTTCAGACACGACCTGAAGTACATAAAAACTCCTGGCATTGATAGTTATTATCATATTTCAAAAGCAATCCCCATAGTGTCATCCTTATCGTGTTCCTACTCTGCATTTGTCATTTCAGAAGCAACTAAAGGAACAAGCACAGTGACAAGGGTTTCTTGCATTTGAAGTGTCAAACAGCGCTCTCGACTCATCTTTCCCTTACTGGTTGCCACGGTCAGCATAGGGGTTCATTGCTGACGAGAAGTTTGGGCAGTCGTATGAAGTACCCGAGCATCATCACCCGTTGAAACCCACGGAGTTTTTTTATGCAGTTCTATACCAACTAGATAACAAAATGCTACATGCGACAACTCATGCCATTACAGAAGGGTTGCACCATGCCTATATGAGTCAGAATCAACGGCATTCGTGTTACTATGTTCTAAAATAATCTCAACTTCGAATTATCAAAATCTTGCAAGAAGTTAACAAACTCAACGCGTCATATGGATGCCAAAGCGAAAGAAGTATTCACCAAGTATTTACTTCATATGTGACCGATACATTCATAACAGATTGAGACATGACCAACATTATCCTGTAATGCCATTGTAATTCTACAAAGCCATCATCATTTTATTTTTTACAGCTATG
The DNA here is from genome assembly GCA_028455895.1 of Rhodomyrtus tomentosa. NCBI lineage: Eukaryota > Viridiplantae > Streptophyta > Magnoliopsida > Myrtales > Myrtaceae > Rhodomyrtus > Rhodomyrtus tomentosa. Next base: position 976,003 of record JAPCWY010000011.1, on the reverse strand, counting down.
TACACAGTAATGTGAACTATGTAAGCTTAGGCATGTATGTAAGGCATATTCTGCAATGTAACTAACACGTATAATGGATCCATTCTCTAGTTTTGGCAAAGGAAAACAGCAGCATTGAGCCAACAACCGCAAAGCTTGCAAGAATATCATAGGTACAATTCTTGCCCATTAAGTTACTTATGGCTGTGAAGTGGAAGATCCCGATCGAAAGGGACAAAAAAAATAAATAACCCTAAAGCTTCAATCATCCTTCACGTCACACAAACAGAACCAGACCACTATTCACGCTTTTGTGAAATCTTCAAAACCAGACATCCCTACCAGGACCAGAGACCCCAACAAAAACGAAGAAAAAAGCAACCAGAAAAGGCTTCGATCATCCTTCACGTCACACAAATAGAACCAGATTACTATTCACGCTTCTGTGAAATCTTCAAACCAATACATCCCTAATCAGGCTGAGAGACTCTCCAACAAAAACGAAGAAAAAAGCAAACCAGAAAAAGCTTCGATAATCCTCCACGCCGTACAAACAGAAACAGTTTACTATTCACGCTTTTGTGAAATCTTCAAAACCAAGACACCTTACCAGGACCAGAACTCTCCAACAAAAACGAAGAAAAAAGCAACCAGAAAAGGTTTCGATCATCCTTCAGGTCACACAAACAGAACCAGACTAATATTCACGCTTTAGTGAAATCTTCAAACCAAGCCATCTCTAATCAGGACGAGAGCCTCTCTAAAAAGCAAACCAGAAAAAGCTTCGATCATCCTTCACGTCGCACAAACAGAACCATAGAGACTCTCCAACAAAAATGAAGAAAGAGCAACCAGAAAAAGCTTCGATCATCCTTCACTGTCGCACAAACAGAACCAGACTACTATTCACGCTTTTGTGAAATCTTCAAAACCAGACATTCCTGACCAGGCCAGAGACTCGCCAACAAAAACGAAGAAAAAAGCAAACCAGAAACGTACGAAGCAAATACCTGAACTAAGCCAAAGTGAGCCGAATTGAGGAGACTGGTAGCGAGGCCGCGCCGGCGATAAGGTCGCAACACGGCAATAGACCTGACGTAAGCGATCCGCTCCCTTTCCTCCACATCGACAGTGACGTAGCCGAGGATCCGGCCTTTAGGGCCTACCGCAACCCATTGTACCTGAGGAAACAAGAGCAGGGAGATTTGGAACCGCTGCACCAAGAAAGCGTCGCGCTCGTGGATGCACGTCTGGCTGCATTCTTGCATTTGCAAGAGATCGTACACCGTGGCTCTGCGTATGTTAGCCGCCATTGCCGATCTTTAGAGTTTTGGGGTTTTTTTTTTTGGGGGGGGGGGGGGGGGGGGGGGGGTGGTTTGGGGGTTTCAAAGTTCGGGCGGGACGATTCTGTTTTGGGTTTGTTGGGAAGGGGAGGAGAATAAGAAAGAGCTTCGGGATGGGGAAGGTCGGTGCTGTCCTATTTATACTTAGCAACCTTTCACTCTCTATGAGAAAAACCATCACTTAGAATGTGAGTAACCACTTGAAGAAGGCTGGGTTTCAATTTTGACGCAAAAAGGAAGAAAAAAAAAATTAAGTTCCGATGTACAAGCTCGGGTTAGGCGCATGGATAACAAAACTCGGCGAAGTACCGGGCGCGGAGCCGCCAGCCTTTCCTAGGTCTGTACGGCTACGGCTTCGCCTTCGAGCAATCCGGATTGAAGTAAGCCGGAGCTGGAACTGGAGCCGGCACCGCCATCGCCACAAGCCGTCGCGGCGGCGGCGGCGGCGGCGGCGGAGGCGGCGGCGGCAGCAGAGCGAGATGCGGTCTACGGCCGGAAGGAATGCATAATCCCCAAATTTACGAGAGGAGGCAGTCGCCGTGGAAAGAGGAGCTCGGAGATGTACAATGGTGCGGCGTACAAGCCTCATATGTAATCGCAGAGGAGAGAGAAAGAAAGGGGAGGGGGCGGGGGAGAGAGATCGAAGAGAGAGCGCGAGAGGCTTAAAAGCACGTCGAGTCGTGCCTCGTTTTCTGGCGTTGCGAAGCGTTTTGAGTAATTTCCCTGACAAATCCAATATGTACAAGTAGAACATTTGATTTTGTTTCTCATTTTCTTCTGAAATTTTTGTAAACCACATACCCTGTACGATTGATTTTTAAGACAATATGCTAACTTCCATTATTTCATAAGTGATCGGTTACTCGATTGATGAGTATTTTAATTGCAATATTGGTTTGGGAAAAGGAAAATTCCCCCCCCCCCCTCCAAAAAAAAAAAATCAAATAAGACAATTTACACTTATTGCATAAATTTTCTACCATAGTTATCCAAGCGTCCACGGATGCCCAAAGTGTTATGTTGCCTTGCTAATTCTCCTCAAGGCGGGCACCTTGATTATCTAGGCGCCTTGTGAAAGCCTTGGGAGCCTTGAGAATGCCCGATTTTTTTCTTATTTTCGAGCCATCGTGGGCCACGATCAAAAGGGTCAATTCGCTTTTATTTTGACTGAATTTAAACTTAATCTGGCGTGACTGACTGACTGTAATCCAATCAGACTTTTATCTCAATCCATTTCCCACGAAAATAATGAAATAAGGCCAAACCCAAACCCAAACCCATTAGTTTTCCTTTTGTATTTGCGGTCAAATTTTAAGTCCACGAGAATTCTCTATTTCAAGCTGTGCCAAACAAATATATAGACAAATATATAGAGGGCAGGACTTTTTCTTTCTTTTTAGTAAAATGCATGTCAGACTATTTAAAAAAAAAAAACATGACCCAAAAAAATAGAAAGAGAGAGAGAGAACCTAAATGGCTAAAACGAGCTTCAAAAAAGGAGCACTTCACTTCTAGTGAAAACTTAAATCTTATTTGCCTTCCGTTGTGATTGGCGACAACTTTCCTCATTCCCGGCCGCCAAACACGTGCTCAGAGGTCGAGCAGCTCTAGGAATGGAATGCTGTCGATCCAAGCATCTGCTGAGAGACTTCTTCCCTTTCTTTTCTCTATCCCTCCTGAAGAAGAAGAAGAAGAAGCCAATCATACCAGTTGATCCATGATGTATCTCGAGACGAGTTCGCCCGTGCTTTGATCCGAAACACGCAGCACCATCACGTTCGGGGCTCACTCGCCTTTCCCACAGAATCCCCCATTTTCCTGTATAATTAGCATCTTCCCATTTTCAAAATGCACATCCAGCAAACCGCTAAATTTTGAACGAGGGTTTAATGCCTGTCAAACCCGCGAACAGTACCATCCTCACATCCAACAACTGCCTCGGAGTCGGAGAATTTTAACTCTTGTGTATATAGCTGCAACATATCATGCAACCGAGCAAAATTTAATCGACGTTAGCCCTTCATCCATCTCAAGAGCCAGCGACCAGTCAACCAAATGACAAGGTCGAAGAGCACCAGCTTTGCGATGTTCAGCAAATAGATAAAAAGAGAAGTTAGCCACCAGATAAAAAACTGAACTAACGTTTGTCCGAATTTAGCAAGTGAACAGTATTTTAAAGTAAAACTTAAGAGAGAGAGAGAGAGAGAGAGAGAGAGTATAAACAGTTAGCTCCTTCACAAGACCTGATTGATCACTGTCTTTAGACCTTAGCAGGTACTTTGTCAGGAGTCGGACACGATAAGCTCGCTCTACCGGGATGAATCTCCTCGAAAACACCTTTCACATGAGCTGTTTGATTCATTTGTGCTGTTTGATTTGATGTGCCGCATGATGAGAAGGCAGCATCAAGTCCCAAGGGCGATAATCATGACAGAAGAGCCTCGAATCCCGGTCATGTAATCATGTAAATTCTAAAGTGATGCACAATTTTATTACAATTTTTTTAACATTAAAAATTATCAAATTAATATACATGTAATAAATTTACCCTAAATTGATATAATTATATAAAATTTATACTCCGTTAGTTCTCGTTAAATTTTACCGTCAAATTATTGAGTTGGATGACACGTGTCAATTGTCGAATGTACACGTTACCTTATATTTACTATAGATGTATCAATTTAAAATTTTTCGTGATATTAACTCAATTTAATAAAAATTGATATTGATAAATTTCTCACATGTGTATCAGTTTGAGATTTTTTATAATAAAAAAAATTAATTTATGGTAAATTTATCATAGGTGTACTAATTTGGAGTTTTTCATAGTATTAATCCAAAAATTATTTGCAGTTTTTCTTATAATTTGGGGTTATTATCCTATGGTATTACATCCCTGGCCAAAAAGGAATAGAAGAAAATTCATTTTCTTCTTATAGAACGTATAGCCGTTGTTTTGCTTCTTCGCTCATGCCACCAATGTAGGTAGGGCACACAACATTAATACATCTATTTTCCGCCGCTTCATCTCTCTCTGCTAAATTAAATTTTCTTTCGGATTGATCTATCTATGTCGGCTCTATTTGGTTCGACGACCTCTCGCCGGCGAAAGAGAGTCACGTCATGCCACCAGCAACCGGAGATTCCCTTCGCCCGAATCCGGTAGTTCGCAAAAGACCAAAGGCTTCGAAGAATGTCTCTTCACTTTTCACAGAAAACTCGCACTTGGGCATAGCCACGTCAACGAATATCCGACGAAACACGATATGCACTTGAAAAGTTATTTGCCACTTTTCACCGAATGTCATCCATGAAGTAAGCCCAATGCAACTTGGCCAACTCTGACATTTACAACATCGACGCCCCCCCATGGTTCGAGGACTAAAGTGAGCTTTAATTCATTTGCTTTTGTTTTTTTTAATTATTATTAAGGGAAAATATCGAATATCTTTTTCAACCACTGAAAATCTCAAATTGATATACATGTGCTAAATTTATCTTTCGTTAAATTAGATTAATACCACAAAAAATCTCAAAACAAATACATATGATAAATAAAGTGTATAAATCCTAAATTGACATATTCATGAACTGACGCTTGCTATCTAATTTAGTAATTTGATGTTTAAATTTAACGAAAATCGATGAATGATAAATTTGTCATAAGTTATATCAATTTGGAGTAAATTTGTTGCAAATATATCAATTTAAAAAAAATTATGGTCAAAAAAATAATTTAAGATGAATTTATTACAAATGTATCAGTTTAGTATTTTTCGTTACATTAATCATTTTTATTTCAATTTGATCGAGCAACAACCTTCACTTCATTACACATTGCCTTTCCTCTTCTCTCTTTTTTCTCCTTTTCTCCATGCTTGAAAAAAAATAAAAATTGAAAAAAGAAAAGGAAGAAGAAAGAACTTAAAATGGTCTTGCAGCTTCTAGTGAAATTCATGCATCTTCTGAGAGTCTTCTTCACTTTCTTTTATCTACCCATTCTAAAGAAGAAGAAGCTGATGATGCTGATTGGGCCATGACGTTACTCAAGGCTGGTTCACCCGTGCTCTGATCCAAAACACGCAGCACGCCGTCTATTCCACCGACAACCGGCATCGAGTCATCGACATGACATACGGCATGTGTCCCGGAGAGTACAGTACATTCGGGCTCAGTCATCTTTCCCGCAGAACCACCATTTTCCTGAGTAATTAGCATCAGCTACTTTTTTTTTTTTAAGGGTATCGAACATCAACTACATGTTCAGAGATGCGGAACATTCTTAATTTCATTAAGGTACCAATAGCAGAGAAATTAGCTCGCATGTTAGGGAGTTGAAGAGAGGAAAATGAATTCCGTATACAACACGAATGGAAATTAACATATGGCGGTGGAATAAACTATTATTATTTTGATTAACAGGGATTGTTTGTATTTCATGACAATGTGTGGCTTTTACATTTTCAATGCATGACAACTTTCATCATTTCCATGTGTGATTTTTATTAATTACTTATCTTGGGTTTCTGCCACGTTTACGTATATTACTCTAGCTGCTAGAGAAAATTCTTCCCATATGCCCAAGGAACCCCATGTTGAAGTTTCCCATCGTTTGGCACGAGGAGGAGCAGTCATCAATAAGGTGAAGAAGGACATATAGACAGGCTCAAAGACCTAGCAGCCCTTTCCTTTCCGATGGAGCTTCATGGGCATTGCTCCGTCCCCATTCAGATGTTTGGATGTGAGCTATACTCCACGGGGAGACAAACGGGCTGAAAAAGATGGACAGTCATGATTGCTTATATCAATTTATCGGCCTCGACATCTAAAGCGGATTCCAATTGCTTGGAAATTCTTAGCTATATGGGAGGCTTGGATGGTGAGCAAAAATAATTGATAAAGAAGTTAATCCAATCAATCAGGTGGAGACCTTATTCTATTTTTCAGACATTTCTAGAGTTCAGTTCTACCATGGCAGACTGCGTACTGCCTTTAGACCTTCGAACAAATAGAAATCCTTTCAAATAAACTACCACCCCTTCCCTCCCTCAAAATTCCCCGTAAGCCACCTCCTTCGGTTTCCCGTCATCCTTTCTTTTCGGATCTTTTCTGAATAGGAGTTAAGTAGACAAATGTAGGATTATTTCTAATCTTAGATCTATCAAGTTATCTCTGAATCATCTCTGGCATCTTGCTTATGCACATAACAATCCGGAGATTGTCTACAGGTAAACTCTTCACAAATTATCAATGGATCTCACCCCTTTGATATGAATAGTTTATCAGATAAACTATTCATATTCATATATCCTTTATTTTCGGATCTTTTCGAAAAGCACCGTGGAGAGTCCACGGTGCTTTTCGACTAAAGGGGTGAGCCAGAAAAGTCCATTGATAATTTGTGAAGAGTATACCAAATTTGCCTGAATAGTCGAAAAGCATCGTGGAGAGCCAGAAAAGTCCACGGACTACCCAATTGACACCAACGAGTCAAATCTCCTTGTGCTTCAGGACTCCATAGTATCAACAAAGAATTGGAAAAATGATTTTTATTTTATTTTATTATTAATTAAATAAAAAAATATGAAGAAATCGGCTCTTTCGTGACTCAAACTGCCGATACGCTTTCGGGCTCGGGAGTGTTATACTCATTTAGACTTTAGAGGGTGGAAATAATGTAAGCCTTGTTCTAAGATAGCAACTTCTATTTAGTTATCAGTTTTATTTTGACAAAAGGACCTAACGTAAAGAAGCTAATGGCCAAAAGCCAGGTCAAGGCAATACACAATTATCCACAAGTCAATCGATGAAATGCTTAATAAGCTCACGGATCATGAGGGCCACGACAATATGATTTACCCATAAGGTTCATCGACACGTGGCGATCGATTAACTCGAAACATGCACAGATGTCGAAGATAGAGCCAGCTAGGCTCCATCAACGGAGAGCGTAGCTAAAGAGTCAAGAGCAAGTATAAACCATCCTTAGCGTGACGCACAAATCAATACGGTTAGAAATTCATGCAGAGTAAGACCAAACAATTAATTCTGCGTGCTTCGGAACGGGAAAGTAACGGGAAAACGCTCGTCTTGCCAATTTAACAACCGCGACATAACCTCCATAAGCTCGGCAACTCCAATGAAGTTTCATCCCTGAAAATAGCATGTCATCAACTTTGTTTATTTCATTCCACGTCAAAGGACATATGTCAATCTATCAGTCGATGTGGGTAAAATATGCACGAGCACATTAGCAGCTTTGGAGCCGCCTAACCTAAATCATTTCCATCCGCATCTGTGCCAACTCCACTTTCTAAAATTGAAATTTCAAAGTTCAGAGACTAAGGAACTCAAAGGAACGGCAACAACCCAAATGATAAGATGTGTCCCCGAATTTTCCGAGGCAGAGCTAAAAGCTATAAATAAACAACTTCACATTGACAGTATCCCTGAATTCACAACTGTAAAAATTAGCTGCAACTGAAATTTCACGATGATAAAAATGTAAAAACAACCTAGGCTTTGAGGCAGCAGACACCCTTGGATCTCTTCTTCGCCAAGCTTGGGCTGCAGCGGTCACGCTGCTCCTTCGACTCCACCAGGAAGTCAGCTGCCTCTGCCTTTGCCATAGCAATTCCCTTCTTCTCGCCAGCAAGTCGAACGCCTACTTTGTAATGTCAATGGAGTAACTGCCCCCTCTTAATCTTAGGAGCTTTGACATATTTCCGTATGTCATCTTCCTTCAACAGGTCAAACAAGATACGTACATCATCGGCAGTCAGCCCTCCCTGGTTCGTTGGAAACCCTTGTTTGTCACAGCCTCCCGTCGTCTTATACATGTAGCCGAATTGCTGCCTCACATAGAGGATAATCAATAATTGAAATGATAAGAAAAAATCGCCAAAAAGCCCCATAGAACTGTTGCAGACACATACCTCGCCCCGAGCATCTTCAATTTCTTGTGAGAGCCTCTTGTCATAATCGGCCCGACTGCATGGAAAAGATTATAAAGACCTCATTACTCCACATCCCTCTTCTATTGCTATAGAGAAAGTTGGCCACTAACCTCTACAGATAATGATATTTCCGACCAAATCAATTAAACAGAACTTAAGATTTAGGGGATCCATTAAATTGTTACGATCCAATCCTTAAGTATGAAATGCAAGTGATGCTGGTTTCCATACAATAAGATCCAGTGCCACAGCACGGCCTCTAAGAACTTGAATAGCCGGATAATAATAATAAAAATCTCAGTTACCTTTCAGAGCTAAACTAAATGAACAAATGTAGTTCCCCAGCTTTGGACATGTTTAAGCAATAAAGAATTAGCTTTGCTTTAGTACTAACAATTGGGTCAGATGTACATGCAAAAAGATCAAATTTTTTTGCGCAGTGTACTTCAGAAACAATGAGGTTCATCTGGACCAAGGCTAAAATCCAGAGATGGATTTTTGCTAATAATCCGAGTTTTGCAAATTGTATTAATAACTCGACTAAAAGAACAACACTCGGCTACCAAACCCATGGTACCATCAATGCTTCGACATTCGCTATGCAATAACTTTCGATTTCTTTTCCCCAGTTTTAGAGTTGGAATCAACAATAAGCAACCTTTCTCAACCCAATTTTTGGAATACACCCAAAAAATTACTCTATATCGATTACCCCATCCCATAATCTGTCCTTACACAATCCATTCAACAACTTTGGTACTGGCAATTCATGAAAGCAATTGTAATCCATAGAAAGATTCAACTTACAGCTTCTGGTCATCTTCGATTACAACCTTCTTTTGGTAACCAGTGGCTGGATCCACTAGAGTGAACTTGATGATTATAGGGAGGGAACAGAAAACGCATTAGAGAATTGCAATCTCGAGCAAAACGGAAACAGAGGAGAGTAAACGAGAATTGAGAAAGTACCTCCGTGTTGATCGTTGAGAGAATCGGAGGGAGAACGCTTACAGCGAAGCGATCGATTCGCGCCAAGAAGACGCTTTTTGGCCGCCGGAGCAGTGAGCAGAGCGGGGGGTTTTAGGCGGACAAAAGGGTTTTCGTCTGTCCTTATTATATTTATATACAATACACACGCCAAATCCCAGGGCACCCTGGTGTCGGATACGGACACGCTCCGACAAGCGTTGCGTTTGACAGGTGGTCAACGCATGTCGGAGTTCAAACTCGAGGTCAACCCAGGGACACGCGAGTCGGCGAGGAAGGAGAGCGGAAAAGAGCAGATCCGAAGGGCAGAGATCCGTGGGGGAGAAGCGGAACACAGTCTCGTCACGTGAGAGAGATGAGGGAGGGAGCCGACAACGCGCGGCAAGCGCCCGAGCAGAGAATGGCCTTATTGTCTATCGGAGCAGAGAGCGAACGAGCCGGAGGATAGAACGCCGGAAGAGAGACAAGCAACAAAAATCATGTAAGATGGACGTCTGGTTGGCTTCGAGACAGAGAGGAGAGGGATAGAAGGGTAGGGTATGCGAGGCGGCGAGAGTAGAGAGAGAGAGAGAGAGAGAGAGAGAGGAGAGGGGGAGACAGAGAGAGGAGAGAGATGAGACAGATATTGTATATCTTATCAGTGATTTTTTCGAAAAAGAGACAGATATCTTTTCGTGGATGTCTCCTTTGATCATGGCCATTTTCTTTCCTTAAAATGTCGATCGATGACCGGGAAAAAAAAAAATCCCCAAAAATCCTAAATTATATTCATTGTGATATTTTTATTCCTAACTTCTTTTGCGACACAAAAAGAGCACATTTTTACTCGTGTGACCATATTTACTCCAAATTTAAGAACGAAAAATTTATACTACTGACATATTTATTTTAAAAAAAATTCGCCACACCAAAAATCCCAAACTTTGTAGGCATGTGATATATTTACTTAAAAGTTTATATAAATATATCACAGAAATATAAGTTTAGGGTTTATGACTGTACAATTAAAGGTTTGGTGTAATGTATCCCACTGGTATAAGTTTGGATCAAATATGTCACATGTACAAATTTGTGAATTTTTGCGTCACCATAAGAAGTTTTAGACAAATGTGTCAATGCACTCAACCATCGGTTTGTCTTTCTTACTCTTAGGAGGAGCATATAGTAAAAGTACATTAATAAAAGTTATCATCATGATTTGTCATTTTCTAATCTATCTTATCCATCCCGTCAATTCCAACGTTTGAATGGATTATCGGTCATACAGAACATTGCAGAATTTGAAATTGGTCCCATGAATATCCCACCGTCCTCCTCTTAATTTTCTACGGCACATATAAAAACATAGATGAACCATCTATATCATTCTTTATCTATCGGCGTCTTCATATTGTAAACCATACTTAGATGATTTTTCTGGTGGGTTTGGATGAGTAAAAGTTTAACTGTTTTTTCAGGTGCCAGTTGCTCATCCCTCGCCTATGGAGCAATGCAGGAACTCGGACCGTCCCGAGTCCCATAGTGATGGAAAGACTCAAATTTGTATGGATGGAATATTGGTAAAGTATTTAAAAAAAAAAACAAAAGCAAAAACACTGTTTAGTGTTCTCAAAAGTATTAAACCTTTTCTTCCCGCTCATAGGACGGATCAATTATATGTTTCATGAGGGGCATCTACGAACGTGTTTTATCTAGAGTCCCTGGCTGGCGTAGGTTTCTCTTATTCCAACATGATGTTGGACTATAGCGCGAATGGAGATAGGAAAACAGCCGTAAACAATTATATATTCTTTGCTAAATTGGCCGGAGAGGTCTCCCGGGGTACGAGAACCGGTAAAATTTTACATTTGAGACAAGAGCTACGCAGGCCATGACGTTCCTCAACACGCTAACAACATCCCATGCAAAACAAGAAGGCAAACAAGACCCTTGTTAACCTCAAAGGGATTATAGTAAGTTGTTTTCGAGAAGATATGCAAGAGACACTTGATGCTAACGCGACGAAGCTCGATCACGACTGGGAAACGTATAGCCCTTCCAACGTCCTCTCTCTTCTCCAACAGTTCATGTCCAATGGCCAAAGTGTTTGGGTGTCCAGTTGTATATCAAAGAAATCTTTATTGTTTGTGGGCGATTGAGATGGGGGGCCATGACTAAGGAAATAACCGAAAATGTGGCGGGGATACGGATGGGAAAGTGCCGGTGACACCGGCTCCGAGGTCTCCTTAGCAAAGATGAGCCTCCCAACCAAAGAATCCGTGGCGTCCTTGGCTCCTCGGGGGCGAGGTCAGGCGGCTTTGCTTATTTATTTTCACGACATCGACCCCTGTTCCCTGGGTCGTTGTCACCTTTGCGAGACCGAGAGGAGAGAGAGGAAGAAGGATCCGACTCCTTTGACTTTAGAGCAGAGGAGCATAGAAATCCCCACCGCCCCTCTCCTTTTTACATTGGGAAAATGTTTATGGGAGGGTGGGGATCTGTCTGCCGTACAAAAAGCATGGCAGATGATCAAATCAGGTGAGCCCGTCGTTTCCTTCGCGAGATGGGGCAGACATTTTTTGAAATCTACAGTGAAGTGTACAGAGCTAGCTAGTGCAAAGCTCAATTTTTTTTTTCATTTAATATGAAATAAAAAGAAGTCATATTTTTGGAAATCTGGCATGAGAAATTTTTTTTAAAAAAAAAGTAAAAGGAGAGGGGCGAGCGTGTTTCGTCGGGTCCGTCAATTGTTTAGGCCGCATTTATTAACGTTTCTATTTCTAATAACATATTTACATGATAATTTATTTATTTTTTTTATTTTTTTGGGTCAAAATTATTTATTTTTTCAAAATCATTTTTCGAAATAATTTTTGAATATTTTTTTACCAAACGCGTTTCTATTCCAAAATTGTTCTAAGAACACTTTTAAAGCATAAACACATTCCCTAGATTGTTATCAAACGCAGCCATACTTTTCAACCAAAAAAAAAAATTGTCTATGTACTATCCATAGTAAGACATTTATTCTCACTTTTTTCAAAAAAAATTATAAAAAAAATTATATATTTAATATATAACGTGTCGAAAATCTCTAATTTAAAAAAAATGAAGTATCATGTTGCGTGTCGTTGTCGGTGCTACCTAGGCATCAAGTGTGAGCTATCAGCACAAAATAGCTATCTCTCCTTCATCTCTCACTTCTTTGCTGGCTCTCCACTCCCATCAAAATAGGGTCCCTTCAAGTGCTTCAAGATGATGGATGATTAGGGTGCGTACGATAACGTTTCAGGGGGAGTGTTTTTGTTCCAAAATTATTTCCGAAACACTTTTGGAACAGAAACGCGTATGGTTAAAAAATGTTCCAAAAGTGTTCCGCAGAATACTTTTGCTTCAATGAACACTTTTGAAGAAATAACAAAAATTGTTTCTGAGTTTTGGAATACTTTTGCAACTATCCCCCACTACTGCTAAAGCGGCTACCACCCACTGACTCCCGTTGCCACTGTTGACTGGTGGCCGCCAGTGGCTAGCCGCCATTCGCTGGCTGCTGCCGCCGCAGATGGGTCGCCGCTGGTCGCTGGTCACAGCCGATCACTGGTGGTAAAAATTATTATTATTATTTTAATTTTCAAACGCGTTTCTATTATAAAAAACGTAGCCGGGAATAGAAGCAAAAAAAAATATTTTTGTTCAAAAACAATGCCCAGAACATAAAGTTACCATACGAGGACTGGCTTTTTCTCTCCATCATCTCTCTCTTTCTTTGATAATTCACCCGGGAGCGCATGTAATTCTTCAGTTATTTAGGTTGAAGAAATTGATGCTGACCAAAAAGTAAAAGAGCAGGGACAATATCAAGAATCTATTGAGCTCACACCGAGTCTCAATTGTTGTTTCAGATACAATTGTCTCTGCAATCACGCGGTCGAATGGAGGCAAGTTGTGGGCACAAAAGAGACGGAGACCAGAGAGTCAAAGAGACTCCCACCTTATTTACACTCGTTGCCTTCCCTACATAACCAATATAGAAGATCCGTGGAGACCATCATCATAGCTGATGGGGCTCTCTCTCCCTCCTAGCTAAATTCGCCTGGCGCCATCACTAGCCATGATATCCCTGGCGCCTTCGTTGGTGGTGGTGCGGCGTGGTTGTTGCAGCTGGTCCTTCCCAAATCTGCTTCGGCTCGCTGTTGCAAGGACTTGTCGTCGAACCGCCGCCGTACCAGATTGCCGGGACTTTGTGGAACTTCTTCTGAGTAGCCATTGCTTCTTGTCCCCGTCGCCTCATAGGCTCATATCACAACTGAAGCTTTTGCTCGCGACGGCTTATATAAACGTATATTTTAATGTTTTGGGGTTTCGGAATTTTACAAAAAAACGAAAGAAATGAATTTAAAAAAAAGGAAAATTGGTCATTCTAGTCCACGGAAGAGTCAACGCCATATACTACAAAAAAGCACAGAAGAAACCCTAATCCGCCTGGGAGGCCCCGCTCTGCTCAGGCAGCCCAAAAGCGGCTTCTCGTTGCGAGTCGGCCCTCCGCTTCTTTCAACGATCGATCAACATGGTGGTTCTCTGCTTTCTCAACTCTCCTTTACTCGCCTCTCTTTCCGTTTTATTTTTCCTCCAGATTCCCAATTTTCTGATGCTTTTTTTTCCCCTCTCTGTAATCATCAAGGTCAAACCAGGCGCTGCTTGCAAGAAGTTGGTCGACATCGAAGTTGCCCAGGAGCTGTAAGTTGAATCCTTGTTTGGGTGGAAAATGTTGGATGTTTTGGTTGGGTTGTCGCTCTTCTTAAGCGGAATTCTTTGAAGCTCTTTGTTCGGTTCATTCTTTTTTTCACCAATTTTTTGTGATTGGATCTATTTTGGGTATTGTTGTGTTGGCACCTATTCAGTTAATTGTGTTTGGGCGTTTGCTGCTATTATTCTATGTATTCACATATGGAACTGTTGCTCTTCTCGCTCGCTCATGTGATGCTGAGACTGCTATGGATGCTCGTCTTCCAATTGGAATTACTTCCTACGATCGATTTTAGTGAACATGCTTGTAAATTGATTACACGATTTACAGAAATGGAAATACCTACGCTTAGTTCGCTTTTGCATTTAAGTATCTGAAGCGCAAATTTTGATTTTTATTCTTTTAGGTCCTCATTTTTCGTTGTCCCCTCATGAATCTTGTTGCCCAGAACATCATATCAAAACTGTAGGATCTAATTCCCTGAATTGCTAATACTAAAATGGTGAATGGATTTTGGGGACAGCATATCAAAACTGGAGTCGATAGGGAATAATTTTGGGGGTATTCCAAATTGGTTTGAGAAAAGTTGCTTATTGTTGATTTAAAAACTAAGCTGGGGAAAGAAATTGAAAGTTACTGATGAAATGTTACATTTCTGAGTTGCCTATTACGTGGCGAATGACGAAGCGTTGATGGCGCTATGGGTTTGGTAGATAAAATTTGGAAGACTTGGATTATCAGTAAAATTCAAACTCTAGATTTTGGCCTTGGCCCAGATGAACCTCTTGTTTTAGAAGTATGCTGCTCATAAAAATTTGACGTTTTTTACATGGATATCTGACCCAATTTTTAGTATTAAAGAAAACTAATTCCTTATTGCTTAGACATGTCCAAAGCAGGTGGACTATATTTGTTCATTTAGCTTAGCTCCCGAAGGTAACTGCGAATTTGTTTTTTCAACATTTTGGATGCAATTTTGTTTTATTTGGCTATCCATGTTCTTATAGGCCATGCTGTGGCGCTAGATCTTTTCTACTTAACCAAATATAGATTATCATTCATCATTGAATTGGTGACGTGAAAAAAATCATGGGCACTAGAATCTTTTTATCATGCTCTAAAGTTGATTTTGATAAGAAAAAAAAATGTAATGTCCATATATTTAATTTTCTCATTTTGGTAATAATAGGATGAGTTCAGACTCAAAGGGATCAAACTATGATGTACCGGTGCATATGACCGGGTTTGCAGTGATGGATCCGATAAAAGTATCCACCGGCTTCCATTCGGCGAGTGGCTACGAGTTGACCTCAAGGGCCAAGCAACAAGACAAGCGGACCAGGGACCGTGCCCGCGCGACCCCCCGGCACACTTTCTCCTTCGGGGACAACTCAGAAATGTATCATTTCATCAGTAAATTTCAATTTCTTTCCCTAGTTTAGTGTTTAAATCAACAATAAGCAACTTTTCTCAAACCAATTTGGAATACCCCAAAATACTCTTTTTGATATGACATTTTCAAAATTTTCGATAGAATTTTGGTTTTATCCGGCAATCCATGTATTTATAGGCTATGCCGCGGCGCTAGATCTTATTGTATCTGGAAAAGAGTATGAAAATGGAAACCAGATCACTGGCATTTCATACTTAAGGATCTGGATCATACCAATTTAATGAAGCTCGTAAATCTTTAGTCCTTGTTTATTATTTTCCTCAGAAATATCATTATCTGTAGAGTTTAATGGCCAATTGTCTTAACCGCAAAGGAAAAGAGATGGACATTACTACGGCGGATTTTGATGATCTGATCGCACAAGAAATTAAAGATTCTCGGGATGAGGTATGTGTCTGCGATAGTTCTATGGAGCTTTTGGCGATTTTTTTTTTTTTTTTATCAGTTCAATTGTTGATTAGCCTCTATGTGTGGTAGGAATTCGGCTACGTGTATAAGATGATGGGAGGCTGTGACAAACAAGGGTTTCCAATGAAGCAGGGAGGGCTGACTTCCGATGATGTTCGTATCTTGTTTGGCCTGTCGAAGGAAGATGACATTCGGAAATATGTCAAAGCTCCTAAGATTAAGAAGAGGCAGTTACGCCTTTGACATTACAAAGGAAGCGTGAAGAGAATTACTGACAAGAAGATGAGAATTGCTAAGGCAGAGGCAACTGATGACCTGAAGCTTCTTGCTATCCAGGTTGAAGGAGTAGCAGACATCCAGGCTGTCTGCTGCCTCAAAGCCTAGGTTGTTTTTACTTTTTGATCATTTGAACAAGTTTTTTTTTTTGGTCATTTGAGCAATTTCAGTTGAGACAATTTTGACAGTTGAGAAATCAGGGAATTGCCAATGTGAAGTTGTTTATTTATAACTTTTAGCTCTGCCCCGGAATTCAGGGACATCTTATCATTGGGTTGTTGCTGCTCCTTAGTCTTGGCAACTGAAATTTTATTTTTAGTAAGTCGAGTTTGGCGCAGATGCCGGTGGAGCGATTTAGGTTAGGCTATAGGAATGTGGAGAAAATATTTAGTGGTTTCAAAACCGCCGACGTGCTGTTGCATTTTTTACTTGACATCAACTGGTAGAGTGACTTACGTTCGTTGGTTATGCGCCTTAGACGTGAGCGAGTAGAAGGCGGCTCTGAGTCAGATTTGCTCTCCTTCTTCTTTTTTTTTTTAATCACAGAGGAAGTGGTCTGATAAATTTTACAAAAGCTTCAAGTTGTGGTATGAGGCAATGGGAGGCGAGAAGCAACGGTTCCTCAGAGAAGTTTGGCAAAGCCTCGACAATATTGCATGGCAGTTCAGCGAGCCGGAGCAGACATTGTGCCAGGACCAGCAGCAGCGACCCCGCACTACTGCAAACGAAGGCAGCAGTGTGATGGTGCCAGGCGAATTTAGCCGGGAGAGCCCATCGGGTCTGACCATGTTCTCCTTGGATCTATAATTAGTATATTGAATTTTTCTGGGATGGAATTCTCCCAGGTGATGTACAATTTAGTGCCCACGGAACAAACAAGTTAAAGAGCATTTCTTCACCAATCTGCGTTGCTTTTACATTCCTCTCTCCGCCCCAATTTCTTTGATAAAATAGACATAACCAAGTTCTTTGAGTTAAGGATTTGCATATCATCGTTCCAACATGCAAAAGTCTGAGTGGGAAAAGAGGAAAAACAAAAC
The DNA here is from genome assembly GCA_028455895.1 of Rhodomyrtus tomentosa. Lineage (NCBI taxonomy): Eukaryota > Viridiplantae > Streptophyta > Magnoliopsida > Myrtales > Myrtaceae > Rhodomyrtus > Rhodomyrtus tomentosa. The sequence goes on along the minus strand of JAPCWY010000011.1, from coordinate 958,832 downwards.
AAAACAAAAGCAAATGAAATGGACCTCACTTTGGTCTTCGAACCTCATAGGGGCGTAAACGTGGTAAATGTCAATGCTAGCCAAACCGAATTGCATTGGACTTACTTCATTGGTGACATTTGGTCAAAAATTGCGGATATTTTTCAAGGTGCATATCATGTTTCGTCGGATATCATACAATGCAAAAGATTATTAGCAAAAGTCACAAACCAAATGTATGTATACTAGGAATATGTATGTACTGAGACCGAGAAACAATGGCGATTATGTATGTACTGAGACTGAGAGACAATGGCGATTAAGTTGGCATCAAGAAAACGGCCTAGAGGAACAACCAGTCCAGTCCAAGGTTATCTGGCCTATCATTCGCAGGTCCAACGTCCTCATCTCCTGGATTACCCTCACCATCACCGGCACCGGGTCGAGGCTGATCATCCTCGTCGACAACATCCTCCCTTTCCCTCAGCTGCTTCCTCAAGACACGGAGAGGCTCACCATCATCTACTTCATGGTCTAGGTTCATCATTTCATGTTCCGCGTAGCCCAGTGTATCACTACCGAAGAACCTGAGTGCAACATTGTTACTCTGCCTCACTTTTACTTCAGCACATTCGGCGTCATAAACCTGCATGCAAAGTAGATCGTATTTACTTCCCAAAATTCAGGTAGCTATTCTGGAGCATATCATCGTGGGGTTATGAATTTGAGAGAAATAAACATAGAAGTCACACTATACACATCATAGTTCAGTCATTGATCTGCATATAGAAATAATTTAACCAATAATCACAATTATTATCTGGATTGAGTTTTATATAGAAAGCTGTTAACTGCATTGCCTTTGTAATCTTACTATAACTTTAAATGATCTTGTGTAGTATGATCTAATTTTTTCAAAGGACAGCTGATCTTTAGATAAGCTTAGAATTTTCATTAACAGCAGCATACTCAAATCGCTTTCTAGGATCTCACCCAAAGCATCCAGAAAAAGATCTTCACCATAAATTACCAGCTGATAGAGCCTAAAAGAGAACAAACTAAAACTAAACCATGCAGGCCTGCATGCATTTATAGATGTGTAGATGTTCCACATATATTTTATAGGAATCCATTGCTAGAAAGTTACCTAAAATTGACAAGTAGACATCTAAAACAAATGTATTTGCAGCATGAAATTTCGACAGTTGAAATTGAATTATAACATCAACCAGGTTTAATGTGTATCAGTGGAAACGGTGCACACATAACAGAGGTATTGTCAAGTTATGAATCAACTTATCAGAATTGAGCCATCATACAAATCATTTACGAGTGATTTCAGCCTAATTAAATAGACTTTACAGAATGAATTTCTCAAACTACACGATAAGAAGCTCTTCGATACTACCCCTTAATTCAACCAACAAATGGACAAGGATGAACAGCCGTTTTCTTTCGACTATCTAGTCCAATCCACTTCAAGCCCACAACTCCTATCTAACTTGAAAAATAGAGCCCAGCACATGAATAGTGTAGAAGAGGGAATGATTACAAATTGAGGAATAAAATCTTGAAAAGCCAAGGAAATTTCCAAGTGCCAAATTTTACAATGGCCCAAGGCAACTCATACAGTTTGGTGTGGATGCCAACTAGACAACAACATGTTACAGGAAACAACTCATGCCATTACAGAAGGGTCGCACTATGTATATTTCACTCAGAATCAAGGGCATTCTTGTTACCGTGCTCTAAAAAATTTCAACTTCAAATCATCAAAATCTTGCAAAAAGTTAACATAGTTGACGCATCATATGGATGCCAAATATGATGCCAAAGCGAATGAAGACTTCACAAAGTATTTCCTTCATATTTCACCAGCACACATTAAGTTAATTTATGGTCGTGAAGAGTAAGAATCCCAATTGTAAAGTACAATAAAAAAAATAATAATAATAACCCTAAAGCTCCAATCATCCCACGCATGTCATAAACAGAACCCAGGCTACTAATTACGCTTTGGTGAAATCTCCAAAACAATACATTCCTAACCAGAACCAGAGACTCACTAACAAAAATGAAGAGAAAGCAAACCAGAAATGTACAAAACAAATACCTGAATCATGCTTGAGTGAGCCAAATTGACGAGCTTGGTGGCGAGGCCGCTCCGGGGATAAGGTGCCAGCACGGCGACGGACCTGATTTGAGCAATCCGCTGCCTCTCATCCATATTCACCATGACATAGCCGACCACCCGGCCATTTCTGCTCTCCGCAACCCATTGGACCTGAGGCCAGTAGAGCAGGGAGGCTTGGAAATGCTGCATCAAGAAAGCATCACGCTCGTGGATGCACGTCCGGCAGCAGTATTCCATTGGGTAGAGATCGTCCACCCTGGCTCTGCGGAGGGAAGCCACCATTGCCGATCTTCAGAGTTTTTTGGGTTTCAAAGTTTGGGCGGGAGGATTCTGTTTTGTGTTTGTTGGGGAGAAGAAGAAAGAGCTTGGGATGAGGAAGGTCGGTGCCATTCTATTTATACTTAGTGGTAACTTAAAAGATTCAATTTTGACGCAAAAAAGAGGGGAAAAAAAAAAGTTTCGATGCACAAGCCCGGCTTAAGCGCATAGATCGCAGAGCTCGGCCAAGTCCCGGGCGCGGAGCCGTCCGCCCTTCCTATGTCTCTCCGGCTTCGCGTCCGAACAATCCAGGTTGAAGCATGGCTTCGCCGAAGCCGAGCTCGCGGTCGGAGCTGGAGCCAGGTCCGCCATCTCTGCAAGACGCGACAGCGGCAGCGGGAGATGCGGTCTACGGCCGGAAGCAATGCATAATCCCCAAAATTCATTAGAGGAGGCAGTCGCCGTGGAGAGAGGAGCTCGGAGATGTGCAATGGAGTGACGTACGAGCCTCATCTGCAATCGCAGAGGAGAGAGAAAGAAGAGAGGAAGAGGGAGGGAGAGGGTTTTTGGCTTTTGCAACGAGAGACAGAACAGAAGAAATTCGTGAGTGGGCGAGTGCGCGAGAGCCTTAAAAAGCACGTCGAGTCGTGCCTCAGTTTTGGCGCCCCGAAGCGTTTCGAGAAATTTCCTCGACTAATATCTAGAAACGCTATTATTCTTTAGAACATTCGATTTCGTTTCTCATTTGTTTTTTTAAGACAATATGCTAACTCCTATTATTTAACAAGTGATTAGTTATTCGATAAATGGGTATTTTAGTTGCAATGCCAATTTAGGAAAAGGAAATTTCTGGCCAAAAAAAAAAAAAAACAAAAACAAGACATCACACTTATTGCAGAAATTTTCTACTGGCCGCAATTTTAGCGATACCATAATAATTTTTCTTTCAATTTGCTTGAACAACGACGATCCATGCGCATTGCCTTTCCTTGTCCTTCTTTTTGCTCCTTTTCTCTGCAATTGAAAGAGAGACGAAGAGGAAAAAAGAAAAGAAAAAGAAAGAGAACCTGGGACGAACTTCAAACAAGGAGCAGCTTCACTTCTAGTGAAATGTCCATGATCTTATTTGCATTCCGTTGCCAGTGGTGACAACTTTCTTCATCCCCCGCTGCCAAACCCGTGGTCAGAGGTGAAGCAGCTCTAGGAATGCTGTCGTTCCGAGCATCTTCTGAGAGCCTTCTTCCCTTTCAAACGGAGGTGGGAGGTTGCGGATGGAGCTGCAAACGAAGGTTACAGACGAAGCCTGAGTGCAATACCGGTGGTCGGAGGAGGGAGGTTGCAGAAGGATGAGGGAGGATGAAGGAGGAAGGAGGAAAAAAGACAAGATAAAAAATTAAAGACATTCTATGAATTTTTTTTTTAAAATTATGATAAAAAAATTTCACAAAAAAGAAAATAAAAGAAAAGAGAAAATAATATAAAAATAAAAAAGCTTTCACAAAATTTATATCGTATGATTTGATTAAATACCATTTTTAGCAACATCAATTTTTTTTTCCTTTTCAAATTATAAGAAAATAAGTATTGCATGATTTGATTAAATGTAGAATTACTTATAAATACGAGTTAGGTATGTGTTGATTCGGGTACGGGTTATTGAATTTATATTGGATAAATATGGGTCAATATGGGTTAAAACATATTCGACCCGACCTACCAATTTGACATATCTACTTCAGAACTTGGGCATGACGATTTGTCTTCAGTTTCGAGGAATAAAGACTGCTCTAGATGGCGGAAGGTTGGTGCTAGTAACTTTTCAGTTTTCACTATATATAGTTGTCACAAATTCTGCATGTACAATTGCTTTTTAAGGCGATATGCTAACTCCTATTATTCAACTAGTGATTGATTACTCGATTAATGGGTATTTTGATTGCAATGTTAATTTACGAAAAGGAAACTTCAAAATAAATAAATAAATAGAAAAGAACAAAATGACACATATCATACTTATTGCTCATTCAAAGATAGTTTTCTCCGCCACTTTCTTGTTTTTGGTCCAAAGATAAATGTCATGTGAACTGCTAAAAACATGCGAAATATATGGCCAACCCAATAACGAAAATTTCATAAGGATGGCTTTATTGAGATCAGAAGAGAATTATGCATGGTGCAGAAATTTTCTAGGTACCTAGAATGAATAACTCCAGGGAAAAAGGATATAGTCTTCGCTCTAATTACAAGAGGGCCAGGTATATCAAAATTTTATTTTAGCGACATCATCATAATTTTTCTTTTCAATCTGCTTGAACAACAACCGTCACGTCATTACACATTGCCCTTTCCTCTTCGTTCTTTTTGCCCCTTTTCTCCACAACTGGACAAAAATATAAATAAAAAGAGAACCTAAAATGGTCTTCACTTCTAATGAAATTAATGCATCTTCTGAGCACCTTCTTCACTTTCTTTTATCTATCCCTCCTAAAGAACTAAAGAAGAAGCTGATGATACTGGTTGCTCCATGACGTAACTCGAGACTAGTGCGCCCGTGCTTTGATCCAAAACATGCAGCACGCCGTCCGTTCCACCAGCATCGAACATGTCGTCCGGCATGTGTCCCGGTGTGTACAGCACATTCGAGCTCACTCGTCTTTCCCACGGAACCCCCATTTGTCTGAGTAATTAGCATCAGCTGCATTTTTCTTTTAAAGGGTATCGAATATGGGGACCAAATAAACCAAACCCCATGTTCAGAGATGGGGAACATTCTTTAATTTCATTAAGGTGCCAACAGCAGAGAAATCAGCTTGCCCGTTAGTAAGTTTTTTATTTTATTTTATTTTTTTTGGTCAGAGCACTTTGGTGGAATAAACTATAATTATTTCGATTAATAATAATTGGTCTTATTTCATGACAATGCATGGCTTTTACATTCTGAATACATAGCAACTTTCGCCGTTTCCATTTGTGATTTCGATTAGCTTGGGGTTATTTTCTTTGCTCGACAATCTCGGGTGTGTTAGACTCATTTAGAGGGTAGAAAGCATGTAAGCCTCGTTCTAAATAGCAACTTTTATTTAGTTATCAGTTTGATTTGACACAAGGCCCAAACCTAAAGAAGCTAATGGCCGAAAACAGGTTATGAAAATACAATCCACAAGTCAATCGATGGAATGCTTCATAAGCTCATCGATCATGAGGGCCACGACAATATAATTTACCCATAAGGCTCATCGGCACGTGGTGACGATAGATTCGCTTGAAGCATGCACAGACGTTGAAGACAGAGCCAACTAGGATCCATCAACGGAGAGCGTAGCTAAAGAATCAAGGGCAATTATAAATCATCCCTTAGAGTGACGCACAAATCAATACGGTTAGGAATTCATGCAGAGTAAGAATAAACAATTACTTATGCGTCGATTTGGGACAGTAGCAGGAAAAAGCTCGTTTTGCCAATTTACCAACCGTGATATAACCTCCATAGTGGTCAAAGCCCGGCAACTCCAATGAAGCCAATAGAATTCCATCGCTGAACATAGCATCTTATCAATCTGCGGGTGAAATATGCACGAGCACATAAGGTCAGCAGCTTTGAAACCACTAAATATTTTTCTCCTCGTTCCTATAGCCTATAACCTTTCCACCCGCATCTGTGCCAACTCAACTTTCTAAGACTGAAATTTCAAGTTCATAGACTAAGGGACAGCAACAACCCAAATGATGAGATGTCCCTGAATTCCGAGGCAGAGCTAAAAGCTATAAATGAACAACTTCACATTGACAGTATCCCTAAATTCTCAACTGTAAAAATTAAATGAACTGAAATTGCTCGATGATCAAAAAGTAAAAACAACCTAGGATTTGAGTGTGACGTCCTAGAAATTCAACCCTTGTAAGTGCCGGGAATCGATTTAATGATATGAATGTATATTCATAGTCGACGCCATTTTGGACTATAAGGACTGAAAAGACGAAAATTTGGACGAATTCCGAACTTTAGATTGTTTCGAATTGAGTTTCGAAATTAATCCGTGGCGATTTTTAAATTGCCGTTTTTGCAAACGAGCTTAACCCTGATCGAGCTTGACCAGTGAAATTGCCGAAATTACCCATCGATCAGTACACCAAAAATTTCGTTTCAGTCCCGGCGCGCCAAAATTACCATTTTGCCCCTCCCAATAGTTCATTCACATAAGACAAAAAAAATTAAATTTGTGGCCTTCAAAGTCAAGGTGGGCCCAGCTGCCCTCTGCCCAACGCACGTCTGCCGCTTGCTTCTTCTTCTCTTCTTCTTCTGCTTCTCTTCTTCTGTTCTTCTTCTTCTCTTTTTCTTTTGTTGACCGACGACCCCCCCCTTTGCCGATCGGTTACTCCTCCGTCCGTCGCCATTTTTCGCGACCACCACACCCCCACCGGCAGCCACCGTCCCCAGCCACTCGCCGCCGTCGCCTGGACCCCGGCCGAGCCGCCGCCGCCGCCGTTTCGCCGAAGAAAACCCACGGCCGGGCGTCCCCTGTTTCGGGTCAGGGGAAACCGAGGGCTCCGCGGCCTCCTCCAGCCGCCACGGCCGCCACCGACGCCGACCACCACCACCCAGCTAACCCCCGACCTCCCCTCGACCGATCCCACCCCTCGTCGCCGACCGTCAGCCGCCGGAGTCGCCGGAATCCGGCCCGAAAACTCCGGTACTCTGTTTTGGACCCGGTATGCTCCGGTCTTCGTTTCGGCCGCCACCGTCGCCGCCGTACCACACCGCCACCGCCAGACGACTCCCCTGAGTCTCCTCTACCGCCACCTAGCCCAGCTCCGCCGGTCGCCGCGCGTGGGCGCCGGAAATTGTCGCCGACCGAGAGCCCTGTTTCGGGCAACAGCAGGACAGCCACTGTTCGCGGCTGTCCGCCGTCGCCGGCCGCCTTCCGCCTTCCGCCGCCGTCCACCTGTCCCGGCCGACTCCCACCGACCCCTAGGTGAGCCCCCGACCCTTGGCCGGCCTTGTCCCGGCCCGTGTCGCCGGAAAACGGCCAAAACAGTGAGGTTACCGATTGAACATTCTGAGTTGTTCACTGTTGCAGGCTGCCGGCCGCCGCTCGCCGGAGCTCCGCCGCCGGCCACCTGTTCCGGCGACCTCGCCGGACTCCCACGGGGTGTCGCCGAAGTTTGAACCCAACCCGCCGCGCGATAAACCTTAGTTTTATCGCCGCCGCCGCCGCCGCCGCCGCCGCCGCCGCCGCCGATCGAGCTAACTCAAATTGTGAGTTGACTCTAAACCTTGGTTAGGGCGCTAATTGCGCTTAGGATTAGTCTGTTTTATTTATTTAGTTAATTAATTAATTAATTATTTATTATTTATTTATTTATAAAAAAAAAAAAATATTTCGATCGGGACCGGTTTAGATAGAAACCATGGTTAGGATACATGGTCGATCGATTATTTGTCTGTGGCTATTTGTGGTAATTTAGCAATTAATTGTTTGATTGAGTTACTCGCGAGTGAGTGACAGGTTAGAGACGAGCGAACGATTGATTGCTATAATTTGACTGAGAATTAAGATTTCTAATATGAATTGAGCTTGAAATTGCCGGGTTAAGTGGGTTACTCGAGAGTGAGTGGATTGCTTGATTGGTTTGTTTGCCTGGCTGAAAAGTTCAATTGGGAATCTTGTGGGCCTTGGGGCCGAGTTGATTGTATTTCTTGTGGATTTTGGCGTTAATCTAAGATAATCAATGAATTGATTACCGAGTGCAATTTGTGTGGTCATTAAAAGGGTCAATGACGCTACCTGGCAAGTTCGCTTTGTACCGTGGGTACTTGTACCGTACAGATTGTATGGAAATTTGTGACTTGTCAGAAGCACGATAATCCATGCCCCGTGCCAGTCGTACGGTTTTAAGGGATTATCGGATGCCGGTCGCAGCTTGTGAAGGACCGAAGCTCCTTTTTAAGGAATGCCTACTCGCAGTGCCGTGCCGGGTGCACTGGATACACTGCTTGTAGTAGCCGTCGCTGAGAGGGTAAAGTGGACGTAGCCTGGTTTTGCCAGAAGAGTGCGGGATCGCACTATTGATGTATTTATCACGCCAGTCGCGTGAGTCATTGATTAATAATGAACTTGTGTATGCCTGAGTGGTTGTACTTCTGTTGGTGGTAGATTTGTCAGACTTGTTATGATTGATATATTTATATATATATATCTGTTGTTATCTTGTGATACTTTGGACGTTCTGGGCGAATCATTGTCCTAACCGAGATTAGGCTTGATTCACTGAGATTCATTTCTCACCCCGTCGCGGGACAATTGTTTTTCAGGTCCGAAGTAATGGAAAGACCGGTGCGGTTCGGCACCCCCACTGACTCATCACTTGATATCAGTCTCCATCCGGTACCAGGTATTGACCAGATGTGGGAGCGTCACATCACGACGATATGGGTTGATGAAGGGATGCCACATCTGGTGGCACATCTCTTTAAAGCCTGGTATCTTCGTGATGGGATGGATCTCTTCGGTCCGCTTCGAGGATTTGAGGGGCCACCTCTACAGGGGGTCCCTAATATCCCCGCTTGGGACCCGATGGATATTGATACACCTGATGGGGAAGTGATGGACCCCGCGCCTGGTATGGAGCTCGATCTCGAGCCTGAGCAATCGGTAGCCCCCTCTGTGCGTTCTAGCCAGAGTTCTTGTGATGACCCAAATGACCCGGCTCCCCCGTTTGATTATTACGACACGGATGTCGAGTCTTCCCAGTAGTGGGTTAGGGTCTTTTTGTAGTCAGGGAACTGTGGTTATTTTTGGTGGGGGATACTGTTTTGGGATAGATGAGAGTTAACCTTACCTGACTCCTGTATCTTTTTGTGAGTCCTAGAGGGCCACCCCGAAGCATGGGGTTGTATTTATCAGTTGATGGCTCTGTAAGGTTATGAATCATCTATTCTCATCAGCCTTTTGTATTTTGCAATCTGGCTTTACTTTCTATCTATCCCATGTGTTTTTATTGAATGGAAGATGGTACGTTCCGCTTGCGCAATATAAGCTTAGGTCGATAGCAATTGCCTGGGACGCTATCTATTATGACCTGGTGGCGATTTGGCAAGGGATGTCGCGGGCTCGAGAGTCGGGACGTGACATCCCCGCCCAAGGTGGTATCAGAGCAAGGTCAGCCTGATCCATCTGGTCATTGGCACGGAGTGATAAGGAGTGTTGAGAAATGGGATAGTTAGTAAGATTCTTGGTTATTATGCCTGTGATTGCTAATTATGTGGTAGAATTTAAGGATTTCTTTCTGACCACGTGTTGCTATGGGGTAAGCAGGACTTCACCTTTTACTGTAAAATGAGCGGACGTGGTAGAAGAGCACCTCGAGCCCCTCGAAGGAGGCCTTTAAGGCCGGTGGAAGAATTGGTCGATGCTGAAAGAGTACGGCCTACAGTGTCCCCTATTGCACCCCCTACTGCAACCTCTGCTGCCGAATCTTCAGGACCTACTGGAAGGGAACCGACAATGGCTGAAGTCATGCAAGCCTTAGGTACTATTGGAGATTTGATGGGACAACAAGTAAGGAATCAAGCCGCAGCTACTGTCGCTGCTGTTGGGACTTCATCTGCTATTCCGATTGCTGTTCCGTCGGTGAACCCCCTACCTATACATGACAGTGAGGAGCGTAGAGCTCAAAAGCTGGTAGAACAGTTTCTTAAATTGAAACCACCACAATTCACTGGAAGTGGAGACCCTGAAGCTGCTACTCGATGGGTCGAAGGGATGGAGAAAGCATTCGATTTGCTGAGATGCTCAGATAGGGATAAAGTTACTCTGGCAGTTTATCAACTTGAAGGGAATGCTAGTACGTGGTGGAGAGCTGTCAAGGGTAGAACTTTTCCAGAAGGTACAATTCCAGTATGGAATACTTTTGTAGAAGTTTTCAATAATAAATACTTTTCGAGGACAGCTAGGGAGCAAAAGATGGCTGAATTTTTCCGCCTCCGTCAGAATCAGATGACTATTGACCAGTACGAGGCAAAGTTTTCTGAACTATCTAAGTATGCTCCGAGGATGATTGAGGATCCGGAGGATAGGGCTAGAAGATTCAAGGACGGATTGAAGCCCGAGATTAAGAGTGCCCTGGCACCGCTTGACCTTCAAGATTATGATGATATCTACGCGAGGGCGTTGATAGTGGAGAGGGATTTGTCTGAAAGGGCTACTGCATTTGGATCACGATTTGTTTCCCCAAATAGATTCGATAGGAGACAAGGGAAGAAACCCATGTTTAACAATCGGGGTCACATTCCACCAAATCGCCGAGGGGCGATTAGTAAACCGGCATTTCGTCAGAATGAGGTGTGCAGCTTGTGTCGACAGAGGCATGGGCCTGGTTTGTGCCCGTATCGAGGTGGTGCCTGTTTTGGTTGTGGCCAACTGGGCCATCAGGTGAGGGACTGCCCACAGAGGCAAGGTGGACAGGCACAACCCCAGCAGGGGGGACAGTCTAGAGGATCTGTGCCGTCAAACTTTCAGAATCGCCCGCCGGCACAAGGAAGAGTTTTTGCAGTCACTCGGGAAGCGGCGAAGGATTCGCCGACTGTTACAGGTACGGTCCTCTTGCATGACCAAGTAGCATATGCCTTATTTGATCCAGGCTCCACTCATTCGTTTGTTGCGGATCAGTTTGTTAAATTATCTGAATTGAACTTGGTACCTTTAGAAATTGTGCTTAATGTATCTACGCCATTGAAAGATAAAGTAGTGGCTACAGTGAGCTGTCCTGATTGCAGACTAGTGATGGATGGCCATGAGAGTAAGATAGATTTGATTGTGCTAGAAATGTACGATTTTGACTTGATTGTGGGAATGGATTGGTTGGTAAAGCAAAGAGCCACAATGGATTGCTTTAATAAGATAATACGGTTTAATCCGATGGATGACAGTAGTTATGAATTTTTGGGTAATCGAGGAGGAACCTCGACTGTGATGATATCGTCGTTAGAGGCGACTCGATTGTTGGGAGATGGGTGCCAAGGTTATTTGGCTTCTGTGGTAGATACATCTGCTAAAGAATTGAAATTGGAGGATATTGTGATTGTATGTGAGTTTCCAGATGTTTTCCCCCAAGAATTACCTGGTTTACCACCAGAAAGAGAAATCGAGTTTGTGATAGAATTAGCTCCGGGGACGGAGCCGATTTCTAAGGCGCCATATAGAATGGCGTTATCAGAATTGAAAGAACTTAAGGTTCAAATGCAGGAGTTGTTAGACAAGGGATTCATTCGCCCTAGTGCCTCGCCATGGGGAGCGCCTGTCTTGTTCGTCAAGAAAAAGGATGGGTCTTTGAGACTGTGTATTGACTATAGGCAGTTGAATCAGGTGACGATCAAGAATAAGTACCCACTGCCAAGGATTGACGACTTGTTTGATCAGCTGCAGGGAGCATCTATATTTTCAAAAATTGATCTACGGACGGGATACCATCAGTTGAGAATCAGAAAAGAGGATATACCGAAATCGGCATTTAGAACACGTTATGGGCATTACGAGTTCACAGTGATGCCGTTTGGTTTGACGAATGCTCCTGCTGCTTTTATGGATCTGATGAATAGAGTGTTCAAGGAGTTTCTGGATCGTTTTGTGATTGTTTTCATAGATGATATCCTAGTGTACTCGAAGAGTTCCGAAGATCATGAGCAACACCTGAGAATAGTTCTGGAAACTCTGAGAACGCATCAATTATACGCTAAATTCAGTAAGTGTGAGTTTTGGCTAGCTAGCGTGGCGTTCTTAGGCCACGTAGTTTCGAGTGAAGGCATTGCTGTGGATCCAGTTAAAATTGAGGCAGTTATTAACTGGTCGAGACCGACAACTGCTACAGAAATTAGAAGTTTCTTGGGCTTGGCAGGTTATTACAGGCGATTTGTGGAAGGATTCTCAGCTATAGCCTCGCCTTTGACTAAATTGCTGAAGAAAGATACGAAGTTTCAATGGACGGACAAGTGCGAGCGTAGTTTCCAAGAGCTTAAGCATAGACTAACTACGGCTCCTGTTCTGACAATTCCGTCTGGTCCTGGTGGTTATGAAATTTATAGCGATGCTTCGCTTAGGGGACTGGGCTGTGTTTTGATGCAGCATGGCAGGGTGGTAGCGTATGCGTCCCGCCAGTTGAGACCACACGAGTTGAATTATCCCACACACGACCTGGAGTTAGCTGCGGTTGTGTTTGCCTTGAAGATCTGGAGACACTATTTGATTGGAGAAAGTTTTCAGGTATACACCGACCATCAGAGTCTGAAATACCTGTTCTCTCAAAGGGAGCTGAACATGAGACAACGCCGATGGATGGAGTTATTAAAAGACTATGACTGTGAGATCCTGTATCATCCTGGTAAGGCGAATAAGGTTGCTGATGCCCTGAGTAGAAAATCAGTGATTGCTCAATTGCAGGTGCAGGAGTGGCGTTTACTTGAGCAATTAAGAGACTCAGACTTTAAATTGGAGATAAGCCAGCTGTCGAGTCTCGTGGCTACCTTGAGAATCGAGCCAGAAGTGCAAGTAAAAATTAAGGCCTTGCAGTCCACAGACCCTTTTATCCGGAAGATCCTGCAAGGAGATCCAACCAAACGAAGGGTCGATTTTCAAATAGCGGAGGATGGGATACTTAAATTTAGAGGACGGTTGGTTGTGCCGGAGGATGAAAATTTAAGGGAGGAGATTTTATCAGAAGCACATCGCAGTAGTTATAGTATTCATCCTGGGAGTACAAAGATGTATCAGAATTTGAAACAGCATTACTGGTGGAATGGTATGAAAACTGATATAGCCAAACATGTGGCTAAATGTTTGATCTGCCAGCAGGTCAAGGCGCAGCATTGCAAACCTGGAGGACTACTACAACCTTTGGAAATTCCAGAGTGGAAATGGGAGCATATCACGATGGATTTCGTGATGGGTTTGCCGAGGAGTCAGCGAGGGCATGATTCAATTTGGGTCGTGGTGGATAGACTAACGAAGTCAGCGCATTTTATTCCAGTAAGAAAGGACTTTGCCTTAGACAGATACGCTGAGTTGTATGTGAGGCATATTGTAAGGTTGCATGGTGTGCCAGTGACGATCACTTCTGATCGAGATCCTAAATTCACCGCTACATTTTGGAAAAGTCTACAAACTGCTTTAGGAACGAAGCTGCAATTTAGTACAGCTTATCATCCATAGACAGATGGTCAATCTGAAAGAACGATTCAGACCTTGGAGGACATGTTGAGAGCATGTGTTCTGGATTTCAGAGGTAATTGGGAGGAACATTTGCATTTGGTCGAATTTGCCTATAATAACAGCTACCAACAGAGTATTAAGATGGCACCTTTTGAGGCCTTGTATGGTAGGGCTTGCAGGACACCAGTCTGTTGGGATGAGGTTGGGGAAAGGAAGATAACTGGCCCTGAGTTAGTAGAACAGTCGATGGAAGCAATTAAAGTGATTAGAAATAGATTAAAGACAGCTCAAAGTCGCCAGAAGAGTTATGCTGATAAAAGGCGCAGACCTTTGGAATTTCAAGTAGGCGACCATGTGTTTTTGAAAGTGTCACCTATGAGAGGAACATCCCGTTTTGGCAGGAAAGGAAAGCTGAGCCCGAGGTACGTTGGACCATTTGAAATCTTAGAACGGATCGGAATTTTGGCTTATCGACTCGCATTGCCGCCTAGACTGGCTCAAGTACATAATGTTTTTCACGTATCGATGTTGAGGAAGTATGAGCCAGACCCTGCTCATGTGTTGAGTTACGAAGAAATTGATTTGGATGAACGGGCGTCATATGTGGAGCGACCAGTCAGGATCGTGGACAGAAAAGAGCAGGTACTGCGATCCAAGACAATTCCGTTAGTCAAGGTGGTCTGGCAACACCATGGCACAGAAGGAGCTACATGGGAGAATGAAGAAGTTATGAAGCTTAGTTATCCTTCTCTTTTTGAGTGATTAGATCTGTGCTGTAATTTCGAGGACGAAATTTCCTAAGTGGGGGAGAGTTGTGACGTCCTAGAAATTCAACCCTTGTAAGTGCCGGGAATCGATTTAATGATATGAATGTATATTCATAGTCGACGCCATTTTGGACTATAAGGACTGAAAAGACGAAAATTTGGACGAATTCCGAACTTTAGATTGTTTCGAATTGAGTTTCGAAATTAATCCGTGGCGATTTTTAAATTGCCGTTTTTGCAAACGAGCTTAACCCTGATCGAGCTTGACCAGTGAAATTGCCGAAATTACCCATCGATCAGTACACCAAAAATTTCGTTTCAGTCCCGGCGCGCCAAAATTACCATTTTGCCCCTCCCAATAATTCATTCACATAAGACAAAAAAAATTAAATTTGTGGCCTTCAAAGTCAAGGTGGGCCCAGCTGCCCTCTGCCCAACGCACGTCTGCCGCTTGCTTCTTCTTCTCTTCTTCTTCTGCTTCTCTTCTTCTGTTCTTCTTCTTCTCTTTTTCTTTTGTTGACCGACGACCCCCCCCCTTTGCCGATCGGTTACTCCTCCGTCCGTCGCCATTTTTCGCGACCACCACACCCCCACCGGCAGCCACCGTCCCCAGCCACTCGCCGCCGTCGCCTGGACCCCGGCCGAGCCGCCGCCGCCGCCGTTTCGCCGAAGAAAACCCACGGCCGGGCGTCCCCTGTTTCGGGTCAGGGGAAACCGAGGGCTCCGCGGCCTCCTCCAGCCGCCACGGCCGCCACCGACGCCGACCACCACCACCCAGCTAACCCCCGACCTCCCCTCGACCGATCCCACCCCTCGTCGCCGACCGTCAGCCGCCGGAGTCGCCGGAATCCGGCCCGAAAACTCCGGTACTCTGTTTTGGACCCGGTATGCTCCGGTCTTCGTTTCGGCCGCCACCGTCGCCGCCGTACCACACCGCCACCGCCAGACGACTCCCCTGAGTCTCCTCTACCGCCACCTAGCCCAGCTCCGCCGGTCGCCGCGCGTGGGCGCCGGAAATCGTCGCCGACCGAGAGCCCTGTTTCGGGCAACAGCAGGACAGCCACTGTTCGCGGCTGTCCGCCGTCGCCGGCCGCCTTCCGCCGCCGTCCACCTGTCCCGGCCGACTCCCACCGACCCCTAGGTGAGCCCCCGACCCTTGGCCGGCCTTGTCCCGGCCCGTGTCGCCGGAAAACGGCCAAAACAGTGAGGTTACCGATTGAACATTCTGAGTTGTTCACTGTTGCAGGCTGCCGGCCGCCGCTCGCCGGAGCTCCGCCGCCGGCCACCTGTTCCGGCGACCTCGCCGGACTCCCACGGGGTGTCGCCGAAGTTTGAACCCAACCCGCCGCGCGATAAACCTTAGTTTTATCGCCGCCGCCGCCGCCGCCGCCGCCGCCGCCGCCGCCGCCGTCGCCGATCGAGCTAACTCAAATTGTGAGTTGACTCTAAACCTTGGTTAGGGCGCTAATTGCGCTTAGGATTAGTCTGTTTTATTTATTTAGTTAATTAATTAATTATTTATTTATTATTTATTTATTTATAAAAAAAAAAATATTTCGATCGGGACCGGTTTAGATAGAAACCATGGTTAGGATACATGGTCGATCGATTATTTGTCTGTGGCTATTTGTGGTAATTTAGCAATTAATTGTTTGATTGAGTTACTCGCGAGTGAGTGACAGGTTAGAGACGAGCGAACGATTGATTGCTATAATTTGACTGAGAATTAAGATTTCTAATATGAATTGAGCTTGAAATTGCCGGGTTAAGTGGGTTACTCGAGAGTGAGTGGATTGCTTGATTGGTTTGTTTGCCTGGCTGAAAAGTTCAATTGGGAATCTTGTGGGCCTTGGGGCCGAGTTGATTGTATTTCTTGTGGATTTTGGCGTTAATCTAAGATAATCAATGAATTGATTGCCGAGTGCAATTTGTGTGGTCATTAAAAGGGTCAATGACGCTACCTGGCAAGTTCGCTTTGTACCGTGGGTACTTGTACCGTACAGATTGTATGGAAATTTGCGACTTGTCAGAAGCACGATAATCCATGCCCCGTACCAGTCGTACGGTTTTAAGGGATTATCGGATGCCGGTCGCAGCTTGTGAAGGACCGAAGCTCCTTTTTAAGGAATGCCTACTCGCAGTGCCGTGCCGGGTGCACTGGATACACTGCTTGTAGTAGCCGTCGCTGAGAGGGTAAAGTGGACGTAGCCTGGTTTTGCCAGAAGAGTGCGGGATCGCACTATTGATGTATTTATCACGCCAGTCGCGTGAGTCATTGATTAATAATGAACTTGTGTATGCCTGAGTGGTTGTACTTCTGTTGGTGGTAGATTTGTCAGGCTTGTTATGATTGATATATTTATATATATATATCTGTTGTTATCTTGTGATACTTTGGACGTTCTGGGCGAATCATTGTCCTAACCGAGATTAGGCTTGATTCACTGAGATTCATTTCTCACCCCGTCGCGGGACAATTGTTTTTCAGGTCCGAAGTAATGGAAAGACCGGTGCGGTTCGGCACCCCCACTGACTCATCACTTGATATCAGTCTCCATCCGGTACCAGGTACGGACCAGATGTGGGAGCGTCACATCACGACGATATGGGTTGATGAAGGGATGCCACATCTGGTGGCACATCTCTTTAAAGCCTGGTATCTTCGTGATGGGATGGATCTCTTCGGTCCGCTTCGAGGATTTGAGGGGCCACCTCTACAGGGGGTCCCTAATATCCCCGCTTGGGACCCGATGGATATTGATACACCTGATGGGGAAGTGATGGACCCCGCGCCTGGTATGGAGCTCGATCTCGAGCCTGAGCAATCGGTAGCCCCCTCTGTGCGTTTTAGCCAGAGTTCTTGTGATGACCCAAATGACCCGGCTCCCCCGTTTGATTATTACGACACGGATGTCGAGTCTTCCCAGTAGTGGGTTAGGGTCTTTTTGTAGTCAGGGAACTGTGGTTATTTTTGGTGGGGGATACTGTTTTGGGATAGATGAGAGTTAACCTTACCTGACTCCTGTATCTTTTTGTGAGTCCTAGAGGGCCACCCCGAAGCATGGGGTTGTATTTATCAGTTGATGGCTCTGTAAGGTTATGAATCATCTATTCTCATCAGCCTTTTGTATTTTGCAATCTGGCTTTACTTTCTATCTATCCCATGTGTTTTTATTGAATGGAAGATGGTACGTTCCGCTTGCGCAATATAAGCTTAGGTCGATAGCAATTGCCTGGGACGCTATCTATTATGACCTGGTGGCGATTTGGCAAGGGATGTCGCGGGCTCGAGAGTCGGGACGTGACATTGAGGAAGCAGACAGCCTTGGATCTCTTCTTAGCCAAGCTCTCGCTGCGGCGGTCACGCTGCTCCTTTGACTCCACCAGGTAGTCAGCTGCCTCTGCCTTTGCCATAGCAATTCCCTTCTTCTCGCCAGCAATTCGAACGCCTACTTTGTAATGTCAATGGAGTAACTGCCCCCTCTTAATCTTAGGAGCTTTGACATATTTCCGCACGTCATCTTCCTTCGACAGGTCAAACAAGATACGTACATCATCGGCAGCCAGCCCTCCCTGATTCATTGGAAACCCTTGTTTGTCACAGCCACCCATCATCTTATGCACGTAGCCGAATTGCTGCCTCACATAGAGGATAATCAATAATTGAACTCATAAAGAAAAAATCGCCAAGAATCCCCATAGAATTATTGCAGACACATACCTCTCCCCGAGCATCTTCAATTTCTTGTGAGAGCCTCTTGTCTTAATAGGCCCGACCGCATGGAAAAGATTATAAAGACCTCATTACTCCACATCCCTCTTCTATTGCTATAGAGAAAGTTGGCCATTAACCTCTACAGATAATGATATTTCCGACGAAATCAATGAAATAGAACTTAAGATTTAGGGGATCCATTAAATTGTTTTGATCCAATCCTTAAGTATGAAATGCAAGTGATGCTGGTTTCCACACAATAAGATCAAGTGCTGCAGCACGGCCTCTAAGAACTCGAATAGCCAGATAAAACCAAATTGTACCCAAAATGTCGAAAAAAAAAGTTCTCAGTTACCTTTCAGAGCTAAACTAAATGAACAAATGTAGTTCGCCAGCTCTGGACATGTCTAAGCAATAAAGAAATAACTTTTCTTTAATAGTAACAATTGGGTCAGATATACATGCAAAAAGATCAAATTTTTATGCGCAGTGTACTTCTGAAACAATGAGGTTCATCTAGACCAAGGCTAAAATCCAGAGATGAAATTTTACTAATAATCCAAGTTTTGCAAATCGTATTAATAACTAGACTTAAAGAACAACACTTGGCTACCAAACCCATAGTACCATCGATGCTTCGACATTCGCTACGTAATAACCTTCGATTTCTTTCCCCCAGTTTTAGAGTTGGAATCCACAAGAAGCAACTTTTCTCAAACCCAATTTTTGGAATACCCCCAAAAAATTACTCCCTATCGATTACCCATCCCACAGTCTGTCCTTACACAGTCCATTCAACAAATTTGGTATTGGCAGTACACGAAGGCAATTGTAGTCCATAGAAAGATTCAACTCACAGCTTCTGGTCATCTTCGATTACAATCTTCTTTTTGTAACCAGTGACTGGATCCACTAGAGTGAACTTGATGATTATAGGGAGGGAAAAGAAAACGCAATAGCGAATTGCGGGTCTCGAGCGAAAGTAAAACGGAAACAGAGGCGGGTAAACGAGAATTGAGAAAGTACCCTCATGTCGATCGTTGAGAGAATCGGAGGGGGACCAATTCGCACCAAGAAGACGCTTTTTGGCCGCCTGCGCAGTGAGCAAAGCTAGCGAAAAGAAGAAAAGAAGAATTACTACTTCGATTAGTTCTGCCAATGTATCGTGGGGCATCAGACATGGTTCACGGCCGATCAATTGACATAACAAGAGAACGTGTAAAATAAAACCCCCAAATTTATCTTGAATTACTACTTCGATTAGTTCTGCCAAACCGAAATATGTTGAGCTAGCAGCTTGTTAGTTTCCCGCTACAAAAGTAGTCAACTACATGAATAAAATAAAGCAATCATTAGAAAATCTAAACTGATCTCCTCGCCTACATTAAAGACAAATGTCAACAGTATTAAAATGGTATTTTGAATCTTCAGTTATCTAAGTTGGCATAAACAAATCAAGAAACCAAATATCACTCACGAGATCTAGAACAACTAGTATCTTGGATTCAAATTTTGCCCAACTAGTAGTAAATATGCACCAATTTAGCAGTTTTCTTCCAATCACAATGAATAGGCCAAAATCAACTCATTCTTCTCCATCTCCCTGGAGCTGATTTGATTGAAAACCTGTGATCAATGCGATGCATGTAGTGTAAGTCCAGGGGATTGTATAAGTTACAAGCAACTGTTCAAGAACCATATATAGGACCCATCCAAGGCAATAAACAAAGTGTCTCCCCTAATTATCTAGCAAGAAATAGCTCAAAGGACCATATTCTTTTATGACGACCAATTAAAGTTCAATGCAGCCACTTCTAACATACTCTTTTATTTTTGCATTTTCCAAATGCATCTCTTCACTCAAAGTCAGAAGTTTGATTGTTGAGTTAAAAGATCACTTCTAATGCACTGTAAAAATAAAGATAGAGAAAAAGCATGCTAATGTAGGAGTGTCAATGCATAGTTAGCTTGGTGACTTTGAACTTTACATGGCAAAAGACAAACGAGTTAAAAGACTGTGTTCAGTAGGGTGAAATCAATGTACCATTGGAATCGTCCAGTTCATTAATCCCAGGATGTTCAACAGAGTTTGATGACCCCTGTACAAAGGTAAAAAACGAATAAACCACTAGCAAACACATACGGTGACCAAATGCAACACTAAAATAAACAAATCGCCAGCAAACAAAAATCTCAATCCCGTAAAAGAATATGTAATCAGATGCCAACTTGAGAAACCAATAGGTAAGTTTTTCTGTATTCATTTTTAATGGCATGAGAAAAGATCTCCAAATAAGATTTTGGATTATATATCTCATTATAATCCTAACACGATAAAACAGCAGAGCCAGAACATCAATTGAATTTAAAAAATGACAGCAAGTTTAGATAAACTATTCATATTGAAGGGGTTATAAAATCTATCGCTAATAGAAAACAGAGTGCGTGAGAAATCAAATGCATAGACTCACGGAACACATTCAAGAAAATATGCAGTACCCAAAGCAGCATAGGTGACCAAATGCAGCACTTCCCCTAGCCTGAACAAAAAAAAAAACACAAAAAATCAATCAACGATTCAACATTACAGACGAAATCGAAACTTGAGGAGATAATACAACCGAAAACTGGAGTAGATTGAGAAAATAGAGTGCATTAGCTCATTGATTATCTACATTCCGTCTAGAAAACAATCGAAAACAAAGCAATGACAAAGAGCAATCAGAGGTCGAGAACATCCGAACGTTATGGATGACGAGAGAAAATACAGAGATGATCGGGTTGTCCGGAGGAAGGCACAAAGAAACACTCACAAAAAAAAAGAAACAACAATCACCAAGGAACACATTCAGAATCCCAAGCTCAAACAAGAAAAGAAATTGAAAAAAAAAAACTAACTTTTTCCAAACAATCTCAACTCCGTGAAAGAGACGAAAAAAAACCATAACTTGAAATGTCCTTGGGCCAGAGGGAAAAAAACCTAACATGAGGCAGCGGCCGAAGTAGAGGAGGAAAAACCCTAACGGGAGGCGAAGGAGTAAGAGAAGCTTTCGCTTCGGAATCGCGGCACAATCGAGGAAGGGAGATAGAGCTTGGAAAGACACGAGGTGGTGGTAGAGGGGAGCTCCGGGACAGCGGAGGAAGTGCTCGTGGTTTTGGCCTAGGGACCGAGTGTGGTCGTCGAGCGAAAAGGGAGACAGAGAGGGTCGCCATGCACTTTGAAACTACAAACTGTTAAACTGTTCACACTTAAATTTTAATTTTTTAAAAAATTCATTTATTTCACAAAATGAGAGTTAACCATAATTCTCGAAAAAAGAATTTCTCATGCATTATACATTTTATTTTGCATTGGCAGTTAGTTGAAAGCGAATCAATTGAGATTAATTTTAACGGGTGGCGAAACCGAAATCAATTTGGGAGTTTTTTTTATCATGAAATGGGGAATTGTCAAAAATTATAAGACGAGCTCAATTTAAATTCATTTTAGTCCATTTTAATTTTTCTTAAGAGCGAGTCTTTTAATTAATTACCCGTTTAATTAATTAAAGCCCGGTTAAGTCCTAAAGTTGCGCCAATAATCCCACTTTATAAGAGGATTTTCGGCCAGAAGCTTTATTTCCCTATGGTAGCCGAATTTTTGGTATCCCGGCCCAATAAGATTATTCAAAAATCAGAAATCTCTCCGGCTCTCTCTCTCTCTCTCTCTCTCTCAATACTCTCTATCGGCCGTCGACTATCCTCTTGGTCGCTCACCTTTTTCTGCCCACCATGACACCGACTTGAAGGCCGTCACTGCTGCTCCACTATCGACGTTACTACTGTCGTCGTTTCCCGCCACCGTCGCCTATTCTTTACCTCCTCTATTGTCGAGAACCACCACGCCATCGTTGACGCTGCCTTGCTTCCGCATGGCACTGCTCTTGCTCATTCTTCGTTGCTGTCGTGTTCCTGTTGCCGCCTGTTTCTGTCGCATCATCAACGCTGCTGTCTATCGAAGGTTCCTCATCAAACCGTTTTTTTGTTCATCCTGCGATTTAAGGTAATGTCCATATGCTTGCACAGAATCAATTCGATGATATTTGGAATTGGAGGTTTGATGTTTTGGTTATCGTTTGCATGCTCTTTTGTTTGCCATTCAGCCCGGAAATATGTTGTTTTTGCACGTTCTATATCAATAACTCTTACATAAATTTTGAGGACTTGGGAAGATGAATCTTTGAATTTTCTAGTGATTGTTTTGCATGATTTTGGATGCCGATATTAAGCGAACCGCGAATCCTTTTTTGGAAATTCAAGATAATGGCTTTTTGATCAAAACCGTTGGAACATAATTTTCGTAAGGAAAATCTAGGATTTAGTCAGCTTGACCTATCACCGTTTAGGTCTGATTTGATATCTCTGAAATTTTTTGGCAGATTGCTATTTTGATTGATTGATTGACTTTTGTCATATCCAGAAGATTTCTAAAAAAATTAGTAGGATATGGTTTCCTATAAATCATGTCTGATTGATTTTTTTTTAGGAAGATAAGGTTTTTTAGAAACTTTGTCTCATCAATTAAGCAAATAAAGTCAAGACAATAAAAATCATAAAAAAAAAAACACCATGACCAAATTTTTAAAAAAAGGAAAGGGCAAGGATCACATTCATGCATATTTTATACATATCCTTAGTAAATCCTACACATATATTTAGCATATTTGATATTTCATGCATATCTTTAATATATTACATGCATATCTCTAGTATATTCCATGCATATCCTATCATGTTTGCACATCACGTTAAATAGGATAGTTTCATTTAAAAAAAATCCAAAAATGCATAAAAAATACCAAAAAATTGTACCATTGGCATTGCATATTATATAATTGCACGTCATTTTTTTAGGTCATTCTTACACATCATCCATGCATAAATGCCACGTTATATTTTATGTCATTGCACGTCACATGTCATATAGTTAGGTTGCATTAGCATCACATTTAATAAAAGAGAAAATTTTAAAAAAAAATAAGTCACTAAACCAATCGAAAGACCTTTTCATGAAATTGGTACCGAAAGGGCATTAGTTTTGATTAACTAGTGTAATTAGGTTCCGATTCCACAATCTCTAGTTCGTAGAAGTAAAATGTTCTCCAGCCGTTTTACTTAGGTTTCTAATCAACCTACCAATAATGATTAGTGTCGACTTCAATTTATAAATCATTTCAGTGAAATTTAAGTTGCGAATTGGTAGGGCTTGGGAGACTCCATATGAAGTTAGTTAATTTAATTGATATAATAATCCATTAGCTTGTTTTTTTTTAGGTCGCGACACAAACTACTAGACGAGGGCAACTAAGTCCTTGCAGGCTTTGAGAAAGGGCTGCCGGGACCTTGTCGGCCACGAGTGAGGCCGGCCTTGCTATGGCCCCGAATAGATATGGGCAAAGCAGCCTTGCGCATGGCCACGATGGCCTTGTCTAGATTTGGGCCAGAGGTGTCAATGGGCCGGGCCGGGTCTAGTCTTGGCCCAACCCGAAGGTAAACTGTACCGAGTTCGGGTCGGCCCGCGCTGAGCAGGGCCGGGCCGAATTATTTTATTTTTATTTTTATTTTTTTGAAATTAAAGTTAATTGACAAATATACTAAATGAAAGAATATAAAAGAAATAGTTAAATTAAATTAAATTATAAAAAAATATAGATGTTAAAAACCATCCGGGCGATGGGCTGACCCAGCTCGAGTACCGAGCCCGAGCCCACCCGGCTCGAATAGACCGAAAAATCAATTGAATTTTCGGGCCGGCCCGTCTGGTCCAAGACTTTTTGACACCCCTATGGGCCAGGGCCACTGCAGCTTTGACCCGTAGTTGGCGACCCTCGCTGTCCATAGGTTAAAAAAAAAGAAAAAGAAAAGAAAATATAAAAACCAAATAAATATTGAAATATTATTGAGAATACTCCATGTTAGCTTTAGATGTGCTATGTACGACGGTCGGCATCCATGTCAGCAATTTCCATTCAAAATTTGCTAGATGGACTTAATTGGTGAAACTTGAAAATGATGATGATTCAATTGACACAATTAAAATATTTATGGCTAAATTGGGAAAATGTTCAGTAGGTTTGAGAATTTTTGGAATATTTTTCCTAATGAAAAATGTTGTTATTTGTCGCATTATGTAATTTGTAACCTTTGAAAATAAAATTAATCTATCGCGTAGTGAATTTGAAATTTAGGTACAAATTTTATTGGTAAACAATAAATTAGATTTTAAAAAAACCCATAAATCTGGGATCATTTTAAGCGAAAAGGCAAATGAATTTCCTACCCATCAACTGATGTAGAATGAAATAAATAAAATTGGTAGCATGCTGTGTTCAGCGATAGGGAATAATTAAAAAAAAAGGGCAATGTAATTGAGATACCTTTTGAATATATATGGATCAATAAGTGAACCGACAAAAGACATGGTCGCAAGCACCTCACGAAGCAAACTGTCATATCATGTAAAACTGAGGATTTGTTTGAACCCTTGTAATTCTTTCAATCTCTTCCCCATCTACTCACTTGCGGATCATATGCTAATGCTATATGATCGCAAAATGGTACTAAAAACTGCACCGCCGGCGATTCCCCTTCATCCGAATCCCGCGGTTCGCAGGAGACCTAGGCTTTGAAGAATGTCTCTTCGTTTCTTACACAAAACTCGCACTC
Organism: Rhodomyrtus tomentosa; assembly: GCA_028455895.1. Taxonomy (NCBI): domain Eukaryota; kingdom Viridiplantae; phylum Streptophyta; class Magnoliopsida; order Myrtales; family Myrtaceae; genus Rhodomyrtus; species Rhodomyrtus tomentosa. The sequence goes on along the minus strand of JAPCWY010000011.1, from coordinate 934,070 downwards.
GGGCATAGTCACGTCACCATATAGAGCCGACGGTGGCCAATTTCCAACCATGCTGAGAGAAGCCTCTGATCCCGCTTTTGATAATGAAGTCCCAAGTTTGTTTATAGGCACAAGACAATTCGACCCCGAGTTAGGTCGCCTTTGGTTGGGCTTTAGGACTTTAATTAGTTCCTTTAAATCCTCATGATAAAAAGAATTTAACCATTTTTGAAAATATGCCAGCATTAACAAATCTGTGGGTAACTTTGAAGAATTATGAACATTTTTTCCTTTCAAATTTTATTTTTGCCCTTACTAACATTCGCAATTCTTAACTTGCAACTATTGATTTTCTCTCTTTGGAAATTGATGTTACAGATATGGGTGGCCGGTGAAGCTCTATCGATGCTACGTAAAAGCTACAAGTGCTGCATGCTATAAAGTGAAGCACAAGTTGAAAGAGTAGTGTTAACACACCCGCACAAAAAAAAAAAAAAAATGACCAACTTTTGGTTATAATCCACGAGTGACAAACTTTGAGAAAGTTTTGTATTTGTTTCAAATGAAAATTGAAAAATTATCCCAAAAATCCTAAATCTATTGCATAATAACTAATTCAGTCATAAACTTTTTAATTTGGCTAATTTAATCCTAAACATTTTAAGGACTTTCCAAAGTAGTTCTTTCGGTTCAATTATGGCCGAAAACATTTAGTGGATGATTCTTATAAATTTCTAATGAGTGTGCTGAATTGTCTTTCATTTGTTATTTTTTTCTATTTTCCTCATCGGTTGCCAGGGCCATGGTTATGGCCAAAGCAGGTCATTGGCTATAGGCGAGGGCTGCAACGTCCTCACTAGGCCTTGCCTGTGACTGATGAACTCCATCAACCATCACTGAGCCCTTGACGACCGATGGAAGGAAATAGGAACAAAATAAAAGGAGATAAATTTATTTATTTTTAAGAATATTGCAAAATTCGTCCAAGTCAATACTATTGCCGGTCATGCCATGTAGGATGCTCGACATCCACTTCAGCTATTGATGTTCAAAATCAGTTGGAATAAATATATCTATAAATTGTCAAAATGTTTAGGGTGCGATTGATTGCCGTACAATAGGTTTAAGATTTTTTGAATGATTATTTCAGGTAAAATCTATTCAGACTCTCTTTTTTTTTTTGGTTCACCTTACCTAATCTTTGTTAGTCGTCGATGTTCCTTTGCATAAGATGCTTCATAAGAAACAGATAATTGAGGATTCTGTACACTTTTTTGAAGAAAAGAGGAAAGACTAGTAGATTTCTTGGAAGTACGATCACTGACTTTATGGACCAGTACTGGACAATGGGTACAGGTTATAGATCCACGACCCAAAATGAGCCACGTCATCCATATCTAGTCGTATGCCAATACGTATAGCACGTATGTCTCGAATTAATATCCAATATTAAAGAGCAGAAAAGGCGGCAGGTGTTTCCAATAGACCACACACAACCATCACCGCAAGCACATGCTAAAAACAGGATTGAAAAATGGTATATATTTTATTGAATTGGATCATTGCGTAAGTCTAATCAAGCCCACTCTGATCGTTGAGACTTTCCATTAATAGACATGTATGTATAAAGAGAGTACACACAGCTTAAACCCCTCTTTATACTCTCGTTCTCTCTCTCTCTCTCTCTCTCTCTCTTTCTCAAGCTGCTCGAAGAGGAAGAAGAGTTTGAGGGAATGGGGAGGAACCCTGATGAGCACAACTCTCGTCTTCTGCTTTTTTCTCTACTTCTCTCGACGGCTATTGTTCTTATCCATGGAAAGAAGCAAGGGGAAATTCTAGATTCTATCTACAAAGCAAAGTTCCGGGATCCTGGGTTCGGCAAGAGACATTCTCATACGATCGGCCGCCATGGATTAAAGGATGAACACGAGACTAGGCTGTATTCTCAAGAAGGACTGAAAGGGAAAGACGGAATCCGGAGACTGCCCGGACAGCCACGTGTCAAGTTTGACCACTACGGCGGTTATGTCACGGTTGATGAATTGGCGGGTCGAGCTTTTTTCAACTACTTGGCCGAAGCGGCACGCGATAAGGATTCTCTTCCTCTTCTTCTCTGGCCTGATGGAGGTATCATGTGTTCTTGACTCTCGCATCTGCTCCATCTCCAATGTCATTGCCAGGTTCACGATACAATGTCGAGTTCGCTTCACTTCAAGTAAAGTACATATCGTCCATTATTTAATCATTTCTAGGAAAATCTCTCCCTTCCATCAAGGTCAACATATCCAGCAATGGCCGACGAGGCGGAACATCTTAACTCCATTCTTTATCTTTCAAAACTATCTCTGAAGAATGCCTTTTTTCACAGTCAACGTATTTTTATAGGGATATGAGTTATGACTTATCATGTTATGCAGTTTAGTTATGCCATCTTCTTGCGCTGGCTGCACAAAGAGTGAGCACGAGCCATATAAGGACTATTCTTCGTCTACTATCTTAAATCTATCAACGAGTGATTTTTGAAAAAGATTTTGATTAGGAATTTCCATGCTCTAATCTCAGGTCCTGGTTGCTCATCCCTTGCCTACGGCGCAATGCAAGAACTCGGGCCATTTCGAGTCCACGGCAATGGCAAAACTCTTTATGGAAACAAATTCGCGTGGAATATTGGTAAAGAACGACGATCATACCTTGTCCGATTCATGCAATTGCGAAATATTTAACTTACTATCATTATCACTGTTACGTGGCTGCTGCGAATGTGTTGTTCCTAGAATCTCCGGCTGGTGTCGGTTTCTCGTATTCGAACACTACGTCGGATTATAGCACCAATGGAGATCGGAAAACAGCAGAAGACAACTATGTGTTTATTCTTAATTGGCTTGAGAGATCTTTACCTATCCGGCGACAGCTATGCGGGTCATTATCTCCCTCAGATTGCTCACGACATCCTCTGCCACAACAAGGAGGCAAACCAGACCCTTATTAACCTCAAAGGGATTATCAGAAGATCTCTCTTCCCCTCTTAGAAAATTGTCCTATTTCATACAATTATACCACAAAACGTATTGCCAATAGGAGTTCATGAATTGTCAAATTCAAATATGAATTTCTCTCCATTTTCTATAAAACACCAAATCACTTTATGCAAAAAAAGTACATGTGGTGCATAACAATACGTGAAGGACTTTACCAAAAAAAAAAAGAACAATAAGTGAAGGACTTTGTAATTGACAGAAGAAAGGAAATGCAAATGTTCTTAAAGAAATGCAAATGTTCATCATTCACTAGCTTTTGACCATGGGCAAAATTGTCCCAAAAATCCTAAACCTATGTTATCTTCTCAATTCAATCATAAAACTTTTAACTTTGCCAATTGAGTCCTAAACAAACCGTTCTACATAGCACGGTCGGCACAAACAAAAACAATATTAATGTTATTATAGTAATTTTTAATTTTCTCCTTTTTTTTCCTTTTCTTTTTTATTGTGGCCAGCGAGGATTGCCATGTCCTCGCTTGCTCCGGTGATCTCACTAGTCACTTTAAGAGGAGCGGGATCCCTTGCCTCCTCAACTATTGGATCTCCCCCTATAAAAAGGGGGAAGATCCAATGGACCACATCACCGGGATCCCCTCTTTTGGGGAGGGATCCGGATCCACTTTAAGAAAGCTAAAAGGTCAAAAGGAAAAATATTAATTTATTGATGTAACAGATTATAAGTGCGCCCGATCAAATGATCAATAATGGTCCATCAGATCTTTGTAGCTGTCGGTATGAGAAAAAAGGATGTGCTTTGGCTGTTGTCTCCACTACTGGAGTTGCTTGCCTATGATGCTCATTAATTGATCCATTTTGCTTTTACCGACGGTGGTCGCTGCGAATTTATTGAAGTTGTTTAATTAGGTAATGCTACATGAGATGTATTAATTGAATGTTGTCTCTCCATTCCCCTAACATGGAGATAGGTGTGATTAATGGCATGGACTCTGATTTGCCCTCTCGGGCAACTCCATCCATTGCCGCGAAAGCTCAATTATCAGTATGCACAGACGAAAAAAGTACTGAACTTATTCGTAATTATGCCAAATTTGTCTTGAATCTCCCCCCCTTTTTTTACAATTCAATCCAAAACCTTTTATATTTTTGCCAATTCAGTCCATTCGGTCAATTTTGATTAGTCGGTGTTGATGTGATTTTTATTATATTATATTTATATTTACATATTTATATTTTTTATTTTATTTTTCTTTCCCAACATTTAGGGCTGGGGCACCCTCGCCGGCACCAAGCGAGGGAGTGGCGGCCCTTGTCTACCCCGAGTGAGGGCCATCGCCTAGACCAAGCGAGGGCCACGACGCCCTTGCCAGCCCTAGGTGTTGGGAAAAAACACAAAAGAAACGAAAATAATAAAGAAAAGATCATAAAACAAAATTTAGGATTGAGCTGGCATTAAACCTATCAATTGGACCCACCCACACATGGCCAAGTAGGTCCATAGTTCAAATCTCTCAAATCGCACTCCGTGACTTAAGTGGGGGTCGCGGCTGATGGTTATCATGCTAATCTTTCAAGGAATAGTCGAGGTGCACGCAAGCTGGTCCGGAGACCTCTGTCATTAAAAAAAAAATCTATCAATTGACACAAATGCAAAATGTTTGGGACTGGTTGGATAAAAAAAAGTTTAGGATTGAATTGACATAATTAGGACATGTTTAAGGCTTTTTTGGTAATAATATAGATGTTGAACAATAAAGAAGACTAGACTCAGTAGGATGCGCGTGGGCTTTAATTGGCTGGTTATACAGATCGGGGACGCTGACAAGCTGTGATTGACGATGAGGCGGATTTGAGAGGGATGTATGACTACTTAGCGACGCATTGATATCAATCGAGATCTGGAACGAGATTCAGAAGTGGTGCGATTTCTCCGCAGATGTTGTCGCTCAGCCGATCCGATGCATTTCTGCCACTGATGACGCGGACGGCGACATCTCGTCCTTGACACCTACAGCATCTACGCTCCCTTGTGCTCGTCCTCCAGCCTCACCTCCCTCCCCAAGAAGGCCTCCATAAGTTGCTGTTCAAAGCCTCATTGTTCTTGATAGGCTGCATGTATGAACAAACTTATTTGTTACGTAGTTCTTGCCTTCTCTTTGTTCTGCAGATAATGAAGTTTGACCCGTGCAGCGAGGACTACGTTCGGCCGTATATGAACAGAGAAGAAGTGCAGGAGGCACTTCATGGGAACGTGACCAAACTCAAGTTTGACTGGGAACCATGCAGCGACGTGATCCCCAAGTGGGGAGATAGCCCTCACACCATCCTCCCTCTCCTCCCATGAACTCCTCTCCCATGGACTTCGTGCGTGGGTTTTCAGGTGAAAATATAATTTACACGTATTTCGAATTAATGACGGCGACGCCGATCGAGACCGAGTATAGTATGTGGATTTGGGTCCATGAATAGTGAAGCTAATCCGTCGGTATTTGTACGAATGATACGGAAATAGCAGTGGAGATACGGAAGGGGTCGTGCCGGTGACTTTGACCAAGAAATCTCTTCATAAGATGGGCCTCCCGACGAAACGTCCATGGCGTCTTTGGTACGTTGGGGGTGAGGTGGGTGCCTAATTTTTTCCCCCTTGAACAACAGAAAAATCGATATAGATGCTCTCATTTGGCAGGGACGACTAAATACACTTGATTCGAAGATCGAGCTTTAATGCCGTTTACGTATGGAATGGCGTTGGTGGGAGGATACGTGCAAGTGTACGAGGGAGATCCGACGTTCGCAACGGTGCGAGGAGCGGGGCATCAGGTGCCGAGTTACCAGCCCAGGAGAGCCCTCGCTCTCATCTCTCACTTCCTTTCTGGCTCTTCACTCCCATCTCAATTGCAATAGAACAGCCCCAAGTCATGAAGATGATCAGTTGCTGTTGCTTTGTTCCATTGCAATTTTCGTCGATTACTATTTAGGAATTTGATTCTCTGTCCTTCCAAGGTATCGCAAAATTCGATCTCCCCCTTCCTGTCTTTCGAAATCGCCGGACCGTTGTTGTGTTAAGCCACTTTTCCGCCGTACCCGAAGGTTTCAAACTGTACGTCAGAGCTCGCATGTCTACGTACAATTTGATTAACTTTGAAACTAAGGTTCTTTGTAGCAAAACTTATTGGATGCATGCTAATCTTGATCGCAATCCAGAAGATCAAGAGGAATCGCCCATAAACCGTTATATAATCAATTCCGTTTAGTACCTCAGGGAAACCTTTCTTATATTTAATTTGCCTTCTCCTTTTCTGGAAGTAGTCAAATTGAAATTTTCTACGGTATATTGAAGACCAAACTTCCCCCATTTCTCAAAATTTAAAGGCACATCATCGAAGTTTAGAAACAAGGAGAAGAAAAAGGAGGAAAGCCAGGACGTGGAACTTTGCATGAGCGCCCGGGAGGTATCGGTGAGTCCAATCAACTCCGTCTCGCAGCGCCTAGTAAGTGTTCGAAATGTTTATTCGTCTAATCGGAAGACTTTTCCACTGTTAGGATATAAAATCACATCCATGTCAATTATGGGTTATTGCATTTCATTTAGGAGCTCTTCAATCAAGGATACGCTGTTATCAAGCTGATTAATAAGCATTATGCGAAGCGCAAGCCGACAAAAGTAAGTGTCGACGCATCAATGACTCACCCAGGGCGCGGATTGCTACTATACGAGCCTATCAAGTAGTAGACAATCAAAGATTGACGTAGAGTCTACACTCCCCACTGCTACCCTCCTAAGTTGTGAAATCTCACGTTTGTCTTCTACGCACTCTGCTGGACCTAGATGCAAATTTATGTTTTCGGCTATAGTTTTCACCCATCTTCGGCCATTTTCTGAGTAGGCAAAGTTTAGGACTTTCTAGTGCTTCGAAAGGACTTTCTTTTGATGGTAAGTTCAATTGAATCGGGGTCGTTGGAGAGAGTTGTTGTGCGAACAATCACAATGCACAAGCTACGTGCAGCGGACGGACAATGAGCGTTCGCTATGGGCAAGCTTTTCATTGGCACGTAAGAGTTGATTGGTCGACGAATAGGCGTGATTTAGTCGAGTTTTTAGTTAAATTGTCTTGTATTTGGTTTTGATTATCGTTTTTCGATTAGTTGATAAGATTCCGATTTCGTGGTTTGAGTAACATAAATTGTCTATTTTGCAAGTCAAGTTTATCTCTTCTTTGGCTTTGTAAAAACTCATGTTTTGAACGGCCTAATTTCCTAAAAATTCCAAACTTTAAGTATAGTCCCAAATCTACAATGAATTTTGTTTTTTTGTCTCAGAAGAAATTTCAAACTAATGGTCCACTCCAGAATTTGTCATGAACTTTTTTTTGTCTTGAAAAAAATCCAAACTTTAGGCACAATTCCAAATATGCCCCAACTTTTGTATTTTCTTTAAAAATCATAATTTTTTATATATTTTCAAGTCTATCAAATGGTTCAATTGCAACTTGATGTGACATTTTTCTCGTCGATTAAAAGATCCACATTAGCAAAGTAATGGGCAATAAGTACGGACCAATGTGGATATTAAATACACTCCAATAAAGAAATTCTCCAAAATACAACTCTTATAGGGTATGGACATTACTGATGATTAACATCGATTTTTGGGCATAGCGCTAATGGATGGTTCGTAAAAGCAGCATCCAAATTTAATATTAGAGTAAAAATTTGTGATTTTATCTTAGACAATAAAAATAATAGCGATTTTTGGACGTAGCAGTAATGGAGCAAATTTAATATTAGAGTAAAAATTGGCGAGAGGGACTGCACTTAAAATTGAGCTTTTTTTCGAGACAAAAAAAGTTAGGGACAGATTTGGGATTGAAACTAAAGTTGAGATTTTTTCGAGGAAAAAGAAAAGTTCGAAATAGATTTGGAGCTCAACATAAAGTTTTGGTTTTTTTTTATATAGGAAATTTGGCTTATTTTGAAAATGATAACAAGACATATTATCTTTTAGGTAAAATGACACAAATAGTACCTAAACTTTGGCAGAATGTGCAATTTAATTTCTAAACTTTTAATTTGTACAATTTAATTCATGAACTTTGACAGAATGTGCAATTTGATTATTAAACTTTTGACTTGTTCAATTCAATCGCTGAATTTTTTTGTAAATGTTCAATTTAGTCCATCGACTATATGAAAATGCTCAATGTTATCCCTGACCTTAAATTAACAAAAATACTATATTGAACATTTTTTTATAATTTAGGAATTAGATTGAACATGCACTAAAGGTTTAGGGACTAAATTGAACAAGTCAAAATTTTAGGGATCAAATTACATATTCTGTCAAAATTAAGAAATTAAATTAAATAAATTAAAAATTTAGAAATCAAATTATACATTTTATCAAAATTTAAGGACTATTTATGTAATTATCTATATCTTTTAAATTGGTGTTACATGTTGCATATAGGGGCATGCAAAAGGAACTCGAGCCTGCGCAGTTCCACGTGTGACTGCCTGACTGGTTCAGTTTCCATTCCGTAATATTATTTAAAGAACATCAATATTCTTTAAATTAGAAAAAAAAGAATATATTATTAATTTTCGCAGAGGGGAGATGAATCAAATGATGTCGAAATCGTCCGGTAAGTGAAGAGATATTCTTCGAAGCCTTGGTCTCCTGCGAACTGTCCGATTCGGGCGGAGGGAATCTCCAGCCGCCGGTGGCATGACGGGACCGTCGCGCGCGGACGGGAGGTCGCCGACCAGGAAGAGGAGCGGCAGCGAGAGAATCACCTCCATAAACTCTCTCGACCACGACATTCTCTGCACCGTCTTCTCCTTCCTTGGGCCCTTCGACCTTGCTCACTGTTCTTCCGTCTGCAAATTCTGGTCTGCCTCTCCCTCTCGTTTGGCACTTTAGTTCAATTTAGTGTCGAAAGTTGGAAAATATTTTCGGATTTGTGCTTCTTAAGCTGTCTTTAATAATTCGCTCGCCACTTAGTAGTTGATATATAGTGACGAGTGTATTGGAACTAGTTGGCATGTGAGGGGTTTGGATTGGAAATACCGTCAGTTGAAGATTTGGATCTGTATTTCTTGATTAGACTGAAAGTGCTGCAAATGATGTTTATGTCTCACGGATTTCGGGGAGAGCATAATTATGATTTCGGTTCATCTTTGTAAATTGAATATTCTCAAGACTAGTGGTCGTTTTTGGGATAGGCTTAAAAGCAGCCTATGTTGTTTTGTGTGATTATAAGAGTTTGGAAAGATATGTTTCATTTTGAAAGGCCTTTTACCCTTTTGGTTTTGCAGGAACCAGATTGTCAACAAATCCAAGTTTTTGCAAGAGTTGTATTATAGGCGACGTGGCAGTTATGCACATTCTTCCAATATGTCCGCACTCTCACGGAAACCACTGAGACAACATATGCGGGAATGGGCGATAGAACATCAAAAATTTTCTTTGAGGGAAGGCCATGTTGAAGTTGATCAATGGAAAGGGCATTCAATTGGGTAAGTTTTCCATTACCAGTATGGTCTCGCTCTCATCCGTGTTTGATTTAAAGGAAACCACGATGCATTTGTTGTTTTGGTGTTTACCCTCTATCAGCATAAGCTTTTTGCTCATTATCAGGAGCATTTTTTTATGCTTCTTTACGAGCAAGTGTTTCTGGTCATTTACCATCGATGGGACGGGGTAATCAAATGCTTTACTTTCCATGACATAGTATTTAGTACCTTCTGGTGAGCATATAGCATAGGATCTGCTAGCCAGTAAACGAGGAAGATATTGAAAGAATTACAAGGGTTCAACAAATCCTCAGTTTTATATGAATTAATATCCGACGGAGTTTATTTGGCAGAGAGACTAAATGAAGTCTTAATCAGAACAGGGTAATTTGATCTTTACCAAGGTGGTGTAAGTAGTCCCCAATAAGACTTAGAATGTATTTATGCTCTTTTTCAATTTTCTTTGTTACACTAGCTTTTAATCATACTCTCTGCTAGGGTCAATCAGTGCCGAATGAAGATGGGTTTGATCCTTACCGGTATAGGTGACAAGGTACGGACTATTTTTATGCTCTCCTACTTTTTTCTCAGGAGTCACTTGAAAGAGGTACAATCATGAGATTTACTCTTATGATTCCTGGGGTGGCCTAGTCGAATAAAGCTACTGCTAGATGCAAGAAAGTCATGACAAGAATTTGAATTTCGTGAATTATTCTCCTTTGCTTTTCTTGTTGATAGATCTTGTTTTTGGACAATACATTGGTGGCATGAGCTAAGAACCAAAACAAAAGATATTTGTTCTCATATAATGTAACACCATAGGTTTTTTTATTTTTTCCTTTGGCCAGAGGTGTACTACCATTGGCTAGTAACCTGAAATTAGAAGAAAAATTGCAAATAAATTTCGTACTTTGCTATCCTGTTGTATTTCTGTACCTTCTCATAAGCCGGTTACCTGATTAATATGTCGGGGATATGATTTTTTTTGTATCATGCTTCTTGCCCTTGTGACTTGTTGCTAGCTTCTTGTTATGGTTGGCACATTAAACAGGAAATATTAATCAAATAGCTCTTTCGAATGATTTATCGTGATGGGTTAAACTTATCATGTCTAACTCCTTAGAAAATATCAGCTAAGGTCTAAAGGCAGTGATCAATTAGCTCTTTTGAAGGAGTTAACTCTATATTCTCTCTCTTTTACTTTAAAATACCATTCACTTGCTAAATTGGGACAAATATTTTTTCAGTCTTTATCTGGTGGCTAACTTCTCTTTTTCTCATGGCCACTAACGCTGTACTGTGATGCTAGGTTATGCGTCTCTGGTCAGCTGAAAGCTACAAATGCCTTGGAGAATATGCTATTCCACATGCAGTTTCTTTAATTGATTATGATTTCGATGAAAGCAAGGTACTTCAAGATATCTCTGTCTTGAGATGGTGGAAAAGGGAACGACCCATTCTTGCACAGATAGGACCCTATATGTAATACAGTTAATTCTGTGCATGTGAGGTGCTCTGTTATCTTGACAGCGTAATTTTGAAGAATGTGATATTACAGCTTTTCATTAAATTTGTGGTACCCTTTAATTCGGAGACACGTGCTGGCAATTTCTCCGCACAACCTATAATTTCCATATTAAGGTGCTTCCTGCACAGAAAGGCAGCTCTAAATGCCTCGCCATGTTTTCATCGCAATTACATTTTCCTATTGCTTACCATCATAAAGCTGGTACTCTTCATCTTTATCATTTGGTTGATTAGTCGCTGGTTCTTAATATGGATGAAGGTCTAACGACGATTAAATTTTGCTTGATCACATAATATTTTGCAGCTATATGCATAAGACACTCTAAAATTCTCTGGTTGACTTTCTGCAGATTGTTGGCTTGATTGGCACTCGCATAGGCATATGGAGGCGTGGGGACCAGAGAAGCATATTTCCCTCCCGTGAAGGAACGTTTCCAAAGGGTTTGTGTCTGCGGTGCGTTGAAATATACTCACTTGGATATTATTTGCCTTCTCAGAGTAATACGTTCATAAAACCTGATATACTTTGATATCCATGAGAATTAGTCTATCCAGTTTCCCAGATTTTTACTAACAGACGTTTTCACTTGATTGCATGGAAATATGCCTTCCATGTTATGAACTTGTAAATTGGCTCAGTGTTTAATGTTCTTATTGGACATGAATTTGGGGCGTCTTTCTCATGAAATATGTGTTTCAGCGTCTTCCAACTTTATGTAGGTGAGGACAGACTCAACTTTCATTCTAATCAAGAACGCTAAGAATTATTCTGGACTATCCTTGACCGGGAATAGTAGGAAAATAGTCGTATCTATCAAGAATTGAACAATTAAGGAGCAGCTGTTTTGATCTTACAAGAAGATTCAGTGCAATTAATGTTGCTTTATGATTCCGTCACCCGTCTCTAGGGTGCATATCTATTCAAATATAGACTCCATTAAGTTAGATTCTTTATTTCAATCTCAGTGTATATGTTGGTGTAATGAGACAGTTTTGGTCATTGGGACATCTGGTCTGCAGTTACCTCGATCCTGAGGCAGTTGTTGGATGTGAAGATGGTACTGTTCGTGTGTTTGACATGTACAGTAGGAAATGTTCTCGAATCATCAGGTATGTTTTTCTGCTTTGCTAGTTGAAATGTAATTTCTGATGTTAGGATTTCTTAAGTGGACCTATGTTCAATGTCAATCCTCTTATAATGCATTGGGGAGGTGATGATACTGTAATGACTTGCTGATGATAGTTCTGGTTGACTGCAGGATGCATTCTTCCCCAGTGACCTGCTTATCTTTGAGCGGTGAGCAGTTGATTTTTAGTGGTTCCTCGCTTGGCAGCATCACAATATCGGGTCTTTCATCTGATGAGCAAGTAGCAACATTGAGGCCAAATGATCCGATAGGTTGTTTGTTTGCTTGTTCTGCTAATTTCAAACAGCTTATATCTGTAGAATTAATTTTCTTTGAGTGGGTTTGCATGGGGTGTTTCAGGTTGTTGTGTTCCATTTGGTTTTTTATCAGTCAATGTCTGGATCTCTGTTTTTCTTGTCTTTTGTTCCTGCGACTAGTTGTTTCTGAAACTTGATTTCATAAGCTCTTGATTGTAACTTGTCTCTCAGCTAGTCCTTTTCCCAGTGCATGGCGCAAACATTCCTGAAAATTGAATATTGTTTCACAAATGACTATAGTGGCATCAGTGCGTACCGGTGGGGTTTGGTTGTGTAAAATTCAGTTATTCATGGTTTTTTCTTTTGGTCTGCGATGTGATACTTATGAATGTCATGATGGATTCCGTAGTACCATCTCAAGATTCTAAATATGGTCAGAGTTGTCTCATCATTGCTTATCTTCCTCTTGGCTGCATGATTTTAGGTTGCACGTGCACTTGAACGTCAAAACCTGTGTCATGAGTCAAATTTATCTTCCGTGTTGCACGGATAAATGCCCCCCCCCCCCCCCCCCCACTCCCTCCCTTAAGCAGGATGTGATAAATTGCTCTGTGCGATGCTTGCGCCATAGCTAACCTACTCTAACGCTTTTTATTGTTGTTGACAGGCGTTAAGACTTTATGCTTCAACTCTTGTTCGAGTTTAGTATTTGCTGGATGTGCTTCTGGATATGCATCTTGTTGGGATCTCAGGTAGTTATTAGTCCACGGCTGTTGCTTTCTATGCTATAGAGATACCTTCATGAGATATAAAAAATGTCATGTATGTGGGCTTCATTTGGCCCCCATATTCGATACCCTAAAAGCAAAAAGCAGCTGATATATGAGAAGATGCTACGTATTCAGGAAAATGGGGATTCTGTGGGAAAGACGAGTGAGCCCGAACGTGCTGTACTCGCTGGGACACATGCAGAACGACACGGCAACACTCGTTGTTGGTGGAATAGATGGCGTGCTGCGCGTTTTGGATCAAAACACAGGCGAACTTGTCTCGAGTTACATCATGGACCAACCGGTATCATCGGCTTCTTCAGGAGCGATAGAGAAAAGGAAAGGAAGAAGGCTTTCTGAAGATGCTCAGATCGACAGCATTCCTAGAGCCGCTCGACCTCCGATCACATGTTTGGCCGTTGGAATGAAGAAAGTTGTCACAACTCACAACGGAAAGCAAATAAGATTGTGGAAATTTCACTAGAAATTGCTCCTGCTTTGGAGATAGTTCTTTTATAGGATCTCTCTTTTATTTTCTTTTCTAAGTTCTTGCGGAGAAAAGAAGAAAAAAGAGTGAAGTATTGACATGATGGTTGTTGTTCAAGCAAATTGAAACAAAAATCATGATGAGATAGATCATTACATTAGAAATTTGATATAGCCACCCTCTTATAATTAGAGAGAATATTATGTTTGTACGAAATTAAGTGCCAGTAGAATTTCTGCACGACGGAAACTTTTCCTAAGTAAGCTTTCAAGTGTGATTTGTCTTTATTTTTTTAATTTTCTAATGTCTTTTTGGCTGGAATTTTCATTTTACTAAACTAACATTGCAATTATGATACCCACTTGTCGAGTAATTGCTCACTTCTTAAACAAAAGAAGTTGCAATATTGTGTCAACGGCCATTGTACATGCACGATGTATGACCACTAAATTAATGTCAGTATTTCCACATATTAGATCATAATATAGAAATGAATATAAATGGTCGTCAATAAAAATATATGTCTGATTCCAATTTTAAAATTTTGGAGATTTATGTTTCTGCTTATTAATTATCGTGGCGAATTTAAGTAGCTGCTCTTATTATAAGAATCATGATTTTTAGATTGAAATAATGCAAAAGAAAATCCAGTTGATTGAATGAGTTCATGCCGCTGTATGAAAACAAATATTCTAATTTGAAGTCTAAGTCACCTAGAAAAATCAAAACATATTCGGCTTTAAACGCTGTCTCTTTCAAGGGATATGAATAATTTTTGTGAATGATGAAAAATATTTTTTGTTGATCAATTATTTCAAGCGATATAAATAATAATTTTTTAAAAAAATATATTTTTCAAAACATCCATTTTTCACAAAATAAATGGAGCTTTAGAACTAAAAATGGAGGATTATATGGAAACGAGACGATACATATGTCACAGATCAAAGAGCCCCCACGTTATTATTCAAAGAGAGTCCATTGAAGCTGTTAGATCGTAGAGGACTCAATCTCTATTTTCGAATTTGGTTGACAATGATTGATGATTCAACAATCACATGAGGCTAATCTCCACGATTGGATTAATGTGATGAGGATCATTATCTTTCACTGTTAGATCAAGTGGATCTCCAAAACCGGATCGACTAGATGATGATTGATATCCTCAACCGTTGGATAGTGTAGTAGATCAATGATTGTGATTAGGACTCTTGAATAAATAGGGAGCCCTCCCTCATTTATTCATCTACTTATTTAAACAATATAAGTATTCTAGAGCTTCTCGTTCTAGTTTATCTCTTTAAAAATTCTCTTCTAATTACTACTGATAATTACCCTTTTGTATAAAATTTATCGATCATGTACACATATCTAAGATGTTTTCGATAGACGTTCGTAACCACAGCAAGAAGCTGCTCGAAAAGCTCATTCTTACGGCATTTTTTTTTTTTGGTAAAGTACTCTTACGACAAAACTTACCGCTTTACAATATCAAAAATTACCAACCCATTAAGACATTACTATTTTTCGACAAGCTGAAGTGATTTGTCTCTTGACGTGCCAATCACATTTTTCTAGAAAAGTTACTCATAAAAAATAAATAAAAAGCTTCTGAATCTTCCCACGAGAGCGTTCAAGATGATCACCCGAAACCCAAAATAGGATTTTCCTGCGAGCGCTGTAGATGATCTCCCCGGACCCAAAAGATGATATCTGAAACCCAAAAGCAAGCTTCCAAGACCAATTGTTTTCATCCGCAGGGCCACCCCGGACGGTCCCGAGGGCGACATACACCAGATGCGGCACTTCATATTCTCCATCCTTGCTTGGCCTCCGATCAACTACGTAGCTCATGACCCTGATGGCCGCATCTTCGGGGTACATCTTGGCTTCAAAGGACGAAGAGAAGGATAGAGAATTCAACATTGTGGTGTTGCGGGGCCTTATCGACTAGAAAGTTGTTCAAGCAAATTGAAACAAAAATCAAGTGGCCAGTAGAAAATTTGTGCACGACGAAACCTGTGTCTACATACATAAGCAAAAACTGTGAATTGTCATTTTTTTTTTCCTTTTGTAAATTACCGTTGTAATTATAAAACCCATTTATCGAGTAATTACTCACATTTAAATAATAGAATGTACAATATTGTATTAAAAGTAACCGTACACGCGCAAGGTGCGACAACTAGTTTAGATCAGAAAACCAATTTAATATTACATGGCATGTGATTTACAAAGGTTTAAGAAAGCAAAACCAAATATGTAAAATATAGCATTTTTAGATTATCTAGACATAATTTAAATGGTTGCAGATACTAATTTTTTTTTATTTCAATTACATTTTAGAGATTTATGTTTGCCTGTTAATTATCTTGGCGAATTTAAATCACTCCTTTCACTACGAGCATCACTATCTGATCAGGACTCCTCAAATGTTTAGACATGATTTTCAGATTGAAATAATGCAAAAGGGCCAGTTGATTTGATGAGTCCATGCCTCTTTGTGTGGAACACTAAAAAATATAATTTGAAGTAAAGTCATCTAGTAAATTAAAACATAGAGATTCTGGAGTCAACATCGGAGGATTATATGAGAAAGAGAAGATATATGCACCTGTACTTGCAATATCAATAGTCACCATTGAAAATTAGATTTCGGAATTGAAATTAATTGAGTATGTAGATTCATCAAAAAGCTACTCGAAACAATTATTTGTTCATAAAAATTTACTGGTTTACTAATGAAAAGTTACCGACCATGAGAGGTTACTTCTTTGATAAGTTGAAATGACTTCTCTCTCAAAGTGCTGAGAAGATTTTCATGAAAATTTTACCAATCAGAAAATGATAATATATGCACCTGTACTTACAATTTCAATAGTCACCATTGAAAATTAGATTTTGGAATTGAAATTAATTGACTATATAGATTATCAAAAAGCTACTCGAAACGATTATTTGTTCATAAAAATTTGCCGGTTTACTAATGAAAAGTTACCTATCATCGAGAGGTTACTTCTTTGATAAGTTGAAATGACTTCTCTCTCAAAGTGCTGAGAAGATTTTAATGGAAAAGTAACCAATCAGAAAATGATAATATATGCACCCGTACTTACAATTTCAATAGTCGCCATTGAAAATTAAATTTTGGAATTGAAATTAATTGACTATGTAGATTCATCAAAAAGCTACTCGAAAAGATTATTTGTTCATAAAAATTTACCGGTTTACTAATGAAAAGTTACCGATCATTGAGAGGTTACTTCTTTGATAAGTTGAAATGACTTCTCTCTCAAAGTGACGAGAAGATTTTTATGGAAAAGTTACCAATCAGAAAATGATAAATATTTAGGATTTTCGATACAAAAAAAAAAATTACTAATCAAAATCGAAAGCTCCTAAATATAATTACATCACATAAATCTTTCACAAATAGATTGCATACGCAAATATGGAATATATATATATATAGTGGCTCAAAGAGGAAGGAGCTGATTGCGGAGAGAATGGAGAGAGATTCTAAAGGACGTTCTTCTCTTCTTCTTTTCTCTTTAGGTTTCCTGTCTCCGTTGGGTCAAATCCATGGAAAGAAGCAAGGAGATGTTCTTTCATCCTCTATACCAAGTCTGGGATCGACACGAGCCTTTTTTCAGGAGAGTGATCACCATGGATTTCTCAAGTATTAGAGTTTACCGTCAAGAAGGATTGAAGGATAGAGATAGGGCCGAATTTGATCAGTATGGTGGCTATGTCACCGTTGATGAATTAGCCGGTCAAGCGTTCTATTATTATTTTGCCAAAGCGGCGCGAAATAAGCACTCATAACCGCTTCTTCTATGTCTTACCGGAGGTGTGTGCTTCTGTTTTCCCAATTTCACTTCATCATTTTCAGTTTTAGAAAGCAATATAAAATTTTGTGGTGGTTTGCCTTTTACTTACAACATCTACGTCCCTCTGTGCTTTTCTTCCAACCTGACTTCTCATCCCGAGAATACCAACGCGAGCTCAAATCCTTTGGCATTCTTTTTTCTCCCCGCTCATACTTTATCACTTTTGAACGACAATATGAGAAACATTAGCACAAATTTACATTTGACCATCCATTTTCAGGTCGCATTTTGTTTTAGAAGATCATGGACTTAGACCCGTGTGATGACTACTGCGTGCATGCTTTCATGAACAGAGAAGATGTGCAAGAGGAACTTCATGTGAACATGACGAAGCTCAACTACGACTGGGTAGGGTGCAGCATTGTCATCAGAGGCTGGGACTCGGGACCTTCCACCGTCCTCCCTCTCCTCCAAGAATTCATGTCCAATGCCCTTCTTGTCCGGGTGTTCAGGTACATATGAAAGAAATGTTTTTGTTTTTGGGTGATTGAAGTGGGGGTATGACTAACGAAATAATCGAAAATGCAGCGGGGATACGGATGGGATTAGTGCTGGTGACGTCGACCCAGAGGTCTCTTAGCAAGACGAGCCACCTTACAGAGAGTCCATGGCATCCTAGGATCCTCGGCGACGAGGTGAGGCTGTTAGAATATTTTATTTTAATATTTAATTATGGACTTTATTAATTATTGTTGTAATTATTAACAGATCTAATAAAGAAATATATATACAGTTTTCTAATTCTAGTCGGATATGATGTTGGATAGTGTGGGCTGAGATAAATTTATTCTTAATGGAGAGTAGGTTTCAATCTCTATACATAAAGCTCAAGTCCCTCCTCTAAACCATAATGTCTGCATAACCTCACATTTAAAGTTGTCTGAAGCGATATGTGAAGGGTCGTCTAATTGAAGCCAGTGATAAAGAGAGTTTAAAGAGGAAAAGCTCTTGATTATCAGATGGTCCGCAATTCTGCATCAAGAACGATGGGTCCGAAGTAAGGTGCATGAATTCTTTAACTCTATAGATTAGTGATTCATGTTCTATACGTGTGAATCTTGGTTCACAGCATACAGATTAAATTCGCAGCTTACATGTGGTATCAGAAACTGCGCGTATTAGGTCGCGAATCGCATTCATGGTATCTTTTATTTTTTTTCAAAATTAAAAGAAAATTATATATTCAGAAAAGGCTCAATGAGACAAGAAAAACTGTATCGTCACCGGCGACCGCCGGACACGCCGCCATGTGTCGCTGCCCATTGGGCGAGTGGCGGCAATGCGCCTCACGCGCTAAATAAGCCCGCCCGTGCAGGGATAACGTCAACTGATGTCATTCAACCTGGTGTAGACCTAATCCGACCTGGAGCCCGATTCGATCTGTGACATAACCCGAATTAGTTGATAGTTGACTCGGAACCGAACCGCCTCGACCAGTTCGCAAAGTTCAATCAAGGAGCAGTCGGACTGGTTTCAGAACCGGCTGAAGACCAGAACACGTGCTCAGCATGTGAACCTCACGCGCCGAAGCTTCAGGCGGCGCATGAGGGAGCGTGACAAGTCCGATAGAGGTGTTTCAGGTATCAGAGTACTCGTATGTTCATGCTCTACAAGTTGGTATATTTATTTTACATGTTTGGTACCTTTATGGATGGAAAATACCTATGGAACTTTAAATACGTGTATAATTTGGGGTATTTTTGAAAAATTTTCTGGTATTTCTATATGGGTTCGTGAAATACAGGTATAGGGTTACAGGTAAGTACCACATACAGTTATGTGGAGCATTATTTTACAATTGCATGTTTATGGTTTGACATTAATTGTTGAGGTATCGATTAAAATTAGTAAGGTGTGTAATTTTGAGGATAATTGCCTTTAATTTTTGAAATTACATGCATACGATAAATGAATGTAAAATAATATCTCAATTTCAGGTAAATTCAATTGGATTGTGGCTGCCAAAGTGGCACACTTGGTTAAGTTTAATAAAGAACATGTCCCATAATATTGGGATGCCTATCGTTTTAATACGTACTTATACTCCCAAAGAAGGTAATTGCGTATTATTGCATGGAGGGTTACATGTACAGCATAAGATTGAGAATTGATTAGTCTAAATGTTGTCATACACTCAAAGATGGTGATTAACGAAGATTGAAATAAATTCTCATTGCCCCTATAATGTAGATGGTATATAACGGCATGTCATGTTTTCTTCTCGAATGTGATTATATGATGATGTACGTGTCTCTCAAGGTGAAATTTCACATTATGCTTATAAAAAATTTGGTTATTTTTTAGTCATTTTTTCTGTGAACGACAACTCCATAACTATCGAAATTCTTACTTGTAGTAATTTTAAGAAGTGGAGAGATGATTTTCTGTTTGGTATGGAACTAGCGGATGTTCATATTGCTTTTAATGAAAATAAGTCGACAACTCTTATTGATGCTAGTACAGATGCCCAAAAGGCACATTTTGCTACTTGGAAAAAGAGCAATAGGTTTTGCTTACTGTCAATGAAGCGATCCATACAGGAATATCTTAGAAGCGATTTTGCTGTTGACATCACTACTTGGCAAATGATGGAAGCCTTGGTGGCTAGAAGTTGTAACTCTCATAATGTTGAAGTTAGGATACATATGTCAGGATTATTCAGTTTGAAGTATGATGATTCTGCTGGTGTTAGGGACTATGTCCTACGGATGGTAGACATGCAATCAAAACTCAAGGCGATTAGTATTCCAATTCTTGATGCTTGTATCATACATCTTGTGCTCAATTCTCTTCCACTGAGTTTGGTATTATCTAAACACAATATAATATCGTTGATTAGGCATGGACAATCAACGATTTGATTGCAAGTGTAGTGTCACAAGAGACTAAGCTGAAAAAAGGTAAAGCTTATGTTGCTATGTATGTTGTTATGTATGATGCTTCGAGTTCTGGTGTTAAGAAAGGCAGGGGACACGGAAATCGTGCTCATAAAGGAGCTCAATCATTAACTTGGGTCCAAAGAAACCGACCTTTAAAAAAGATGGTAATTCTCGTAATGATGGTCTATGCTTCTTTTGTAAGAATGGAGAACGCATAAAGAAAGGCTGTGCTAAATATAAGAATTGGTTATTTAAGCGTGAGCCTAAAGATAATGATTCTTCGGCATTGGTTTGTAAATCTAATCTATCAGAAACCCTATCTTGTTCGTGGTGGTTGGATAGCAGTGCAACTAACCATGTTGTGTTTACCACACAGGAATTCATAAACTGGAGGAAGCCAAATAAGGAAGAATCAAAGCTTACCATAGGGAACTACAATAAAGCTAACGTCGGGTTCATGGAAGATATCATTTTAATTCTAGATTCTGGTTTTAATTTGATGTAAAGAAATACATTTTATGTGCCTTCTTTTATACGGAATTTGATTTCCGTATCAAGCTTGGACATGTGTGGATACTCTTTTGAGATTTTAAACAATGCAGTTTCTATTTCTTTTAATTCAAATAAAATTGGGTATTGCACTATATCCAATTGATTGTACATATTATGTTTGTCTCACAATGAAATATAGGTCGCTTGTATAGCTGAAATATTGTTTTCAAAAGATCTCTACCTAAGGAACAGTCTTACGAAATATTGAACAAATGTCTTGGTCACATCTCTAAAGAAAGAATAGAAAGACTGATAAAGGCTGACATTCTAGCCACTCTTAAAAGTGATCTAGACACATGTGTAGACTGCTATAAGGTAAGATGACTAAAATAAAGAAGAAAATTGCAATTCATAGTTCTCACTTGTTAGAGATCATCCACATAGATATAAGTGGACCCTATACAACGATATTGTATAGAACTTTTTATTTCATCCATTTATAGATGATTATTCCCGATATGGTTATCTGTATTTGATTAAGGAAAAATTTGAATCTCTTGACAAGTTCAAGATTTTTCAGGCTGAAGCCGAGAAACAGCTAGGGAAAGTCATAAAAATTATCAAATCTGACCACGGTGGTGAGTACTTTGGTCGACATGGCGATATTGGACAGCTTAAAGGGCCATTCGCCAAGTACTTAGAAGATTATGGGATTGTGGCTCAGTGTATTATGCCCGGTAGTCCTAAACAGAACAATGTAGCTGAAAGGCGTAATCACACTCTTATGGATATGGTAACGAATATGATTAGCATATATAATTTACCTGATTTTTTGTGGGGTGAAGCTTTGAAAACGACACTTTACATACTAAATCGAATTCCTACTAAATCTGTGCCACTTACTCATTTTGAATTGTGGATTGGATGGAAGCCTAACTTGAATCATTTGAAGGTTTGGGGATGCCCTGTAGAAGTAAAATTGTATAATCTAACTTTGAGCAAGTTGGACTCTAAAATCACTTGTTATTATTTTGTGTCTTATCTAGATCATTCAAAAGGATACCGATCCCAATGGAGGAACAAGAATTGTGAATTCACAAACAGCGAAGTTCCTAGAGCTTGATGTAGCAGAAAAAGGGTGATTGTTGATAAGTACTTTTATGTCGTTTTCTCTACCTATACAGACAATTGTGGAAGTCCCTATAACACAGATTGAACTTGTTGAGACTTAGGAACCTGTTATTGAAGTAGTTCCTGATGAAGTTCCTCAAGCCTCTCAGAAACAGAATGAAATAGAAGATACTCCTCTAAGGAGATATGTTAGGTAGAAACAATCGGCTATACCATCAGACTGTATAGTCTATCTATGAGAACAGAATTATTATATGGGTTGTGTTGTTGATCCAAACTTATGCATAAGCTGTTTCTTGACCTCAATCTGATTTATGGTTAAATACAATGAAAGATGAGATGTTGTCTATGAAACATAATGATGTTTGGCTAGTAGCTAAGGGAAGCTTATTGAATTGCTTAAAGATTATAAATCTGTTGGTTGTAAATGGGTATTTAAGATCAAGAAAGACTTTACAGGAAAGATTAAAAATCCAGAGTTAGGCTAGTAGCTAAGGGATTCACTCAGAGAGAAGTAATAGATTATGAGGCAACCTTTTCTCCAGTTTCTTCTAAAGACTCTTTTAGAGTAATCATGATTTTAGTAGCTCATTTTGATATGAAACTTCATTAGATGGATATTAAAACTGCTTTTCTAAATGGAGATCTCGATGAACAAGTTTATATGGAACAACTATAAGGTTTTGCAGCAGATGATACACATAATCTGGTTTGTAGATTGAAAAAGTCCATATATGGTTTGAAGCAAGCTTCTAGACAGTGGTATTTGAAGTTTTATAGTATTCTTACTTCTTTTGATTTTTTTGAGAACAAGCTAGATCACTGTATATATTGCAAGGTCATTGGGAGATTTTTTTTTTCTCGTTCTTTATGTTGATGATATTTTGCTTTCTAATAGAGATGTTGCGTTAATACATGAGACAAAAAGGATGTTGTCACAGAATTTTGATATGAAGGATCTTAGTGAAGCGTTTTTTGTCCTTGGTATTGAGATCCATAGTGGTCGTTCTCGCCGCATATTGGGCTTATCTCAGAGGGCTTATATTGATCGTATTTTGAAGAGATTCAATATGCAAGAGTGCAAATCAATGATTGCTCTATCTGCAAAGGTGATAAATTGAGTCTTTCATAATGCCCTCATTCATATATTGAGAAAGCACAGATGAAGTATATACCTTATGCTAGTGCACTTGGTAGTATCATATATGCTCAAGTTTGTACTAGGCCAGGCGTTCCTTTTGCAACAGGACTTCTAGGCATGTATTAGTCAAATCGAGGACACGATCACCGGATTGATGCCAAGAAGGTTTTGAGGTACTCAAAAAGGATTAGAGACTATATGCTGATTTACATATGTGTTTGGAATTTGCAGCTAGTGAGGTATTCAAATTCAAATTATGTTGGTTGTCAGGATGACAAGAAGTTGACGACAGAGTATATCTTTATGCTGGCAGGTGGTACAATATCATGGAAAAGTGAGAAATAGAAAACGGTATCATCTTCGAATATGCAAGCGGAGTTTATAGTATGCTTTACAACTGTTATTTAGGCTATTTGACTCTGGAATCTCATTAAGGAATTGACCGTGTTTAATTTTGTTGATAGATTCATACAGTTATATTGTAACAATAATTCTACAGTGTTATTCATTAACAACAACAGAGGTCTTAAGGGGTCTAAGCATATGGAGGTCAAGTTTTTTTACCGTAAATGAATCTGTACAGAATGGTGACGTTGCAGTACATCATATTACTACAGATTCTATGATTGCCGATCCACTGACTAAATGTCTACACCCTCGTGTATGTGAACGGCATGTCACTAATATGGGCTTAGAAGCATCATGGTATGCCATTGTTTAGTGGGAGTTTTCTAGTTTTGCTCTAATAAATTTTACAGTATTATTTTACTTTTAGTAACGATTTTGATATGCATTGACTTTTTACATTCTTTGAAGCATTTATGAATGTGATATTGTTATTGAATGCATATCTGTTGAAAAAATATCAAGGAATTGTGTAAGCCTTGAGTGATGGTTGGGACATTTATTTTAGTCAAAAGCATATGTCTTGTTACACGCAAAATATAGTTAACTATAAGGTAGGACATATGTTGGTTCATTGGAATCGTAAAGATGTTCTCTCGTGACACATCCGATTTCGTGACACACAAGGTGAGAGAATGTTGACTGACAATGAGGATAACATATAGAGTGTATTTATTATTTGAGATGTTATCCGTTTGCTACATTATCATATTAAATCCGATTCGGTAAAATTAAGGGCATTTGTGACCATGGATGATTTTGTGTCTTTTGATGCAGTTACCGGCATGATTCGGTGCTTAAGACTTTATGGGATTAGATTGACTATTGGGAATTATCTCTAGGCCAATACAAATATGCACATATACAATATAGTTTCAATTAATTTAGCCCAAGTGGAACAACGTTAGAATATTTTATTTTAATATTCAATCATGGGCTTTATTAATTGTTATTGTAATTATTAATTGGTTGAAAGATATATACGATTTCCTAGTCGGATATGATGCTGGATAGTGTGGGCCGAAATAATATTATCCTTAATAAGGGGTAGATTTCAATCTCTATAAATAGACCTCAAGTAACTCCTCTAAACCCTAATGTCCACATAACCTTACATCTAGAGTTATCTAAAGCAATACGTGAGAGACCGTCTCATTGAAACCAGTAATGAAATATCATCGGATCGTTGCAATTTCACATCAAGAACGATGGATCTGAAACAAGACGAGTTAATTCTTTAACTCTATGGATTAATAATTCGTGCATCAATACGTGTGAATATTGGGTCGCTGCATGCGGATTAAATTCGCAGCTTACAAAGGCGGCTTATTTGTTTTCACCACATTGACCCCTTCTGGTTACATACCTTCGACTATTTTTGTCTTGAATCCCCTCCTCCTCGACGGATCGATTGGCTCGATTTGCTGAACCAAAAGTGATCCACTCCGTTTTTTTTGACACATATAGGATGGAGGATATGTGCAAGTGTACGAGGGAGACTTGACGTTTGTGACGGTGCGAAGAGCGGGGCATCAAGTTCCGAGCTATTACCCTGATAGAGCTCTCGCTCTCATCTCTCAAATTCCTTGCTGGCAAATGCAGTGATGGATTAATGCTCGAGCACTCGCTTTTCTATCCATTATCCTTCTCTTTCACGGGTAATTCGCCCGGGTGCGCATGTAACTCTTCAGTTATTTAGGAATTCAAGAGCACTGTTTCTCTTTGAACAAGTTCATTGCCGTGGAGACAAATGCGAAAGCAGGGAAAATTGGTGAAGATAAGTCGAGATGCATATATGATTCGTGTTAGATAAGTCTCATGTTGAGAATTGGTATGTTATAGAGCAATTAATTTATTATTTTAAGTTTTTGATTGAAAGTGGACCCAACTAAATATATTGACGGACTTCGATTTCACTTATTTTTTTGTCAATCTCTAATAATAAATGTATTGGAATTTCGCTGCGCACTACTAATCAATGGTATCATTGCCAGGTTGATTGAATGATCAGTGAGTAACAGTGTTTGGTGAATATATTAACGAAGGAATCCGGTAATAGGATCTCCTCCAGATGCAAGCCTGCAATCTGAGGCGCTTACCCGAGGGCGAGACTTACTGTTTCCACATCCTGTCCTGGCCTCAGGTCCATTAGATGGCCTTTTCGGATTAAAGAAGAAATGTTTGAGGATTAATGAAGGCATGGAGTTACATCTGGGGTGAGTCGTCACAGGCTCACAGCTTTTTTCCGACTCGCTCCTCCAGTCAATACTCAAAACTTTTCTGTTCCTTCCCTTGACTTGATGATGCCCATATGACCAGCCATCACATTCTACTTGGATATTCTTCATTTTTTAAGAGGGCAGAAAAGTTTCATGCAAGTATTTTATTTCATATAATGACTTCTGGTCGTTGCCTTGTGTTTGCTTTTTATACTTACAAGCAATAATTGATACAGAGTATGTGTTGTGAAGAACGAGACAAACCCGATAACGGGTATTATGTGGTCCGGTTGATGTGACTTACACTGTGGGAAAGAGCTGGACATGATTTCAACCTCCTATCTTAAAAAATAGGGGTGCGTTGAGATCTGAACCATCTATTTCAGTCCATATTTTTTTAATAAAAAATAATGTGGACGGCCCAGATCAATTAACGCACCCCTACCCCTACCTTAAAAGTAGAAGATACAAATCTTTCATCATATATCAGGAGATATAACAGATGCTACAACTTCGTCCAAGTTTCTGTATATCTTCTCCGGACAAACCTGATTTTGACCCTTCAAAGCCCTTTCACCCCCCAGCATCATCTACTTCAAACGCTTCCCAAATTCTTATTGCTTTCACTCTCTTTCAACATAACAAACGCCTCCGCCGCATGCAATTCTCTGGTCTGTTCATGCTACTCAATTACATTTTGCTTTTTGGGGGCAATGTACCTCAGTTCAATTGAAAGGTTAGGTTCCACAACAAATATCATACCAGTGATAAATCAGGCCTGAGTTGGCCGAAGAAGAATAAAGAAAACAGCTAGAAGCCTGTCCTCCCGCTACAGCCATAATTCGATTTCCTTACAGGGGAAACCAAGATGAGAATACTATTTACAAGTTTTGAGTAGAATTCACGAATCTGACCTACTTTGCAGAGAGGTGCAAGACTTACGCACAGAAGTGATGTTGAATGAATCAATGGAGGGCGCAGCAATTAAATGAGGGTGGGTGGAGCCCTCTCTTTGCACCGAATATACTTTGAAGTATATGCGATATCACGGGACACCATGGAGCAAAAGCAGCACCAAAAGTAACTTTACTCAACTTGTAGTGTGTAGCCTTGTGGATAAGAATCTTGAGTGGGCTCTCCACAATTCCTCCAATATCGAGGACTTTAATAATTGCTCGAATTTCACCATTTTCACACATCCTTTGTGCTCTTCACCATCCTCTTGGAAAAACCACCTCCGCCCCTGATTCCATATCCGTACCGTCCCACGAATCCGCGCCGAGAATGAAAATTTGGCCACAGTTCTAACGAGCCGTGATTCCCCCACCGTGTGTCTACACAATTGCTTTTTCACATATCCGATCCCCAGAGGCTCATGGCTCTGCAGGCTATGCTCTTCGGAACCGACCAGGCACTCTTGGGGTCGGCACAACCACATCCTGTTCCAATTTTAGCACGTTTTTATGGTCCTTTATCGTGTTGTCAAAGAACCTGTTCTCTGGGTTCTCCGCATAACACACATAGTAGCAACTCACACAAGCATGAGGCAGTGCCATCGCAATTCTGGTCTGCCAACAAATGGCAAAAGGAAATAGAAAAAAGCGCTATTAGATGTCAACAATCAAGTATCTCGGTGATTGTTAACTAGTTGATCACATGATTAATAAATCTCATGAAGATTGTCGAGCAAGGTCCACCTACCATGAGGTACCCAACAAAGAATGCAAGTAGGGAAATCGTGGCGGTGAAGCTTTTGTGTACTGTGAAGGTCCAAGCAGCAACTACAATGACACAGATTGAGCCACTGCAAACTCCAGTGAGGAAGCAAATCGAGCTGGTGATGTCTGAGTCAACAATGCGCACCATGTCTTGTTTCTCAAATAGTTCCCATGTATCTTGTGATGATTTCACAAAGCCTTTTCCATATGCTGCTATCTGTTGCACAAGTTCATTAACAACACCAGCTTGAAATCAGCAAGGCACATTACTGAGGAGAGGTATGGGGCTAAAATATCTCTGAACGATATGTTCTACAAGATCCTACTATCAAGAATTAAATTCAGTAGATTAAATAACAATCAGCACTCCTAAGTCACGGTGCACAAGAGAGTGCTCTCCTTTGAGTCTTTAAGACCGACTCCCAAAATCATCAACATTACCCTCTTCAGATGCCCTGTAAAACCTAACTCAACCACTAAGAGATTTCAACACTATTAACCACCAAATCCATGGCTTATGTGAATTTACTAAATGGCAGAGGAACTATCATCCAGCGCTTCTTATTTCATCGATTCCTATGTAATAATGATGACCATATATGTTGCAGATATTATTTTTGCTATCACAAGCTATCTTCGTAAAGGATTTTATAATAGGAAATGTAACAAAAGCTAACTCTACAGCATAAAAATTTCTCTCGGAACATTACCTGCACGAAGGCCCAGCCATTACCGTGTCTGAAGATGGAGTCCATCACTCTGAGGCAGCAATGTGCACAAGAAAACATGAATTCATCTTCTCCCTCAAGCAAATTCAAACCTCGAGCAACAATTCTCAGAGCTTCGATGGTCGGAACGAAAACAGATCCAAGACAAGCACTTCCCAAATTGTACGTCAATGCTCTCTGGAAGCAAAACTGAGTACTAGATTGCATTCCTCTGAGATAGTACAGAGCAATGACCCGGCTAACTGTTATATTCGCTATATTTCTCATAACTTCAGTCACCCAACACAAGCTCAACACCATTGCAATGATGATCAAAGGAGGGAAGTAGAAGTTCAATGCCCCTATAACAGCTAAAATCCAAAAAGACATCCAAAGAAATCCAGCTCCAAGCATCGCATATGTGGGTCGATTTATGTCCCGGATCTTTGAAACAGGCTCCAGTGATTTCAAGAAGATGCTACAACAGAAGTGAGTCCTTTGTGAAACCCAGCAAGCATATAAGCCACTGCCAATGGCAAATGCAATGAAACAGACTCCTACGCCATCAGTAGGAGGTGTCTGGAAGCAAAGTAGCAGAGCTCCGGCTGACAATGACATGCCGAAAGTGCTCCACAATATGAAATGGACCATGAACTGAGGCCATTCCCTCACAGCCTTTTGCCAGGCAAATGCAAGAGTGATACTAAGGAAGGAAGCAGCTTCTACTTGTGGAACGAAGTGCTTTAGAAAAGCTTTTTCCTTTCTTTTAATGTCCTCTGATGCCTCTATAAGACCTTGAACCCCCTTGAACACAAGGAAACCAACTAAACCGAATGCTATCACCAAGTGCAGGAGGAACAGGAAGAGAGATATTTTGTTTGTGTAATTTCTTGAGTTCAGTGATGTTGTAGACTGCCGCAAAACCCAAAAGAAAAAGCAAACAAACAAAAATATTAACGAGGTAAGTCAACTATAAATGAAACAGAAGCATCTAACTCTTCACCTTCATTCAATAATTTCACCAGAATGCAAAGTATTAGAAATGCTGTACTTTTGCATCTTCCCTTTTTGGTTTGTCACGCACACACAGAGACAGAGCTAGAGTTGAAGATATCAAGGTGAAGCTTTTACCTGAGGAGTAGGTGTGGAGCGAGGTACGGAGGCATGAGAAGGGGGAGGTGTGGAGCGAGGTACGGAGGCATGAGAAGGGGGAGGTGTGGAGCGAGGTATGGAAGCATGAGCCGGAGGAGGAGTTGCCACTCTCGTCCCTCCATTGATGACAATCCTCAAAGGGTTCGTTGGGTTCAACCTTTGCATCATTGAAGCATGAAAATCCGTCTGATTATGGTGAGAACCAGCCACTCCTCCTTGAAATCCCACCTCGCCTCTTTCCACATCCTTCAATTCCTCACCCTCCTCCTTCGCTGCTCCTCTTCCTCCACCTTCACTCTCTCTCTCCACCGCCTACAACCACAACACGTACCACACACAGAAAAGCTTCAAACTTTGCGTTTCCCCCATAAGAAAAGTTCCAGACTTTATCCATCAGAACATGAAAAAAGAGAGACAGAAATGGAAATGGAAGAAGCCCAGAAAGGGCAAATTACAGGTTCTGCAGTAGCCCCCATGATGGAGGCGGCGATCTTTGATTCACCGGCGACGACGAAGAAGGGCGGCGATGCTGGTCGTGGGGGCGTCTGGAATGTTGGAAATTTCTTTGTTTTTTTGGGTGGCCGGGTGTTAAGTCGTTTCTTTTATGGGAGTGATGTTGGTATCGCCACTGGTTGAAACTGTTGTTTTTAAGACAAGAATGCTTTTGAATCTTACCTCACCGTGCATCTCGAGACGACGGACACACAGAGAGGGACCCCCTCCCCCCCGCTCCTCCCTCCCTCCCTCCCTCCCTCGAATCGCCACGCAATCCAAGCTCGACTGAACGACACGAACCAATGGCCGTTGCGTTATACGGTGAGAAGACTTGTCGGACGCGAGTTTAAAAAGCACGTGGGA
The DNA here is from genome assembly GCA_028455895.1 of Rhodomyrtus tomentosa. NCBI lineage: Eukaryota > Viridiplantae > Streptophyta > Magnoliopsida > Myrtales > Myrtaceae > Rhodomyrtus > Rhodomyrtus tomentosa. The sequence goes on along the minus strand of JAPCWY010000011.1, from coordinate 903,819 downwards.
ATGAAGGTCGGGATCCCCTGCGCGACGCGTGCAGGTAGGCTACGCCGCTAGAGGGAGAGGGATCGAACGGCCGAGATTTGTCGGGACGAGTTTTCTGATTAGATCCCCGTGAATCATTGTCATCCAATCCCATTGACTAACCTTTCGAAGGCCAGACACCACACCAGCCCATCCACGTAACTCCATCTTTCGTGTTTGACGGGAATAGCTTTCGATTAAAATTGGGTCCATCGGATTGGAGAAGTATTTTATTAATTAGGGAACGTTTCATGAAGAATGAGTAATTCATGCGTAAGTAACGAGAGCTGATGGTACTTAACAAAACAACACACGTTTAGTTCGCTAAAAAGCTCATTTCTTTTCGAGTTTACTACCCAAGTAAATTCAACAATTAAGGAAATTTCCGTGGCTAAAGTGACTTTTGGGCATGTGTGGATGAGACTGGGTGCCACCCATCTACTTGACCACAAGTTATCTTATCGGGCGGTAAATATGCATAATATGACACCAGTCTCGATATTGGTTCGCATTCATGACCTCAATTTGTGACTTCCTTCACGCTGCATTGGAGGAGCTTGATGTGGAGTACATTAGTAGTGCGTTTCTGGATCGATTGGAGAGGCATAAATCCAATTGAAAGTCGAAGTGATGATGCGTTTAAAACCTGCGAACCGGATCGACAACATTGGAACAAGCTCAAATTCGGTTGGTTGAAGCGAAACGGCATACTAATTAATATTCATCGCCGTTTCGGCGATGAATTGCGATGAATTTCGGTGATTCATGATTGTTTATGTGAATTTTTTAATTTTTAAGTATTTTTCGAAAATTTCATAATTTTGAATTTTATATCTGCAATTCTAATAGGGTTAGGTTTAACACCTCATATAAAAGGTGTTTTATGATGTTTGAGCAGACAGAATATAATTTTGATATTGAATTTTGTGAATTTCCTCTCTAAGCAAGATTTGCTTGATTTCCTTCGCTGAATGCTGCGTCTGAGCCTTACCAAACCACCACTTCGATAAATGGGAGAAGCATAGCTGACCGATGTGCAACCATTACTTGTTAGAGAGACGAGCAGAGCAAGCAACTCTAGGGCTTTTGCTTCTTGTATACAAATCACGTCATATTCCATGATGATGCTCTTGGGGGCGGGGAAATCAACGGTTGGATCAGTCAAGAGTGGTCTCAAGTACGTGTAAGTTAATCCAATTGAAAAAGCTCCCATTGTCTACGTAGTTTTGCACGACACTAATTCATCGGTTGAGTAGTCAATTTGCCCCCTCATTTCGCTTACATTAATATTATCTCTGGACGGACGAATAATGGTGCTGGCAAGTGGGGCAATTGCAAATACTAAATAATACCAAAACCGTACTCGACTTGAACAAATGAATAAGTTCATGCGTCGGCGGACATATTGGCCACTGATAATGAACTAGTAACGATGGCTGAATGATTGATCTAGTACAAACTAATTGTTATCTATCTCCGAATTATCTCCAGCCTTATGCAATGACGAATGTTTCGAAAGGAACCAATTTTTTGGTGCATCGCTACTGACTGTAAAGAATACTGGCGATAATCAACCTGAACTGTATCCTCTTTTATCTCTTCCGCTACCTCCCCCAAATCAAATTGAGTACATTGATGATGAACATGAGGACTAAATGCAAGAGATAAGGGCGCGCATGGTAACACTTCAGAAGTAGAATTTTTGCTTTATAAATGCTTTTGAAGCTGAAATCCGTTTGGTAAAGACACTTCAGAAGTGCTTCTGAAACTGAAATCCGTTTGGTAAAAATATTAAGATTTTCATTTTTGGAAGAGATTTTTACTTATGGTTGGATTTTTGACCAATTTTGAGAAGTTAAAAATTATAACTTCTTAACTTCAAAAATCATTTCTTCACCTATACTGGTCTTTGCCAACCAATGCCCACCTGCTGGCTCCCCTGACTATTGCCGCCGCCGCCGCCCCCCGCCAGCAGTTGCCATCGTCGGTCGCCTGTCGTTGCCGGCCGTTGCCGATTGCCAATCCCCGGCCTCAGGTGATTGGTCGCTGGCCGCTGCTGCTCATCGCCAATCCCCAGCCTCAGGTGACCGGTCCCCGCCGCCGTCGCCGATCACCGGCCTTTGATTGCTGTTCATCGGTGTCGTTGACATCGATTTTTACCGACCAACACCGCCGGAGATTTTATTAATAATGTTTTAAAAAATAAAAATTTCAGAAGTAAAAATTTTATCAAATACCTTTCTTTGATCATAAATTACCTTTTGATAAAGAAATTGAAAAATTAACTTCTGATTTTGATGAAGAAGTCAAAAAATTAACTTATAATTCTAGTGATATTTCTAAAGCATAAGTGTTTGCATGCACCCACTAATCTAACCGCTGTTGTGAGTCTCTTGCTTAAAATGCTCCAATTGGGCTTCAATTAGGGGAATAGGGACGAGGAGGAGAGTAGGTGCACTCAAATTTTTTTTTTTGAGAAAGTAGTGGACGGGTGTGCGCTGGGCAGGGAGGGCCCCACTTTCAGCTCTCTTCAATTCAATGCTTTGTTTGGGGCCAAGGCCTAACCGTACGGTCGTCCTCACGTGTTGGCTTCTGACGCGTCGTCTGAACGCATTTTTCTTTTGGGGGGGAGATAATGAGAGGAACGTGACAAGTGGGGTGGACCGTCTGATCCCATGACTTGGATCCACCTCAGCTCGTCACTGATAACCACAAAGCCAGAACTCCTCATCTTCTAAAATGTATTAAAACTGGAAAATTGGATGAACAGGTGGACATGATGGTTAAATTGATGGAAGATCATCCGTGTTTTCGTCAGCTGAATTCCACTTCCTCCACAATGTTTGATAATTTGACAAGAGTACATTAAGACTATGATTGTGTTAACTTAAGTGTAGATTATAACTGTAGTTATGTTAATATATTTAATCATGTTTATAAGTAACACGGATAACGACTCGAACTCATCAGGTTATATATGAATCAAGTTAGTACATTATCTCAAACTTTTAGAGTCCCGTTCCGTTTTTGTCTCCAAATCCGCGTTCTTTGCGACCTTATGATCTATTTCTTTTCGCCCGCACATTGGTTTTCCTTCTGCAATTTGATTTTCTTCTTCTATTGGCCTTTTAAAAGATTCGATCAATTTATGCGTCATCTTCTTTTTTTCGATGCTGCTGAGTTCTTCAGTATTTTGTTTCGCAATGAAAAATCAATTGAGGTCGGTTGGTCTCACAATGTCAGCCCAAATCCAAAGCCCAAGGATAATTACTCAAGGCCCAATCTAGAAGAACATCACTCCATCAATCAAACTAACCTTTGTCCGAATTCTGACTCGAAAAAAAAAAAAAAAAAACCACAATCTGTGAGTAAGTTACCCAAGGCTCCAGAACTAAGGGCGTCGGATCGTGTTGCCATGATACCCAGTCCAACATTACCCTCAACACTAACAGGTCATACTGAAGAGCAGATAATGTTTTTCTTCACGTCTTACTCGACAAGACGAATTTAGTCCTTAACGATATTAATACTTAAATACAATATGATAGAAAGCATAATGCCAGATGTAATTTTAATGCTTTTGTTTGGAGAGGGAGGTTAACCCCTATTTTTTATGCAATAAATGACAAATCAAAATTGCCAAAATTTAGGTGTAAAAACCTTTTGTCATCTACCTGTTGAAAGTCTAACCAACTATCAATCCCCACCGCTCATCCCAGAGAGAGAGAGAGAGAGAGAGAGAGAGAGAAGAGGATGGTTGGTGGGGGCTCGACGGCGGCACGAAGTGAGATTGATGGTCGTATGGCGGTGTCTCGGTGGCATGGTGAGTCGGTGATCGAGAGTGGACGAGAGAACGATAAGACGGTGAGGCCAAGTGTGCGTCCGAGGATCGGACAGAATGCGAGGTGGCCCAAAGAGAAGAAATCGGGGTCTGTCCGGCCTTTTCGACCCCCTAATCTTGAGTTGACCAAGCATTTAGGGCTTTATCGGTCACGGCTTGAAGTTGGGTAAGGAACTTATCTTTGAGTATCCCGTGATCAAAAAGTCTTTTTAGGTTTACATTAGCGACGTGCTTGTCTTTGTGCCCAGTTGTATTTTTCTATAACTCCTTAGTCTGCAGTAGTATCACTATCATCACCCGGGGAGCTTAGCAAATGCATCTAAATACCACATTTCTACCGATTTCCTTTCTTCACAAAGAAAGAATTTGTTGAACTCAAGGTATCTTAGCACCATTACCGGTCGAACCATCAAGTTTGTTTTGAACAACGTCCCAATCCTAAAAACACAAAAACAAAAACAAAAAATCGACGAATTTCAAACCCGAAACTACACACACCCCACCTCCGTTGCTGTCACGCCGCGTCGGTCACATATATTTCGAGTATTGAGTAACTATTCCAAATACATGGAAGGTACGATTGATACGACTAGAAGCACTTCCATGTTGTTACATAACCATAGGTTTCATTCACTAACCTCAAAAACGTAAATATTTTCCTCCAGCGAGGGTATTGAGGTTTGTTCATTAAAGACGGCTTTCAAGTGTATATGGATGCGTGGTTTCCTTGAATGATGTGGAAAACCCAAACCAGGAGACCTGACGATATCTCCTCCCTTCACCTTTGTCCACCTGATCTGATGTTTTTTAAACATACAAACAAACAAAATTCCAATCAAAATAATATTTAATTTCTTTGTTGTCTTGTGTAATTTACAGAAAAATATCATAACTTACTTGCATTTTGTGTTTTTTTTTCATAAGAACTTACTTGTATTTTGTGACAAGCAATTGGAGAGAAACTGCCATAAAAGCTCTGCTATATTCAGCTCCAGCACAAGGCCTCCCTCCTCCGCCAAATGGTCTAAAGTGTTTGCCAACCACGTTTACTCCACCATCCCGTGTGGTGTAGGTGGACCCATATACATGTACATATGCATACGCACCATATTCAAAAAGCGTCGTACATAAAATTATCAAGTTGACATTGTTATACAATTTCTTTTGCCATTTAGGGAACGATCGCTCATAGAACTTGTCTTTTTAGTTATTTGACCCTCTTAATTTTGTTGCGACAATAATACCGAAACTAATGGATAGCGAATGAAATTGCTAGAGATATCAATAAGTAACTATAAAGACGACGGACATTTACGTGGTTCGGTTTGAATACCGGCACCTACTCCACGGGGAGAGTCAACCGCAAAGAAGTTCACCATGACGGAGAATTTACAGAGCTTAAATCGCTCAATCACTTCTGTGCTTCCCATGCCGAAATCATGCTTCAAGCAAACCCATAAGTGTTATCTCATAATCCCTCTCGGACAGATCATTTAGAAAACTCGCAAAGAGAACACTGCTATTATTTGCTCTAATATAAAATTTGTGAAAATAACACATTAACATCAACAATACCTTTATCCCAAACTAGTTGGGGTCAATGGTCGATGAACCCAAAGATTTATAAAATAAATTATAAAAATAAATAAATAAAAAGATAAACTTTCTCTAGTGTTTTCAAGTTAGTTGCAACACCCTAGCTGCGCACCCACCCAAGTGGACCCGAGCTTCCCGCGTTAATTGGCTGGGTGCCCGCCTGTTGCTCAGTAGCCACATGCTACTGTGCACATATGGGCGGACACCCGGTCTATCCACCCTCATTGCACCATGGGTATCTCTAAAAACTCTTTGACCTATGTCGATCTCCGAGTACGATCCTAACACCAAATTTGACAGGAACAATCTAAAGAATCTGTTGAAGGCTTATTCTGTTTCGTGGTTTACTGAGTTGTTGACACTGCCATATGATTAAGAGAGATAACACGTATTGCGTTATTACTAATCATGAATTGGTACCTCCCATCTCAATGGATTGAATGCGAGTGGATCTTCGAAAATCTCCTGATTCAGATGGAGACCTGCCTGAATGATCATGACGGTCTGGTCTTTTGGAATTGTGTATCCTGTAAAAATTAACGCCGCATTTATTTTTAAGTTTTCCCAAAAAAAAATTCACATGTATTGTATCCCTCCTAAGAATGAATGAATGAAAACTAATTAGGTAAAAATTATTGTCGTTAATGAAAATATTTCCGGTGGACAGACATGATGGAAGCAAAGCGATAGAGGGGAGTTGACCATTAGCTGTGGGAATGTCCTTTATTGCTCTTCTAGACATTGCCGCCTCCCCAACCTTAGTGATTCGTTGATGACCTAGGGAATCCGTATAATAAGTCATTCCATATTTCAAGAATATTTTCAACAAAAATCAAAGGATTAAAGGAAAAAAAAAGGGGGAAATTTTGATTTTCTTTTTCTCCTCGACTCACTTTCCGGGTGTAGGTCATGGACTTGTATTCTTTCCACGTCGTCCCAGCATTTCCATCGCTTCTACTTCGAGTAACTTGCTCATTTCCCTCCTGATCTTACATACACACACATACTCAGACAAGACATTGTAAGAAGCTTATACCCATGAAATCTCCAAAACTTGGATGGCATCTTAGCTATATAACTCAGGATTTTTTTTTTAAAAAAAATTTACAGTTAATTTCTGAAGTGCATCAGGGTTTTAGGAGAGATATTTCATGGCTAGGGTCATGGCGGACAATGCGGCTTCAAAGCCACCGATTAGAAGCGTGATCATTAAGTAGGGAATGAATTTATCCTCATTTTTTCACGTCGCTGATGAAGTTAAAGCCTCATTTTTTCATGTCGCTGATGAAGTTATCTAGTAGATCTCCCTTGCGCGCATCCGGAAATGATAGTCTTTCCTCTATCTCCCGTCTAAAAATTTCCATGATCTTTTTGTGGCTGTGGAACAATTTTAAAAACATAGAATAAAACTAAAATTCTTTGAATTAAATAATGGAAAACTTCTAGTGAGAGCTGAATCACTTGGTAGAGATATGTCCTAGAACGAAGAAAATGACGCAGCGCTTAGCGAAAAAAATAAATAAATCTTGTTTCGAGAGGAAAATTACGAATTCAGTATGGATAAAAGTATATTCTGTCTCCAAAAACCTTAAAATAAGCTTATATAGGGTGTTAACCCTACCGACACCAAAACTAGCAAAATTACAAAATTGCCACTAAAAACAAAATTAAATTCGAAAAATACTAAAATAATTCAAAAGACCATCTAAACGATCTCGGATCGCCAAAACCCATCGTCAATCAATGCCATAGGCTTTGAGTATTGATAAGACGTTTGTTTCGCTTCAATCGATCGAATCTGAGCCCATTCTGATATCGTTGACTCCGAATCTGAAAATTCTAGACGCATCTTCTCAACTTTCGTTGGACTTTTGCCTATCCAATCAGTCCAGAAACGCACCGCTAATACGCTCCGCATCATTCTTCTCCACTTGGGAAAAACTCGTTCTCGAGTTAGAATCAGAATATGGATACAACGGCTCAGTGGACTCATGAAATGGTGACAAGTCAGCAATATTGAAAGTGTTGGATATACCCATGCTACGCGGAAGGTCTATAACATAAGCATTATCGTTGATCTTACTGTTGACTGTATAAGGTCCATACTTCTTATGCTGCAACTTGTTGTAAGAACCAGCTGGTAACCGCTCCTTACGAAGAAACACCATGACTTGATCACTTACTGCAAACACCTGCCTCTGTCTGTGTTTATCTGCGGCTGCCTTATACTTCTGATTAGCTTCCTCCAGCTTCTGCTTGACTTCATGATGTACCTCTACAATCTATTTGGCCATGTGATCCACTGTTACACTCTTGTATGCTTGCTTAGGAAACTGTACCAAATCCAGAGTGTGCCGAGGCGTCTTTATATAAACAACAGAAAAAGGTGACCTATTAGTAGAATTATGAACTGCATTGTTATAAACAAACCCTGCATGTGATAAAGCAATATCCCACTGTTTCGGCTTATTTCCACAGATGCTTCGAATCAAGTTCCCTAGGGTTCTATTGACCACCTATGTTTGTCCATCAGTCTGCAGGTGAGCTGTGCTACTAAAATTTAAAGAAGAATTAAACAGCTTCCACAAAATCCTCCAAAAATGCCCTAGAAATTTGTTGTCTATTTGAAGTGAAGATTTAGGTATTTCATGCAAATGAACCACTTCCTTAAAGAATAATCTGGCCACACTTACTGTATCAGAAGTTTTCCTACAGGGAATGAAGTGTGCCATCTTGAAAATCTGTCTACTACAACAAAAACAAAATCCACACCTCTTTGGGTTCGCGGCAAACCAAGCACAAAATCCATGGATAGATCTTCCCAAATATTGTCAGGAACAGGTAAAGACATATATAAACCTGTATTCTTAGATTGTTCCTTAACAGTTTGGCAAATATAACATTTCTACACATATCTGTTGATGTCTTTACGCAATTGAGGCCAATAAAATCGATTCTTGACTGCAGCAATAGTTTTATCTCGAGTCAGATATGCAGCCAATCCACCATCATGCAAATCACGAATTACCTTCTCTCGTAATGATGTCCGAGGAAGGCAAAGTTGATTGCCATGTATTAGACAACCATCCAGAATATAGAACTCCTGCACAGGTTGGCCATCAGCACACGTCTCCCAAATCTATCCAAAATCGTCATCGTCTGCATAACAATCTTTCAGCTGCTCGAACCCCAGAATGTCATGGCGCAATGTAATCAGCAAACCAGCTCTCCTACTCAATGCATCTGCTACGACATTATGCACATCAGATTTGTGCTGCAACCTGAAAGGGAATTTTTGTAAAAATTAACACCAACGCGCATGATATCTTTACTTATCATCTTTTGACTATTTAAGTATTTCAAAGTTTCATGGTCAGAATGAAGCACAAATGCTTTCTCAATCAAATAATGCTCCTATGTCTTCAGAGCCTTTACAACAGAGTAGAATTTTTTTGTCATAAGTGCTCCATTTCTGTCTAGCATCATTGAGCTTCTCACTGAAAAAGCAAATTGGCCAGCGCTCTTGAGACAAAACAGCTCTTATACCCGCTCCACAAGCATCACAATCTACCTCAAATAACTTATCAAAGTTAGGTAGAGCCAGAATAGGTGCGGTACATAACTTCTCCTTTAGAATAGCAAAACTATTCTCGGCTTCCTCTCCCCACAAAAGTCTACCTTTCTACATACACTTTGTAATTGGGCTGCGATAGTGCTAAAATTTCTAATAAATCGCCTATAAAAGGTAGCCAACTTATGAAAACTCCTAACTTCAGAAACTGTTCTTAGAGTAGGCCACTCTCTGATGGCTTTCACCTTCGTCTCATCCACCTCTATTCCCTCAGCAGTAATAATAAACCCCAAGAATAGCAGTTTATTAGTCAGAAAACTGCATTTCTTAAGATTCACATACAGCTTACTTGTCTGCAAAGCTATTAACACGTCCCTCAAGTGCATCAAATGATCCTCCTCGGTCTTACTATAAATCAGGATATCATCAAAATAAACTACGATGAATTTACTAATAAAAGATTTTAGAACCTGATTCATTAGCTTCATGAAAGTGCTCGAAGCATTAGAAAGCCCAAATGGCATCACCAACCACTCGTACAACCCCTCTTTTGTCTTGAAAGCTGTCTTCCACTCATCTCCAAACCAAATACGAATATGATGGTAGCCATTCTTCAAATCCAGCTTTGTAAACCGCTTAGCTCCGTGCAGTCTATCTAGTATGTCATCCAACCTAGGTATTGGAAACTTGTAGTCTATAGTTATCTTATTAACGGCTCTACTGTCTACACATATCCTCCAGCTTCCATCTTTCTTACGAGTTAACAAGGCAGGAACAATACATAGGCTCATGCTATCCTGATTGTGCCCCTTTTGTAGTAATTATTCCACTTTCTCCTTTAGAATCTTACTTTCCTTTGGACTCATCCTGTAGTGCGGTAAATTAGGCAGACTAGCACTAGGAATTAAGTTGATATGGTATTGAATATCACGCATAGTAGTTAACCCATCTGGGATCTCTTCAGGCATCAGCTCTCTAAATTCTTACAATAAAGGTCTAACTGCTTCAGGCTGCTCCTCCACTTATAATTCAGTCTCTGTCTCAATCGCTTGTTTCACTAGCAGCACATGAATTTTCCTAGTCTTCTTATTTCAGATTCAAATTTCCTTGTAAGAGTAAGGAAATTATTATTTGCAACTTGTTTTCCTTTCTTCTTTAGGGGTAGCAGCATATAATTCATTCCATCTTTCACTAGATTATACTGGTTTCTCCTCCCCGAATACTGAGCATCCACATCAAATTGTCACGGCCTCCCAAACAACACGTGAAATACATCCATATCTACCACATCACAATACAACTCATCGTGATACTTACCAATGGAGAATGGATTTTTGCATCGTTCAGTTACTTGAATACTTTCTACTCCAGATTTAATCCATCATAACGTATAGGGGTTAGGATGTTTCTCCACAGGTGTCCCCAGCTTCTTCATTGCTTCCTTCCCAATGATATTTTCCATGCTCCCACTATGAATGACCACAGCAAAGATCTTCCCCAGAATAGTGCATCTGGTTTGGAATAGCTAATGGCATTGTGAATCATCCTCCTATTTTGGGGCTAACATCATTCTGCGCATCACACAGTTTATCTCTTCCTCTTCATCATCTTGAAAATCTTCTTCCTCACCATCTGGTTCGCAACAATATCTGTCTTCTTCCTCCTCTTTTCTTGCTGTCACGTTTACTGTCTTTCTTTGAAGGCATTCATTAGAGCGGTGCCCAGGCTGATTACATCTGTAACACTTAATCGCCGCTGGTTTAACATAAGGATTCGGGTTCACAATATTTTGTGATTGCGACCCCTTGTCCCTTGCCTCGTTCAGAGGATGCTTTTCTATCGCCTTATCCCCTGATTTCGCTATACGTTAAAGCAATTGTTGAAGCCGCTCTTTTCCATGGAACTGTCTGAGCTACTACCCCTATAATTTTCAAAGCCTCTTTTACTCCATTCTTGCTGCATCAATTCTGCCTTTCTAGCCATGTTCTTAGCTTCAGTAAGTTTCGCAAAAACTGTACCATAATTTCATCCCGAATGAAGGACTACAACCCATCGAGATATCTAGCCACCTGCTGTCCCCCTATTTCTGACAGATTATTTCGCTCTGCCAGTCTCATGAATTCTGTCGTATACTCATGTATAGTCCGATTGCCCTGCTGGCAATGCTGGTATTGCTGGAACATGATCTGCTCATAATCAAGTGGAAGGAACTCCAACTTCAGCAACCTCCTCATTCTATTCCAAGTTCACATCCTCTCTTTTTCTTCTCGCTCCCACCTATTCTACAGTCTCTCCCACCATGCAGACGCACCCCCTTTCAAACTACATGCTACTAATCGCACCTTTTTCTCGCTAGGGGTTCCCATATAATCGAAGAATCTATCTACATCAGCAATCCAATTCATAAATTCTTCTATTCCTAGACTCTTATTAAAATAAGAGATATCAACTTTTAGTTTAAAGTCATTACCTTCAGATCGTCATAACGTCGTCTGCCATCTCTCTTATCGCGATTGTCATAATGCCCCCTTCAAATTCCTATATAAAGATCCTAGTTTTCATAATCAGCACGTCCTTCGTCGAAAAATCATGCCCTTCTACTTCTGAACTCTCCGAGAACAAAGGGTTAGTCTGCTGGCGGAGAGGAACATGCCTATTGACAGGGTCACCGCGAGCAAGATCTGCACCCGGCCTTCTGTCATTCCACCAATTCCAATTCACATCAACGCCAAGATCGTTAAATCGATTTGCCAATTCTTCAAACCGCTACTTGATGCGATAAAGTCTGAGATCAATTCGTTGATCTATGCGTTTCATTAAACGCTACTTGAATCGTTGCAGCGCTTCGTCCCCTCCTGATCATCGTCACGAAGACCACTGCCAGTCGTCATAGGCTCCTGACGCAGTGTCCAGCGAAAGAAACAAATAAATCTTATTTTGACAGGAAAATCACAATAACTTATGACTATGAGGAGAAGACATACAAACTAACAATCAAATTCATCCAAAGCAAGCAACTTTAATTCCCAAAAGCTGACAGGAAAATAACAAGACAAATGGAGGAATCGAGATTGATTGAAGCCAATAAATCGACCCAACTAAGCTGGCAGATTCCATTGGCTACACAAATTTAAGCTTGAGTGTGAGTGGATACTTACACGGTCCATCTCCATGTCCTTAGTGACCTTTAATGGCTTTACGAATCTCTTCCCTACGAAAAAATCAGAACCTAGTTACCTCAGAAGAAGAAAGAACGCCGAATCACATTAGAAGCTATTGACAACAATCTCAAAACTCATACAAATCCTAAGAAGGGGAAAAAAACAAAACGATACCTTTGCGAATTGGAGGGGCTTTTCCATGGCGAATCGGAGGCACGATTTTCTTCTTCTGTTGGCCCTTGAAAAGATTCAATTTTTGCGTCATCTTTTGCTTCTGCTTGCGCTTCCTCTTCTCAGGCTGTGCTGTGTTCCCTATCTCCACTAGGATTTTTGATTTTTGTCCTTGTTTTTGCAAAGGATAATCAATTGAGGTCGACTGGTTTCGCAGTGTCGACCCAAATCTAAAGCCCAACATCATAACTTAAGGCCCAATTTTTAAAGCCCGATATGAAACCCGAAGAAATAACTCCATCAATCAACCAACCATCATCCAAAATTCAACTGAAAGAAACATCAAAATCCTGACCCGAAAAAAACCATTATCTGAGAATAACCACTCTAGACGTTTAGGTATAAAATCTAATACTACAGTGAAATTGACATGTACAATTCTCGAATTGTGATCCAATGAAATCTCTAAATCTTTAATTCATCCAACATGGTCTTTAATTTTTCTAGTGTGATTCCTAAAAAATTGATACATATATAATTTAGTCTTTTAGACTTGATATTTTCATACAATATATGGACGTGATTAGATATTTATCAAAAGTTAAAGAATTACATTGTACAAACTAAATGTTCAAAAACGACACTATACATTGGACAAATAAAAAATATAGGGTTGAGATTGCACATTGAATAAAAATTCAGAGATTTTATGAAAATTATGAAAATCTTCCTCTTTTAAAATTGACATAAACACATTCCTTTGAGGCAATAACAAATGATCTCGAGCTGTGTTGAAATTCTCAAACTCTATTGAATTTATCATCAAAGCACTAGAGGATGCAGCCAAAGACAGAGTATGAACAATGGAGTTGTGAGCCCACAAGGGAAATTGCCGGCTTGAGGAGGACACTATGGCGATGGTGGCTGTGGGGTAAACTCTTTGGATTGGCGATGGAGCGAACGCTGGGATTGGCAACCGGTGTGGACAATGGCGACTAGGTGATGCTCGGTCACGAGACATGGATTCGGAGAGGAGATGCTCACTAATTGGGGGCGGTTGCTAGAACATTATCTACTCATAATCATGGGGAAGGAACTCTTTCTTTGGCAACCACCTCATTCTATTCCAGGTTCACATCCTCTCTTCTCCTTCTCGCTCCCTCCTATTCTGCAGTGTCTTCCACCATGTAGACGCCCCTTTCAATCTACATGCTACTAATCACACCTTTTTCTTGCTAGGGGTTCCATTATAATCGAAGAATTTATCTACATTAGCAATCCAATTCAGAAATTCTTCTATTTCCAAACTCCCATTAAATTAAGAGATATCGACTTTTAGTTTAAAGTCGTTACCTTCACGATCGTTGTAACGTCGTCTGCCATCTCTTCTATTGCAATCGTCATTATGCCTCCTTCGAATTGCTCCATTAAAAATCCTGTCTTCATAATCAACACGTCCTTCATTAGAAAACTAGTGCTCTTCTTCTTCCGAACTCTCCAAGAACAAAGGGTCGTTCTGCCTGCGGACAGGAGCATGCCTATTGAAAGGGTCACCATGAGCAAGATCTGCACCTGGCCTTCTGTCATTTCGTCGAATCCTGTTCACATCAATGCCAAGGCTATCAAATCGATTTGCTAATTCTTGAAACCGCTGCTCAATGTGATGAAGTTCGAGATCAGTTCGTTGATCTATACGTTCCATTAAACACTGCTCCAAATGTTGGAGCGCTTTGTCCCCAAGGATAGGGGCTCCAATCTCCTGATCATTGTCACGAAGACCACCGCCAGTCTCCATAGGCTCTGATACCACTTGACGCAGCGTTCAGCGAAAAAACTAGCAAATCTCTTTTTGAGAGGAAAATCATGATAACTTATGACTATGATGAGAGGAAAGACAAACTAACGATCAAATTCGTCCAAAGCAAGCAAATTTACTTCCCAAAAGCTGACAGGAAAATAACTAGACAAATGGAGGAATCGAGATTGATTGAAGCCAATAAATCGACCCAACTAAGCTGGCAAATTCCATTGGCTTGATAAATTTAAGCTTCGGTGTGAATAGATTCTTACACGGTCTATCCCCATGTTCTTAGTGATCTTTAATGGCTTCACGAATCTCTTCCTTGTAAAACAGTCAGAACCCAGCCACCTCAGAAGAAAAAAGAACGCCGAATCGCATCAGAAGCTGTTTACAACAGTCTCAAACTCATACGAATCCTAAGAAGGGGGAAAAAACAAGGCGATACCTTTGCGAATTGGAGGGGCTTTTCCATGGTGACTCGGAGGCACGGTTTTCTTCTTTTGTTGGCCCTTGAAAATATTCGATTTCTGTGTCATCTTCTGCTTCTGCTTGCGCTTCCTCTTCCTCTTCTCAGGCTGTGCTGGGTTCCCAATCTCCACTAGGGTTTTTGAATTTTGTTCTTGATTTTGCAAAGGATAATCAATTGAGATTGGCTGGTCTCGCAATGTCGGCCCAATTGTGAAGCCCAACATCATAATGTAAGGTCCAATTTTTAAAGCCCGATATGAAACCCGAAGAAATAACTCCATCAATCAACCAACCATCATCCAAAATCCAACTGAAAGAAACACCTAAATCCCGACACGGGAAAAAACCATTATCCGAGAATAACCACTCTAGTCGTTTAGGTATAAAATCTAATACTATAGGGAAATTGACACGTACAATTCTCGAATTTTGGTCCAATGAAATCCCTAAATCTTTAATTCGTCCAATATGGTCTTTTAATTTTTGTAGTGTGATTCCCAAAAATTTGATACTTATATAATTTAGTCTTTTAGACTAGACATTTTCATACAATATATGGACGTGATTGGATATTTATCAAACGTTAAAGAATTACATTGTCCAGACTAAATGTTCAAAAACGACATTGTAGATTGGACAAATAAAAATTGTGGGGTTGAGATTACACATTGAATAAAAATTCAGAGATTTTATGAAAATTATCCAAATCCGACTCTCTTAAAATTGTCATAAACACATTCTTTTGAGGAAATAACGAAGGATCTTGAGCTATGCTGAAATTCTCAAACTCTGTTGAATTTATCATCAAAGCACAAAGGGATGCAGCCAAAGACAGAGTATGAACAATGGAGTTGTGCGGCCATAAGGGAAATTGCCGACTTGAGGAGTACACTGTGGCAGCAGAGGCTGCGGGGTAAACTCTTTAGATCGGCGATGGAGCGAATGTCGAGATTGGCAATCGGTGTGGACGATGGTGACTCGGTCACAAGACTTGGATCCGAAGTGGAGATGCTCACGAATTGGAGGCGGCTGTTGGAACATGATCTACTCATAATCAGGCGGAAGTAAATCCTACTTCAGCAACCTCCTCATTCAATTCCAGGTTCGCACCCCCTCTTTTCCTTCTCGCTCCCTCCTATTCTGCAGTGTGTCCCACCATGCAGACGCACCCCTTTCAATCTACAGGCTATTGATCGCACCTTTTACTCGCTAGAGGTTGCCATATAATTGAAGAATCTATCTATATCTGCAATCCAGTCTAGAAATTCTTCTATTCCCAGATACCAATTAAAATAAGAGATATCAGCTTTTAGTTTAAAGTCGTTACCTTTACGATCGGCGTAACGTCGTCTGCCATCTCTCCCATCGTGATCGTCATTACGCCCCCTTCGAATTCCTCTATGACGATTTCTGTCTTCATAATCAACATGTCCTTCATTAGAAAACTCGTGCCCTTCTTCTTCCGAACTCTCCGAGAACAAAGGTTCATTCTGCATACAGATAGGAACATGCCCATTGACAGGGTCACCGCGAGCAAGATTTGTATCCGGCCTTCTGTCATTTCGCCAATTCTGATTCACATTAACCCCAAAACCATCAAATCAATCTGCCAATTCTTCAAATTGCTGCTCGATGCGATGAAGTACGAGATCAATTCGTTGATCTTTGTGTACCATTAAACGCTGCTCCGAACGTTGCAACGCTTCTTTCCCAAGGATAGGGGCTCCAGTCTCCTAATCATCGTTAGGAAGACCATCGCCAGTCTCCATAGGCTCTGATACCACCTGATGCAGTGTTCAGCGAAAGAAATAAGCAAATCTTTTTTTTGAGAGAAAAATCATGATAACTTATGACTATGAGGAGAGGACAGACAAACTAACAATCAAATTTGCCTAAAGCAAGCAACTTTACATCCCAAAAGCTGACAAAAAAAAACAAGACAAATGGAGGAATCGAGATTGATTGGAGCCAGTAAATCGACCCAACTAAGCTGGCAGATTCCATTGGCTAAACAAATTTAAGCTTGGTGTGAGTGGATACTTACACGGTCCATCACCATGTCCTTAGTGACCTTTAATGGCTTCACGAATCTCTTCCTTGCGAAACAATCAGAACCCAGTCGCCTCAGAAGAAAAAAGCACGCCGAATCGCATCAAAAGCTGTTGACAACAGTCTCAAAACTCATACGAATCCTAAGAAGGGGAAAAAACAAGACGATACCTTTGCGAATGGGAGGGGGTTTTCCATGGCGACTCCGAGGTACGATTTTCTTCTTCTGTTGGCCCTTGAAAAGATTCGACTTTTGCTTCTGCTTCTGCTTGCACTTCCTCTTCCTTTTTTCAAGCTGTGCTGGGTTCCTAGTCTCCACTAGGGTTTTCGATTTTTGTCGTTGTTTTTGTTAAGGATAATCAATTGAGGTCGGTTGGTTTCACAGTGTCGGCTCAAATCTAAAGCCCAACATCATAATGTAAGGCCCAATTTTTAAAGCCCGATATGAAACCCGAAGAAATAAGTCCATCAATCAACCAACCATCATCCAAAATCTAACCGAAAGAAACACCTAAATCCCGACCTAGAAAAAAACCATTATTTGAGAATAACCACTCTTGACGTTTAGGTATAAAATCTAATACTACAAGGAAATTAACACGTACGATTCTCGAATTTTGGTCCAATGAAATCTCTAAATCTTTAATTTATCCAACATGGTCTTATGGACTTTTAATTTTTCTAGTGTGATACCTAAAAATTTGATACATATATAATTTTGTCTTTTAGACTAGATAATTTCATACAATATATGGACGTGATTGGATATTTATCAAAGGTTAAAGAATTACATTGTACAAATTAAATGTTCAAAAACGACACTGTACATTGGACAAATAAAAATTGTAGGGTTGAGATTACACATTGAATAAAAATTCGTAGATTTTATGAAAATTATCCAAATCCGACTCTTTTAAAATTGACATAAACACATTCTTTTGAGAAAATAACGAAGGATTTCGAGCTGTGCTGAAATTCTCAAACTCTGTTAAATTTATTATCAAAGCACCGAGGGATGCAGCCAAAGACAGAGCATGAACAATAGAGTTGTGAGGCTACAAGGGAAATTGTCGGCTTGAGGAGGCACTGTGGCGGCAGTGGCTGCGAGGTAAACTCTTTGGATCGACGATGGAGCGAATGTCGAGATTGGCAATCGATGTGGACGATGGCGACTGGGTGGTGCTCGATCACAAGACGTGGATCCGGAGTAGAGATGCTCACTAATTGGGGGCGGTTGCTGGAATATGATCTACTCATAATCAGGCGGAAGGAACTACTGCTTCATCAACCTCCTCATTATATTACAAGTTCGCACCCTCTCTTTTCCTTCTCGCTCCGTCCTATTCTGCAGTCCCTCCCACCATGCAAACGCATCCTCTTTCAATCTATAGGCTACTAATCTCATCTTTTTCTCACTAGGGTTTCCCTTATAATGAAAGAATCTATCTACATCAACAATTCAATACAGAAATTCTTCTATTCCCAGACTCTCATTAAAATAGGAGATATTGGCTTTTAGTTTAAAGACGTTTCCTTCACGACCTTCGTAACGTCGTCTGCCATCTCCTCTATCGCGATCGTCATAATGCCCCTTCGAATTCCTCCTTAACGATCCCTGTCTTCATAATCAACACGTCGACGGAAAACTAGTGTTCTTCTTCTTTCGAACACTCCGAGAACAAAGGGTTATTCTACCTGCGGACAGGAACATGCCTATTAATAGGGTCATCGCGAGAAAGATCTGCACTAGGTCTTCTGTCATTCCACCAATTTCGATTCACATCAACCCCAAGACCATCAAAACAATCTGCCAATTCTTCAAACTGCTCCTCGATGCGATGAAGACTGAGATCAATTCGTTGATCTATGCGTTCCAATAAACGCCGCTCAAAATTTTGCAGCGCTTCGTCTCCAAGGATGGGGCTCTAGTCTCCTAATCATCGTCACGAAGATCACCGCCAGCCGCCATAAGCTCTAATACCACCTGACGCAGCGTTCAGTGAAAGAAACTAGCAAATCTTATTTTGAGAGGAAAATCACAATAACTTATGACTATGAGGAGAGGACAGACAAACTAACAATCAAATTAGTCCAAAGCAAGCAACTTTACTTCCCAAAAGCTGACAGGAAAATAACAAGACAAATGGAGGAATCGAGATTGATTGAAGTCAATAAATCGACCCAATTAAGCTAGCAGATTCCATTGGCTAAACAAATTTAAGCTTCGGTGTGAGTGGATATTTACACGGTCCATCTCCATGTCTTTAGTGACCTTTAATGGCTTCACGAATCTCTTCCCTGTGAAACAATCAGAACCTAATCACCTCAGAAGAAAAAGAACGCCAAATTACATTAGAAGCAGTTGACAACAGTCTCAAAACTCATACGAAATCCTAAGAAGGGGGAAAAAACAAGACGATACCTTTGCGAATTGGAGGGGCTTTTCCATGTCGACTCGAAGGAATGGTTTTCTTCTTCTACTGGCCCTTGAAAAGATTCGACTTCTGCGTCGT
Organism: Rhodomyrtus tomentosa; assembly: GCA_028455895.1. Classification (NCBI taxonomy): domain Eukaryota; kingdom Viridiplantae; phylum Streptophyta; class Magnoliopsida; order Myrtales; family Myrtaceae; genus Rhodomyrtus; species Rhodomyrtus tomentosa. The sequence goes on along the minus strand of JAPCWY010000011.1, from coordinate 884,630 downwards.
CTTCTACTTCTGCTTGCGCTTCCTCTTGCTTTTCTCAGGATGTGCTGGGTTCCCTGTCTCCACTAGGGTTTTCGATTTTTGTCGTTTTTGTTACGGATAATCAATTGAGGTGGCTGGTTTTACTGTGTCAACCCAAATCTAAAGCCCAACATCATAACGTAAGGCCCAATTTTTAAAGCCCGATATGAAACCCGAAGAAATAACTCCATCAATCAACCAACCATCATCCAAAATCCAACTGAAAGAAACACCTAAATCCCGACCCCGAAAAAACCACTATCCGAGAATAACCACACTAGACGTTTAGGTATAAAATCTAATACTATAGGGAAATTGACACATACGATTCATGAATTTTCATCCAATGAAATCTCTAAATCTTTATTTTATCCAACATGGACTCATGGACTTTTAATTTTTCTAGTGTGATTCCTAAAAATTTGATACATACACAATTTAGTCTTTTAGACTAGATATTTTCATACAATATATGGACGTGATTGGATATTTATCAAAGGTTAAAGAATTAAATTGTACAAATTAAATATTCAAAAACGACACTGTACATTGGACATATCAAAATTGTAGGGTTGAGATTGCACAATGAATAAAAATTCAAAGGTTTTATGAAAATTATCCAAATCTGCCTCTTTTAAAATTGACTAAACATAATGTTTTGAGGCAATAACAAATGATCTCGAGATGTGCTGAAATTCTCAAACCCTGTTGAATTTATCATCAAAGCACCAAGGGATGCTGCTGAAGACAAAGTATGATCAATGGAGTTGTGAGGCCACAAGGGAAATTGCCGGCTTGAGGAGGACATTGTGGTGGCAGTGGCTGCAGGGTAAACTCTTTGGATCGGCGATGGATCGAATGTCGGGATTGGCAATCAATGTGGACGATGGCAACTGGGTGGTGCTCGATCAGAAGACGTAGATCCGAATTGGAGATGCTCACTAATTGGGGGCGGCTGCTGGAATATGATCTGCTCATAATCGGGTGGAAGGAACTCCTGCTTTAGCAACCTCCTCATTATATTCCAAGTTCGCACCCATACTTTTGCTTCTTGCTCTCTCCTATTTTGCAGTCTCTCCCACCATGCAAACACACTCCTTTCAATCTACAGGCTACTAATTGCGCCTTTTTCTCGCTAGGAGTTCCCTTATAGTCGAAGAATCTATCTACATCAGCAATCCAATTCAGAAATTTTTCAATTCCTAGACTCCAATTAAAATAAGAGATATCGACTTTTATTTTAAAGTCGCTACCTTCACGATCGTCGTAATGTCATGTGCCATCTCCCTATCATGATTGTTATAACGCCCCTTTCGAATTCTCCGTAACAATCTCTGTCTTCATAATCAGCACATCCTTCGATAGAAAACTCGTGCTCTTTTTCTTCTGAACACTCAAAGAACAAAGGGTTATTCTACCTGCGAACAGGATCATGCCTATTGACGGGGTCACCGCGAGCAAGATCTGCACCAGGCCTTCTGTCATTCCGTCAATTTCAGTTCACATCATAGCCAAGACCATCAAATCGATCTACCAATTCTTCAAACCGCTGCGCGATGCGATGAAGTCCGAGATCAATTCGTTGATCTATGCGTTCTATTAAACGCTGCTTGAAACGTTACAGCGCTTCGTTCCCAAGGATAGGGGGCTCCTGTCTCCTGATCATCGTCACGAAGACCATCGCCAATTGCCATAGGCTTTGATACTACCTTACGCAGCGTTCAGCGAAAGAAACTAGTAAATCTCGTTTTGAGAGGAAAATCATGATAACTTATGACTCTAAGGAGAGGACAGACAAACTAACAATCAAATTCGTCCAAAGCAAGCAACTTTGCTTCCCAAAAGCTGACAGGAAAATAACAAGACAAATGGAGGAATCGAGATTGATTGAAGCCAATAAATCGACCCAACTAAGTTGGCAGATTCCATTGGCTAGACAAATTTAAGCTTCGGTGTGAATGGATACTTACACGGTCCATCCCCATGTCCTTAGTGACCTTTAATGGCTTCACGAATCTCTTCCCTGCGAAACTATCAGAATCCAGTCACCTCAGAAGAAAAAAAATGCCGAATCGCATCAGAAGCTGTTGACAACAGTCTCAAAACTCATACGAATCCTAAGAAGGGGGGAAAAACAAGGCGATACCTTTGCAAATTGGAGGGGCTTTTCCATAGTACTCAAAAGGCACGATTTTCTTCTTTTGTTGGCCCTTGGAAAGATTCCATTTCTGTGTCATCTCCTGTTCTGCTTGCGCTTCCTCTTCCTCTTCGTAGGGAGTGCTGAGTTCCCTATCTCCACTAGGGTTTTCGATTTTTGTTCTTGTTTTTGCAAAGGATAATCAATCGAGGTCGGCTAGTGTCGCTGTGTCGGCCCAAATCTAAAGCCCAACATCATAACATAAGGCCCGATTTTTAAATCCCGATATGAAACCCGAAGAAATAACTCTATCAATCAACCAACCATAATCCAAAATCCAACGGAAAGAAACTCCTAAATCCCGACCCGGAAAAAACCATTATCCAAGAATAACCACTCTAGACGTTTAGGTACAAAATCTAATACTATAGGGAAATTGTCACAGACGATTCCCGAAATTTGGTCCAATGAAATCTCTAAATATATAATTTAGTCTTTTAGACTAGATATTTTCATACAATATATGGACGTGAATGGATATTTATCAAAAGTTAAATAATTACATTGTACAAATTAAATATTCAAAAACGACACTGTACATTGGATAGATCAAAATTGTAGGGTTGAGATTGCACATTGAATAAAAATTCAGAGATTTTATGAAAATTATCCAAATCCACATCTTTTAAGATTGACATAAACACATTCTTTTGAGGCAATAACGAATGATCTCGAGCTGTGCTGAAATTCTCAAACTCTGTTGAATTTATCATCAAAGCACCAAGGGATGCAACCAAAGACAGAGTATGAACAATGGAGTTGTAAGGCCACAAGGGAAATTGCCGGCTTGAGGAGGACACTGTAGCGGCAGTGGTTGCGAGGTAAACTCTTTGGATTGGCGATGGAGCGAATGCCGGGATTGGCAATCGGTGTGGACGATGGCGATTGGGTGGTGCTCGATCATAAGACGTGGATCCGGAGTGGAGATGTTCACTAATTGGGGGCGGTTGCTGGAACATGATTTGCTCATAATCAGGCGGAAGAAACTTCTGGTTCAGCAACCTCCTTATTCTATTCTAGGCTTGCACCCTCTCTTTTCCTTTCTACTCCCTCCTATTCTGCAGTCTCTTCCACCATGCAGACGCACCCTCTTTCAATCTACCGGCTAATAATCACACCTTTTTCTCGCTAGTGGTTTCCACATAATTGAAGAATATATCTACATCAGTATTCCAGTCTTGAAATTCTTTAATTCCCAGACACCCATTAAAATAAGAGATATCAAATTTTAGTTTAAAGTCGTTACCTTCATGATCGTCGTAACGTCGTCTGCCATCTCTCCTATCACGATCGTCATTACGCCCCATTCAAATTCGTCCTTCACGATTCCTGTCTTCATAATCAGCACGTCCTTCATCAGAAAATTTGTGCTCTTCTTCTTTCGAACTCTCTGAGAACAAAGGGTCATTCTACCTACGGACAGGAACATGCCTATTAATAGGGTCATCGTGAGCAAGATCTGCACCCGGCCTTTTGTCATTTCGCAAAAATCCGGTTCACATCAACCCCAAGACCATCAAATCGATCTACCAATTCTTCAAACCGCTACTCAATGCGATGAAGTCCAAGATCAATTCGTTGATCTATGTGTTTCATTAAACGCTGCTCCGAACGTTGCAGCACTTCTTCCCCAAGGACAGGGGCTCCAGTCTCCTGATCATCGTTGGGAACACTGTCAGTCACCATAGGCTCTGATACCACCTGACGCAACATTCAGCGAAAGAAACAAGTAATTCTTGTTTTACGAGGAAAATCACAATAACTTATGACTATGAGAAGAGGAAAGACAAACTAACAATCAAAATCGTCCAAAGCAAGCAACTTTACTTCCCAAAAGCTAATAGGAAAATAACAAGAAAAATGGAGGAATTGAGATTGATTGAAGCCAATAAATCGACCCAACAAAGCTGGCAGATTCCATTGGCTAAACAAATTTAAGCTTCGGTGCGAGTGGATACTTACATGGTCCATCTTTATGTCCTTAGTGACCTTTAATGGCTTCATGAATCTCTTCCTTGCGAAACAATCAGAACCCAGTCACCTCAGAAGCAAAAAGAACGCCGAATCGCATTAGAAGCTATGGACAACAGTCTCAAAACTCATACGAATCCTAATAAGGGGAAAAAACAAGACGATACCTTTGTGAATTGGAGGGGCTGTTCCATGGCCACTCGGAGGAACAGTTTTCTTCTTCTGTTGGCCCTTGAAAAGATTCTACTTTTGCGTCATCTTCTGCTTCTGCTTGTGCTTCCTCTTCCTTTTCTCAGGCTGTGCTGGGTTCCTTGTCTCCACTAGGGTTTCAGCTTTTTATCTTTGTTTTTGCAAAGGATAATCAATTGAGGTCGGCTGGTTTCACAGTGTCGGCCCAAATCTAAAGCCCAACATCATAACGTAAGGCCCAATTTTTAAAGCCCGATATGAAGCCTGAAGAAATAACTCCATGAATCAACCAACCATCATCTAAAATCCAACGGAAAGAAACACCTAAATCCCGACCCGGAAAAAACCATTATCCGAAAATAACCACTCTAGACCTTTAGGTATAAAATTTAATACTATAGGGAAATTGACACGTACGATTCTCGAATTTTGGTCCATTGAAATCTCTAAATCTTTATTTTATCCAACATGGACTCATTTACCTTTAATTTTTCTAGTGTGATTCCTAAAAATATGATACATATATAATTTAGTCTTTTAGACTAGATATTTTCGTACAATATATGGACGTGATTGGATATTTATCAAAGGTTAAAGAATTACATTGTACAAATTAAATGTTCAAAAACGACACTGTACATTGGACAAATAAAAATTGTAGGGTTGAGATTGCACATTGAATAAAAATTCAGAGATTTTATGAAAATTATCCAAATCTGACTCTTTTAAAATTGACATAAACACATTCTTGTGTGACAATAACGAAGGATCTCGAGCTGTGATGAAATTCTCATACTCTATTAAATTTATTATCAAAGCACCAAGGGATGCAGCCAAAGATAGAGCATGAACAATGGAGTTGTGAGGCCACAAGGGAAATTGCTGGCTTGGGGAGGACACTGTGGTGGCAGTGGCTGCAGGGTAAACTCTTTGGATCAGCAATGGAGCGAATGTCGGGATTGGCCATCGATGTGGACGATGGCAACTGGGTGGTGCTCGGTCAGAAGACGTGGATCCGAAGTGGAGATGCTCACTAATTGGGGGCAATTGTTGGAATATTGTATGCTCATAATCAGGCGGAAGAAACTCCTACTTCAGCAACCTCCTCATTATATTCCAGGTTCGCACCCTCTCTTTTCCTTCTCGTTTCCTCCTATTCTACAGTATCTTCCACTATGTAGATGCACCCCCTTTCATTCTATAAGCTACTAATCGCACCTTTTTCTCGCAAGAAGATCCGTTATAGTCGAAGAATCTATCTACATCAACAATCCAATCCAGAAATTCTTCTATTCCCAGGCTCCCATTAAAATAAGAGATATCGACTTTTAGTTTAAAGTTGTTATATTCACGATCGTCGTAATGTCGTTTGCCATCTCCTCTATCGCGATCGTCATGACGCCCCCTTCGAATTCCTCCATAACGATCCCTATCTTCATAATCAACACGTCCTTCATCAAAAAAATCGTGCTCTTCTTCTTCCGAACACTCCGAGAACAAAGGGTTATTCTGCCTGCGGACAGGGACATGCCAATTGACAGGGAGCAAGATCTGCACCCGGCCTTCTGTCATTCCGCCGATTCTGGTTCACATCAATGTCTAGACCATCAAATCAATCTACCAATTCTTTAAATCACTGCTTGATGCGATGAAGTCCGAGATCAATTCGTTGATCTATGCGTTCCATTAAATGCTGCTCAAAACGTTGCAGCACTTCGTCCCCAAGGCTAGGGGGCTCTAATCTCCAGATCATCGTCACGAAGACCACCGCCAGTTGTCATAGGCTCTGATACCATCTGACGCAGCGTTCGACGAAAGAAACAAGCAAATTTTATTTTGAGAGGAAAATCACGATAACTTATGATTATGAGGAGAGGACAGACAAAGTAACAATCAAATTCGTCCAAAGCAAGCAACTTTACTTCCCCAAAACTGATAGGAAAATAACAAGACAAATGGAGGAATCGAGATTGATTGAAGCTAATAAATCGACCCAACTAAGTTAACAGATTCCATTGGCTAAACAAATTTAAGCTTCGGTGTGAGCGGATACTTACACGGTCCATCTCCATGTCCTTAGTGACTTTTAATGGCTTCATGAATCTCTTTCCTGCTAAACAATCAGAACCCAGTCACCTTAGAAGAAGAAAGAATGCTGAATCGCATAAGAAGCTGTTAACAACAGTCTCAAAACTCATACGAATCCTAAGAAGGGAGAAAAAAAAACAAGACGATACCTTTGCGAATTGGAGGGGCTTTTCCATGGCCACTCGGAGGCACGGTTTTCTTCTGACTCTTGAAAAGATTTGATTTCTGCATCATCTTTTGCTTCTGCTTGCGCTTCCTCTTCCTCTTCTCAGGCTGTGCTGGGTTCGCTGTCTCCAGTAGGGTTTTCGATTTTTGACCTTGTTTTTGCAAAGGATAATCAATTGAGGTCGGTTGGTTTCGTAGTGCCAGCCCAAATCTAAAGCCCAACATCATAACGTAAGGCCCAATTTTTAAAGCCCAATATGAAACTCGAAGAAATAACTCCATCAATCAACCAATCATCATCCAAAATCCAACAGAAAGAAACGCCTAAATCCCGACCCGAAAAAAACCATTATCCGAGAATAACCATTATAGACATTTAGGTATAAAATCTAATACTATAGGGAAATAGACACGTACGATTCCCGAATTTTCTTCCAATGAAATCTCTAAATCTTTAATTCATCCAACATGGACTTTTAATTTTTCTAGTGTGATTCCTAAAAATTTGATACATATATAACTTAGTCTTTTAGACTAGATATTTTCATACAATATATGGACGTGATTGGATATTTATCAAAAGTTAAAGAATTACATTGTACAAATTAAATGTTCAAAAACGACATTGTAGATTGGACAAATCAAAATTGTAAGGTTGAGACTGCACATTGAATAAAAATTCAGAGATTTTATGAAAATTATCCAAATCCGCCTCTTTTAAAATTGACATAAACACATTCTTTTGAGGCAATAACAAATGATCTCGAGCTGTGCTGAAATTCTCAAACTTTGTTGAATTTATCATCAAAGCACCAAGGGATGCAACCAAAGATAGAATATGAACAATGGAGTTGTGAGGCCACAAGGGAAATTGTCGGCAATGGCTGCGGGGTAAACTCTTTGGATTGGCGATGGAGCGAATGTCAGGATTGGCAATCGCTGTAGACGATGACGACTCGGTGGTGCTTGGTCACAAGACGTGGATTCGGAGTGGAGATGTTCACTAATTGGGCGCGGTTGCTGGAACATGATCTACTCATAATCAAGTGGAAGGAACTTCTAATTCAACAACCTCCTCATTCTTTTCCAGGTTCGCACCCTCTCTTTTCCTTGTCGCTCTCTCCTATTCTACAGTCTCTGCCACCATGCAGACGCACCCCCTTTCGATTTACAGGCTACTAATCGCACCTTTTTCTCGCTAGGAGTTCCCATATAATCGAAGAATCTATCTACTTCAGCAATCCAATTCAGAAATTCTTCTATTCCCAAACTTCCGTTAAAATAAGAGATATCGACTTTTAGTTTAAAGTCGTTACCTTCACGATTGTTGTAACGTCGTCTGCCATCTCTCCTATCTCAATCGTCATTACGCCCCCTTTGAATTCCTCCATAACGATTCCTGTCTTCATAATCAGCACATTCTTCGTCAGAAAACTCGTGCTTTTCTTCTTCCAAACTCTTCGAGAACAAAGGGTTATTCTGCCTGTAAATAGGAACATGCCTATTGACAGGGTCACCGCGAGCAAGATCTGCACCCGGCCTTCTATCATTTCGTCGATTCTGGTTCACATCAACGCCAAGACCATCAAATTGATCTGCCAATTCTTCAAACCGCTGCTCGATGCGATGAAGTACGAGATCAATTCATTGATCTGTGCGTTCCATTGAACGCTGCTCCAAAAGTTGTAGCGCTTCGTCCCCAAGGATAAGGGCTCCAGTCTCCTAATCATCGTCACGAAGACCACCACCAGCCGCCATAGGCTCTGATACCACCTAACGCAGCGTTCAGCGAAAAAAACAAGCAAATCTTGTTTTGAGAGGAAAATCATAAATTCAGTATTGTTAAAGGTATATTCTGTCTCCAAAAACCTTAAAATAAGCTTATATATGGTGTTAACCCAACTGACACCAAAACTAGCAAAATTACAAAATTGCCACTAAAAACAAAATTAAATTCGAAAAAATACTAAAATAATTCAAAAGACCATCTAAACGATCTCGGATCGCAAAAATCCATCGTCAGTCAACGCCAGATGCTTTGATTATTGATAAGACGCTCGTTTCGTTTCAATTGATCGAATCTGAGCCCATTCTGACATCGTTGACTCCAAATCTGAAAATTATAGAAGAATCTTCTCGACTTTCGTTGGAACTTCTGCCTATCCAATCGGTCCAGAAACGCACTGCTAATATGCTTCACATCAGAAAACCATAGTTAAAATTATCTTAAAGAATGAAAAAGAAGAAGAAGAAGCGGGTACCATATGTTATACCACCAGAGATTTATTAAATTAAATAGATGCACTAAAGACCACCTGGATATATCAACTAATTAATATCTCATATCAGAATTAGTCATGTAATTTAAATTGGATCTATCTACATAAATCAACGTAAATTTCCTGATGACACAGAAAAAATGAATTTATGAGGCGAATTCATCCTACAAGGGAGAAAACCTTAATTTCACAATCGCAACATGTATCCGTTGAACAACGTAACGCGTGAATTTATTCTGCAGTATCCAACAGCTGTAGTGGCGGAGAGAGCGAAAAAAAATTGGGTTAAATAATGATGTTAACGCGGTGCATCCGTGTTTTGCTTCCACGGAAGAAATTAGGGTTTCGTCGGCAATGGTTTGGAGCTGGGCGAGGAGATTATCCCTGAGGCGCTCAGGGCCAAAGTGATGCATGGCAGAGCCCCGGAGGTACTTGTGGATGTACCCAGTTGCTGTTGTCTTGGCACCATCTTCCGTCGAGGCATCTTGACCCATGACCTTAGCAAAAGCATCCAAGTACCATAGTTCCACCAAATTCCCTTCTTGTAGAAGTATGAATCTATTAAACTCAGCATCCGTCAATATTACCACCGGACGACCCGCCAAACTCGTCTTGAACAAGGACTCATACCTATATACAGGCAATCATGATATGTAGTGATGATAGTACGAAGTATATAGACACTTGCCACTAGATTATATCTAAACTCACGCATAAGCGTATGCCGGTATATACTCATTTTCATATTTGTAGAAATACTATCCTTTTGGTGAAAATCCACGATCATCATATGCGGGTTTATTCCTTCACCCCCCCCCCCCCCCCTTGTTTTTTTAACATAAACAGACAGCTTTAGCATGAGGCGCATTCTATTTATCTTTTTTTTTTTATAGGTAATGAACGCATACATTTTGGTTCGTCTCTTGACGAAAGGTGGAATATCAATGGATTTGCTAGGGATGAAGAACTCAATGGACGCTCCAATGAATGGCAACCCCATGGAACCCGGCGGAAGAATTCCACCACCGCCGGCCAGGCGGCTTCTCCGCTTGAACACCCAATGAGAAATCGCCAGGATTAACAGGCCAAGTAGCCCCATGGCAATCTGAAACGTGGCAAACCACATCGCTGCAGAAATATGAGAGAGAGAAAGTGGATTTTGCTTGGACGGTACAGGGAAAGTTGCGACCGAGAAGCTACGCTTAAGCCCTGGTTATATAATGCCTTAGATCAGGGACATTATTGCCCAAGTTGCGTCACATCTATAACAAGCCAAATATCACCATGCACATCCTCCCTAGATCTCGTTCCATTTGCAAGTTTTCCCAACCATTGAAGGGTTTTTTCCACTACATCAATTGCGCAATCAAAAGGTAACTAAGCTTATAACCTTTTATTGATATAGATTATATTATCTCAACATCATTCTGAAGTCATGAATATCCCAAGTCCTATGTCATCTCAAGAACAATCGAACTTGACGTGAATTTTTAGATCGTCATCATCTCGCTAAGGCTGTGTTCGGTGATCAGGATAAAAATTAAAATATAATATATTTCATCATATCATGTGTTTGATAGATGTCCATGATAAGATAAATTGGGATACATGAGGATATAACCCGAATAAAAATATCCTAGAGAAGGGTGGGATAAACCCAAATATGACTTCTTAAAAAAACATACACGAAAAGAATCACGTTTTGTCCACAACGATCGGATTTATTCTGTGTCCGATGAAATTAGAAGCGAGATTGCATACCTGGACTATGATATATTCCCAAATGAAATGGCTGGAGCATGTCCGCCGGCGCACGTTTAGCTCGCTCAGCAAAGAAAAGCAAATTACTAGGAGCTTCAAAGCTACACAATATGTGGATTGTAGATGTTCCGCCGACTTTGATTCCCAAAACAAATGCTCTCTCAATTATTGCCTTGATGATGTTACTAAAACGTTATAAGAAACTTAGCCTTTGATTATAACACTTGGGAAATTTTATCCAAAATGTCTAAAACTTACTGTGACTTTTCGGATTATGTTGTAAATCTTTTCATGTATTGCAAATTGAGTCCATTTGATCAGTTTTGGCCGGAAATTGCTAACGTGAACGCTGGCCATACTATCTAGCATATATTGACCATCCTATGTAGCATGGCCGATACTGATGTGAATGATTTTTATTTTTTACTTTTTTGAATTTTCTATTAAATTTTATATTCTTTTTCTTTTTTTTTGTTTTAAGTGGCTGATGAGGGTCGTCGGGCACGTGCTGATCATAGTAAAATAAAACTAGAAAAAATGAGATATAAAAATTATTATCATTACAAATTATCCATGTCACCGCCGGTCCTATCATGTAGGAAGTTCGGCATCCATGTAAATGATTTCCGATCAAAATTAGCCAGATGGATTCCATTGCCAAATATGAAAAGATTTAGGACTGAATTGAAAAAATTAAAAGGTTTTCGGACTGAATTGGCAGAAATACAATAAGTTTAGGAATTTTTAGATAATTTTTCCTAAATAATGTGTTTGACAAATGCGTGTACATCCCTCTTGCAATGTGTTGTTTACCCTTCGCATGAACCCTCTCAAGTCTCAATAATCCCAATTTGGCTTTTCATTTATTAATAACGAATAATACCGAGTCGCTATCCATCGTACGCGAGCTGAGTATGACGTGAAACGCCGCGTTACTTCCGCGAAGAGATAACGGGTTCGAGGACTTTGGTTACACTAGTTTTACATTATACCCTTTACAGAGTTTTACAATATTGGCATCCCCTTGATGCCACATTGATAATTCGAAATAGAACAGCAGAAGAGATGGAACGAAATTGCACTTGATGGCAGAAACTAAGCTTGAACTTGAAGCTTCAAGCCGACAGGCAGTGATAATCGAATTGAGAGAGAGAGAGAGAGAGAGAGAGAGAGAGAGAGAGAGGATACTCGTGTTCTTGACAGTCCCATGACGAGAGGGTCATCCTTCTTTGCCTTTATATTTCTGTCAAATAAAGAGAGCCCAACACTACGATTGTATTAACTTTGAATAGAAAAAGACAATGGTTATTTCAAATTGACCACATCTTTTGCCCACTTAATATAGCTCCGATTATTTTGTGATAAGTTTGTGCCTCTGGGCAATATACACAAGCTGCATTACCTCGAAGCTGATCCATAGAGAAAATTCCTTTCAACAACGATACAACTTGCAGAAATGCCATGAAAGCAATGGCACAATCCATTACTATGATTCTTTGCACTCTTAAATTACGAGATTTACCTCATACGTCCCAGCTCTACTAATCTTAAGAAAACAAAGAGATTTGAAAATACAATAACACGTATTGGTATTTCTATAGGAAAAACTGTCAGCTCAGTTAGTACATCGTCCCAAAATTTGGATTCCCATTCCGTTTGTCTCCAGACCCGTGTTCCTTGCGACCTCGTCGGTGATCTATTTCTTTTCACTGGCAGTAGATTCGGGTGGCGGTTTGACAATGCTTAGCTGACCGCCTTCCTTGTTAGCTGCCGTGGCGGCTTTCACCTCGTTGCAGTGGTTTATGAACTTGCTTATCTCCTACATCATTAAATTAGAGGGAAAGTTGAAAGATCACGGGTTAGTGCATTGGTTTTCTTCCTTTTATCAAGAACTAGATTCAATGAGAATGCGATCGTGATAATTAGAATCGAACTTGCACATCAGAAATCATATGACAGAAGGAATAACATTGTGCCTCAGAGTGCACTAGTTGTGACAGTAAACTCGAAATAAACCGAAACTTCCCAGAAACTCACTCTTCTAAAAGAAAGAGTCAGAATGTCGGGGTTTTCGACATGATACAAAATTCTCTCAAGAACACTCTAATCAATCCATTGTAAACAGACCAATCTTCCCAGAAACTCTAGTGGCATCAAATCAAAACCTTTCGAAGATTAAAAATTTCACAATAACTTATGACTATGAGGGGAGAACAGACAAACTAACAAACAAATTTGTCCAAAGCAAGCAACTTTGCTTCCCAAAGCTGACAGGAAAATAACAAGACAAATGGAGAAATCAAGATTGATTGGAGCCAATAAATCGACCTAACTAAGCTGGCATATTCTATTGGCTAAACAAATTTAAGCTTTGGTGTGAGTGGATACTTACACGGTCCATCTCCATGTCCTTAGTGACCTTTAATGGCTTCACGAATCTCTTCCCTGCGAAACAATCAGAACCCAATCACCTCAGAAGAAGAAAGAACGCTGAATCGCATCAGAAGCTGTCGACAACAGTCTCAAAACTCATACGAATCCTAAGGAGGAGGAAAAAAACAAGACAATACCTTTGCGAATTGGAGGGGCTTTTCCATGGCGACTCGGAGGTACGGTTTTCTTCTTCTGTTGGCCCTTGAAAAGATTCGATTTCTGCGTCATCTTCTGCTTCTGCTTGCGCTTCCTCTTCCTCTTCTCAGGCTGTGCTGGGTTCCTTGTCTCCAATAGGGTTTCAGATTTTTATCCTTGTTTTTGCAAAGGATAATCAATTGAGGTCGGCTGGTTTCGCAGTGTCGGCCCAAATCTAAAGCCCAACATCATAACGTAAGGCCCAATTTTTAAAGCCCGATATGAAGCTTGAAGAAATAACTCCATCAATCAACCAACCATCATCCAAAATCCAACCGAAAGAAACACTTAAATATCGACCCGGAAAAAACCATTATCCGAGAATAACCAATCTAGACGTTAGCTATAAAATCTAAATACTATAGGGAAATTGATACGTACGATCCCCGAATTTTGGTTCAATGAAATCTCTAAATCTTTAATTTATCCAACATGGACTCATGGACTTTTAACTTTCTAGTGCGATTCCTGAAAATATGGTACATAGATAATTTAGTCTTTTAGACTAGATATTTTCATACAATACATGGACGTGATTGGATATTTATCAAAAGTTAAAGAATTACATTGCACAAATTAAATATTCAAAAACGACACTGTACATTAGACAAATCAAAATTGTAGGGTTGAGATTGCACATTGAATAAAAATTCAGAGATTTTATGAAAATTATGCAAATCTTTTAAAATTGACATAAACACATTCCTTTGAAGCAATAACGAATGATCTTGAACTGTGCTGAAATTCTCAAACTCTGTTGAATTTATCATAAAAGCACCAAGAGATGCAGCCAAAGACAGAGTATGAACAATGGAGTTGTGAGGCCACAGGGGAAATTGCCGGCTTGATTTGGACACTGTGGTGGCAGTGGCTACAGGGTAAAATCTTTGGATCGGCGATGGAGCGAATGCCGGGATTGGCAATCGGTGTGGACGATGGCGACTGGGTGGTGCTCGGTCACAAGACGTGGATCCAGAGTGGAGATGCTCACTAATTGGGGCGGTTGGCAGAATGACGCCGCAAAAGACAGAGCCGTGAAATTGGGGGACGTTGTCATAATATACCAAGATAGGATGAAGAAGAAAAGAAAAGAAAAAACATGAAACAAACAGAAAGAAAAATAGACATAAAGAAACAAAATGCACTTGGACAGAGTGCCCCAAGACGTAGACAAGATTTGATTTGTTGTCGAAGTTAGCTATGTTACACGGACACGGAACACGAACTGCGACACGACACGGTTCTAAAAAAATAGAAAATTCCGACATGCTCGGTTGTATATTATATGTATATTTTTACACGATAAATTAACGTTTTTATGATTTCAACAATAATACAACAACATCAGCATTTTCATGAAATCCATTGGCAAAAAAGCAAAGTGGATTACTTACTGATGCAATTTGGCAATAAGCAGAATTAGATGCTGAAATTCCAGTGCTGAACTGGAAGATTGACTAATCGAGGAAGAGCAGGCACACTTACTTTCCCAGCTTTTTGTACTGCCAAGTAAGCCCAGCCCCAGTGCCGTGTCGATCCCTCAGAAACAACAAACTGGGAAACAGAAAACACCGAAACTCCCATTAAGATCATATAAGTTTCACACATATATGATGAATTCAAAAGAAAACAAAACAGCTTATGATTCGATTAAAGCAACGTCTGTACGTAAAAGCGGAAATGGCTCCAACATCAAGCTACAAATCGACAATTCCAGAAAGGAAGAAACGGACATTGTTGGATTCTTATTTGTTACTCGCAGTAAAGAGAGCAATCATTAATTGAAAAGGCAGCGCCCCGACGACGAATATCTAGAGATGACCATGGTCGAAATCACAAAAGCGACAATGTGTAGTTTCCTCTTTAATTCTCAAACTCCTGTCCGATCACTTCAACGATGAACCACCAGAAACAACAAAATCGAATCATAAGCAGGGGAACTCAACAAAATCGAATCATAAGCACAAATCTCACGACCACGAGAAAGAATGTTTAGTAGTCACGACGTCGACCTCGAGGGAACTCAACTCACCAGGTAAATAGAGAAGCAGGGGCGACTTCTCCAAGCGAGAGTGGAGGCGTCGCGACTCGCGAGAGGAAGAGACGAGGCAATCGGGCAAGGAGGCAACCGCGAAGGAGGCGTCGCGAGGAGAGAAATCGAGTCGCGAGGATGAGAGGAGCAATCGGGAGAGGAGGCAATCGAGAGGGAGAGGAAAGTCGGGCGCACTGGCTGCTAGAAGGATGAGTTACTAGGTCAAGAGAGTGGGCTTTAAGTCTCTAGTGGGCTTTTACCTTTTAACGCCGGACACGCGAGTCCTGTCATTTCCGGCTCGTTGACCACGAGTCCATACCCGGACACGCGTTGACCACGTGTCCGAAAAGAGTCTGGCAATGTCCATGCGTGTCGGACGCGTGTCCGACACGGAAAAATTTCAAAAAAAGGCAAGTCTGTGTAACATAGGAAGTTAGATCCTTACTTGAGACTAAATTTATTCATTCATACCTTTATTTGAGATAATGTTCACTTTAGACCTCCCTTTTTTTTTTTTTTTAAGAATATGCTCTCACTTCGGGCCTTTATTTAAATTTTTTCCTAAATTGATAAAAAGGGTTGATGAAAAAAGACAATATTGTTACCGGCATGGAAGGCGCACAACAATTATATCATCTAAATGTGTACTCCTTCAAAAAATGGACTTAACCGCAATATACCAATTCAACCAAATTGTTAAATATACCATCGAACATACTTGGCATATGCTCGTAGAAAGAGAAGGAATAACTTCCTTCCACAATTTGTCCATCAAAAAAGTTTAAGCGGAAGACTAAAGAAATTCGAGATAAGTGTGCTATAGCAACAATCGGGGCCCTTAGTTTTAGTCATTAAATGGGACTGTCCGTCGATCAAGGTGTACCATTAATCTCCATCTTAAGACTTTCTAGGCCTCTGATAATACTTAAAAAGTGTGAAGAAGAAGGGAAACATATTAGCTCCACGGAAGGATGATTCACAACGAAATAACCTTTTTTGCACCCGTTGTACTATGAACTGAAAGGTCTGTGATATCATTATTGATATCGGTATCTGCAAGAACATTACATCAAAATCACTTGTTGATCATCTTCAATTGAAGGCAGAAGCTCATCCTTCGCCTTATACGATTGGTTTAATCCGTAAGGGACCGGAACTAAAGGTAACTCAAGTTTGTTGTTTGCCTATTTCTATGCCAAAATCGTTTAAGGATACAATAATTTGTGATGTTGTTGAGATGGATGCATGCCATGTCTCGGTGGAACGACCGTTGCAATATGATGTTGATGTTGATCACCAAGCGTGTGAGAATGTTTAATCCTTTGTGTGGGAGAGGATGAAAATCACTTTTCGTCCTTTAGATGAAACTTGTGCCTCTCGAACTACTCAAAAGCAGAAAAAATCGGCGTTTCTACTTCATGTTCGCAAAAGGAATGACGTGTACTTGATTTTAGATAATGGATCCAAGCAGGAAGCCATCATAATTCCAGAAGCCATCCAACCATTACTGAAGGCTTTCTGCGGTATTACTCCTGAGGAATTACCTGATGGATTACCACTGATGCAAGACATCCATCATCAAATTGATTTTCTGCTCGATACTAGTCTTCCAAACCTGCTGCATTATTGTATGACACCGAAGGAAAATATGATATTTCAAGAGAAAGTGGAAGAACTTCTTTGGAAGGGTTTTATACGAGAGAGCATGAGCCCATGTGCCGTTTCTACCTTCCTTACATTGAAGAAAGATGGGAGCATGCGAATATGTGTCGACAGTTGAGCAATTAACAAAATTACTGTGAGGTATCACTTTTATACTCCTCGTTTGGATGACATGCTCGACAAATCGGCAGGATCAAAGGACTTTTTGAAGATCGATTTGCGGAGTAGATACCATCATATTCGCATGAAACCTGGAGATGAATGGAAAACAACACTCAAAACAAGCGAATGACTTTACGAATGGTTTGTCATGCCCTTTGGATTTACCAACGCTCATAGCACTTTTTTGCGCTTGATAACGCAAATCCTCAAACCTTTCTTAGGAAAATTTGTGGTGGTTTACTTCGACGATATCCTTGTCTATAACCCGGATGAACAGCAACATGTAGACCACCTACAAGATATTTTGCAAGTTTTAGAGGTTAATCAACTCTATATCAACTTGCCTAGTCAATTGCTATTTCTAGGGTATAATGCAGATGGCCTTCGAGTCCATGAGACAAATGTTCCTATCATTTGAGAGTGGCCTGCACCTAAGACTGTTGGGGAAGTATGGAGTATTCACGGCCTAGCAACGTTCTACCGTCGGTTCATCTGCAATTTCAATACCATCTTGGCTCTTATTAAAGAATGCTTAAAGAATGGACAATTCAAGTGGAGCGATACGGCAGAGGCGAGCTTTTCCTTAATAAAGGAGAAATTATCTACTGCTCCAGTTCTTGTCTTGCCAAACTTTGATAAGGTGTTTGAATTATATTAGGATACTTTTGGAGTGGGGATTGGCATTGTGCTATCCCAAGAGGGCAAATCGGTTACTTATTTCAGTGAAAAACTGAATGAAGTTTAGCGCCGATGGTTTACTTATCAACAAGATTTCTATGCTATGGTGCGAGCTGTTAAACATTGGCAATCTTATCTCTACCGGCGTGGATTTTTACTTAACACTGATCACCAAGCGCTCAAGTACATCAAGAACCAAAAGCATTTGAATAGAATGCACAAACGTTAGGTTTCTTTCATGGAATAAGTCAATTTTATTCTTCGTCAAAAAGCAGGTCATCTGAACAAAGTGGCTCATGCTCTAAGCCACCGAGCTGCATTACTGGTTACTATGCATAATGAAGTGGTGAGCTTTGAGTCTTTGTAAGACCTCTATCCCGAAGATGAGGATTTTCGAGATACTTGGGCGATGTGTAAAGTTGCTGGTTATGCTGTGACATGATTATCCATGATAATTTCTTATTTTATAGCAACAGGTTGTATATTTCGCGTAGTTCCCTTAAAGAGAAATTGATTTGCGAGCTATATGGTGGGAGCCTTGGAGGACATTTAGGGTGCGATAAATCTATCACATTGTTGGAGGAGCGTTATTATTGGGCACAATTGAAGCAGGATGTTGGCCATTTTTTTTCAGAAGTGTCATGTCTGCAAACTGCGAAGGGACATTCTTAGAATACTGGCCTTTATACGCCACTCCCAATTCCATCCGGACCATGGGTGGGTATTTCTATGAATTTTGTCTTGGGACTCCCGTGAACCCAATGAGGTATGAATTCTGTGTTTGTTGTGGTGGACAGATTCACGAAGATGTCCCATTTTATTCCCTGTAAGAAGACATTCGACGCTTCTTATATTGCTAGCCTTTTCTTCCGCAAAGTGGTTTGTCTGCACGATGTTCTAAAGATGATTACTTCTGATCAGGATACCAAGTTTCTCTGCCATTTTTGGAAACAAAGTGGTTGATGCTCTAAGCCGCTGAGCTGCATTACTGGTTACTATGCACAATGAAGTGGTGAGCTTTGAGTCATTGTGAGACCTCTATCTGGGAGATGAGTATTTTCAAGATACTTGGGCGACGTGTAAAGTTGCTGGTTCTGCTGTGACATGATTATCCATGACAATTTCTTATTTTATGGCAATAGGTTGTATATTTCGCGTAGTTCCCTTAAAGAGAAACTAATTCACGAGTTATATGGTAGGAGCCTTGGAGGACATTTAGGGTGCGATAAATATATCGCATTGGTGGAGGAGCGTTATTATTGGGCACAATTGAAGCGGGATGTTGGCCATTTTTTTCGTAAGTATCTTGTCTGCAGACTGCGAAGGGACATTCTTAGAATACTGGCCTTATACGCCACTCCCAATTCCATTCGGACCATCGGTGGGTATTTTCATCAATTTTGTCTTGGGACTCCAGTGAACCCAACGAGGTATGGATTCTATTTTTGTTGTGGTGGACAGATTCACGAAGATGTCCCATTTTATTCCATGTAAGAAGACATTCGACGCTTCTTATATTGCTGGCCTTTTCTTCCGCAAAGTGGTTTGTCTGCACGATGTACTAAAGACGATTACTTCTGATCGGGATACCAAGTTTCTCAGCCATTTCTGGAGGGCCCTATAGAAGTTGTTTGGCACAAACCTGTAATACAATAACTCATTCCATCCTCGGACTAATGGATAGACCAAAGTGGTTAACCGAACTACGGCATACATCATCCATTGTCTTTGTAGCAATACACCAAAACAGTGGGATCTATATCTTGCCCCAACAGAATTTGTTTTCAATAATACGGTGAACCAATCCACTGGCAAGTCTCTATTCGAAGTTATTTTATGGTCATGTGGCTCAAAATACTCTTGATCTCATTCCTCTGGCTAAGATTACTAGTGGTAGTGTGGCGGTAGAAAATTTGGCGATGAAAATTATGGAGGTTCAAGTTGATGTTGCACGCTAACTTGCTACTTTTAACTCAAAGTATAAGGATGATGCTGATAAACGACATCGTTTCAATGTTTTTGAGATAGGCGATGAAGTAATGGTCTATCTATGCAAGGAGCGATTTTTTGTGAGTACCTATAATAAGGTGAAGCAACGAAAGGTGGGTCTATGTCGCATTCTTTGCAAGATCAATGACAACACTTATGTCGTTGACCTGCCAACTGATCTTTCTATCTCCCAACATTTAATGTGGTTGATTTGATTGTGTATCATTCTCTTGATATTCCTTTATTCGGATCATAACTCAAGGATGAGTTCTGCCAAAGAAGATGAAAATGATGTAGACTAACTGACATGTAATTTATTGGAAAAACGTAATCGATAAGAATTAGGGCGGTTCAATTGATGATTTGCATGCTGGGTTGGTGAGCTCGGATTGCGTTCAAATTTGATCGGTTGCGTGAAAACATCGTATTTTGCATTTTGGAGTCTATTAGATAATTTTTTAGGTAGTTTTTTATTTTTATTTTGGGCGATATTGTGATATATCTGATCGCAATATCTAATTTGAATTTTGTTAAGATTTGATTCTCATTATCTCATTTTATGTTATCTTTAATTTCCTAAATAGTCCTATATGTATAAAGGGCGTACACCGTATCGACACCTAAATTTTGACTATCTTTTTAGTAATTTATTTTGCAATAAAAAATTAGGAGTTAATTTTAATTCCTACAAAAAAATAATAATTAGATTATTCTTCTTATTTATTTTTAGCATTCATGCATTGCATTATCATTGTTCTAGATCGGCGGTGTCAAAATGAGCTTGAATTGACAAACGGTTTGGATTAGAAATCATCACCAATTTTCGTCAATATTGGAGAATATGTAGAACTTTTCAAAGAAAAATTAAACTAATTTGATGCAATTTAGCCCTTTGGGATTTAATTCGAGCCATATTTTGAGCCCCGGTTTATTTTGCAAAAATTAAGAAACTTTAGGCCCTTAAGCTTGCAATATTTTTATCTATAAATACGAGATTATGCCTAGGGTTTGAGGGGGACACTTCGTTATAATATACGGCCGTATTGGGAGAGCATCGGAAAAAGTCCTTCTAACGCAAGGAGGAAAAGTTTACACCGAAGCCACGACGGTCTTTCTTGGATTTATTTGTCCTTTGATCTCGACGAACGGACGAATTCTCCATTTGTTCCTGTTGTACCAACGGAGATTACGATTTGATCAAGTCTAAGCGGCGCCCGTCATCCTCCGAAGTCCACAATGAGAATTTCGATTAATTAAGCCTAAATTGTGGTTTCGTTTCCTTATGGTTTTTGTCCTGATCTAATAATGCCATTGCGAGCTCTTGTTCCCTGTCTTGGAGGTCTTTGGCGAATTTCCAGCGGTTACAATTTGCCTTCATGAAGATTCAGGCGCTTCCCTTTGGAAGTGCCCGCATTCTAGCACATGACTGAGGGAAAGTGAGACATCCGGGTAAGAGGACAAATTGCAGACAACTCAGCGAAGCCTGACCGCAGCACCTCAAGAGGACATTTTCCTTTGACCACCAATCTGTCCTGTTCTTGCAAGTTGGCGTCAGGGAGTTCAGCGTGCACCCAAGCACAATCATACTTCGTATAAGGTCCAAAGAGAGAAGATCCTCAAAGAAAAAATTACTTTGCTTCTTTCCCTTTGCAGGTCATTCACATCATCACTCCTCGTAGCCACAAGTCATTGATGATCGTCTGACTGCCTTATATTCGTCCACTGAGAGCACTTTTAATTGGTTACGAAAAGATGCTCGTTTGGTAGCCTTGTCCCAAATATCGAACTAGCTACGAAGCACCACCGACGAGTCTCACCAGCCCGCGGATCAGTTCGGATTCTGAAATTTCTGGCTTGAGAAAAAAGACCAGGAACATCAAAGAGTTTTTGCATGTTTTCTTCTGGAATTTAGCGAGAGCCCTAGTGGGTTGTTACAAGGCCAATGGATTTTCCTTGAAAGTCTCACATCCGACGGTATTCTTTCAATCCGGTCGCAAGCGTATCGCCCGCTCAATCGACGAGCAAAATCGAATCAATTTGATATCGGTTCAAATTTGGAAAGATAATCTTCGAAAAAGGTAAAAATTCTAATTTCTATTAATTGAAATGTTTACTTGCCTATCTCAAATTTAGAATGGTCACTTGCCTAATTTGAAAGATTGCACGTAAAGAATTAAATCTTAAATTTAGTCGATCTGACCTATCGTCACTTAGGTTCAATTTGCTATCTTCAAAATGCCAATTTTCTAATTCGGAATGTGTAAATTTTCATAAAAAATTGAAAATGGAATGATGGTCGTGATTATTTCCTTATCTTGCTAAGAATATTGGTGATGTATTGCTATCTTGATTTGTCCTGCTATATTCTGAAAATTCATGAAGATTTTATTAAATTTTAAGCTTGCAAATTTAGATAATAAAATCTTTGAAATATCCTTATTGGCTGAAAATTTAAAATAAAAGAACAAAAATCTTATCCATACATATCTCACCATCTCGCAAATATCGCGTAATCTAGGATAGCATATTTAAAAAATCATGCATATTATATCCTCATTTTTGTATTATCTATTGCATATCGTGCGTACCATATTTTCAAGTACCACCTCATATGTTCCAGATTTTCAAAATATCATTGCATATCTGAAGTTGTATTTTTGCATCATCCCACGTCACTCAAATATCAAGTTTTCGAATTTCACTCATCTTCTTGGCATATTTTTTTTTTCGAATGTTTGCATTACACATAAATTGCCATGTCGTGTTTCCCATATTTCATATAATATTTTTGCATATTTTTCATGCAGATTTAATGTCATTGCATATATTTGCCTATCGCTTTTTTTTTTCTCAAATATCACCTATATTATCCACCATTTTTTTTCTTTTTTCTGAAAATTGCATTCATCGTATTTTTCCAGAAACTATATAGGCTCATTCGCCCATTATTTTCAAAAATCGTGCATTGCATATCATATTTTACTATGTCGCATGTTCATGTCATTGACATATCATGTTAGTTTGAATTCTTTGTCTTGCATGCTATGTAAACATAACATAATTTGCATTTTTTTAAATTCGATTAGTTAACTTTTGTACGTAGGGCAATTCGACCTTGAATTTCCATGCTTTGCATATCATCGCATATCATCCCGTCATTTAGATAGTTTCACGTCATTGCGTACACGTCATTCAAGCATTGAATTATAAAGCGAAAACCCCAAATAGGGGAACACATCACTTGAGCTTCAAATTGATTCAATTCGAGTCGTCAATTTAGGATATCTCATATGGAATTAAGGTACCAAAAGGGCAATAATTTTAATTAACTAGTGTAATCAAGTCCTCGAATCTGAAGTAAAATAGTTCTCCCGTTATTTTACTTAGGTTCTTAATCAACTCATCAAAAATGATTAGTGCCGACTCTAAATCCTAAATCATTCTAATTAATTTAAGTTGCGATTTGGTAGGCTTAGAAGAGTCCGTATTAGGTTAGTTATTAAAATTAGACTGATAATCCATTAATCTAGAAATATTTAATTTTTTAGGTTGCGACACACCTATCTAATCTTTACAATTTATTCTAGCAAATTTCAGTTTATCTTTTGGAATGCATTTTCTGTTATTACTTCCCTGCATCAAAGTGGCACTTGACAAGAAATATAAAACATAATTAGATTAAATTTTACAATAATATAATCAGTCCATTTATGAAATTTTTACATCGCCAATTTTTATGAATTTTTTAAAATATAAAAATAAAAATTTAAGATTAAAATATAAAAATAAGCTAAAAATTAATAGAAAATTGTTTTCTTAAAAAAGAGAGGCATTGTAGGTCACAAGGGCGACGGATTGTTCGGGATGGGGGTTGACGGGCCATCCTCACCCTAGTGGGGCGGCGCAAGTCCCCGTTGCTGCAAGGCCTCTGTTCTTCTTCTTCTCTTTTCTTTTAATTTTTTAGCTTAAAATTTAAAAAAAAATAGCTTTTTTTTTTAAATCTAACTTTTAGCTTATTTTTAAGTTTTCCCAGGCGGACTTAGATTTTTTTATTTAACTTTAAGCATAATTTTAACTTTACAAGTCCACATGTACTGAAATTTTTAAAAAAATTTACGGAGTCGGATTAAAAATGTAACAATAAATACCACATAATTAGTTAGGCCGAAATTTTCTCCGATTTGGCTATTAAGTAATCGTTTTTTAATTTGGTACTTAAGAGAGTCGACAAAAATTTTTGGCACTAAAATGAGCGAGACATACAATTTTTTTTTTTTTGGGGTAAGGGTGAGGTATACAAATTTGGCAGTTCGATATTCTTTTTCCTATAAAAATTATTAAAGGTGAAAACTCTAATTATATCCAACCAAGGCATTTTGTATCTATGTCTTGTAAGTACAATTCATTACAAAGACACTTACAAGCTCTTTGTTGATGCCAGAAAGATAGGATGAGAAACAAATAAATGTGTCAAATGACCCTCAACATGTTTCAAATTGTATGAGTCCAACCGTATCCTCAAATAAAGCTTGCACCAAAGTAAGACCATTCAGATGTTCACGATAAAATTTCGTTTTCCTTTTGTAAATAATTTTAATAATAACTTTAATGTTGGGAGTCCTTTGCTTCAAAGATGAAAGAGCTTGGAGAGGAAGTATACTTGCTTTGGACATCTCTTTGATAAATATGGCTTAAGCTTCAGAAAAGCAACCACAAGTAAGATGTCCGGACATGCCCCTTAAAGGATCATGATTGTGGGATGCATTCAATATTTTGAATGCCCATGATCTATTCTTCCTTAAACTTCAAAAGGATATTTAATCAAAGGGAAAAAATAACAAAAAAGTCCTAAAATTATTGTATTGGTACCAATGTAGTCATAAAATCTTTCAATAAACTTTTTGAATTGATATCAATTCAGTCCATCTGAGCAATTTTGATCGAAAATTGATGACGTGGATGCCAACAATACAACGTAGGATGGCTGACATTGAGATTTATTTATTTTTAATAATGTTTAAATAGTTTTATTATTATTATTATTATTATTATTATTATTATTATTATTATTATTATTATTATTATTATTCTTTTTTTTCCTTACTTTTTTGTTTGCTTCCCAATTTTACTGTCGTTGGCTAGATGACCACAGGCCACAAGCAGGAGTCGCACTCACCGAGCCAAGGGGGAGCTCCGGTGAGGGCCTCTCGCTAGATCTAGCGAGACTCGCCCTTGCCTAGGAGAGCTTGGCGGCCTCCTCTCGCCGATGAGTGACATCGAGGCCAGGAGTGTCGACGCCATTGTATTGTTGTGCAGCATCTGCATTGCCAACACTCCGTTCTTGGGCAAGTCCTGCAATTATTATACCTAAAAGCTATACTACTGAAAAATTGAAAAGAGGACAAAAAAATGGCCAGATCTTGTTATTTGATTCCAAGAAAAATCCATACAAAGCTCTTAACACTGGGGCGAATTGATTGTCCACCAAGATCGAAAGAAAAGAAACATGGAGAGAACTGGACTATCAAAGGAAAACAGACATCCATCATGGCCGGAACCCAGATGCGGCAGCCTCCTCTTGCCGGCCTCGCCAAATTTGGCGAGGGGGCCTAGCCAGCTTTCCCCCTCAGCCTAGCGAGGCCCACACTCGCCTGTAGCCGGCAAGGGCGACCTCACGTAAGCGAAACCAACCCCTGCCTCGACCTTCGGCAGTAAAACAGGGGGAAAGGAAAAAAAAAAAGAGGAAGGGAAAAAAAAAAAAAAGTGGGGCTTGCATATACATGAAGGGAACACTGAAATATGATGGGTGTTGAATAAGCGGAAAGGGTGAAAAAAAAGATTCTTTGAGAGGGGTGGAGGTAGTTTTGTCTTTTAGTAAAATTGAAACCAAACAAAAGAACAAAGGTAAGAAATACTTCCTTCCACAATTTGTCTATTACTTGGGTTTAAATAGGGAGATTAATATAATTCGAGACAGTTATGGTATAATATCCAAACGGCCATGCCCTTTCTCTTGGCCTTTGAATGGGGCTGCTACTGCTAGTTAGTCTCAAAACTGTCATTAATCTTCATTTTCAAGCCCTCATGATTTTCGAAAAAAATTTCTAATCCACAAGATCCTTTTAAAGTGGCTAGTGGGAAGCATACTTGCTAAAGTGGCTTATGTAGTCAAATCATAATTGCACTTCCATCCTTTCAATATTACCAGGCTTAGATCCTGCTCCGAAAGATTAAGAACAATTGAGAGAGCATAGTAGAAGTTCCAGAAAGTTTTCTCCCCTCTCGACTCTGCTTTTTATGTAAACATCGCCTCTGCCTCATATTATTTGACGTTAACTCTAACACAATCAATATTGCCGAGCGGGCCAAGAAAGGCAAAAAATTGCCCTCCCGGCGGTGTGACTGCTGAGCGAGGATACTATATATATATTTTTTAAATTTTTGTTTCCCGCTCGACAGTGTGTTGACACCTAAATTTTGACTAATATTTTAAAATCATTTGCATAAAAAAAATCAGAGCTAATCTTTTAGTTCTGACAAAAAATACTTGAATCATTTTTCATGTTTATTTTTATCATACATCATATCTGCAATTATTTGGACTATCAGTGAGGGATTTGAGGTCAATTCTGTCAAGCAATTTGGATAGAAAATTTGCGGCAATTTGGAGTTCATGCGTGTCAAAATTTCATATAATTTTGGACCTATTTTTTTAGCTTCAAGCCAGCCCATTGTTGCTCATTAAAATTGTAAGGCTTTTAATTAATTAACTAAGTAATTAATTGAAGCCCGATTTGAGTCCGAGATTGCACGGATTAACCTCGCGAGAACAAGCCCATTTTTGCAATTCGATAAGGGCTCCTCGAGATCATAATTTTTAATCTAACGACCTGTATCCTATCCTAGTTAGATCTCTTAATCCTGCGATCCAAAATTGATCCTACGTCGACTAGGTTTAGGAAACCCCTAACTATATATATATATGTGTGTGTGTGTGTGTCGTTATACCAAGGTCATGTGGGAGGCCATTCAATTGCGATACACAGCCACAAGAAGTCAGGGTCTCTTCTCGTCTCTTTCCTTTTGGCCACACACAAGGCATATATTGGCCATACGAGAGGAAACAGACATGAAAGAGGAGGTGGTGGAATATGAAGGTGGATCCTTGAAGTGCTCTTCCTCTCGGTACCCTTGGCGACGCGCATGACACTCCTAGGAGTTCAAGAGACAATACGAAGTCCAGTTTTCGTTGGAGCTTGCCTTGCGTTGTTACTACCTTCATCGAGAGCGGGTCTCGTATTAGCAATCCTTGACAGCCGACAACCATGAGAACCAGCTCATCTCCTACGTTACTGCAGTTTTTTTAAATTAAATTTTGCACGTCGCAAGACATTAGCCCGTCGCCATCACATTCGAAAGATGAGTGATCCGCAAATCGCTGCTCTCCTTGCCCGCGGCGACGAAGGTTCTGAGGAAGTCGGGTGCAAAGGGACCGCGAGCTTTGATGGGTGGAAGGAGCTGCAGAATATTGCGCCAGAGCCAGCATCAAACCAAGAGCCAGCATCGCATTAGAAGTCCTTGCGATTTTGGTGCTATTTCTTCACTGATTGGTGCCCGATTTGGCTGCTGTCCAGGGGCGTTTATATTGCTGTTTACAGTCCAAAACAGCTCTGTTTTTGGACGTGTTCCTTTACTAACCAGTTTCTCGCTCGCAATTGAGAGTTGTTTACATCATTATTTTGGTGCAAATTTCTTGTCGTTTGTTTTCTTTTAGGTGAATTTATGCTTGAATTCGCTGCTGCAAAGTGAACCTGATCGGAGCCACAAACTCACCTTGCCGAACCCGGAGCCACATGCGAGTAAGCCACCGTTCAGTCATTGGTGGTCAACCACAATCCGCAAACTTTGTTCAACAGCTTGCTGTTTGGCACCTTCTCTAGGGCAAATGAAATGCTGGAATTCAACTCGTTGGTGTGTGCATAACCTCTGGCCGATCCTCTAAGAGGTTTGTTCATCAAGTTTCGGCTCAAGCTCTGAATTTGGTAATTTTAATTTATCGTATCTTAGAATTCGTTATCTATATGATTGATCGCTGGTTTTTATGTGCTAAAAAGTTAAACTCTTTTTGAGAGGTTGGTCATGGGTCATTGCGTAGGTTATAAGAAAATCACCAAATTGGAAGGCATGCACGAAACATTTGTATTCATCTTTACTAGCACAGTAACCCACCGCCATGCCTCCACTTAAATCATAGGATGAGTACCAGTGCGCCTAATCACACAATCCTAAACACACATGAGCCCAAATGCACCCTAATCAACCAAGCTGGGTTGAAAAGTGATATTCAATCGAGATTTGTGGATCATTCAAGGATAAAGATTGACTTTTGCATATCAAATCTGAGTTTTTATGCATACCTCTTATTTTTGTGGATAGTGCATATATCTTGTGCACATTATTTGGGATATTCATGGTTATCTCACAATATGCAAATTATTTGGGATATTCATGCTTATCTCGTGATCATATTTTAAATTCACAAACAATTCTAAGCATATCATATAAGATCTTATCTCAATTGGGAATTCTGAATATATCTTTAAAATTTGGGAAATTATCTGAAAATCCATTTCAAATCTTAAGAGATAATTTTCTAAGTTTAAAAGATATGCGATTACTTTGCGGATAGGGGCTTATCCCCTTTAAAATTTCGGCACCTCCGAATATCACTTAATTTTAATTCAAATATTTTTATAATCTACCTATAATACATGATTTCTTGTGCCTTGTCCCTTGAAATACATACGATGTCATCCGTACATCAATTTATCTAACCTATTCCATAACTTTGGGACCGAATCGACAAATTTCATATTTCATTGTCTGACCCGACCCCTAGGGTACCTAAGCGAATTCATCAAAATTTTCGGATATAAAGGTGTATTATACTCAAGGTCTATTTTATTTTTATGTGATTCATTTTTCTTAAAAAAACACAAAAAATAAAAAAAATCATTGAAATCGTAAAAATCATTGCTATGATTTTTTTTTTTGAAATTCACATTCAAAGATGACTCTTAATATAAGTTGAATTTTAAATAATTAATTTGTGTTAATTGTTGAACCAATTCATCGATAACCGAAAATTCATTAAAGGTCATGACATTTCATTTGCATTTCATATAGTTTAATTTGTCATGCATTTTTATGTCATTAGCATAGTTCATCTATTCTTGCATGCATTATTTCCCATGCATCAAAATTCAATTTTCAAAATATATCATGCATTATTCCATGTCGTTTAAGGTAGTCATAATTTTTCGCATTTCATGCATATTACCTGTCATTCATGCATTATTATACCATGTCATCTAAGCGCATGCATTATCATGTTGCATGTCATTTAGTTTAGAATTCACATTTTTCTTGCATTGAAATTTAATTTTTCTAAAGTCATCATGCATGGTCATTTTTCTCGTCATATAGTTTAATATCGCATTGCATATTGTCTAGCTGCATCTTGCATAGCATTCATTTAATCAAAAAAATATCAAAAAATAAATTGCACCTTAATATTCAAGCGAAATCAATTGAATTTGTCAATCAAGAAAATATTCACAAGAATGTACCGAAAGGGTGTTAATTGAAAAATTAATTATCCCCGCACCTAAATCTCTTGTTAGCAGAAAATAAAGTATTCTCCTGTGCTTATTTAAGTGTCTAATCTACCTACCAAAAAATATTAGTGATGCTTCATAAATTTAAAAATCATTTCAATGAAACTGAAGTTGTGAATTGGTAGGGCTTGGGAGAGTTTGTATTAGGTTAATTAATTCATCTAATTAACCTAATAATCCATTAACCCATAATTCAAATCTAAATTTTAGGTCACAACAGCGAGTGTTTCCGTGAACTATGTACACGAAACCATTTTCAGCAATCTGATGATCATGCTTATCATGATGATCATTGATTTAATCTTGCTCGGTAGTAGAGGCTGAGAGGAGCTTTTTGATGATCATTGACTTAATCTTTGTAAATAAGGCCCGACATACTTGTTACGAAGGGATGACACTTCTCATGAATCATGCTTGTCATGTGCATTGTCGGCAACTCTATAAGCGTGATAAAATTGTTTTGCCTTTTTTGTTGACCAATGCAAAAGACTTATTCTTGTTCACTCGCTCCGTAGCCTCAATCATTCGTTTGCTTTGCGGCCTTAATCGTTACTCACTCGTTTATTCGTCCATTCACTCGATCGTTTATTTGCTCATGAATCATGTTCATCACGTTCATGGAGTTGCCGAAAATGCGCATGATGAACATGATTCATGAGAACTATCATCCCTTCTCAGCAAGTATGCCGGGTCTTATTTACAAAGATTAAGTCAATGATTATCAGAAGGCTCCTCTCAGCCTCTACTACTGAGCAAGATTAAGTCAATGATAATCATGATGAGCATGATCATTAGATTGCCAAAAATGGTTTCGTGCACACAGTCCATGGAAGCACTCGCTCGGCATTCACACTGCCGAGTAGGAAAAGGAAAAAAAAATACAGTATGCCTGCTCGGCAGTCACACAGCCAAGCGGGCAAATTTTTTGCCTTTCTTGGTCCGCTGGGCAGCAAGACTGCCGAACGGCCCTTGGTCTGGTATTTTTTTTTTTTTTTGCACCTGATTTGATAATTACTTTTTTTTTTTCGCTTGGTTTGGAAATTCATGACTGGTGTGACCGACAAAGCATGTTACAGACTGGCTTGAAGTATTACACCACCGACAAAAGCTGAAAATATTTCATAGATACTCGATAATACACGATGAAATATCTATAAGACAATTATTGACAACATGACGGTTTTGGATAATGACTTCCTTGCATATATATCAGTGCTTATTCTTGAACCTTAGAGACCTTGACTTGAAAACTACCTCTCAACGCCAACAAGGGAGTCCGACCAACTTCTCCTCCCTTCACCTTTGTCCATCTGCGTGAAATAAACCACTTGGGTTGTGAGGAATCTTTTTCTCAGTTTTACAGCTACGTGAACAAAAGATCAAAAGTAGTAAGATGTGACGACACCATCAAGAACTTTTTTTTGTAACTGGAGCATCATTCTATTGTAGATTTTTACCTATATTTTGTCACCAGAACCTGGAGAAATACAGCAAACCAAGCTTTGGTAAATTCAGATCCGGAGCATGGCCTCCCGCCCCCTCCGAACGGTACATAATAATTTCCTCTCACTTTTTCGATATCGTCTTGCTGTTTATGTAGATGCCAACGCAGAAAAACAAAGTAAAAAAAAATCGTATTAATCAATATTAATGAGTGAAGTTCAAGCTGAGCGTCATATGTATTGAAGACATCTTCATGAGTTCCAAGGTGTCTCATCTCGGTTATTCGCCCATTAGCAATCAATACGTAAATGAGGTATCAGTAAAGATCAACTGTTACCTTCCATCTTGAGGGATCAAAGGTTAGGGGATCCACAAAAACTTCTGGGTTTAGATGTAGCGGAGCTTGAACCATCATAATCGTCCAATCTTTAGGGATTATGCATCCTGTCAAATAATGATGAAAAGTCAGACGGTTTCGTCGCACGCTGTCTAAGACCTAGTTCTGATGTATGTCCTGTATGTATTTGTAACAAGACCATATTACTCAAGAGTTCATGAAAAATATATCAGAGACTTAACCATTCCAGTGGACGTCTTTAAGCGTTCTTCTAACAATGGCGGGCGCAATGCTTGCCAATCTCAATGATTCATTGATTACCTGCGTGTTATTCCAGTAGTTCATTATATAGTCTTTGAGATGTAGAGAGGGTTTTCAACAAAAGAAGATGAATGGAGGATTCTTCTTGACTCACTTGCATGGTGTAAGCCATTGATTTGTATTCTTCCCACGTAATCTCTTCTTTACCCGAAACCCTTCGGTTGCAAATTGCTTCTTCATTTTCCTTCTGAGAGAATGACAGAGGAAAAATTTCTCAAGAGGGATTTCCATGTGAGAGTGCAAATCTTGCGACCAATATTGGTTTTGCATCGTGAGAAGTCCATTTCTAGCGACCAAACACTATGATTTTGTCCCCAGAGGGGTCGCCCTTTACAGACCAATTTGGTCTCAAAAACGGATTAATAAATGAGGAATCCATGATAATAAACTAACTTACGATTAGTTCTGGAATCACTTGAGGGTTTTCTGTGAGAAGCTTAATGATCATGACTAAACCGGTGGATATCGTTTCGATGCTGGCAATCGTAAGCCCAACCATCGTGTAGGTGATCCAATCACGAGTGACAAATGTCTGAGTCTTCATATCCTCCAGGAGATGGCCAAGGATGTCTCTTTTGGGCATTCCCGGTGATGCCATTCTTTCAGTGATCTCCCGTTCAATGACGTCGATTAGCTTCCTTTGACTCTGTCATTAAAGATGGGATTTTGAAGTTACAGAAGTTCAGATCAGGAGGAGTAATTCGGGCGTACGCCTCAGAGGTTCATGTGATTCCCACTGAATTCGGATTGCATGCAATAGATGGACCCAGAGTAGGATGGTAATAAGAATGAATTATTTCACCTCTAAGCTCTTGTGAAAGGTCGTGCCGGGAATGTTCAATGGGAGAGACATGAGACCTTGAAATATTGTGTCGATATCCTCCACTAGATTTTCCCCTGACCTCTCAGCATCGTAGCTAAATAAAAGTTTCGAAGTCATACCAAATATCATCTGCCAAAATGACAAAATATCAATGTGATATCATAAGACATGTTCGTAAATCATATCGATCAAATAAGTGAATATAAACACATTAATAGGAAAACTGCGCGATACGAAAAAGAATAAATAAAAAGATGAAGCATAAGTGTTCCAACTCTTGATATCATACGTGCTTTGAGAATCGTGTGAGAATATTGTATGTCCCTTGCCAAAAATATCTTTCTTACCTTGGCACAGTCACTTTTCGGCTCTACGAAGTCTTGAGTTGACCAATCATCTAGGGCTTTCTCAGCCATGGCTTGAAGTTGAGGAAGGAGCTCGTCTTTGAGTCTCTCGGGACCAAAGTGCTTAAGGATTACATTAATGATGTGTTTGTGTGCGAACCCAGTTGCATTCGTCTTCACTTCTAAGTCTGTAGTAGCATCGTGACCTACAAGCTTAGCAAATGAATCTAAGTACCACATTTCTACCGATTTGCCTTCTTCACGAAGAATCAATTTGTTGAACTCAGGATCTGCCGATACCACCGCTGGACGCCCAACCAAGTGTGTTTTGAACAACGGCCCATACCTAAGAACATGAATCGACGAATTTCAGAACCAAACCACACGCATGCCACCTCTATCATCACCTTACACTCGGTCGGAGTTTCATAATAACTAACCATCTGAATCAATTATAACAAGGTGATCGGTGAAAAGAAAAGTTTACGGATCTCCTGCGCTTCATCAAAATCTGATTAAAAGAAATACATGCAAGGTGTGAGGGCATAAGTTGCACTGTACCTTTTGATTCTTCTCTTGAGGAAAGGAGGTATGTCAATGGACTTGCTAGGGAGGAGGAACTGAATGGTCTCTCCTATGAGGGGAAACCCCATGGAACCAGGAGGAAGCCTTCCAGTGCTAGAACGAGTTCTCCATCTGTACTTCCAGTGGGAAACTGCAATTACAGTTAGAGCCACGAACCCCATCGCGATCTCCATTATTGGAATAGACCACATATTCGACTCAGAAGTGAAAGACGACGATTTGTCCGGAGGGGTTTCGCTCAATATCTCAAGAGGAGGTTAAGCGGCAATCATCTGTGCAACAAAGGGTTTTGCAAGAGCCGCTTTAAATACTAATCGCCCCAAAAGCAAGTACCCACCTCCGAATCCGACAATTCGAGAGTCATGCGCAAAAGTAGGGTCAAAGATGGAGTACTCTTCTTCGAATTTTCATGGAGGATGATATGAAAATAGGCTTGGGTGTGTCTGGCGTGGCGTCTCAGCTCTGATAATCTTGTCATGTAAGTATTATAATCGATAATTTTGTTTTTGTGTTTCCCACTACTGTTTTTTTTTTTTTTGTTGGCTACGCCTCATCGGTCCATGTTTTGGATTATCTGACGAAGTTGTCGTCTAGCCGGGTTCCCTTGTTCTGACTTCTGACTTACATTTAAAGATTCTTCAATTAAAGAACACGTTTTCGGTCCCAGTACTGTTTGTCGTGAAAACAAGAAATTAGGGGTGAGCATCGTTATCGGTTCTACTCGAAATCGGAGAACCGGAGAACCGAAGAGCCGATTCGGGTTGTTTGGTTCTCAGTTTCGATGTGCTCGGGTTTGGTTCCCGATTCCGATGTGTTCAGGTCCGGTTCTCGATTCCTCATTTTGAGGAACCGACGATTCCGGTTCTGATTCCCGGTTCCTCTATGGAACCTGCCCGGAATCGAAATCAAAATCGAAACTTTATATGTTATAAAACAAAAATCCTAATTTTCTATATCATTGTTTGAACTTTCCTTTATTGTGCATTGTTAATAGTTAATTATCTACTTCTATTTCCTATAGTTGTTTCCCTTACGATTCATTGAAATGACTAATGATGTATCTTGCCATCTTATGTTGTAGAGATATCAAGCTTGACAACTTGCTGCTTTACCGAAATGGTCATATGAAACTATTAGATTTTGGTTTATGTAAACTACTAGATTGTAGTAACATGCAAGAAAAGGACTTCTTTGTGGAAAACAATCTTAGTGGGGCTCTTTCAAGTACATAGGATGCGAGCAACATCGAAAGATGAAGACGACAGATAATAAAGAGTATTATAGTATAAAAATTTATCACTTCACATTTGAGCTTGCATATTCATATTAAAAAAAATCTTTTCTCGCGGCTTGGCAGGTTCTAAGGTGCCCTGAAACCGGATCCGGAACCTGTGGCAGGGTAGGTTCCAAGTTTCAGGGAACACATGGTAGGTTTCAGGTTCCGAAAAATAAGGAACCTGCGCCCAATGGTAGGTTTAAGTTCTAGGTGGAACCTACCCGAAATCTGAAAACGCTCAACTCTACTAAAAATAGTCCCATGCTTTGAGCAAAAATGTAACACAACTGTGACAATTAAGTTACAGTTATTTGTTTTCTTTCGCAATTGAATTGAACAAATTTCGTGTTTTCAATAAAAATATCATTTGAAATGTGGTCTATGGATACTATCACAATCACTTTAGCAAAATCCAAAATGAAACAATTCATCAGGTTATTGTAGTATTTTACATCTCTAATTATTATTTAAAGTTATTGGAGGAAAAATTAGTCCAAAAATAAATTTATGTTCTATGACAGATTGCCTATACTATTGAAGCATCTCGGAATTTTAATTTAACATTTAATCAATGTTTAATTTTACATAGAGGTAGTCAAACACAAAAACCTCATACACGTTATGATACTTAGGCGTGTCACAACGGGTGCAAAAGTGTTATAGCTAAATAAAGGACAAGCCTACGATAGGTGCGCAACTAAATCAATGATTGATTTTCATTGCATGTAATTGTAAAATAAATTTCTCATAAAGCATATGAAACTTTCTTTCACGCATGAGGTTCAATGTGTTTCTTATTGGAAAGTTTCACGTGTTATCATAAATTTATCAAGAGCTTGTCTTGATTGAGGCTTGTTGAAGATAAGCATCAAGTCCTCTAGAGCTGGACTAGACTAGATTTCGAAGATTTAGGAGTGGCTACTATGCATCAGTGAAATTCTAGAACCAACTCCCAAAAGAAAGTGTACACATTTTTTTGCACATTTTACTTCTTAGAACTTTGTTCTATTTTTAAATGTAAAGATTCCATAATTCTCAATTCTTATTAATAGAACTAATTTGTTTTAACTATTTGTTGACTAGATAATACGTACCTTTAAAATTTTTAAAAATAGTTATTAGTCACTTAGATGATTTCCAATGGCAAGTTCAACCTAGACAGTGTTTTTTCATCAAAATTTCTTATCATAATACGTGAACCTAACCAGTGTTGGGCTTCCACTAAACTGGTACATTCAGTGACATACGAGTTTGATGGTCTTTCGTTATTCTTCACTCGTAACTACGATAATTTTTTCCAAGCTTTGCGTCCTTCCTGGCTTTTGCGCCCTCAATTTGAAATTTTATTCTTGATACTCAGTATTTATAAAAATTCAGATATAATGTGATGTAGAATAGTTGATGCCTAATTATCTTGAAAATCATGATCGGTGAAAATTGAGAATATTTCGCTAATTCGGTAAATGATCTCGGATCGCGCTCAAATTCGGCGGGTTGAAGTGAAATGGCCGTCTAATTTAAAGTCACTGCTGCGAGATACGAATGATTTTAGCGTTTCTGAGTCGTTTAGAATACTTTTCAGGCAGTTTTCTGATTTAGGCAATTTCGAGTATTTGGATTATTTGTAATATTTGATTCGAATTCTTTTAAGATAGATTAGATATCATTTTGATAATGTTATCTCTAGTAATTCTATTTTCTAAAAGAGTCTTATCACTATATTAGACGTCTGTCTTTGTAATCTGCACGTTATCATTTATCAAATTTAGTTTTATTTGGGAATTGTTTCCAAGTTATTGATTCTTTGCGTTATAATTGAATGAAAAGACATTGACTTGTGGTTGAGGAATCAACACAGCTAATATTGACAGAAGAATACGACTTCAAGGACATAACCAATCGAGAGAGAAATGTTAGATACCAAATGATTTCCCTTTTTTCTATTCGTCATTTAAATGTGATATTACGTTTCGTATTTTAATAAATTTCACTGGTTTTGAATCTGTCGTTTTGCAAGTGGTTGCCTTGATGATTGGCTCAAGTTTTCCTAGGATCATATGGATTTTTCTTATTTATTTGAGGGATGTTATCCAAGGATCATGACATTTTTTTTTCTTCCTGTGTACAGCGCGTCATGTTGTGTTCGGGCAAACTTTCACGTTCCTGGTCTGCCTCCTCGGGTGATTTTCGAGATGCGCTACCCCACATCAATCACATGCATAACCGAGAGACACAGACTATACATATTAAAAGCGAGGGTACGTAGCCCTTGACTTTGATTCCCCCGTTGAATTATTAGAAACTTCAAAGAGACAAAACATGTACCAGTGACTTTAATTCGTAAATCAGACACTCTGCCAATAATTGTTCTGATAGTGTTATTAGAACATTTAATCAATTCAAGAAAGATTCTTTGAATATAAAAATCGTGCTAAATCCTTTCATCATTAAACATATTCGGATGCCAACTGGAGAAAAAAATTGATTCTCCATTCACTAGGCTGGGTAGATTTCCAGATATTAATCCAAGTTTAATGCAACCCGATCTCAAAATGTGCAGGTTTCGCATGTTGGTAATCCATTAGTTTGCCATTTATCTTACTAGTTACATTGCTAAGATTTAGTTTTGACAGGTAAAAATATACAAAGCTTCATTAGTTACTATTGTTTTGACGCTGTAAATCAGATGGTAAATTAAATTATTACATGATACCTTACTATTACTCGCTTCAAAGTAGAGCTATTTTAAATACAAGTTATTAATTTTGGTAGTAACTTACCATTTACATAGATGAGATTTAGTTTTGCGTTACATTAAGATATGTTGCTTGAAATGTGGTACCAAGTTGCATATAAATAGATTATCAATGTGCAAGTCATCCCAAGATCATGTAAAGATGCTTTTGAAGTAATTCGTGGAATTCTTAAGCGAGTTGAGCATAATTTAATTAGAAGGCTTCACATTTATCGGATTAACATGGATGCTGTGCGTCGCGACCCAAAATTTGGTTTGAATTTCGAGTTAATGGATTATTAGGTTAATTAGATGAATTAACTAACCTAATACGGACTCTCCCAAACCCTACCAATTCGCAACTTAGGTTTCATTCAAAGATTTTTAATTTTAGGAGCCGCCACTAATTTTTTTGGGTAGGTAGATTAGATACCTAAATAAAGTACGGGAGAATACTTTATTTTCTACTAACCGGAGATTTTGGTTCGGAGACTTGATTATGTTAATTTTTTAATTAACACCCTTTCGGTACCATTCTTGTGAAAATTCTCTCGATTGGCAAATTCAATTGATTCCACTTGAAGATCAAGGTGCAATTCCTTTTTTTTTTTTTTTTTGGATTTTATGAATGCATGCAAAATGCAACCAAATGACATGCAATGTGATATGAAACTACATGACGTAAGAAAAGATGATCATGCATGATGACTCTTGAAAAACTATATTTTAATGCAAGAAAGAATGTAAATTCTAATCTAAACGACATGTGACATGGTGATGCATGAGCTTAGATGACATGGCATAATAATGAATGAATGACGGGTAGAATGCATGAAATGCGAAAGTTATGACTACCCTAAATGACATGCAAGATGATTTATTTTAAAAAATTGCATGAATGATTTTAGAGAAAATTAACTCTGATGCAAAGTGAACGTGAATTTCCAATTACATGACATGCAATATGGACTATACTAAAATACACGAAAATGCATGACAAACTAGACTATTGAAATGCAGATGAGATGTCATCACTTTTAAATGAATTTTTGGTTTTCGATGAATTGGCTTGACAATTAACATAAATTGATTAATTAAAACCCAATTTATATTAAGAATTCACGTGAGATGTAACTTCTGAAATATTCATTTGAAGTCACGACATGATGATTTTTTTTTTTTGTGTTTTTTTGTGTTTTTTGTTATTTTTTGTGTTTTTTTATATGAAAAATGAATCAAGTAAAGATATAATAAACCTTGAGCATAATGCACCTTAAATTTTGAAACTTTCAATGAATTCGCTTCGTACCCTAGGGGTCGGGTCAAAAGGTAATTTATTCACATCTTACCCTGGGGTCGGGTCAGATAGTGAATTTCAAAATTTGTCGGTTTGGTCGCAAAGTTATGGGGTAGGTTAGATAAATTAATGTGCGGATGACGTCGTAACTCGGGGGTGAAGTCAGATAGTCATCATATTGCACATAATCCGAGAAACAAGGCATATGGGAGGAGCATGTATTATATCCAGGTATATTACAAAAATATTTGAATTAAAAATGAATGGTCAGCCAACTAGGGATAGGTGCCAAAATTATCAAGAGATAAGCCCTTATCCACCAAGGATTCGTATATTTTAAAGATTAGGAAAATTATCTTTCAAGATTTGAAATGAATTTTCAGATAATCTTTCCAACTTTTAAAAATATCTTCAGTTAGGGTAAAATCTTATCAAATTTGGTTTGAGGGATATCTGCCAATGACAAGCTTTCTTACCCAATCACACGTTTAAAGATGAATATTGATATCTAAATAGCTATAAACGATGGACCAAACATTATCCAAGATAAGAGAAATTCATCCATAACATGCACAACAATTCAGCAATATCAGCAGCAATATTAAACTTCCAAGAGATAATCATTCAGAGGAACTAGCTTCACATTTAGATTTCGGCCATGAGAGCATATGCGTGGCAAGAATCAAATGTTCTGACTTATCCAATTTAACTTAACCATATAAAATTGCCGACCGATTTAGTTGTTGTGAGACGAGTCTTCCACTCAAATTGCACCAATTCTCACGATTATTCAAGCAATTCAATGACTAAAACGAACTCGCCACAAAAAGGGTATGAACTTTTAATGATGAACATCAACTTTCGACATAGAGCAAAATTTGATGGAAAAGGCTTCAATTTCCTCAACTTTTATTGCAAATCGGGTATGTTCGAGATAATACAAGAACATCAATGCAAATTTCCAAGTAAACATGCACGATTATGCAATCAAGAGTTCAAGAAAATCATACCTTCTCGAGCCGACTTTTACAGCATGCGCCCAAGCTGTAATTCTGTCCAAAATCACGCCTTTTGAGCCCGGTATACTAGAGACTAGCCCCAAACGATCTAGCACAAATAACCACAAGGTTAGATTCACAAATAGTGAGAAAACATTGTCCAATCGACCTTAATATTGGGCTGAACAGATGCAAATATCGGGTGGACAGTGAGCTCTTGTGCTTGGGTAGGACGATGGTGGATGGTGGCAAAGTTTCGGACAGGCGAAGTGACGAATTTCTCAATATCTCTTGTGTATTCTTTTCCAAACGGTGGCTCTTGGCTTCTTGTTGACTAGTGGTTCTCCACTATAGTTGTCAGTAGTCGCGGATGTGAAAAAATTGATGGTTTCATCTAGGGAAGAGTAGCACCATTGGGGGAATATCCTGCAAAGTTCTTTGCCTGCAATAAGTAATAAAAAAATAAACACCAAGAACCTCAATTGCAGAACATCAACTCTCCTTTTGTCTTTTTTGTTGAGCTTCTTGATGGCTGTCTCCTCTACGCGAAGGAACCCTTCTCCCAAATCTGCCGTGTGAAATTTTTATTGGCCTCCCTCCTTAGTCGGATTTCTTCACGCCATACGATCACTCATAAGTTTAAGCACAAATCTTTGTCATCGACCATGAATGCAAATGCATGACAGATATAAAATATGCAATGCATGTGAATTTATTTTTTGTGAGACCTAGGACTAATTCTCATTTTATGAAATAAATGAATGAATTTTTAAAAGTTAAAATTTATGTGTCAACACTGTGGTCTTTGCATAATTAAAAAAGAGAAACAATAGTTATATGAATATTCTCTATTTTTAAAGTTTAACCTTGTTCAAAGGGTGAACCCCTCTTAATTAGTGATGTAGGACAACTACGTCATCAGTTTGCGTTAGTCGTTTTTCGATTTTAGGAAACACACTATATAGATTAGATTAAATATTCGCAATTTTTTATTTGAATTCTAATTAAATTTAATTTCATTATTTCGTTTTAGGCTATCTTTTCGTTATCTTTAAGAAATCTGGAACTATATATATATATATATATATATATATATATATATATATATATATATATAGACATTCTTTCTTTGTAATCGTCATACTATTATCAATTCAATTACAGTTTATCTGTTGGAATTGTTGAAATTAGTAGTTTAATGGCTCAATTATTGTCAGTGTGGCCGACGTACATTTATGTCGGTGTAACGGACATAACCGACGCAGTTTGATGTTGCGTAATGGACGTAACCGACGAGAATTAATGCTGCGTAACGGACGTAACCAACACAGTTTAATGTTGCGTAACGGACATAACCGACGAGGATTAATGCTGCGTAACGAATGTAACCGACAAGGTTTAATGTTGCGTAACGGATGTTTTCTCGATTTATAAATAGACGGGTTTCCGTTGTTCAGAATCAAAACTTACAACTCACAACTCGAAGTTCATTCCTCTAGTTCTAGTTGTCCTCTAAGTGTGTCGGTTTCGAGAAGTGTTCGATAGAGTCCTGTTCGTATAGTGCTGATACAAATAGGTTCGGGGTGTTATATCTTGGGAGGCATAGTTCATGAAGTTGCTTAGCACCGTTGGCAGGAACTAATCGCCTTAAGGAGATTCGGTTAGCCGTACCTCACCTCTTCTCCTATTTTTCGAGTTTACTATCAAACAATTTTGTTTGCTTTGTAATCTTTGAATGTAAAGATTGTAATTTGGCTTTGTAATTGTTATTGTAATGTTATCGCCATCTTCGTGTCATTATTTTTTCTGATTACAACAAACAGTGTTACGTATTTCCCCGATACATTAACGTGTTTGCTTTAGATTTCCAACATTCTTGAAGCGATTATCACATATACCTACTATTTGTTTGGTTTTATCAGAAAATCGTGATGGCTGATAACAATCAAGTACCCAGTAATGTTCCAAATGTTTCTGGAGACGTTGGCTGGTGGAGAGGTTCATACCTCGAGGCCTAATGTTGTGGCAACGAATGCTGCGAGCGTTCGGGCTGGGACCACCTATGGTGGCTCCGGTATACATCAACAGGCATTGCCTCCCTTGATGATACCGTCTCATACACTGAATGAAAAACTAGATAAATTTACCGGTGTGGGCTTTAAGTAATGGTAGAAGAAAATGTTATTCTATCTGACCACACTGAATCTGGTCAAGTACTTATCGAAGGTGTGCCTGATAATTCATCCAGATGAGCAAGATGTCACGACGCTAGGAGCATTGCAGGCTTGGAAGCACGGGGACTTCCTATGTCGAAATTATATCCTTAATTGTTTGGTAGATTCACTTTATAATGTTTATTGTAACATTGAAACTGCTAAATAGTTATGGGAGTCCTTAGAGAAGAAGTACATGACTGAGCACATGGGCACCAAGAAATTAGTGGTTGCCAAATTCTTAGATTTCAAAATAATTGATTCTAAATCTGTCATGAGTCAGTGCAAGAATTGCAAATAATTCCGAAAGACATCTTTGCTGAGGGAATGTTACTGAGCGAGTCATTCCAAGTAGCAGCTCTTATCGAGAAGCTACCTCCGTGCTGGTCAGACTTCAAAAATTATTTGAAGCACAAATAGAAAAAGATGAGCCTTAAGGATCTCATTCTACGCCTTAGAATCGAGGAGGACAATAGGAGGAATGTAAACTCTTCTAAGGTGAACATAACTGAGTCTTCCTATTTCAAGTAGGATAGAAAAAGAAATAAGCCTTCTCAAGGAAAAGGCAAGCAGAAAGAACAATCCCAGAAATTTCAAGGGACGTGTTTTATTTGTAATAAACCTGGCTATCGTGCTAAGGATTGCAAAAAGCGCCCGACCAAAGGCAAGGGCGGTGGTGTAGCCAAGCAGCTGAATCTGACAGAGCATGAAGATAATGAGAGACTAATTGCTGTGGTGGTGTCTGAGATATATCTGGTGTCAAATAATACCGATTGGTGGTTGGACACAGGTGCCACAAATCATATTTGTGTGGACAGACACTTGTTCTCGTCATACGAGAAGGCTGAAGGACATGAAAAGCTTTATATGGCTAACTAGCATTAGCAAAAATTACTGAGAGAGGAAAAGTGATACTGAAGTTTACCTCCGACAAGGAGATTGCGCTGTTAAATGTGCTGCATGTATCGAAAATCCGGAAGAATCTTATTTCTGGCCCCATACTTGTCAAGAAGGGTTTCAAAATTGTATTTGAACCCGACAAGTTTGTACTTTCTAAAGGGGGAATGTATGTGGGGAAAGGGTACTTGAGCAATGACCTGTTCAAAGCCAATGTGGCTGTCATTGATGTAAACTCGAAATTCTTGTACCCAAATACTGCTAATAAAGAGAAGTCTTCATTTTACATCATTGTGTCTCCTTATCTATGGCATGATAGATTAGGACATGTAAACTATGGTACAATGAAAAAAATAGCAAACTTAGGGCTAATTCCAAAGTTCGAGTTGGATGCCCGTTACAAGTGTGAGACTTGTGTTAAGACTAAATTTGCTAAGAAATCTTTCAAATCGATTGAAAGAACGAGTGAACCTTTACAACTAATCCATGGCGATCTATGTGATTTAAAGTTTGTAGAAAGTAGAGGTGGAAAGAAGTACTTCATCACTTTTATTGATGATTGTACTCAATTTTGCTATGTTTATTTATTAACTAGCAAAGTGAGGCTATGAGCATGTTTATCAAGTATAAAAATGAGGTTGAGAACCAACTTGAAGGACGAATTAAAGTGCTTAGGTCTGACAGGGGAGGACTGACAGGGGAGGAGAATATAGTTCTTCCAATTTAAAAGGGTTGTGTGCTAGTTTGGGGATAATTCTTCAAACAATTGCACCTTATACTCCACAGCAAAATGGAATTGCTGAACGGAAGAATATAACTCTAAAGGAGATGGATAACGCCATGCTCTTAAGTTCTGGTTTACCTCAAAACTTGTGGGGAGAGGCAATATTAACTGCAAACTATATTCTTAATAAAATACCCCACAAGAAAATAGGTAAGATACCATATGAGTTATGGAATGGAAGGCTACCATACTACAATTATTTAAAAGTGTGGGGTGCCTAGCCAAGGTGGCAATTCCTCCTACTAAACAAACTTGATTGAGACCTAAAACGGTAAATTGCATATTCAACGGTTATGCTCAAAATAGCAGTGCATACAGATTTTTGGTTTATAAATCTGAAAATGCGAAAATCCATGTCAATACTATCCTAGAATCTAGGGATGCTGAATTCTTTGAGGATAGATATCCCGTGAAAAGAAATCAGGGTGAACCTTCTAATAAGAGATTGAGAAATTCAGAATCTGAGACAGATGAAGTTGAGGCCGAGAATGCCGAACTTCGAAGGCGCAAAAGGTTGCAAACTGCAAAATCTTTCAGGCCTGACTTTCTGACATATATGTTAGAAAGTGAGCCTCAAACATTCAAAGAGGCGATGTCATCTCCAGATGCTCTTTTCTAAAAAGAAGCTATTGACAATGAAATTGATTACATCTTGAGTAATCACACTTGGGAATTGGTTGATCTTCCACTTGGAAATAAACCAATTGGATGTAAATGGATATTCAAGAAGAAGCGTAAAGCTGATGGTTCCATTGATAAGCGCAAAGCACGGCTTGTTGCCAAAGGGATTAGACAACAAGAGGGTCTGGACTATGATACTTATTCACCCGTAACAAGAATAACATCGGTTAGGATGTTGATTGCTATAGCTTCGCTATACAATTTGCAGGTACATCAGATGGATGTGAAAACTACATTCTTGAATGATGATCTCGATGAAGAGATTTATATGGAACAACCTGAATGATTCAAGGTCAAAGGACAAGAATACAAAGTTTTTAGACTTGTCAAATCATTGTATGGACTTAAACAAGCTCATAAACATTGTCATGAGAAGTTTGACCATGTGATGATCCAAAATGGGTATAGAATCAATGAATGTGACAAATGCGTGTACGCTAAATCTATGCCCAATGGATGTGTACTTATTTGTCTATATGTTGATGACTTGCTTATTCTTGGAGATAACACTGAGGCTATCAAAATCACCAATAATGTTCTCAAGAAGAATTTTGAGATGAAATACTTAGGTGTTGTGGATGTTATACTTGGCATCAAGATTCTAAGGAATTCAGATGGCCTAAGTTTAACACAATCTCATTACATTGGAAAAGTAATGGAGAGATTTAAAGGATTTGGCTTTAAAGATGCAAATAATCCTATTCTACCACACCTAACTTTAAGAAAGATTACTGGAAA
Source organism: Rhodomyrtus tomentosa (assembly GCA_028455895.1). Lineage (NCBI taxonomy): Eukaryota > Viridiplantae > Streptophyta > Magnoliopsida > Myrtales > Myrtaceae > Rhodomyrtus > Rhodomyrtus tomentosa. The sequence continues at coordinate 839,663 of JAPCWY010000011.1, read as the reverse complement.
CAGTATCAGACAGTTGGAATACTCTCAAGTGATCGGCAATCTCATGTATATAATGAATTGCACTAGACCGGATATTGCATACTCAGTAGGAAAACTGAACAGATATATGAGTAATTCAGGTCATGAGCATTGAAATGCTTTGTTGAAAGTATTAAGGTATCTAAAAAATACCAAAGACTATATTCTTCAATATGGTTAATATCCAACTGTGTTGGAAGGCTTTAGTGATGCCAATTGGATTTTTGATTCTGATGAATCGAAATCGACTAGCGGATATGTGTTTACGCTAGACGGTGCCATAATTTCATGGAAATCCTCAAAGTAAACTCTAATAGCGCGCTCCACGATGGAATTCGAGTTTGTCGCTTTGGATAAAGCTGCTGAAGAAGCAGAGTGACTTCGACAACTTTTAGAGCTTGTTCCGTTGTGGCAAAAACCTATGCCTGCAATATGCATTCGCTGCGACAATCAAGCAGCTATTGCAAGGGCACATGATGTGATATACAACGGTAAGTCTAGACATATTCGTCATAGACATAATACCATAAAGCAGTTGTTCTCGAGGAGAATAATTTCTTTAGACTTTGTGTAGTCAAAAGAAAATATTGCGGATCCACTGACAAAAGGATTGTCGAGAGAGCAAGTAAACTGCGCATCGAGGGGAATGTGGTTAAAAGCCTTAACACAATAAAGAGCTTCCGAGGTGGAAACTAACCTATGCGATTGGAGATCCCATGGACTAGGTTCAATAGGACAACGCAAATTTGGGAAACTCTAGAGTGAGCACTGTCTCCCATTTCTATGATGCAACAGTGCTTCCAACTGCATTTTAAGGGTACGCTATGCGTTTAATGATTCCTATAGCTTGAATTTTTACATCCTAGTAAGGTATGGTCAGGATATATTTAATGGGAATGCACCTATATACGTGGAGCTGGCCGATTCTATGAAAATCTTTAAAGGCTGGATTTTCTAAAGCATGCATCAATTATGAGAGGTTCAGGGCTGAAAGAATGAACGCAACCGAGAACCAATCTTGATTCGGAGATACTCTGTGTGAGATCTATTGTTTGGGCTTACACTAACAACTGGCGGTATAGGATCAAGTTCATCGACTGGTTAAGTATGTCCAATAGGCTTTCACTAAAGAAGGTCCAAAGTGAAAGCTACCTATGTTGATGCAGTGTATTTACACGGGAACATTTGGAATTCCTCAAGTCTTAGTTTTATTGAGCCATTATGTGGGGGATTATTGTAATTAGTAGTTTAATGGCTCAATTATTGTCAGTGTAACCGACGTACATTTATGTCGGTGTAATGGATGTAACCGACGCAGTTTAATGATGCGTAACGGACGTAACCGACGAGAATTAATGCTGCGTAACGCACGTAACCGACACGGTTTAATGTTGCGTAACGGATGTAACCGGCGAGGATCAATACTGCGTAACGGGCGTAAACGACGAGGTTTAGTGTTATGTAACAGACGTTTTCTCGATTTATAAATAGACGGGTTTTCGTAGTTTAGAATCACAACTTACAACTCACAACTCGAACTCGAAGTTCATTCCTCTAGTTCTCTCCTAGTTGTTCTCTAAGTGTGTCGGTTTCGAGAAGTGTTCAACAGAGTCCTGTTCGTATAGTGTCGATACAAATAGGTTCGAGGTGTTGTATCTTGGGAGGCATAGTTTGTGAAATTGCTTAGCACTATTGGCAGGAACTAATCGTCTTAAGGAGATTCGGTTAGCCGTACCTCACCTCTTCTCCTATTTTCTGAGTTAACTATCAAACAATTTTATTTGCTTTGCAATATTTGAATGTAAAGATTGGAATTTGGCTTTGTAATTGTTATTGCAATGTTATCGCCATCTTCGTGTCATTATTTTTTCTGATTACAACAAACATTGTTACGTATTTCCCCCGATACGTTAACATGTATGCTTTAGATTTCTAACGGGAATAATATTATAGTTATCGCTACCATGCCTCAATTAGTAAAATTCATTGTTTAGGCTTAAAACTTGTATTAGATATCGGAAGTGTTGACAGTTGAGAGCTTGGTCATTTGTCAGACAGTATAGACCGTGAAATTGCGCTCGGAGTCAGCTTGGAAAAAAAAATAAAAATAAAGAAAGACTCACCGATTCTTAACTTTGCCTACCAAATGGTCGTCGTCTTTCGATATACTATATTCAACTCTGTTGAACGGAAATAGGTAACATGAACTATGATAAGAGAATATTTGAAAATGAAACCTTGACTTTGATTCCCACATGCTGGTTTGATCATATTGTTCCATTAATCGTAGCAAGAAAGCAATAATATTATTAGAAATCGAAAGTTTTGGCAGTTGAGAGCTTGGCCATTTGTGAGACAGCATAGATTGTCAAACTGTGCTCGGAGTCAGCTGGAAAAAAAATGAATAAAGAAAGACTCACTGATTCTTAACTATCAAATTCTTCTCGTGTTCATATAAAACGAAAGCACCGGTCGATGTGCTCTCTCGCTCGTGCAAGACTGGAAAATATGTGTCTGCACATAAGAATTATTGCAAGACACCACATAAGCAGCGACCTTTGTATATATAATTTTGTCCATGTTTTCATATTCAATATGATTACAAACGCTTCGACACAAAATAATAATAAATAAATAAGACTACAAGCACGACAACCACCGAAAAAATCGCGTAAAGATTGTTTCTTTCCTCTGTTTCTTCTCCTAAATAGTAAATATACAGACTCGCCAGCTTCTCCTATTCAGGTCCATGTGCTGTTATTCATCGTCAACCATCATCTTCAGGGTTTGGTAGTCCTTCCTTTCAATACAAAAACAGTATCGAATAAGATGTGGGTCCATTGCCAGACAATTGAGACAGGGAGAGAAGATGACAAATCTGAATGACCGACGTCGACCAAGCGAGCGATGGCGAGAAGGAGTTCACGGGTGATCCTTCGCCTTGCAACGTCGTTTTGATCAAAGTTGGTGCGGCATCGTTTTGCTTGATCGAGTCACGTAGGATCGTGTGACATCGTTTTGGACCTCCATCTAGCTTCGATTTTTAAAAAACACATGCCAAGCCATATGAAAATTTCGATTATAAAAGCCACATAATCAATTTGACATGAATTTCTCGCCGGAAGTACTTAAGTGAGCTTTTTTTTCTCTAATTTGGCATTTAAGTAAGCCAGCGAAAACTCTTGATAGTAAGTGAATACCGTACACAAATTTTGATACTTATAGTGTCATCCACCCAACTGATAAAGTAGTAAATAACAATTAAGAACTAAACTCGTGTTTGGTGTTTCGGCTAAAAAAGCACAAGCTCGGCACTGGTGCGCAAAAGGAATGTCAACTCCGCAGTAACGAAGAGTCCATTAATGGAAGCTTCACACTTCTATTGCTATGCAGTGATGTCGTAACTTCATTTGTCTTGAATTTTGATAGCTATTTCATAGCTCTACAGTCGCGAAGAGAAATATGTACTCTTTATACTTAGAAACTATTAGTTTAGTTTCATTTTAATTTGATCCTATTACTTTGTAGACTTTGATATGAAGTTTACTTAGTCTAACAAGTTTAATTACAAATGTTGTATACTCTTCATTGATTTAAAAAAAAAATTAAAACACATTGTCGATTGTAACAAATTCTGATATTTGACACGTCCCTTTTAAGGGGACGAGTGCATTTTCTAAGCACTTGAAACTATATCCATTGATAGAAAATTGTATAATGTACAATTTGGTACCACAACTTCATGAATGATCGTCGGGTTCAAATTAAGGACGCTTGGGTGTGTCCAGCGTCTTAGCTTCCAGGAAAATCCTGCATCATAGTATCTCAAGGATTAAAATTGTCTGAAGTGTCTTTAATCATCAAATACCGAGAGATGAATTGAAATTATCTATTGGAAAAGGTTGGAAACCAAAAGGATGGAGTTGTTAGATATATTGTATATGTTAGGACGGTTGGTGTTGGCGAATATTTCGGGAATCCTTGTTTCTTACACCGGGCACACTTATGCGAGCTTAGGAAAATTAAAGTGTTATTCGACGATATGTGACCCCTGTACGTGGGATACGAGGGTTTGCCCCCGACACGGGTGTCCCGCTGCCCGGTCAACGGACGGCTGCCTTGCTCGTAGGTGAGTGGGCCAGGGTTCGGGGGCATCGCCCCCGAGAAACAACAACGGCTTTGAGCTTTATTTTAAGTTGGCTTGTGTGTCATGAGGTTAAAGTGGTTTTGGATAGATTTAGATTTTAGGCCCATTTAGGGCATATATATTTTGTTTGTTTTTGCTGATAATTGTAACGAGTTGTGGCCGTAAACCTAAACATCATAGAGAGATCTTTTTGCAGGACGTAGCACTATTTTAGGGTGAATCTAGGTAAATTGTGCGTCACTTATTTTTTCTTGATTTATATTTGATCATTCTGATTCGGTGTACGATAAATCCCATCAAAGACAAGGGTTTTCCCTTTTAGTGTATGTATTTACGTTTATACCCTATGTATATTTACATCGGCCTACCTAATTATAAATCAATCATTCTATTATTTACTTCTCTTGATCTATCATGATATCAGATTAATCATGAATAGCAAGTGAGGAAGTTGATGAAAGAAAAATAGGGCAAAATAATACAACCAACAGGAGAAGTGTGAATGAACATAGCATGATCATTCTCACTCTAAGTAAAACCAGCTGATCGAACAAAATTTGCAAAATGTTTAAACAAAACTTGAGGAGCCTGTTTGAGACCATAAAGGGCCCGACGAAGACGATACACCTGACCAAGAGAATGAGCTAGACTAGGAGGTGGTTGCATATGGAGCTCCTTTTGAAAGACCCTATGAAGAAAAGCATTCTTCACATCAAACTAAAAATTAGGCCAATTACGAGCAGAGGCTATCGTAAGAAGAGTACGAATATAAGTCATTTTGGCAATAGGAACAAAGGTCTCCTTATAATTAATCCCATACTCTTGATCAAAACCGCGTGCGATGAGGCACACTTTATAGCGCTCAATACTACCATCAGAATGAGTCTTGATTTTATAGGTTCAAAAAAAGATATGAAAGACTTCTCTGGTGAAAGAGGCACAAGATCCCACGTACTAGTATGCTCGCAAGCAGACAATTCTTCAGACATAGCATCATGCCACTTAGCATGTTGTACGAATATACGATAATATGATAGTTCCAACAAATCGTGGATAACATCCATAAAGGAACCAAACTCATCAGAATAACTCATGGTCGCCATGTACTTAGCTGGAGGATGGCGATCTCACGAAGGATTCTGACGAGGGGACGCAGGATGAGAATTGTCAAGAGGCGTCGAAGTAGCATGTGAAGTAGAAGAAGGAAAAGGTATAACAGGAGAAGGAGGTGACACTAGGCCTGGCGAAGAAGATATAATGGGAGGAACAATAGATGAATCAAGAGAAAAATTCATAAAAATAGATGGAGAGAATTATGAAGAAGTAGAGGCAACGAAAAGTAACAGGATGTGCCTAAAGAACTGAACACTACGAGAGATACGAATACGACGTGAAGAAGGATCATTGCACTTGTTACGTTCTGTGTTGTAGCCCAAGAAAGCAAACCGAACTAACTTTGCAAAGAGTTTGGTACGCTCATGTGGTGGAAGAAGCACATAGTACGTACAGTCAAAAACATGAAGTTGGTGATAAATGAGTGGTTTCGAGAAAAGACACTGCTGAGGGTGGCTTTGGATAGGACAAAAGAAGGAAATCGATTTATGAGATAGTTAGAGGTAAAAGGTGCTTCGGCCTAAAATTCAGTCGGAATATAATTGGACAATAGGAGAGCACGAGTAGTGTCCAGAATAAGATAATTTTTTTGCTTAACAAGATCATTTTGAGCAGGAACACCGAGATAGGACAACTGAGATAAGATTCCTTGAGAAGTTAAGAACAAACAAAAAGCAATAGAAAGATACTCCTTACTTGAATCAGAATGAAAAACTTTAATATTTTTAGAGAATTGAATAAATATCATGACCATAAATTTTTTACAGATAGAAAGAAATTCATCACGAGAATTCATGAAATAAACTCAGGTATAACGAAATAATCATCAATAAACGATGCATAATCAAAACAAGAAGCTGAAACAGAAGAACTAACATGAAAAGGAGGGCTAAAGGATAACTAGTTCAATGACGCATAATAGTAGACGAAATAGGCTCAAGTATGCCCTTCTGACGCATAAAAGAATAACGGAAAGCAGATATATGACCTAGACGCTGGTGCCAACAGACAAGGTGGAACATGGTGAGAAGAGGTTGAGGTGAGAGAAGATGGAGATCATGCATTTTATACAATCCTCCATGTCAATGATCCATGCCAATCATCCATCCACTCATACAATTCTGTACAGCACAAGAATCAACAATAAATATCACCATAAAATCCTTATCGGCAAGTTGACCAACAGATAAAAGATTCAGGGTTAAATTCGGTATATGCAACACATTAAGCACATTAAGACTGGTAGGCACAGTAAGATGGTCTTGAATAGTAGCAATAAGAGAAGATCCATTAGCTGTAAAGAACCCTTCTGGAGTTTTGAGTAGAGACAGTCATGTGATGAGCAGCACTAGAGTCAAGAATTCGAGAAGAATTATCACCTGAGGATTGCATAGCAGCTACGGTAGCAATAGTGGAGGATGCACTAAAAGAACAAAGGTGAAGCTAAGCTAAACGAGAAAGATGAGTCTCATTATTAGCAAGACGATCATCCGAAGACGGGGATGAAGTGGTACGACTCATATATGGAGAAGACACAGGTGCAACTGAGCGCGAGATGCATCCGGAATATCACACATCTTCTGAAAACATCGATCCTCAGTATATCTATTTTGCTTACAAAAATTTCAATAAAAACGAGAACCTCACTAATTATAAATCAATCGTTCCATTATTTACTTCTCTAAATCTATCATAAGTTATCTGATAACACTTAGTTCTACCAAGATTGACGGTGCTGTTCACATGTCGGGAGTGGTGATGCTGCCGGTGGGTGCTGTCGCGACCTTTTTGTGGCACTTCTTGTTGTTTTGTTTTGAGAAAGAGAAAGGGGGGGAAAATTTTTAGTTACTTGATTCTTAACAAGTAAAGATACATGTATTTGCAGTCTCTTTACACTTTTATAATGAAAAAGATAGAGGGAGATATATTGGAAAGGGCTGCGGTTGTGATTTACCATTTTCGTGATACTGATTTTCGGAAGTAATGATCTTTAAAAACAATGGATAAAAATAAATCTAACATACTAAAGTGGCCATATATACTATATATCTTAAAGCAAGGGCATGATTCCGACATCACATGGCAATTCAATTAAACCCTTATCCTAACTAATTCTATTCTAATTCGAATTTGGATGACCAAACGCAGTCTTAATTGCTTGTGCAACGAACCAACTTAGCTCGTCCTCAAAGTAAAAGATTACAAGTTTATGCTCCGTTTGTTTTGCAAAAAATAAATTATTTTGAAAATATTTTCTTAGCAACAATCTCTTGTATTGTTGACAGAAATGAATAAACGGAAAATATTTTCATCTTTCACGAAAACAAAATGTGAGGTTTTTTTTTTTTTTACAAGAACTTCTTTTTGTTTCTTCTTATTTTATTTACCATTTCTAATCAAGTTTAAGGAGAGAAATGAAAATTTTCAAGATTACTTGATTTCCTTATTTTATATTTTTTTGATTTGCTCGAAAAGTTAATGCTCGAGCTACCAATTATATATGAGTTATTTATTTATTTATTATCCCTTTCAACCTAGGAGTTATTGAGTCACGTTCACTGTATATATAATTGGGTTTTTTTGGGCGAGGGTATATATAATAGGGTTAATACCACGAAAAATCTCAAATTAATACACTTGTGATAAATTTATCCTAAACTATTTTTTTGATCACGAAAAAATCCCAAGCTAGTACATCTGTGATAAATTTACTCAAAATTATTTTTGTGATTATAAAAATCCTAAACTGGTACACTAATGACAAACTTTTCCTAATTTATTTTACCACGAAAAATCAAACTTTTATACCTATGGCAAATTTGTCATTCGTTAAATTACGTTAATGCCATCCAAATCAATATACTTGTGATAAACAGAGAATAAAAACCATAAAATGGTACACTCACGGACTGTTACATGCCATATAACTCAGCAATTTGATGGTTAAATTTAATGAAAACTAACGGAGGGTAAATTTTTCACAAGTGTTCCATTTTGGGGTAAATTCAATGCAAGTGTATCATTTTGATGTTTTTCGTGGTCAAAAAAATAGTTTGAAGTAAATTATCACAGGTGTATCAGTTTACGGTTTTCCGTGATATTATCCCTATATAATAATGTATCATATTCATATTTCAAAAGTCTAGAAAAGTTGGCTACTAGAGAGAAAAAATACATTTAAAAATAAACAGAATTCCAACGCTAGGTATGGGGGGGGGGACCTCATGGGCATCCGATCTAAGAGAATGATCAGATGTTTAAAAATTAAAGATAAAGGAATAAAAGAAATGGACAACAAGAGAATCGGTGAACAGTTGTATTAATTAATTGATTTCAAAATTTAATTATCGATCCACTAAATCAGTACCGGGCCAGCTTGTACGCACCTCAACCATTCCTCATGGACAGGTGCTCATTTGGGGAATCTAATCTGATATCAGTACGTCTAATCACATAATCTCAAGTGCACCCTAACAAACTGAGCTACTCATGGGTGGGAGTCAGTTGTTGATCACCCGAGGATTAAATAATTTAATCAATTGACAAGAAAGAAGAAAGAAGAAAAATGGAGAAGGGAAAAGCACTAAATACCTTTTTTATTTTGGGAAAAAGCTACCACAAATTTCAAACTATCCATATTGTGAAACAATTATTCAAAAAAAAAAAAAACCAAAAAACTCCAAACTTATACTCATGTGACACATTTATTCCCAAAACATTTAATCGCACCAAGAAAGTAATACTTTTGATAGAAATTCATTAGTAGGTGATAACTTCCTATTACTAGCTTCAAAGTAGAGCTATTTTAACTATAAGTTGTACCTTGCCATTTACATCAATGAGATTTAGCTTTGAGGTAGGCTAAGATATGTTGTTTGAAACGGGGTAAGTTACACATGTATAGATTATCAATGTGCAAGTCATCCCAAGGTCATGTAAAGATGCTTTTAAATAATTCGTGGAGTTCTAAAGTTGCACATATATCTGATGTTCACTTGAAGCTCCAGCGCAGATTGGTTCTATCAGCATAAGGACAAAAGGATTGCAGTTTGTTGTAGCAACTTGGAATAGAAATAAGACAATTGTTGTTGTGTTCAAATGGAAGCGGAGAATCAGGTACGGCTCAGTATATAATATGACATTGGCCCTATAAAAGGATTCATCCATCTCTTCCTTTGAGTACCCACCAAACTCTGTGGTTCAATTAGAATCGAGTCATCTGCACCAGTTCGATCCTCAGAAACCGGTTAGTCGAATTTTCCTTTTCATTTTCTTCTAAACTTCGAGCATGTTTCCCACGAATCATGGCTGGGGGCCAGGAAATAGGAAAAAGAAGTCCCTTTTTTCTCGAGCAGTTGTAGATTAAAAAGATACATGTTTTGCACCGCGGTTTGAACTTGTAAGGCAAACTGTCGTGCACGTAACTTTAAGTTTTATCAGATCCAGATGGCTCAAGCTCAACTCATCTCATTCCTGGTTCACCCATTTGAAGGTTTTATTCTGATCATATACCCTTTTGACATTTAAAGTCTTTTGCCCACACGCATCGGGTTTGTACGACTATGGCATTCATTACTGAATGAGCCTTTGCGTGACGGAGAGTATTATAAATATGAAGTATATGCTGTACTATATTCTACAGCTTAAATTTTTAGACAAGCAGTTGCTTATGTAACTTGAGCAATTAATCACGAATAAGAAAATACGAGCACGCAAAATTCTAGTATGTATGATGAGCTCATGTAAACCACACAGTTAATCGTCTTTGGGAAATACTGTTCTGACAGTACTGTTAGAGACGGTAGAAACTCAACCATGGACCTACAATTATCACGTGTTTTATATAAAGCACTCATTGATTGGAAGATCGTGCGGTTAGAAATAACTAACAGTATTATTAAACTATCAGGCTAGCATCTCCCATCGCTTTTTGATGAGAACCTTCACATTACTTTTTTTTCCCCCCCCGAGAAGTGCATAGTTTCAGGTGGGAAATGTGGAAGTTAAGTGCTCCCAAGGAGATGATATAGTTGGAGGACCCCGTGCGTTGCATCAATTCAAAAACTTAGATTTATGTATCAATTAAGATTTAGTTTAACTTGTATCTTAATAATTACATTGCCGAGATTTAGTTTTGAGAAGTAAATTTATTAAAAGCTTCATTAGATACTATTCCTTTGACTATGTAAGTTAGATGGTAAATTAATTACTTGGTGATAACTTACTATTACTATCTTCAAGGTAAAACTATTTTAATCATAAGTTCTAAATTTTGGTAGTAACTTACCGCATACATCGATGAGACGTAATTTTGAGTTAGGTTTTTATTACATTGACATGTTGCTGGAAATGTGGTACCAAAGTTGCTCATGTATAGATTATTAGAGTGTAAAGATCGCGTAAAGATGCTTTAGTCGTAACTCGTGGAGCAGAATTGAATAAGAAAATGTATTGGAACAATAGCCAATTAGAAGTAGGTTGAAGAACACGTGCGTTGCATCGATTCAAAAACTTAGAATCAAGTATTAATATGACATTGTGACATTGGCCCAATAAAAGGATCCATCCATCTCTGCCTCCCAATACTTTGTGATTCAATTAGACTTTCGATCCGCAGAAACTGGTTGTCTAAGTAACTTAAGTGCAATTAATCACGATTAAGAAAAATACAAGCATGCAAAACTCGAGTATGCATGATGAGCTTATGACTGCGCCTTTTGACGTGAACCTTCACATTTCCTCCTTTTTTTTAAAAAAAAAAAAGGAGGGAAATGTGGAAGCTTAAGTTCTCTGAAGGAGACGAGTTGGAGGCGAGAAGCATTTACGACAACGTTGGGAGACAATTCTGGGAGTTCAACCCAAATGCAGGAACACCTGATGAATTGGCTATTGTTCAAGAGATGCGCCAAGGGTTCACTCAAAATCGATATCATGCGAAGCAAAGTTCCGATCTCCTTATGAGGCTTCAGGTAAATTTGATTCATCAACCATGACTTCCCTTTTCTCTTTTCTTGATTTCCCGATGAGAATGAAGACGCTGCAATCGGGCCAAAAAGCCGAATAATGAGATGTCGGCTTGAAAGATTGCCCAATTAGCTACTCCACAACAAGTTTAAGCTAATATCTTAACTACTGTCTTTCCTTTTCGACGCTTCTTTGTTTGATGATTACAGCTTGCAAAAGAGAAGTCAAGAGTGGAGGAGATAGAGAAGGCGAGGGTTGGTGAAGAAGAAGACATAAGTGAGAAAGCAGTGGTGAATACATTGAAGAGGGCCATCAGGTTCTATTCATCTCTCCAAGCTGAGGATGGCCATTGGGCCAGTGATATCGGCGGTCCAATGTTTCTCCTCCCAGGCTTGGTCTGCCTCTTTCTTCTTCTCTTCTTTTTTAACAAAAAAGAGACAAAGTCGAGTATTTGGTTAAGCACTGAAATGTTAAATCATATGCATTACCAGGTTATTGGCCTCTATATTACGGGAGATCTACACAGAGTTCTATGTTCAGAGCACCGTAAAGAGATGATACGATATCTATATAACCATCAGGTAAGCTACGATCAAAATGGTGGTGAGTTAAAACGATTTCAAAGATGGTGGATGATGAACTGGTGATGATTGGAAGTTGCAGAATGAAGACGGAGGGTGGGGACTACACGTTGAGGGGACAAGCACCATGTTTGGGACAGGGCTCTGTTATGTAGCTCTCCGACTGCTCGGAGAGGAAGCAACTGGTGGCAATGGGGCCATGGGCAAAGGAAGAGCTTGGATTCTTGATCGCGGCGGAGTCACTTCCATTCCCTCCTGGGGCAAGATGTGGCTTTCGGTCAGTCTTCTTACCTTCAACACCAAAATAGGAAGTAGGATATATTTATGGAAATATTCCATAAATATATAGAAAATTTGTCCCTCTGATACTGAATTCGACCAAGTTCAGCTCACATGGCTGTCGAATGACATTAAAGCATGAGGATGAGCAGAAAGCACGCAGATGCTTACGTGGACGTGTATAGAAAATTTTTTTGCCTTACAGAAACAAGGTGGGCGTGTGACATGGATAAAATTTAAGCTAACATAGATTCCCTTTGGAAAAAGTATGCACGTCGTACAGCGGCGTCATTCAATAGTCATGCTAGCTGGATTTGGCCGGATCTTCTCCCAAAGACACTTTATGAGAGAATTTGTTAGCAGGACTTAACTAAAAAAATTAAAGAATATAAGGGGGAAAAGTAGAATTTTTTCTAGATTAATCGGTACTTTATGTCTTCCTCGGAACTCCTTCTTTGACTGGGATGGTTTTATATACTATTTGCAGGTGCTGGGAGTCTATGATTGGAGTGGCAACAATCCGCTGCCTCCTGAAACATGGCTGCTTCCTCACATTCTTCCGATACATCCAGGTTATTACCAGTGCCTCCCTGATGTGCTTGAAGCTAAGTGTTCATACATAGTTGCGCACGGGGAGTATGTCTCAGTCTATTAACTTTCGTGGCACAGATCGGGGGTACCATCTAAAGTGCTATAGAATTCTGTCCGGTTTGCCATTTAACTTGTCATTTATATATGCATATTGCTTATAAGTAGCGGTTCCTAGTTCCTGTGACAGACTGATCGCAGTTGGGGTTTCTACCCTGACGAGCTCTCCATATCGCCAATTGAAATATGCATGTTACATTAGTTGGGATTGACTCCAACTCATAAGGATGAACTAGCTTGTTGAACTTTTGACAGTTTCCTACTTCATGAATTGAGCCTTATACAACGAGATTTTCTGATAATACATAGCTTCTTCATCCTCCGAAAGTTGGTGCTTCAAATATGTATATGGATAAAACAGAAACTTCTTTGACAGGACGCATGTGGTGTCACTGCCGGATGGTGTATTTGCCTATGTCCTACTTGTATGGCAAGAGATTTGTGGGTCCATTGAGTCCCCTCGTTTTGTCCCTTCGAAAGGAGCTCTATATGCAACCTTACAACCAGATTGAATGGGACCGAACTAGAAATCTATGTGCTAAGGTATCATTTGATGATGACACAGCAAAAACTCTTACTTTCGATTTATATTGCGTGCAAGAGTGAGACAACAGTGGAGAATAGTGACTTCTTACTGTCTTCCTCAGGAAGATCTGTACTGTCCTCACCCCTGGATTCAAGACATGCTTTGGAGTTGTCTACAAAATGTTGTGGAACCGCTTCTGGCACAGTGGCCTTTCTCTAAGCTGAGACAGATTGCCCTACGTACTGTAATGGATCACATCCACTATGAAGATGAGAATTCGGGGTACATTTGCCTTGGTCCTGTAAATAAGGTAAGGTTACTAAATCTAATTAGACATGTTAAAAGTAGTGGCTTGAAGCACCGTATATTCACCTTTTTTAGAATATAAAAATGATATTCGCCACCGGTGACAGGTGTTGAACATGGTATGTTGTTGGGTAGAGAACCCCAATTCAAAAGAATACAAACATCATCTCTCTAAAATCAAGGATTATCTATGGGTGGCTGAAGATGGGATGAAGATGCAGGTACTTGATACGTCGTTATACAGTTTGTGAAAGCCCTTAACTGCTGTGCCTTCTCTATGAGGCACACTTTTTATGGATCTTGTTAAGATGAGCAATCAAATTGGCTGCGCTAACAGGGATACAATGGCGCCCAAGTGTGGGATACTGCCTTTTCTGTTCAAGCTCTCCTTGCTACCGGTCTTGCTGAGGAATGTGGGTCGACCCTCAAGAAGGCATATGAATTTATCAAGAGCTCTCAAGTACTTTTCTGACAGCAAAATTCTTGGTCCTTTTGCAAGCTATACACATTTGCCTGATGACTTGCAACATGCATGTTTAAGTTCTACGGCACAACTAATCGAAAGCTTTCTGCTTCTCGTTAAAGATCACAGCCAACAGCAGCGGAAATCTGGCCCACTGGTACCGTGACATACGTAAGGGTGGGTGGCCCTTCTCTACTCCCGAAAATGGCTGGGTCGTATCCGACTGCACTGCAGAAGCACTAAAGGTAAATTTCTTTATGCTTCAAATTAATTTTTCTCATTATAACTTATACCGGAAGTAACTCATGCTTGCGTACAGTATTCTTATCACATGGAGAACTTAAGGAAAATGTCTTTGCAGGCAGCAGTATTGTTGTCAGCAATGGATTCGAGCATCGTGGGAAATGCAATAGCAGTTGATCAACTATTTGATGCTGTTAACTTGATCTTAACCATTCAGGTAGTGCAATGCAACATTAACTAACTAAGCATGCTTACTTCACTGCAAATTTTCGAAATCCGTTTCTCTTTCAGCTCTTTTTTATTGAATCTGACGAGAAGTAAACAATGACGTTTCATTTTAGTCCTAAATCCCAAAAATTTGGTACTCTGAATTTGGTTTAAATGGAATAGAAGAAAATGATGATAGGGAGACAATTAGTTCCACTCGCCATATGCATGACTTTGACAAACATCAATGATGTGACAGAACCAAAACGGGGGATTTGCATCGTTTGAGCTAACAAGATCATATGCCTGGATAGAGGTAGAATTCTGCTTCTCCTTCATCTGGTTTATATATGGAGACATCTGTCATGTTTTAAAAGTCATTGACACACAGCTCTTTTGTCGTGCAGGCGATTAATCCATCGGAGACATTTGGAGACATCGTTATCGATTATCAGTAAGATTATGAACCAAAACTTCCAAGTTTTTTTTTAAATTTTACTTGGAAAACTTACTTATTTGATGATGAACAGAAATCAAAACTTTGCCCAGTAAATCTATTTTCCAGCCGCATCAATACAATGCGCTCCTATCAGCATAAGATACAACGGCAAATAGCGTGACATTAATTAGAATCATGACTATTGCTAATTCAGTTGTCTACTTTGTTGTTTGACTAGCAAGTTTCATCTTGTAGGTATGTGGAGTGCACATCCGCAGTGATTCAATCTCTTAAGACGTTCACTCAGTTATATCCAAGCCACCGAAGGAAAGAAATTGAGGGCTGCATTTCGAAGGCTATTGAATTCATTGAAAGCATGCAGCTACCTGACGGTTCTTGGTTAGTTTCCTCCTCCAAACTGCTGCCCTAGTTATATTCATTAGAGGAGTCTAAACATATGAGCTAGTCTAATTGGTTTGACGCAATCAAACTAGGTATGGATCTTGGGGAGTCTGTTATACTTATGGAACATGGTTTGGGATAAGTGGGTTGATCGCTGGAGGAAGAGCATACCGAAGTAGCGAAAGAATCAGAAGGGCATGCCATTTCTTACTATCGAAACAACTCGAATCGGGCGGATGGGGAGAAAGTTACCTTTCCTCCCAAAAAAAGGTATGTGGAATCGATCAAACTGTCAAAGCCTTGTGCAGATTTACTCTTCGACCACCTCTTGAAGCATAATGCAGATTGTAATATACTTGGAGTCTTGGACTGTGAAGAGATGATTGTTCAACTGTTTCTGCAAGGACTAATTGTTTGACCGCCGGTATCTTTTGATCTGGTCGCAGGAATACACGAACTTGGAAGGAAACAAAACACACTTAGCGAATACCAGTTGGGCTATGTTGGCTCTTATTGAATCTGGACAGGTACATAGAGACTTGTCCTTGAGTTAGATAAGTGTTAATAAATTCACTTCTCATTGTCCTGACAATGAATGGCCAGGCTGCGAGAGATCCGACCCCCTTGCATCGTGCAGCTAAAGTGTTGATTAACGCACAGATGGAAAATGGCGATTTCCCGCAACAGGTACATCTGAACCATATGGCGATCATGCTAACATTAACACCAACACGCACAAAACTTTTCGTGTGCTGCTTAGATTCAATTTCTAATGCTGTGATTTGCTAATCATATGACCGATTCATTCTCTTGCAGGAAATTACAGGAGTTTTTAACAAGAACTGCATGATAAACTATGGCGCTTACAGGAACATATTTCCCATTTGGGCTCTGGGGGAATACCACAAACGTGTACTTAGAAAAAGGTTCTGAGTGATATTACTGTTGCATCTCAGGGCGCAATCCTTGTTCTAGTAATAACATTAGTGATCGAAAGCAAAATACGATCGCCTTTCTCATTTCTAGTACAGTTTTTCTTTGCCATTGTTTTTTTCAGTTTGTGTGCAGAAATAAAAGTTCAAGAAGAAAATTTCTCAACCTATTAATGTGTTGTGAGAGTATCGCTAAAGAGCCTCCACTTGTCAATCTTCTCGTTGGCGATATGGTTGTCCCAAAGGCCATTGTCACCAGATATCGCGGTGCCATGTTCATCCAGGCGATGAAATCTAACTGGCACATCGAAATGAGAAAGATCCGACAAAGACTCGCGAACGTACTTTGAAAACGCACAGGTACAAAGCATCAAACAGACAAACCTGTCAATTCTTCTCGTAATTTAAAGATAATCTTAAGAAAGATTACATCACAATGATAAGTTCCCGAGTTTACCAAACGACGAATGAAATTTAAGTTGCGATAATCCCCACACAGGTCCACTAGTGTTCTTTTGTACAAGCAAATGTACACTCGCGTCACGTGCGTGCAAAAAATTGACATATAAAAATTTAAGTAAAATCACTTTGTCATGAAATATTCGTCCTACTGAGTAACTGAAAGAGACTAGCGATAAAAATGCACTTTACAAAATGTGTGGTAAATACAATTCTGTCACTCTAATAGAATAATTTAAATAACAAATCATGCATTCATCTAACAATTAACAACTTTTTGGAACACTTGGCAATGATCTCACAAAATCTCGTATGATATCAATGTAGGAACTCCTGAATTCAAATCTTCCAAACCCCATTTGTCTTTCCCAATTAAATATTTCAATGTTTAGTACTAGGCAAAAAAGCCATATAATTAAAAAACTATGCTCTTCTCCTACATTGGTGGTGGTGAGGGAGGATAATTAATGGGCTAAGCTATTTTCACTCTAGTTTTAGCTTAATTTGGCACTCCGAAAACACTGTTTTTACCGTTTTGCCCATTGTCCTGCATGCTTTGGTCTTTTTTTTTTGTTCCCACTTTCTTCCTCCTTTTCATTTATGCAGAACCGGAAACAACGAAACTCGTGCTGCGTTCACCTCATTATTTTCGTCTTCTTCTTCGTCTTCCCCCCGACTTGCAGATGCGTGTGAGACAGAGGAGACAGGTGAGCAAAGCAAAATCGAGCACGATTCGGGTCAAGCGATTAAAAGTATATGCAAGGATTCTTTTTATGTCTATAACTGTCAGTGATTCCACACAAATTTTTATTTTTATTTTTTAAAGAAGAAGATGCTTCGGAAATATTATGGTTGTCGCAACCTAAAAATTTTAAAAAGCTATTAGGCTAATGGATTATCAATCTAATTTTAATAACTAACCTAATACGGAATCTCCCAACCCCTACCAAATCACAATTTAAATTAATTAGAATGATTATAATTTGAAGTCGCCACTAATCATTTTTAGTAGATTAATTAGAAATCTAAATAAAATAACTGGAGAATCATTTTACTTAAACGAACCAGAAATTGTGGATTCGGGACTTAATTATACTAGTTAATTAAAACTAATGCCCTTTCGATACCTTAATTCCATATGAGATGTCCTAAATTGACGACTCGGATTGAACCAATTTTAAAGCTCGAAAAATGGAATTCTTTTTTTTTTTTTGGATTTTCGCTTTGTATATGCAATGCATGAAACTATCTAAATAACATGAATAGATAACCAAATAAATGAATGCAATGCAGGTCACACACAGTTAAGATTGTGTTTCCCTATATGCAAAGTTTAACTAATTGATTAAAACATGCGAAAAGAATGACAACACATAGCAATTCGATGGGATAAAATGCGATTAACTAAACTAATCATACAAGGACCACATATAAAATGCGAAAAATTATAACTAGACTAAGTGGCATGCAACTTCTAATTCAAAAAAATCAATCAAGCAATTAGACTCACCTAGCATGAATACCCTAAACATGAGACTAATGGCATGTAAAATGACATAGCAAAACGACGTGACATAATGACGTGATAAGGATGCGTGACATGGCAAAATGACGTGGCAAATGATTTTTTTTTTTATTTTTATGCATCTTTTTCGGATTTATGAAAAAAAAAGAATGAATTAAGAAGTTGTCCTATTTAACCTAATATGCAGACACGATATGTGCACACAATTGAATATAAGCTATCCTAATTAATGCGAAATATGCCATACGAGCTTGGATGTGATTTTCGTCTTTCCCTTATTAAAAAAAAAATTCGGCCATTATGGGGATATATTGGAGATTTTTTGTTTTGATTTAAATGCCTAAGGTTTAGTGAGATAAGGTTTTTAAGAAACCTTATCTTCCTAAAAAAATCAATTAGATCGGGTTTTTAGGAAACCGCATCTGACTAAAATCTTCGGGAAATTTTGAAACATGGCAAGTTCAATCAAGACAACACATCCACTTGAATATTCACCACGAGATAAGGAAAGAAATCATGATCGTGTTGTTATCCTTTTCAATTTCTAAAACTTTAACCAACCTTCCATTAGAGATCGATTCTCCGAAGATGGCGAATTAGACCTAAGTGGTGATAGGTCAGATTAACCAAATCCAGAATTTTTTTGGCGAAAATTAATATTCGAAGGTTTAGATAAAAAATCATTCATAAACTTCTAGAAAAAAGGTTCAATCTTCACTTCAATTATAGGACCAAAATATGCAAAACAGCTGTAATAAAATTTCAGTATTCAATCACTAAGTCTCTACAAAATTTTGCACGAGTTAACGACACGGAACATGCAAAAAACGAAGCATTTTCGAGCAAAAAGAACGTGCTAATCACGTAAAATTAGCAAGCAAACGACAGCAAAATTCATCCATAAAAGAAAAAAAAAACATGCTCAGATTGGTCCTAGAAGTGTAGGCACATTACCTTAATTTGCAAGGCGACAATTGGGGCCGGCTTAAAGTGAAAACTCCGCTGGACAGCAAGAGCAACAGCGGCATAGAATCGGCTTGCGCATGGCCGCACGGAAGCGAGCAGGGGTTGGTGACAGAGAGGAGCGGAGGCGCCGCTGGACGACAACATGGCTGACTTCGTCTGGGGGGTGGTGACGTTGATGGAGGAGCGGCGGCGATCGAATAGAGAGAGAAGAATCATGAGATAGAGAGAGAGAGAGAGAAAGAGAGAATGTGTATGCTATCAGAAAATTATGTCGTCCCCCTCATAACCCTAAGAATAATGGTGTATATACAGAGAGGATTATGGCAATATTCTAGGATTCAATCTTGACCATCGAGATTTCGTGCTTGATATCCACCGTAGGATTGGAATTTTCTGAATATCCAAGGCCTTTTTTTATGCAATGTATGAGAATTTCTTTTTGCGAGAATTGATTAACTATCATTTCGTGAAATAAATGGATTTCCTAAAAACAAAAATTTAGGTGTCAACAATGGTACCGATCTTAGCGTATCTCGTTTGAAAGTCATCCGCGAGCACTAAATCCAGTAATCGTTGAAGCTTACGTAGTCGATTTAGGACCTGTTTGATTCAACATTTGGTTAAGGGACTTTGAGAAAATGCAAATACCTTTAGGTTAAAGGCTTTTTGCAAAATGCAAGTATTGTTTGGTAAAGTGTATTTTAAAAACATATTGGAAAGCAACATTGACGTAAACATTGTTTGGTGAAAAATGAACTTTGTAAAATATTTTCACTCAAAAAAAAAAAAGAAGCGGTGGTGATGGTTCGGTGGCCCCCAGTGATTGCCGACGGCGGCGGAGGCAACAGGCGGTGGGTGATCGGCGGTGGCGGCTGGCTACCGGTGACGGCTACCGGCAGTCGACGAGGTGTGGTGAGTGGCGGTAGGCGATGGCGGCGAAGGTGAAAAAGTTAAAAAAAAAAAAAAGGAGAAGAAGAAAGTACGTGGGTCTCACAAGAAAAGAAAATCAATAAATAAACAGAACGGGAGGAAAATTTAACCAAAGCATGCAAGACAAAGGGACGAAATGAGGAAAGCACTGTTCTTGGGAGTATCAAATTCAAAGCAAGAGCGGAAACAGCGTGGCCCTAATTATTAGCAATTAAAAGACTTATGATTACTAACATGGAAGGTGTGCAACAATTATAAATGTGTAACATCACTTTACAAATTCGCAAATATGCAAATTCAACCAAATTGTTAAACTTTTTATTGTGTGAAATTGGGGTTGTTGTAATATACCGTGGTACATGCTTGGTGTATGCTAGAAGAAAGAGAAGGAATAACTTTCTATCAATAGAGTTTTAAGCAGAAGACTCATGGAATTCAAGATAAGTATGCTGTCGCGACACTCGGGCACTTACTCTTGGCCATTAGATGCGACTGCACATCAGTCCATGTATACCATTAATCTCCATCTTAAGACTCTCTTGGCCTATGAAAAATATTTAAACGTGGCAAGTGAAAAGCACGCGTGCTGAACCTGCTCACCTTATTGGATCAAGATTGTAATCTTATCATTAAAATATCGCAAGGCTTAGAGGAGAGAGATATACAATATTTGAAACAACATAATAGAAGTTTGGAGAACTTTCTCTTCCCCCAACTCTGTCTTTTAATTAGGCATCGTCTCGACTTATATAGTTGAGGTTAATGGTAATACATACAATTTTTTTTTTATTACCAGTATGTCTTGGACAAAGCGTTTTGCAGGCTGGTAAGGAATATTACAAGACTGACAAAAGCTTGAAAAAAAAAAACTCGATACAAATTCAATAATACATTATAAAATATCTCAAAGATAATCATCTTTCGACAACCGTGACCATCTCGGATAAAGACTTCCTTGCAGTCATATGAGCGCTTATTCTTGGATCTTAGAGACCTTAATATGAAAACCACCTCTGAACTCCAACGCGGGAGTCCGAACAACTTCTCCTCCCTTTACCTTTGCCCACCTGTGTGGAATAAATCATTAAGCTAAGGAGGAAATCTAGGAAGATGCCGAATATAAGAAGGAAAAATTAAGACATAATGCATCACGCGCCATAATAAGGACTTGCTATATTGTGTGCTGCTTTTTCATTTGTGTAACTATGTTTCCGTCTTTTGTCACTTGGATAGGGATTAAGAAACTCGTGAGGAATCTAATCTCCAATAGTAAAGATGTGATGGCACCATGGTGCACATCAAGTCCATTGTTTGTAATTTGAGCGTAATGTCACTGTAGAGTTTACCTATATTTTGTCACCAGAATTTGGAGAAACACAGCATAGAAAGCTTTGGTAAATTCAGCTCCAGCGCATGGCCTCCCGCCACCTCCAAACGGTATATAATAATTCGTTGTCACTTTTTCGATATCCTGTTGCTGATTATGTTGATGCAAATGGAGGAAAGAGAAAAGAGTAAAAGGAAAAAAAGAAAAGAAAATAAAATAAAAATAATGAGTCAAATTCAAGCTGACACGCCAAATGTATTGGAGAAAGTGTGGCTAATAGGTGGGATACAATGCTCTCTTAAAAAAAATAAAAAATAAATTTAGAATGATGTTTATATGTTGGAATATTAAGGAAGATACTTCTCTAGAAACGCCTCCTTGCCAAGCCTACGAAATAGTCAAAGCTCTCGTTTGAGCAAGTGAGCTTGGCTCCCACAAATTAGTGTGCGCGCCTAAGTGTGTGTAACTGTAAGAACTTCTCGGTTATTAGCTTATTAGCAAGTCAATCTTGTGAAATGCGGCACGTGTGAAGATCGATTTTCTCACCTTCCATCTCGAGGGGTTAAAGGCTAGGGGATCTGCAAAAGCTTCTGGGTTTAGATGTAGCCCAGTTTGAACCATGATAATCGTCCAATCTTTAGGGATTATGTATCCTGTCAAACAAAACATGAAAAGTCATGGGATATTGTTTCGCGTTCTGATGTGATGTTAGTGAATCAATGAAAAATATATAAGAGACTTTACCCTTATAGTGAATGTCTTTAAGTGCTCTTCTAACAATGCCGGGCGAAATGCTTGCTAATCTGAATGATTCATGGATCACCTGTAAATATATATATATATATATATATATATATAGACACACATACGTACACACACATTATTCCAATAGTTCATTATATACAGTCTTTAGATATACAGAGAAAATTTCCAACAATTGAAGAGGAAAGGAGGAATCCCCTTGACTCACTTGCGTCGTGTAAGTCATCGATTTGTACTCTTCCCACGTGATTTCTTCTCTTCCCGAAATCCTTCGGTTGCAAAGCGCGTCCTCATTTTCCTTCTAATGGAATGGCGGTGAAAAGATTTCTCATGAGAGTTCATCTTAGTTTGGTTGCAAGGAGTCCACCTCTGGCGACCAGTTGGTCCCCAGAGGTCATCCTTTTGGCAACCAAAAAAATGAAGCTTGGTCACAAAATTTTGGTCACGGATATATGTGTGGATGAACTTAATTAATGGTAATTAAGTAACTTACGATGAGTTCTTGAACCACTTGAGGGTTTTCTGTGATGAGCTTGATGGTCATGGCTAAACCGGTGGACACTGTTTCGAGGCTAGCGACCATAAGCGCAACCATCACGTAGGTGACCAAGTCACGCGTGAGAAGCGTCTGAGTCTTCATGTCCTCCAGGAGATGGTCAAGGAAGTCTCCCTTGCGTGTTCCCGGTGACGCCATTCTTTCGGTGATCTCCCGCTCAATGGTGTTCATTAGCTTCTTTTGACTCTGTCACTCAAATAGGATTTCGACTTACACATGCAAAAGTTGTAGTACTAGGATCATGTGAACACGTTGTACACAAACTAATAGATCATGTTGAATGAATGCAAATTAGACCCAGAGAAGGATGGTAATCAGAATCAAAAGATTTTCACCTTTGAACTCTTGTGAAAGGTCGTGCCGGGAATGTTTATTGGGAGCGACATGAGACCTCGATAGAGTCTGCGGATGTCCTCCGCTAGATCTTCCCCTGATGTCTCGGCATCGTAGCTAAATAAACATTTTGAAGTCAAATTGAACACCATCTGCCAAATCCACAGGCCATCGACGTTTTAGCCTATGATACGATCGTAACCATATCGATCGAATAATTGAAAATCTATCAAGATAAGATTAGATTCTTACCGCTGCACAATCACGTTTCACCTCAATGAATTCTCGAGTTGACCAAGCATCCAAGGCTTTCTCAGCTATGGCTTGCAATTGAGGAAGGAGCTCATCTCTGAGTCTTTCGGGCCCAAAGTGATTTCGGACGACGTTAATAAGGTGCTTTTGTATGATCCCGGTCGCATTCGTCTTAACTTCTAAGCATGTAGTAGTATCGTGACCTAGGAGCTTAGCAAACGCATCTAAGTACCACATCTCGACCGATTTCCCTTCTTCGCGAAGAATGAATCTATTGAACTCAGGATCCGCTGACACCACCGCTGGTCGGCCCACCAAGTTTGTTTTGAACAACGTCCCATACCTAAAAGAGAAAAACAAAACACCAACGGAGTTGAGACCCAAAACCACGCGCATGCACCTCCATCTTCGACAAACAGTCTGCTACAGTCCGTCATACCTTTTTGTTCTTTCCTTGAGGAAAGGAGGTATGTCGATGGAATTGGTGGGGATGAGGAACTGAATGGTCTCTCCTATGAATGGAAACCCCATGGAACCAGGAGGAAGCCTTCCCTTACTGGAATGGACTCTCCATTTGTAGTTCCAGTGGGAAACGGCAATTACAGCAAGAGCCAAAATGCCCATAACAACCTCCAATGTTGGAATAAACCACATCTTCTACTTACAAGTAAATGTCAAATTTGTTTGGTGGGGTTTTAAGTGGCAATGGAATTCTGTGAGCAACAAGCGTTTGCAACAGCCGCTTTGAACACTAATTGGTGACCCGTCTAAATTACATAAGCAGGGCGTTGAGTTTTATGGAGTCGTACAACTATGATGAGTTGCGAGAGTCGGCCTTGACGGTGACGAAGGCGTTGTTCTTGATGGACCGGTCGTTGAGGCGGAGCTCTTCGCAGGAGATGACGGTGACTTCCAAGCTGCACTTGCAGTGACAGTGTTGGCCATGTCTGGCATGTTCAAGAAACTTGTCGGGGGTGCTTTTACAGAACGGCTTTGGGGACAACGATATATATGTATTTACGGAACGATTCTTCTTTGATCGCGACGAGGAGATTATGATCTGACAAAGACTCGAATGATAGGAAGCAGTGCTAGAGCATATTGGTCCGAGTCCGAGCCCGAGCGGGAACATGGCATCTTCTAGAACAAATAGAATAAGTCCTATAATAAATTCAATTCCTGATTTTTATATATATGTGCGTGTCTTTGTAGATTTCTTGAAATTACCTCAAGATTTCCTACTTTTTTCACATAAATAAAATTGTATCCACGTAGTTTCCTTTGAGTCTCAGAATTCTAATTTTCATAATTGTTCAGTTACAATGAGATAATTCTCGCAATTTCCTCGAAACCACCTAAAAAATTATTACTTTGGTAATTACTTAAATTAGGTGGGAGATGAATAAGGAATGCTTAACGAATATATGGATATGTATTCGGAATAAGCTTCTGCCTTTGTTTAGAAGGAACAAGTAATAACTGGAGGAGTGTTTCAGATAGCCAAGAACCAGATGCAGTAAAAGAGATTAATACAGGATGCGAAAGACATATTTAAAATAGGAAAAAGGTTACCTGAGCAAATGATCTTTTGACACAGGTAGCACGATAATTGAAATGCTCTTCCAACAGATAAACTGTAATTGAGTTGATAATAATATGAATATTATAAAGCGTGGACGCACTTTATATAGATAGCGGAAATAGAATTACTCAAAAATAACATAAAACAAATCTAATCTAATATAATCAAACGGAATTGAAATCAAATATCGCGATTATCTATATTGTTAAAATTCTTAAAATAGAAAAATATCCAAAACTCTATCGAAAAACGTAATATTGCGTTTTCCTAAAAACAGTACGCTAGTTGTCATTCTCTTCCTCTTCCGAAGAACTTGTCCTCGAGTTATTGTCATCATGTCTACATTTGCATCTCATGTGCTTCCAGCATCTCTTCCTTATCCTCTTCCTTTTTCGACCTCTTTTTTGGAACTTCAAAAAATTCAATGGAATGTCGACCTTTTCCTCTACCCCAGTGAGAGAATCTACCTCAATAGACGATCTGCACCTAGTGTCAATGAAAAAGGGACAATTTCAATCTCATACGATTTCTTCATTCCATCAAGACCTTGTTTCGAAATATCTGACAAATCAGACTGTTGAACCTTTTCAAACAATATCATTAGACAATTCCTTTCACACATCGGATCTTCCATAATCGGTTTTATCTAAGCCTTGTCCAGCAAGTAACATTCTTAAAGTCCTTCACTTTTCTTCACTTCCTGGACATCATCTTCATCTTGTTCGCCCAGTTTCTCGACGGAAGCCTCGGCTTCGGGAGCGATTTTCTGCTCGTTTCTTCTCTCACCTTCGGTTACTCCTCTAATTTCTCGAAAAGCTGGTTCTTGCCCTCCACAGGAGATGCCCCTTCAGGTTCCCCAGTTTCGAGAGTTTCGGAGGCCATGGCGGGAAAATGGGGGAAAGTAGGGCAAAAGACCCTAGCGAGTGGTTTGAATTTAATAAGTCTTGTTCATAGTCAGATGGAAGGAATCGAATTTTTAACACTCGTTTCATCCAATTCCATGTCCGAACGGGGGCTTTTCCTTGTCGGCGTCGATTTAGTTGCATATGTTCCCACCAGGCTGAGGCGCCGCCCCTCAACTTGTATGCTACAAGTTTTATTTGGCAATCCTCATCGATCTTCATGGCATCAAAGAACTTCTCAACATCCCAGAGCCAATCCAGAAAGTCTTCGATATCCAAATTGCCATTGAAGATAGGAAGATCAACTTCCAATTTATATTGTTCGGGATATCATTGGTATTCCCTATGTAGTGGCGTCCACGAACAGGCGCGTCCTGAAAATATTCTTCTTTAAAATTCTCGACATAGGTTTGTCGTCTTTGTTGGGGATTTACCCCTCATTCCATAGCTACTTCTTGAACGCGAACGATTGACACATGCCTCGTCGAAAGAACGCCATGGTTAGGGTTTTCTGACAATCGTTGGATGGCGGCAAGTAATTCTTGCATCATTCATTTGGTTATCTTGCAGATCTCGCCGAGTTTCCTCAACAAATATGGTAGACGCTTCTCGTGTAACAGCTCACCGAGACCTATTCTGATATTAAATGACACGGGATAGCGATAACTGGAATATTCTTCTAATAAATAAACTGTAATTAAATTGATAATAATCTGAATATTACAAAGCGTAGACGTTCTTTATATAGATAGGACTCCTAAAGGAAATAGAATTACTCAAAGATAACATAAAATGAATCAAATATAATCTAATCAAATGGAATTGAAACCAAATATCTCGATTATCTATATCTCTCAAATTCTTAAAATAGAAAAACACCTAAAACTCTATCTAAAATCGTAATATTACATTTTTTCCGAAAATTTTACGCCAGCTATCCTTCATCATCTTTACTCTCGGCCCAACTAGTACTAAGATTTAAGCCAAGAGATGCAAATTAACGTGTTTTTGTGCACTTACATCACAGCTTGATAAAATATGTATGATCTAATTACATGTGATGTGGCAAAGTGAAGCAAAACGTTGTATTCTTGTGATGTTGGCGCTCGTCTTGTCTCCTAAAACGTCTTCCCCTTTGCATCAAATTGAAGGTCAAGTTCAATGATGCAATCAAGGCTCCGTACTGAAACTGAAATATGGTACCCGAAAAATACCACTTTCTCATCGTAAGGTTCTAACCATACATACATACCAAATTGTTGCACATTGCTAATTTAATCAATCGCCAATGACATATGTCAATCAAAATAAGTACACCCTTCGGAAACAATTCAACTCGTGCATTTAAATGCTAATCACCGCCCTTTTAAACTTCTAAAAGCCAACATTAATAAGATGTTTTGCCTACTACATGATTAGACCGGTCAAATGAGTGGACCAGGTTGAGTCAAAAATTGTCCGACCCAAATTGACTAATTTCCATGCAATACAAAATCTAGTGACATGTGTTTGATCTTGATCCATAATGTTAAAGCACTTCTATATTTAACCCAATTTTGGAAAATTTCATACCCAATCTAAAGTGAGAGCACAGATCGAGCGAGCGCATCCCGTATTATTTTGGATTTTTACCATTATAGACTCATTTATGATCAATTTACTTAATATACCTAACTCATAAAATAACTCAGTCCATCAGATATGAGTTAAGAGATCGGATTTATAACCACATGACAGGAGCATTCGGCCAGTGGAGATGTTTTGACAAAGAAGCAATACTTTGCAAATATTAGAAATCCCCTTTACCGAATGAATCTTCCACGACCTAAATGGTTTAAATTCGACATAGATGGTTTAAAGTATCGATTTGTATATACACGATTCACCTAATAATAAAAGATGCGATCCGCTCCATCAGGTGCCTTGCGGATATCCGGCTCAATTTCCCTTCCTCCTTTTTCCGTGGATGGCGCCGTAAGGGTCACATGTCAACCTCCTAATTTTGACGAAGTCTTTCAAAAGCCTTCTTCATCCCAAACATAGGAATTTAACCGAATGTGTGATCAAGAAAATAATACAAATCATTAAAGAACAAGAACAGTTAAGTTTATTAGAAAAGCTAAACTCGCGCCAGATGTATGGACTTAAAAAAAAGGCCTCGTGACCCAAGCTTTCGTATCTTCATTTGTCTTCCCTAGCTTTTAAGTTAAAGAACAGCCAAAGTTTATTAATGACGGCTTTTAACTTCTACTGACATTCAAAATAATTCACCAGCGGAAACACGTGTTGCACACGTGAGGGGTTGGTGCACGCTTGGATCACGTGAGGATCAACACGTATACAAAACACGTTAGAAGTCGACACCAGAGTGGATACATGAGGAGTCAACACATGTGATAGACACGTGAGGAATAGACGTTTCAATAGAGAAAGAAGAAAGCTTGTGTATAGCACGTGACTGTATCGATCAATGAGGTCATTAAACCATTTGGTAATTTGAGCCCCAATGAGAGATAATCCCACCCGAATCAATACCTATTCAAGAAGCGACCAAAATATGAAGATTGTGCTCTTGAATTCTACAGTGGGAAGATAGTTATAATACAAATTGAAGAAAATGAGTCTTGAGAACAAGTCAAAAGGCCCGTGGAAGCGCGGACAGCATGGGCAGACCCTCACAGTCTAGAGAAGAACATCTTCAAGACCTCAAGAAACGGAGGATGTAGGCATGACCGACCTTAGTAGAAATGTCATACTAAAGCACCAACACCATCAGTTATTTGGAGTTGACTTCTTGAAGACCAAGTCAGAAAGATTTGAACAAAATGAAGGGCGCGGCAACTTTTGGCGCGTAAAAGATGCAATTGCTTGAGGCAATTATTACTCCAACTATCATAAATACCATCAAGAAACTATATAAAATCTCCCGAACAAATCAACAAATGTATCTTATCTTTATCGTACCGTGTTCACTTTTTTTTAACTATAACTTTCATATGTCGAGTCAAATTTCAATGTCTATCTTTATCCCAGATATTGTGTCATTGAGTCAAACGCCGGTGCATTATCGAAGCGTGTTCAAGACATTATCATCAAGTCAAACTCTAGCATTGTTTTGGGTGCGTTGATTTGTTGTTTTTTTAAAGAGATTTTACATGCTAAGCCAATTCATCGAGCCGAACTCTAGTTTGGTCTACTTTTGTGTTGTCTCTTTCATTTCCAATTGTATTGATTCCTTTCGAATTGTACTTAAGAGACCTCTCCATCGAGTCAAACTCTGGATGATGTAATATTTGTATTATTTTATTGAAATCTTTGCAAAATTTCACGTGTAGATTTTTTTGCTCCTAGAATTCTCCTATCCAAGATCATTACAAAACCCTTTATCACATTTAAAAGCTAAAAAGTGATTACTTCGACCAAAGATATTTTGTTGCGGAGCAATTCCGCTGAAACAATTTCAATGGCTATGTAATGGCTTCCTTAGCCATCGTATCTTCATTTATCTTGAGTGCAGCTCGAGGCGAGGTGAGAGACGTCCTGGCCTTGGGCCAACTAGGTTGGCCGACAACCCTTGCTGGCCCTAATTTTTTTTAAAAAAAAAGTAAAGAAAAGATAAAGAAAAAAGAACAAGGAAAAAACAAAAATATTTAAAAAAATTCCAAAAAATGTCAACAGCGGAAAAGTGCGTGAGAATTAACACTTTTTCGGACGAGAAAAAATGTGTTCTTTTCTCATTATAAAGGATGTGTCTTCTTTTGGCCATATTTCTTTTTATTTGGTGGTATAAAAAGGTTTAAAGACAAATACAAAAATTAAGGTAGAAGTACAGCAAAAATATCAATATTTGTGTATGGAGATCATTTCAGTGTCAATATTTGTTTGGATCACTTAAGTGTCAATTTTTCTAAAAAAAATGATCACGTAAGTGGTCACTTAAGTAGTCCAAAAAAAAATATTAACTCTAAAGTAATCTCCGTACACAAATATTGACACTTTTGCTTTACCTTTGCCCCAAAAATTAATATCTATAATTGACTATGGTATTCTGAATCCTATCAATCACTTCTAAATGATAACTTCTCATTTCTAAATTTGATTTTAAAGTTCGCAAATAAACGTAAAGTGAGTATTGGTTTCTCAATATTGAGAATATTTGGGATTAAACAACTCCAATAGACTCCAAAAAAAAAAATCAAGTTGAGTTTCCAAACATGCCAAATCACCGAATTGTTATTCCCCACCCACATCTTCTTAACATGTATAGTGGCTGAACAGTGCCACGTGGTTTGTTAGGTGAAAAAAAAATCTTGTGTTATTTCGAAACATCTAATCGAGCCCACTCCATTTCGACCATTGAATAGCGAGAATCTCACATGAGATATAAACGATTTAATGGTCGAGATGGGGTGAGGTTACATGTAAAATGTCATGTTTCTCATATGACGAGCATTCATGGTTCCCGCTTGCAGGGCATGTGACGAAATATTTATTTCCTATATATTCAACTATTATGCTCATTGTTCACTTAATTTACTTTCAATTTTCGTTCTTTCCACGCAATAGAGATATAGCCTTCCTTTTCGATTGTTTCCTAGAGAGTTCTTCGAGAATTATTAGAATTGCTATCTAATAATCTAACTTGAAACTCTGTTGTATCTTGGAGGATTTTTGTTGGCAACCATTAGCAATGTTGTGGGGCAAATAATTCATTAAAAAGAATATTATCACGCTCAGAGTCTGATTCCTTTGTTTATCCCGTATTTTACCAACATTGGTCGTTAAGGATCAATTAAGTTAATTAGAACAACTAAACTCGTGTCTGTGTGCTTCGGCAAAGTCAACCGCCCCAAAAAAGAAGAGTCGATTGATGGTAGCTTTCAACTGCAATTATTATGACAATAAAGAAATTCATTTATTGCGTAATGACCTCACTAGCTTTCGTATCTTCGTTTATCTTGAAATTTGATATCTCTTTCAGTCTACCTGACCCTTTCATTGCTTATATTCGTGAAGAGCATCGTCTATCATGGAGGGCCAGTTGAGACAGAGCCGCTTAGCCAAAAAAAAGAAAAAGAAAAAAAGACATAGAAACTATCGGTTTAGTTTCATGTTAGTTTGATCCTATTATTTGGTTGAGCTTGATATGAAGAGGACTTAGCCTAAGCAATTTTAATAATTAGATAAGTCAAAGACAATGTGAAGTGAAGTGGAGTGGTATCCATATAATAGACAAGTTGTCTTATGTTTAGGTAACATAGATTACTGTCTAGAGATAAACAAGTGGCTAAAAATAAAAATAAATCTGATCAATTGACGTGAATTGCCATGTATTGACGTCTACTCCTCCTCCTTTCTTTACCTTTCGCTTTAAAAGCAGCTGACTTCGCGATGAAAGGTCGTCGTCATCGCCCTGAGAGGTTAAATTCAGCCCCTCCTTTGCTTGTCCAACGACGCAAACTTAGCTTGCTTACCAAGCAAATTGTTAGGGAAAAAAAACACAAATTATTAGAAGCTTCAAAGCGAGGTATCTTCCGTTATAGTGTCCCACATTGCTTGATGGTGTGAGAGCCATATTCTGTCGAGTTTATTCCACATATGCGGCTTTGCATTTGTCGAGTTTCATGTGTCGTCTGCTAGAATGCAAGCGTGAGTTATGTTAGAAAAATCCTAAATTGAAAAATGAATCTGGTGTGGAGCAGTTAAAAAAAATATAAATTGACATATAACTCATTGACTTAAGCTTTTGAGTTAAGGTGGGTCTAACAAGATATGTTGACGAACTCAGACTTGGGCTTCCTCTTGGCGATCTTCCCAGATGAAGGTATCGGATTTATGCTGCACGCTCCCAACATTCCAAATTAGATTGTTACTCTCTTAACCATTATGTGTTCTTATAACCATTTCCCCTCTTTTGAAAGTATTTTTTCCGTTAGTGAAAAATATTTTTCTTGACTAGCTTATTTTTCATGACCCAAACGCCAGAGAATTTGGAAAACTTTTTTATTTCAAGTTATTTTCCGTGAAAAAAGGGAACCTAAAACTATGATTATGTCAACTCAGAATAGATTAACACTGTGGTTATGTTAATTTGACCATATCTTTTGAGGATGGTATGCTTCAATTTGGCTAAGTGTCCACTTAATATAGCTTTGATTATTTTGTCATAAATTTGTCACTCAATATACATAGAGCTGCATAACATCGAAGTTGATCCATAGAGAAAATTTGGGAGAAGAACAGTATAAGTGCCAAAATTTGTATAAGCGCTCACTTTAGTGTCAAATATTTTTTGTTGGATCAATTAAGTGCCTAGTTTTTGAAAAAAAAACGGTCACTTAAGTGACGATTCTAAATTGCTTGGCCAAAAATTAGAAATAATATATTTTTTATTAACATTGAAAGCTACTTGTCAGAGGTCCAGTTAGCAATTAAAAATGGTAAAAAATTCAAAAAAACAAAAATACATACTTAATTAGATTTAAAAAGTCGACCAAGAAAATTAGATTAAAAAAATAAAAAAGGCCAAAAATTCCCAAAAAAGAATAAGAAAATACATTATGTCACGCCCCGAGCCCCAGGCACGAGCATGCGAGCATCCCTGCAAGCAAACCAATAATAATCTCTCGGCAGTCCCAAGATCCACCAACTGTAGTCAAGAGATATAATAAATACATTATGTGTGACGTCCTGGAAATTCAACCCTTGTAAGTGCCGGGAGTCGATTTAATGATATGAATGTATATTCATAGTCAACGCCATTTTGGACTATAAGGACTGAAAAGACGAAAATTTGGACGAATTCCGAACTTTAGATTATTTCGAATTGAGTTTCGAAATTAATCCGTGGCGATTTTTAAATTGCCGTTTTTGCAAATGAGCTTAACCCTGATCGAGCTTGACCAGTGAAATTGCCGAAATTACCCATCGATCAGTACACCAAAAATTTCGTTTCAGTCCCGGCGCGCCAAAATTACCATTTTGCCCCTCCCAATAATTCACTCACATAAGACAAAAAAAATTAAATTTTTGGCCCAAAGTCAAGGTGGGCCCCACCTGCCCTCTGCCCAACGTTGCCTCTGCCGCCTCCTTCTTCTTCTTCTTGCTACTTCTTCTTCTGTTCTTCTTTCTTCTTCTTCTTCTTCTTTTTTCTTTGCCGACAACCCCCTTTGCCGACCGATTCCTCCTCCTTCCGTCGCCATTTTTCGCGACCACCACACCCCCACCGGCAGCCACCGTCCCCAGCCACTCGTCGCCGTCGCCTGGACCCCGGCCGAGCCGCCGCCGCCGCCGTTTCGCCGAAGGAAACTCGCGGCCGGGCCTGCCCTGTTTTCGGGTCAGAGGACCCGAGAACTCCGCGGCCTCCTCCGGCCGCCACGGCCGCCACCGACGCCGACCACCACCACCCAGCTAACCCCCGACCTCCCCTCGACCGATCCCACCCCTCGTCGCCGACCGTCAGCCGCCACCGTCGCCGCCGTACCACACCGCCGCCGCCAGACGACTCCCCTGAGTCTCCTCTACCGCCACCCAGCTCAGCTCCGCCGGTTGCCGCGCGTGGCCGCCGGAAACCGCCGCCGACCGAGAGCCCTGTTCTGGCTCGAAAACAGGACAGCCACTGATTGCGGCTGTCCGCCGTCGCCGGCCGCCTTCCGCCGCCGTCGTCGCCGATTGAGCTAACTCAAATAGTGAGTTGACTCTAAACCTTGGTTAGGGCGCTAATTGCGCTTAGGATTAGTCTGTTTTATTTATTTAGTTAATTAATTATTTATTTATTTATTTATTTATTATTTATTTATTTATTTAAAAAAAATATTTCGATCGGGACCGGTTTAGATAGAAACCATGGTTAGGATACATGGTCGATCGATTATTTGTCTGTGGCTATTTGTGGTAATTTAGCAATTAATTGTTTGATTGAGTTACTCGCGAGTGAGTGACAGGTTAGAGACGAGCGAACGATTGATTGCTATAATTTGACTAAGAATTAAGATTTTTAATATGAATTGAGCTTGAAATTGCCGGGTTAAATGGATTACTCGAGAGTGAGTGGATTGCTTGATTGGTTTGTTTGCCTGGCTTAAAAGTTCAATTGGGAATCTTGTGGGCCTTGGGGCCGAGTTGATTGTATTTCTTGTGGATTTTGGCGTTAATCCAAGATAATCAATGAATTGATTGCCGAGTGCAATTTGTGTGGTCATTAAAAGGGTCAATGACGCTACCTGGCAAGTTCGCTTTGTACCGTGGGTACTTGTACCGTACTGATTGTATGGAGATTTGTGACTTGTCAGAAGCACGATAATCCATGCCCCGTGCCAGTCGTACGGTTTTAAGGGATTATCGGATGCCGGTCGCAGCTTGTGAAGGACCGAAGCTCCTTTTTAAGGAATGCCTACTCGCAGTGCCGTGCCGGGTGCACTGGATACACTGCTTGTAGTAGCCGTCGCTGAGAGGGTAAAGTGGACGTAGCCTGGTTTTGTCAGAAGAGTGCGGGATCGCACTATTGATATATTTATCACGCCAGTCGCGTGGGTCATTGATTAATAATGAACTTGTGTATGCCTGAGTGGTTGTACCTCTGTTGGTGGTAGATTTGTCAGACTTGTTATGATTGATATATTTATATATATATCTGTTGTTATCTTGTGATCTTTTTGTGGCACGTAGGATGTTCTGGGCGAATCATTGTCCTAACCGAGATTAGGCTTGATTCACTGAGATTCATTTCTCACCCCGTCGCGGGACAATTGTTTTTCAGGTACGAAGTAATGGAAAGACCGGTGCGGTTCGGCACCCCCACTGACTCATCACTTGATATCAGTCTCCATCCGGTACCAGGTACGGACCAGATGTGGGAGCGTCACATCACGACGATATGGGTTGATGAAGGGATGCCACATCTGGTGGCACATCTCTTTAAAGCCTGGTATCTTCGTGATGGGATGGATCTCTTCGGTCCGCTTTGACGATTTGAGGGGCCACCTCTACAGGGGGTCCCTAATATCCCCGCTTGGGACCCGATGGATATTGATACACCTGATGGGGAAGTGATGGACCCTGCGCCTGATATGGAGCTCGATCTCGAGCCTGAGCAATCGGTAGCCCTCTCTGTGCGTTCTAGCCAGAGTTCTTGTGATGACCCAAATGACCCGGCTCCCCCGTTTGATTATTACGACACGGATGTCGAGTCTTCCCAGTAGTGGGTTAGGGCCTTTTTGTAGTCAGGGAACTGTGGTTATTTTTGTGGGGGATACTGTTTTGGGATAGATGAGAGTTAACCTTACCTGACTCCTGTATCTTTTTGTGAGTCCTAGAGGGCCACCCCGAAGCATGGGGTTGTATTTATCAGTTGATGGCTCTGTAAGGTTATGAATCATCTGTTCTCATCAGCCTTTTGTATTTTGCAATCTGGCTTTACTTTCTATCTATCCCATGTGATTTTATTGAATGGAAGATGGTACGTTCCGCTTGCGCAATATAAGCTTAGGTCGATAGCAATTGCCTGGGACGCTATCTATTATGACCTGGTGGCGATTTGGCAAGGGATGTCGCGGGCTCGAGAGTCGGGACGTGACATTATGCATGTGGAGGCAATACTCTAATAAATCCCCGTACGATATATATATATATATATATATATATAGAGATTAAGTGGGACATGGATAACATATATCATTCATACATCATATATATATATATATATATATATATATAGATTAAGTGGGACATGGATAAAATATATCATTCATACATCAAAGCGTACTATTTGTACAACACCGAATACTATACCCGCTAAACAAAAGGCGACAGGGTAAGCATATCAAAAGGAAACGTACACAAAATCCCTCAAGAGCGGGGTCAGGTCACCAGTCAAAGATCGATCCATCAACTGAAGTATGTTAGGATGAGCTGTTGGAGTCATCCGTATCCTCTGCGTCTTCGGTCGGCTCATAATCAGAAAACGCCTCAGACGGGATCTCAACGGAATCCTCCATGGTAACCTCCTGTGATGGCTCAGCAAGGTCCCCCTCGGATGCCTCCAAGACTATGACCTCCTCCTGCTCCTGCTCCTCGGCGAACTCCAAAGTCGATGTCCACTCTGGACCATTCCTAGACCCTATCACTGACCCCTCAAGTAACTCATGCTCCTCTACGGTCTGGCACCAATCGGGTATAATACCCTGTCATATCTCGTGAGGCTTCAATGGCCCTATCGGTGAATCCCCCTCCTTCTTAAACCACGTCTCGAATCTATGAGACTTCCACTCAGGCTTACCTTCGTCCACCCATACGACAGTACATTTCCTTACATATACGTTCCCTTGCTTATCTGGAAACTCATCATAGTACGTCGTCATCTTCTTTGGGTCCCCAAAACGTATTGGCCACATAACTATGACTTAGGATCTGTAAAGTGAAGGTTTCCCCAAAAGGGGTGATATACAAATCTCAGTAAGAAAAACCTAACCCCAAGTTAGGTTGACAGTCCACTCAGATAGTCGTACTCCTCAATAACTTCAAACTCAGAAACAGACAGGCACATAAGGCACGAATCAGTAAACAACAGCATACATAAGACAGACATGCAAATATGACGACATGCCACACTCAGATGCACATGCACTCTCAGCTTGTCCCTTCGCCACATCCATCAATCTCCACCTGCCTCGACCTCTAGCCCGCGAACTAGTCGCCTGAGGCTCGGTCCGAGAAAAACGCATCAGACCGTCATCGGTGACCCGCGTAAACGCATCAGGTCCCAATGAATCTCCAGGCAAAGCTCATTAACTTATATTCCGTCCCGCGAATAATTCGCATCAGGATTATGGCTATCTCAACCCCGCGATCTCCTCGCATCAAGGCGCCATACAACCATAACTTCACCCCGCGATCCTGTCGCATTAGGGTATCAACTCTCACCTTGGGTCTCACACGCCTCAGGGCCTCGCCATGCCATGCTCATGCTGCATCATATCGTATGCCTTGATTTTCAATTCAATTTCACACTCACTAGCAAGCGCGCATTCAAATGCATTTCATAAATTCCGTGGCATGCAAATTAATTCAAATGATTTACAAACATGGAAAATAACTCAGGCATAGACAATGTCACACAATCATTCCTTAACACCTTAGGACATAACAAAACCATCACATTTGGCAATCTCTCATAAATCATCCCAATCGACCATCGACTTACCCAATTGAGTCCAATCCCCCATACCCTCGATTTAGGAATTCCCTTACCTTTGGCTGGACAACACAATTTCTTCTTCTTGGATCACCGAGGGTTCGGCTAACCAAGGTCCACACTCGGACTTGTTGGGCAAGCTATAATTTCAACCAATTCGTCAAATTTCCATACCCAATTCCTCAATTCATCAATCTCAATCATCCATAACTTAACCCTCAACACCTCACCACATCATAGTCATCAATTTACAGCTCAAAACCATCATCCAAAGACCTTAACAGATTCGGTTTGGGCCCGACACCGAACCGGTTCCACTCGGTTTTGTGCTAGTCGAGTCCAACCGACCCTAATCTACTCCAAATCTGGCTTTTATACACTATCCTACGTCTTAGAATGTCTACCTAAGGGTTTGGAAGGCTCACCGGTTGTTTGGAATCGGTTGGTTGCCGAAAACTCGTTGAAACTTGCTGGACGCCCAAGGTCAGATCACCGGGCAAATTCTGTCCAAAATGTACAAGGCTAGTTCGTGGTAAAAAAATTATTAAATAAATCCCCAATTTTTACCACAGAATCCTATATATGTCTACTAAATCTCCACGAAATTTGAGCTTAAGACTCAAAGATTTCAGCCATCAAAAGGGTTGAGAACCAAACCTGCCTCAGGTTGGTTTCGATTCTGTCGACTTTTGGGAGATCGCTTGCTCGGGATAGCTCGGTGCTCCAAATGCCGCGATTCTTATTGAAGGAGTTTGGCAAGACGTAGAGCTTCATTGTGGTGGTCGACCGGCGATCGGTAGGTGGCCGGAAGGGCCGATCATGGGTGGCGAACGGCAGGTCAGTGGCTGGTCGGCGATTGGCAGTTTGAAGGAGGATGAAGATGATGGTTCTCAGTGATCTTTGGGGGATTAGCTGGCCGAATGGGTTGTGGAGAGAGAGAAGAGAAAGAGAGTTTAATTATATCCAAATTTTGGTCATAGACTTTGAATGTTAGGTGTGGAAAAGGTCATGACCATAATCATTTGATCTTGTGACAATTGGCAATTGATTTTCCAATGAAGATCCAATGTCTCATAACCCCCTTGATTTTCGGTAGCCAAGAGAGGGTGTAATGCCCTTTTTGCCTTTATTCAATTTTAAAGCCATAATTCTAAGCTTGAGGGGCAAAACGGTCATTTTACCTCAGACGTTCCGAACGTCATTTTTTTCTCGTTCCAAGATTATTCAATAGGGCGACGGCCAATCCAAATGACGTTGAAATTCTTGATTTTTCATTTCGAGCTTTTCAGGACTCGTTTTTGATAATTTTCTCTATCGGACGTGATTTCAGCCTATCCCGAATTAACGGGCGGCTTTTGCAGACATTATGCATATCGACCCCGTGATTCATATCACGTTCAGGGCTCGTTAATTCATGGCGGCTTTGATTGTCATGTAATTGTGAGGGTTTATCACTAGTCCCTATGGTCTCGATTGTCACAGTCTGATTTAGGATAATTTTGCAAATCATACGTTGGTTAAGCGATATCACTCGCGCTCTAATCGCACGACACTTGCATGATAATCCTTGATCGTTCTTAGATCGACCTTTTGGTGGTTCTAAATATCGTTTCAACAATCCTTATGATCAAAGCGTCATTTCTTATCTGAATCGCTTAGATCCACGTACCTCGTCTCGCGTTAGCCTTTCCCCTTTGGTCAATCTACTCAAATTGATCAGATTTGAACAGAATACAACTGAAACAGGTCGTTTGATATATATAAACTTCTCATTACAGAGTCTGAAGTTGATTGGAAATCAGAATGTCACACATTATATTAGAGGTCCAAAAACTTATTCGAAAGTATAATTGAGTCCTAAAATTTAACAACGAAAAGAAAAAACATTCAAATCTTAAAACTTGTGAAATTAGTGCAATTGAATCCTTCCTTTTAACTTCTTCGGTTTGGACTAACAGAAAATACTTACCTTTTTAAATATTCTATCTTTCCTACAGGTAGCGACGTGCTAAGACTACCTCGTTTTTGTTCAAATTCGATTTTTAATATAAATTATATTTAAAATAACTGTACAAATAAGCTAAAAAAACATTAAGGAAAAAGATAACAGAATGTCGAAACTAGGCGGCGAGGGGGGCAGATGACTTGGTGGGGTCGCCGTGGGGCCCTGGCCCTAGGTCATCCCCCACCTTTGCAGAACCTCCGTAAATTTGCTATGTGACTTATCTTCGGTGTTCACTATCTGCATGCTCAATATCTGTTTATATCTTATCACAATATGCTTTGCTGATTGTTAAAATTCCGCGAAATAGTTTTATTATCATCACTTGACTTATTTAATCCCATTTCTAGATCGTACAGTTAGCTCCGATAATTGGTATTAGAGATTTATTGCTTGTGTGTATGAAGTGTTTTTCTTTTGAGTA
Organism: Rhodomyrtus tomentosa; assembly: GCA_028455895.1. NCBI lineage: Eukaryota > Viridiplantae > Streptophyta > Magnoliopsida > Myrtales > Myrtaceae > Rhodomyrtus > Rhodomyrtus tomentosa. The sequence continues at coordinate 800,184 of JAPCWY010000011.1, read as the reverse complement.
TAAAGATCTTTTTGAATGCTCTCAATTCTCATACACCAAACAAGCTCCATAATTCGATGGAACCAATATGGATACTAAAAGTAGCGTATGCAAGCTTATATTGAAGCGACTCACCTACTCATGAGGAAAGTTACCATTAATGGACTCGCTATACCAGCAAAGCCCCTGATACTCAACAAGTAGGCAAAAATCCACCACTTATTACAGCTGTTGTTGCTAGGGGTGAGCACGAGCCGAGTGGGTAGAATTCAGATATAGACCCTGAAACCGACCCTGTTATAACTGGTTCCTGATTTTGGAACCGAGAACCTATCTTATTTGTCCTAAAACCTATTTTGGAACTGACCCTATTTTTCTGTCTAGTTCTAGGGTCTATTCGAGAATCTGTTTTACTTTTGTTTCTTTTTCTGATTTCATTTTTCTATCAAAATAATATGAGTATCAATGAAATGAACCGATTGTGGTGATACCAAGAGAGAGCCGATTGTGGCGACAACGAGAGATAGCTCAACAAGATGGGGTTGGGAAACACGAAACAGAGGAGATGGGGCAAGGTTGGCAAGTGATATAGGATTTGTTTTTTTTAAACAGTAGCTATAAACCTGTTCTAAAATTGGTCCGCGCGGGTTTCATCTAGAAATTAAAAAATTCGACCGGTTTCAACTGGTTTCAAAAAATTGAAACTGGTTCCTAGACCGGTTTGAACAAAAACCTACTCCCGACCCTATTTTTCAGGTGGGCCAATCCAGGTTTCCGGTAAACCCGATCCGACTGCATGCCCCTAGTTCTTGTTGTTGTTGTTGCCGCCGCAGCTTAATTGAGAAATCTCAGATGAGATAATCTCAAAATTTCAAAGCAAAGCCTATGCTTTACCGTTCTCTCCCTCTATACACACACACATCTACCTATACCTGAATTTAATAAGATTTCTTCTTGTGTTACAAGAAAAGAAATCTATGATCGGCATCAAGTTAAAATTGAAGGAACAAATCACGTATGAGAAATAAAGATGAATATCCTTCTTAGCAAACACGAAATATTCCGGATGAGGTCCGATGAAACCGTCACTCAAATGTTCACAAGATTCACTAAAATTGTGAGTGATCTTGCTATCAAGGAAAAATATTTGCTGATGCTAAAAACATGAATAAACTTCTAATAGCATTACCAAAAGAGTGGAGCCACGTTAAGACCATAGTTTGAGAAACATTGAGGATTCAAGCCATTTGCATTTGAGTTGACCAAGCATCTAGGGCTTTCGCAGCCATGGCTTGAAGTTGAGCTAGGAAGGAGCTTATCTTCGAGTATCTCGTGACCAAAGTTATTTGGGATTGCATCAGCGAGGTGCGTCTGCATGTATCAGTTGTCTTTGTCTTTAACTTCTAAGTCTGTAGTAATAGCATAGCCTGGGAATTTGGCATATGCGCCTAAGCGCCACATTTCTACCGATTTCCCTTCTTCACGAAAAATGAATTTATTGAACTCAAGATATCCTAGCCCCGCTGCCGGTTGAACCACCGAGTGTTTTTTGAACAACACACATCCCAACCGTGAAAAGATGAAGATGAACGAATTTCAAATCGGAAACCACACACATGCCGCCTCCATCGTCGCCATAGGTTGGTCATTTCGAGTATAGAGTAACTATCCAAATACATGAAAATTATTATGGATACAAACAAACTAGAAGCAGATGGTGCTAATCAATAATGCATTAAACTTTAAGAGACATAAATTATCCAATCCATCTTAGGCTGTGCCTATACGTCGATCAATGATGTATCATAATCAATTACCCGAAAACCAGCTCATTACATATAAAAGATAGCTAATCAATTAACCATGTTCAAGTATGCTTCTACAGTTCTACCCACGCAGTTTCTTGTTATTATTTAACCATAGGTTCATTCATGAATCTTAAAAACATTAATTTTTTTTTTTACTCCAGTGAGGGTATTGAGGTTATTTGTTAAAGACGGCTTTCTAAGTGCATACATGTGTTAAATTATCTCTCGAATAGTTTTTATACCGTTTATGAAACCGATCTGAATCTGTTAAGAAATCCGAGAATTCTAATTAGGATTAGAATTTATATGCGTGGAGATTTGTTTCTGTAGGAAGAAGATTCACCTAGTGCCTGCAATATAATGGATATTGGCGCTACATGACAAGATAATTTTATACTTATTAATTTATTTGTGAAAGAAGAAATCGCGTGGGGCCAATAAATAAAGAAAGAAAATAAAATAAAATAAAATATTTTTTTTTTTCTACTCTTCACCAGCCGTACAAAAGTAAGAGAGAGAACTTTGTGGTTTTGTTTTCTGAACCGAGTAGCCGCACAGCAACGAGAAAAAGAGCCGCCCGCCAAGAAGAGAAGAAACGGGACACGACCATCTGGTTTTTTTCTTTTCGATCGCACGCAGTAATTTTGCGCGTGAGTTTTTTTATTATATCTAATTGAGTTGTTTAAATAAATACTTTGAGTTTGGGCATAATTTAGATTTAAAAAATACAAGCGCATTGAGCAATTATAACTCCAATTCTTCAATTGTCTCTCCTATAGATATAAGTACCGATATTCGGACCAAGCTACGTAATTTTTTATTTCCTTTATCGTTCCTCGTTATTTTTCTGCGCTTTTAGCACTGATTTATTTACAAAATGCTGATTAGTTTCCGCATTATACTACAACCATATGATTGCGTGATTCCCTTGAATGGGCACCACTGAAACCCAAACCAAGAGACCTGACATCGTTTCCTCCCGTCGCCTTTGTCCACCTGATGTCGAACGGACAAACGAATTCCATGAAAATAGATTCACCACTTGAAGATCAAAAGAAGCTGAAAGCGTCATTCACGGACTTTTCATTACTCTACGAGCGACATTTTCTTTCGTTTCTGATTGGAGAAAACGACGTTCTAACCAGACCTCCACCCACGGAGCACGCTTAGCTCCCTCATAAAGCAAAGTATTAGAAGCTTAATAGCCACACGATGTACCTTGGACTTTGATCAGTAAACTTACTTAAGGAAAATTGACTCTTCATTGTATTAAGATGTGCACATTTCAAAAGATTCTTCAAAGTTCAATGCACCCAAAACTCGAAAGGTAATATGTTTCCTTTTTCCACAAACGATTTAAGGAAAATTACGACGACCAAGGATATTTACTTCAAATAGAGTCCATTAATTTTACGAATTGGCAAAATGTTACGACTTTCAACTTTACAAGAACTTTAGGTAAAGTAAGCACGCTCGTCAGACGTGCGCAAAGGAATGTCAGCAGCAGCAGCACACCCACACACCCACCCACCCCCACAAAAAAAGAAAAAGGGAAGACTCAATAATCAATTAATGGAATCTTCCCACTTCAATCGCTGGTTAGAAATACTATTTTCTATTTCTATTTTTGCATGAATTTTTGAGGAAAAAAATATGTTTGATAACTACATAAAATTTCTGATCTTAAAACAAAATTTCGTTTAACAATAGTTGAAAATTTCTAGTCCTAGAAATTATTATTTACTATTTAAAAATATATATATATATATATATTTATTTTTTTTTTTACTTCGGCAGTGACCGACAGTGGGTGACGGCCAAAAGCGGGCGACGACGACAGTGACTGGGGATGGCAAGCGGAGGTCATTGGTGGGCAGCAGGTGGTGGCAGTAGCGAAAGTCTTCGGTGGAGGTCATTGGTGGGTGGCAGCTGTCGGAGGTGGCGATGGATGGCAGTCGTCAGTGGAAGCTATCGACGGGTGGCTATTGGCGGTGGCGACCAACAGAGCTCGCAAATGGGTGTTGACCGATAGAGGAGGGTCGCATGGTGATTGGCGGTAGCAGGTACTCGAGAAAAAGTCTGGGGCAGAAAATTTCTATTTCTCTTTTTTTGAGAAGTAGAAAATTTTTGTTTCTTATTTTTTTCTTCAAATCTATTTCTTGGAAACCTTTTTTTTTTTCATAAACAGAAAATTAGAATTACGTTAGCAAGCAAATTTCTATTCCAAATTTATTCCATAAATAGATTTGGTATAGAAACAGAGAAATAGAATTGTTATCATGTTACGTGTATGGGCTAAAAACGGGTTCCGTGAATTTAGCACAAAAGGAATGTCAAGCCCCCAAAAAAGAAGAGTCCATCAATGACAGGTTTCCACTTAATCTCTCTACTTTTTTTTTTTTGCCAATTCAATTCTAAACATTTTGTATTTGGTGTGAATTTAGTCAATTTAGATGTTTAGCACTAACATGGTAATTTTAATAATATAATAACTATTTTTTCATTTCATTTTTTTGTTAGGGCCAGCAAGAGGCCGCCACAACCAGCTGGGGGTCAGCCACTAGGGAAGGGCATGCAAGCACTCGCTGGTGTTCGGCTGAGGTCGCTGGCCCTCGACCGATGGCTGGCAACCTCCTACAGGTCCTACCAAACAAGAAAAGAAAAGAAAAATAGACAAAAAATTATTAGAAAATTAAGATATAATTTATAATAATAATAATATAATTAAAATTTATCCGCATCAGTACCGACCGACCAAATGGACTAAATTAACACAAATACAAAAGGTTTAGAACTTAATTGACAAAAAAGGGAGGGTTTAGGATTGAATTACACAATTGCAATAGGTTTAGAACTGTTTTAGTAATTTCCCACATTTTGCTAGACCATTCCATTGCTCTACAGTGCTTAAGAGAAATATGTATTATTTATGGTTTTGCTAGCATAGTGATTTTTAGGCAAATGTGGGAATAAATAAATAAATAAATAAATAAATTGTCATATGTGGGAATGACAGTATGTTGTGAGCCACAAATTCTTAAAACATTAAACTACGTAATTTTTTTTAATTATTTATTTTTTGTGAACCAAACAGATGGTTAATCTTAGAGTCACTCAAGACTATTATATTGTTAGGATGCACGTGTTAACGAGTTGTGTTAAAGAGTTAAAAAAAAAATCTCACATCGAAGAATTGAAGTGGTATAGAGCAGTTTATATATCTACGTTGGCCCATAACTCATCAGTTTAAGATTTTGAGTGAAGGTGAGTTTGATTGGATATGATAACGGGCTCGAACATGGGCTCCCTCTTGATGATCTCCCCAGGTTAAGGTATCGGACTTCTACTACGCACTTCCATCAAATGGTATCAGAGCCAATGGTTGATGTCTCGTGCGATTACTGAGCGAGCCTAAAGGTAGACTTCTTGGTTTTGAAGTTAACTATCCAGCTTGAGATAAGTTGATGCAGAAGAATACCTAAATTAAGAGGGAGTGGTCCGGACCTAACACTGAGCTCACACGTGAGAAATAGATTGTTAGGATATACGTGTGAGTGAGTTGTGTTAAAGAGTTAAAAAAAATCTCACATCGAAGAATCGAAGTAGTGTAGAGTAGTTAATATATTTATGTTGACCCATAACTGATTATCTTAAGCTTTTAAGTGAAGGTGGGTTTGACTGGATATGGTAACGGGCTCGAACATGAACTCCCTCTTGACGATCTCCCCATATTAAGTTGTCGGATTTCTGATGCGCACTCCCATCATATAAAACCAATTCTCTATCCTTAATACATAGAACCTGTTAGTTTCATGTCAATTTGAACCCATTACTTTGTGGAGTTTGATATGAATTTTTCTTTGGTCAGATGGATTTAATATGAAGTTGACTTAGTCTAAGACGTGTGACTACAAATATGGATTACTCTTGATTGAACCGCAACGAATTCTGATATTTCACATATGCCATTTAAGGGAACCAGTACATTTTCCAAACACTAGAAACTGCATCCATTGATAGAAATTATACGACTTACAATTTGGTACCACAACATTGAATACGTTTGGGTGTGTCCGGCGTCTTAGGTCCAAGGAAAATCAGGCGTCACAGTTTTTCAAAGATTAAAATTATCTGAATTGTCTTTAATGATCAGATAAACGAGAGAGGCATTGAAATTATCTGTTTGAAATGTTACAAAACTAAAGGACTTAGTTCTCGAATACACTTAGTTCTGCCGAGATTGATGGTGGCGTTTGCAACATGCGTGTTCAAGTTTTGCAGCATACCTAAACGAAAGTTTTCTGCTCTTTGGTAAAGATCAGAGCCAACAGCAGCGGAAATCTTGCCCATTGGTGCCGTGACATACAAAAGGGTGGATGGCCCTTCTCTACTCCCGAAAATGGCTGGATCGTATCCGACTGCACCGCAGAAGCACTAGAAGTAATTTTCAAATGATTTTTCTCATTAGAACTTATACCGAAAGTAACTCATGTTTGCCTTCGGTATTCTATTACTTGAAAAACTTAAGGATAATAACGTTGCGGGCGGCAGTATTATTGTCGGAAATGGAGTTGAGCATCGTGGGAAATGCAATAGCATTTGATCAACTATTTGATGCTGTTAACTTGATCTTATCCAGTCAGGTAGTATAATCTAACACTAGCTAACTAATGCACGCTTACTCCACTCCAAATTTTTTAAATCCGTTTCTCTTTCAACTCTTAGTTATTGAATCTGATGAGAAGTCGACGATGATGCTTCATTTGGGTCCTCAATCCAAAAAAATTGCTACTCTGAATTTGGTTTGTTATGGAATAAAAGAGGCAGACAATTAGGGTGTGCATGAAAACACTTCTTTTTTTTCCATTTCCCTGCCAAAAGTCGATCTGGTAGGGAAATGCATTTGGTAAAACCAAATCTGAAGTAAAAACGCGTTTGATAAAAAAATTAACTTATGGTATGATTTTCTACTTCTGACGAGATTTTTTGTCGACTTGGAGAAGCAAAAAAATTTTAATTCTTCGCCTTGAGAAGTCATTCTCGTCACTCAGCTGCCACCCGCAGCAGCCGCCACCTGTCGCCGCCGACCGTCACCATCGCCGCCGCCATCGGTTGCCGACCCCGCCGCCATCGAACATTTTTCTAATAATGTTTCGAACATTATCTTTTTTAATCGCTATCAAACGTATTCCTCTATCAGAAATCAACTTCTGAAGTAGAAACTAAAAATTTAACTTCTACTCCAAAGCAAAAGCTAAAAAATTAACTTCCCTGCCAGATCGACTTCTCGGGCGAAAATTGTTTTCATGCACACCCTAAGTTCACATTCACATATGGATGAATTTGAAGAACATCAATGATGTGACAGAACCAAAATGGGGGATTTGCATCGTACGAGCCAACAAGATCATATGCATGGTTAGAGGTAGAATTCCGGTTCTCCTTCATCTGGTTTATATATGGAGAGATCTCTCATGTTTTAGGAGTCTTGACACACAGCTCATTTGTTGTTGTGCAGACGATTAATCCATCAGAGACATTTGGAGATATCGTTATCAATTATCGGTAAGATTACAACCCAAAAATCCAAGTTCTTTTTTTTTTTTAATGTAAATTTTACTTGGAGAACTTAGTTATTTGATGATGAACACAAATCTAACTTTTTCCAGTAAATCCATTTTCCAGCCACATCAGTACAATGCGCTTTTATCAGCATGTGATACAACGGCAGATAGCGCGACATTTGTAGAATCGCGATTATTGTTATTTGTCAGTTCGTCTCCTTTGTTGTTTGACTAGCAAGTTTCATCTTTTAGATATGTGGAGTGCACAACTGCAGTGATTCAATGTCTTAAGACGTTCACGAAGTTATATCCACGACACCAAAGGGAAGAAATTGGTTGACGGTTCTTGGTTAATTTCCTCCTACATATATATTGGTAGAATAGTTATATTCTTCTTACAGGAGTCCAAACTTAAGTAATCGAGCGTCCCATAACATTTAGGTAACCAAATGTCCCGTATTGTCATGCATTGGGAGACAGTTCCTTGCAATTAGACTGAGGCTCAAAGCTAATACTCCATCGAAATCATTTTGATATATATGGTCAACATAGTCGAATTGATTTGACAATCAAACTAGGTATGGATCTTGGGGAGTCTGTCATGGAACATGGTTGGAAATAAATGGATTGGTTGCTGGAGGAAGAATATACCGAAGTAGCGAAAACATCAAAAGAGCACGCCATCTCTTACTATCCAAACAACTAGAACCAGGCGGTTGGGGAGAGGGTTACCTTTCCTCCCAAAGTAAGGTAAGTGGAATTGATCAAACTGTCAAAGCCTAGTGCAGATTTACTCATCGATGATATCTTGAACCATAATGCAGATTGTAATCTGCTTTAACTGTGAAGAGATGACTGTTCAACTGTTTCTTCAATGACAAATTGTTTGAATAGCCGGTACTTTTTTGATCTGGTTACATGAATACATGAACTTGGAAGGAAACAAGACACACACATTGAATACCAGTTGGGCTATGTTGGCTCTTATTGAATCTGGACAGGTACATAGAGTCTTGTCCTTGAGTAAGATACATGCTAAACATTTCACTTCTCATGGTCCTGACAATGACTGGTCAGGTTGCGAGAGATCCAACGCCTTTGCATTGTGCAGCTAAAGTGTTGATTAACGCACAGATGAAGATTGGTGATTACCCACAACAGGTACGTAGTATACTGAACCGTATGAGGATCACGTAAATATAAACATTGACACTCATAAAACATATTGTGCGCTGCTTAAAGAGTATTGAGGATTCGATTTCTGATAGCGTGCTCTGCTAATCTGTGATCAATTCATTTTCTTGCAGGAAATTATAGGAGTTTTTAACAGAAACTGCATGATAAACTATGCTTCTTACAGGAACATTTTTCCTATTTGGGCTTTGGGAGAATACCGAAACCGTGTACTTGACAAATGTTGTGAGTGATGTCACTGTTGCAACTCCGAGTGCAATACTTGTTCTAATAATAAGATCATTGATCGAAAGCAAAATACCATTGTTTATCTCACTTCTAATGCAGTTTTTCAAATTTGTTTACAGAAATAAAAGTTCAATTACAAACTATGAAATTTTGTGGGACCATCGCTAACTATTTTAAAGCTTAAGTTTTTAGATGAATATGTGGTTTAATTTTTAATTATTCTATCACTCTCCATAGTCTAGTCATTTTTTACCCTAATATAAGGGCAGAAGTATTTAGTTGGACAAACAAGTGGGGCTTGAAAAAATTTGAACTGAGAATATCCTCCTATAATATTGTGACATTTTGAGTGAATATTATCAATTATTCTAAAAGTTTAACTTATTAGATGAATGACCGGTTTAATATTTAATCATTCTATCAGAAATTTTTCAATGTACATTAGCCATAAGAATATCTATCCAATCTTGAAAAAAAAATTGTCTTGAAATTATTTTGCCAATCATTGTACTCCTTTCCATTAAATTAAGAGGCCGATTATTGGAACAAAATTGTTAACAATAAAGATCGTTAACTGAGAATAAATAACACTTCAAAATAGAGGGCACCAGATTCTCATACCAATTATTAGAGTCACCCTTGCCACTTATAGGGGTGAATAGGTATTTTGAAAACTTGTTTCGCAAAAAGTGCGGAATTAAGAGAAACGAGCTCGGAGTCTAATCAAGAGCAAGTTATGAGATGCCTTCAAAGTCTGTCTGCGCACAATTCAACTATCAAATATAAAAACAAGAATTGAACAAAGAGTTTATAATGGTTCGGCTTTGTTCAAGCTTATGTCCACTTCTTCACGCTAACGGCCAAATGGCTGGATTTCACTAAGAAATAGCACAGAAGTTACAACGCAGTGACGATTCATGAGTTGATAGGCTACTCTCACTTAGATATAAACCTCCAAGTATTACAATATTTGGATCAAGAATATATGAAGGACATTGAATCTTTCATGAGTTTTGGAATTGTAGATTATGGACTCACTCACTCTTCTTTTGAGTCTTCAGGTCTACTTTGTACTGCACCTTCAAACATGTTCGTTGCAAAATCTTTAGAAGATTGTCGCGACCTAAAATTAAATTAAATTCTAGGCTAATGGATTATCAGATTAATTTTAATAACCAACCTAATACGGACTCTCCCAAGCCCTACCAAATCACAACTTAAATTAATTAGAATGATTTAGAATTCGAAGTTGCCACTAACCATTTTCGGTAGGTTGATTAGAAACCTAAATAAAATAGCGATAGAACTATTTTATTCCTACGAACCAGAGATTGTGGATTCGGGAACTTGATTACACTAGTTAATTAAAACTAATAAAACTAATGCCATTTCGGTACCTTAATTCCATAAGATGTACTTTGATTGATTTATGTAACTTGAACTTTTTTGGATTTTCCCTTTATTGAATGCAATGCTGATGCGACCTAATCATATGACATGGTAACGACGCATGAGGTGGCAAAATGACATGGCGAGATGACGTGGCAAAATGCATTGACATGGCAAATATGTAATATGCAATGCAACTGATTTTTTTTTTTTATTTTCGGATGAATTTATTTCCTAAAATAAAACTATGCTAAAACAATATTTATCTTGCACATTTTAGAATTTAAATTAGCCTAAACCCCAATATACTAAGATGGATTATTTTAGGCATAAAATTCTACCTATGCATGCAATTTCTATCCTAAAAAAATGCAATCTAATTTACATGATATATGGATATGCATGGATGTAATTTTTGCTCTTTTCTTTTTTATAAAATTCGGCCAAAATGATGAATATTTTCAAAGATTCATTATCTTGACTTATTTGCTTAGAAACCATATTTTCCTAAAAAAATCAATCAGACATGATTTGTAGGAAATCGTGTCGTACTAAAATTTTTAGAAATCTTCTTTATATAGTAAAAACCAATCAAGATATCAATCCACCAATCGACATTCTCAATAAAATCACAACCACCCTCTACTTTTCGAATTTTCCCAAAAAATTCCACATCTTGAATTAGAAAAATTGACTTTTCAGAGATAGAAAATCAGACATAAACAGTGATAGGTCAAGTTGACTAAACTGAGAAAAAATTATGTTGCGACGGTTTAGATAAAAAAAAAGTCGTTATCTTGAATTTCCGAGAAAAAGCTTGCACTTCGATTATATCATAAAAAACATGCAAAATAACCACTAGAACATTCAAAGATCCGTCCTTTAAGCTACCAAAAATTTCTGCAAGGGTTAATGACATGAAGAATGCAAAAAAGAGGTATTTTTAAACAAAAACAGCATGCATTCAATGCAGAAACGATGATAGAACAGCAACAAAACATCATAAAAATCACCCAAAAAACATGCTTGAATTAACCTATAAGCGCATTTGACATTACCTTAGTCTGCAAGGGCAAAAAGGGTGCTGACTTGATGCGAAGACCTCACTGAACAGCAGCGTTTTTTTTTTTTTTTGACTGACTAGAGCGGCGGTTTGATGATCGTCAGACGGCTTCAAGAACGGTTGGCACGATACAAGGACTTCTCCGAAACGCTGCACCAAAGGCCAAATCAATGCCCACTAGCTCCACCGAACGGCCGTCAACTCTTCAAGTCCCTTCTCTCTTTGTTGCGTTGTGCTTTGTGTTGGGGAATTGCAAGTTCATCCAGGTGTCTCAAGTCAGCGACAATTAGCTAATGGAACAGCAATATCACCTTGATGACTCATCAAACGGGGTTAGCAGGAGGCTCTATAGAGGGACCGAGCAAAGGGCGCCATGGACAAATCTAAGGAAGGATCCTCACTCTTTTTCTATTCACACCCTTTTGCTCTCTCTCTCTCTCAAATTTTTCTGATTCGTATCCCCCTGTTTTTCTCTAAAAAATTCTCGAGTGGTTCTCTGATTTTTTTTTTTTTTGAGTGAAAAAGTCGATCCCCGGGCCTTTATCCGAGCCTTGTATTTATAGACTCATGGTCCGACTTGATAGACAAGAATGAATGTTCCATGACTATGCAATATATGATAACCATAATATATGATGCAATTTTCGGCTACCACACATATACAGGAGATTGTCTACATCTCATATGTGTATCTTGGGATATTTCCAAAATTCTTTTCTTTTTAATGCAGTTTTTTTTTGCCACCAAGAGATGTGCATATAGGGTTGTCGAAATTCTGCATTTCTTTCCCATCTTACAATGAAATTTTCAGCTATAAGGAATATGTGTGAGCTTGCCGAACTTTACGTGTGTGGCCCTTTGGTGTATTCTTGAGCTTGAAGGATTATTGCTTGGGCTGAATTAATTAGAAAATTCGGCACACTCATTCCAAAAGCCTTGGCCGAAATTTTCAGGTTACGCTTGGTCCAATCGTTCGTCAAATTAAAGCTCAGTCGACTCTCCCTTTGCAAATTACATGACTGAGATAGATATGCAATGCATGAAAATTTCTTTTTGCGAGAATTATGATTAACTCTCATATTGTGAAATAAATGAATTTCCTAAAAAATAAAAAATTTAAGTGTCAACAAATATCACTCTCTAAACTTCGTGCTTATAAGAGATTTTAACAAAGTATTTCAAAATTAGAATCTCCCATTAGATCAGATTGCCCATACAATCTTGATCAAGGTTTTCAAAGATAGAATTCTTTGTATGATAAGCCATACTCTTCTTTCTTAATCGACGCTCTTGAATGACCTTCGTGATTGAAAATCTTTAAGAACGAATCCAGCTTGATTTGCTAGTCCTTGTGATAATTCAATATCTCACATAAATTATTTCGAAAGTATCTTGATGACATCATCATTGCATTTGAGAATACTCCCTCATAGCTTGAGCTTTATGACATCATCTGAGCTCCTTAAGACAGAGTCTGAATCTCGTCTACCAGATTGAGTTCTGTGTAACTGTTCCTTAACAAATGAATGTACAAAGAGACAGCCTACAAAACAAGTATTCTAATGAATTAACTCAGATATTAGAGATTATGGATTCTTTTGTCAACTTCAAAATCAATTAAGATTTTTCTCAACAGGGAGACAACTTCGCAAGTTAATGGCTTGACATCCTTCCATTTACCAAGAATTAGATTCAATGAGAATACGATCATATCCAATTTGGAATCGAATAGGCATGATTAGAAGTCAAATGATAGAAGGAAAATCATGGTGCCTCAGAGTGCACTAGTAGTGACCGTAAACTCGCAATAAATTGAATGCAGCTACTATCCAACCAAATTTCAACGTGGATCTGGAGGCAAAGAGAGATGGCAAGAGTCCAATCATGCTGAATCAACTAGAGAGATCCTCAACCAGGGGTATCAAAATTAAAACCTCTCAATTTCCTAGGATGTCTATAGAAATCCCCAAAGGACACACTACAATCCTTTGCTGGATCCAAGATAGATGTAGTAGATCAATATGCTCTGCAGACAGAATTTGGGGAATAGAACCGATGCTTGTAAAAGAAATAGCCAGAGCGTGGGTGGTTCTTGAAGTGAAATGAAATTCTCTCAACACACTAACCGTTCTATTCTAACAGACCGCTCTGCCCAGAACCTCTAATTGCCTTAAATCAAAACCTTTCGAAGATTACCAACACCACAGGGCAAGAACAGACAAAGTGATTATCATCACTTCACAATCAAATTTGTCCAAAGCAATCAACTTTAGTTCCCGAACACTGACCGGAAACCGCAAAGGCAAACTGATGAATCAAGATTGAAGCTAAATAGATTGACCCCATTAAGCTGGCAGAGTCTATTGACAGAACAAATTTAAGCTCTGATGCGAGTGAACACTTACCCGGTCCATAATGGCTTCACGAATCTCTTCCCTGCAAGATAATCAGACCATAATCATACTAGAAGAAGAAAGAATGCTGAATTGCACCAGAAGCTGGCGACAACAGTCTCCAAACTCATATTTGAATCCTAGCAAGAGGAAAAGACGAAACCTTTGCGAGGCGGGGGCCCTTTTCCATGGCGATTAGGAGGGATGATTTGCTTCTTCTGTTGGCCTTTGCAAAAATTCGATTTCTGGGTCATCTTCTTCTTCTTCTCAGATTCCAGAGTTTTGTTTTTGTTGTGGCAATGGATAATCGGTTAAGGTCGGTTGGTATAGCAGTGTCGGCCCAAACCAAAGCCCAAGGATCATCACTTAAGGCCCAATTTTAAAACCCCGAAGAAGATATGACTCTATTCATCAACCATTATCGGTAAATCCGACCCGGCAAAAAACCTACGATCCGTGAATAAAACATTCGAATTCGAGGCTTCCAGAACCTTCGTTTTCGACATAGCAGTTTGACTAGATGCAATTGGGTACAGAAACGATGGGGAATGTGTTCGCACCAAAATTTGACCAGGTCGTCGATATGGGTAGGCATGTGTTATGTACAGTTATTTATTAAACACATGAGCCATTGTCGACGACCGTGAGAAATGCTTTGTGCATCGATGACCATTAATTAATTGTCGATAGAGGATAACATACGGTTGGCGATTGACGACAAGGATATCGGTCGAAAGGGTCGATGGATTACCGATTGCAACACCTGGAGAAGGCTGAATATATAATTGGAGGGCGCCAGGATACATTTATTTTTTCTCGGTACGTCGTTAACTTGACGAAGTAGATTACGACTACGATTATGTTAACTTAGAGCAGATAAAAGACTGATTAAAATATAGCACTGATTATTTTGTGAAAAGCTCGCGACTGCGGGCAATAGACAGAAAGCTGCATTTACCTCGAAGCTGATCGATAAGCGGAGAGGGATGCTAAGAACAAATGATATGTAAATTAATTAGATGAGAATACTGCAGTGCAGTGTGAGGCTTTTGCCTAAGACCACAGAAATAGTTGGAACAGCCATTTCACATCATTTGCAAGCTGAAGACTACTGGAAATAGAACATGAGGTGAAAGATTACCCAAATGTACTCAAGTGACAGAGAATGTTCTACGGGTGTTTTTCTGTATATTGCAATATTCATGCTTGCCATTGACAAGGGCCCTGGCCAGATGTTAGCATGAATAGGACATGCTTGGTTTTATTGACGTAATTTTCTTTAATTATCTAGGAAGCACAACAAAGATATGTTGAGTTCAGTCATCTCGACAATTGCCTTGTTGTCATGAATTCAGTGGACATTTTCGGAAGGTCTCAGTACACAATGGTAGTACTTCCCCAGAGCCCATATAGGAAAAATGTTCCTGTAAGCAGCATATGTTATCATGCAGTTCCTGTTAAAAACTCCTATGATCTCCTGCAAGAAAATAATTACTTGCGATCAGAGGACATGGCTTGGGAATTGGACGCTCGATGCTCATGAGCATGGCATCCCATGTAGCATGGCACATACAGCCACGTCTTAAGAAATTATTGATCATACTCGCAGTTGCGGTGTGCAAATGATTCGAGTCAAAATATGTGACACATGAACGTTAACACCCTAGAATCTCATCAAACACACGTGGGTAGTAATCTAGTAGCACTGTATGCATCTGCTGCACATCCAGTATTCAACATACCTGCTGTGGGAAATCACCATTCTCCATCTGCGATTTAATCAACTCTTTTGCTGCACGATGCAAAGGGGTTGGATCTCTCGCACCCTAGCCAATCATTCTCAGAATTATGAGAAGTGAATTGTCAGTGTTCATGTATAATCAAGGACAAGCCTCATGTCTATGTACCTGTCCACATTCAATAAGAGCCAACATAGCCCAACTAGTATTCACCAAGTGCGTTCTGTTTCCTTCCAAGTTCGTATATCTCTGTACTCAGATGGAAACATAAACGTTGTAAAATATTAGTTAAAGAAACCTTATGTCATCTACATTACCAAGTTCTTCACAGAAAATCTGCTAATATGGTTATAATTAGACGCAGTTGACATGTCATTGAACTTTCAAAATTGAATGCATTCTGATTTAAGATGTCATCAAGGACTGAATGTAGAGACCCGGACAAAGAAAGGAGAAAATTTTGAGCTTGATCTCTTGTGCACACCTTATCCTGCGATGAGAGGTAACTCTCTCCCCAGCCACCCGAATCAAGTTGTTTGGATAGTAGGAAATCGCATGCTCTTCTTATGCTTTTGCTACTCTGGTATGTTCTACCTCCAGCAACCAATCCGTTTATCCCAAACCACGTTCCATAGGTGTAACAGACTCCCCAAGATCCATACCTAATTTAATTGTCAAAACAGATGGACGATGTAGTCATAAGGTGTTTGCAAGACGAGTTTAAATGGAATATTAGCGCTCTCAGCCATAGTGTAATTCTAAGGAAATGACTCCAAAGTCTCAACTTAGATAACGTATTTTTGGCAACAGAATTGAAGGTGAATCAACATCAATGGATGACAATGTGGGATATTTCACCATCCCACTTTGGCCTTTTCTAAGATTATAATGACTAAAAAGAAGTAAAAACTATCTTGAAGGAGGAAACTGACCAAGAACCATCTGGTTGCTGTATGCTTTCGATGTGTTCAATAGCCTTTAGGACGCAGGCCTCGATTTCTTTCGTTCGGTGGCGTGGATATAACTTAATGAAGGCCTTAAGACTTTGGATTGCTGCAGAAGTGCACTCCACATACCTAAATAGAAGAAATTTTCCAGTCAAACAACAATAAGACATCTGATAAGAACGATCCCATGTTACACTGATGAAAAAAATATCATATTGGTACGGCCAGAAGAACATTTACCGGTGAAGCTTGAAAATGTTTTTTCACCTCAGATTATTTTATTTTTCTTCCTCACCAAGCAAGTTCGTTCTCCAAGAAAAATTTATAAAAGGATTGAAGTTTCGGGTCATGATCTTACGGATAATCAATGACGATATCTCCAAATGTTTCTGATGGATTGATCGTCTGCATAACAACAAGGTATGTGTACTTTAAAACATGTCGGATTCTCTCCAGGCTCAAACCAGATGGAAGAGAATGAGAAATGATCATACCTCTAACCATGGATATGATCTTGTCTGCTCATATGTTGCAAATCCTCCATTTTGGTTCTGCCACATGATTGGTGTTATAATTACAGCGTACTGCACTGGAACTCATCCAAATATAACTTTTACGAGTTCTTTCACTATCATAACACACTACTGTCCAGTAATACGATTAGCAATACCAACTTTTTGTGAAAAAGGACCAATACAAATTATTATTGTTGACTTCATCAAATTTAACATATAAGGGTGGAAAGATGATCAGCTTTCAAAAATTTTCTGAAAAGAGAAAAAGTGGATAATTAGCTGATTTCAAATTATAGTACCTGAAGGGATAAGAGCACGTTAACAGCATCATATAGTTGATCAACTTCTATCGCATTTCCCACGATGCCGGGCTGCATTTCTGACAATAATAATGCCGCCTGAAAACCAAGGTGAACGATTTATTTCCTGTACAAATTTCTCTGATTGGAAAAATTCAATGTTAAGTCCAGCTGACCATACTAAATTACTACAACAAATTTTCTGAACTGAAATAGCTATTTAAGTGGACTACAGTCGCATAATACGTGCTGAGATATGCTTAAATCATTACTTGAAGCATGAAGAAGATTACTTTAAGTGCTTCTGCAGTGCAGTCGGATATGATCCAGCCATGTTCAGGAGTAGAGAAGGGCCAACCTCCCTTGCCAATGTGACGGTACCAGTAGGCAAGATCTCCGCTGCTGTCGGCTCTGATCTTTAATGACAAGAAAAGAACTTCGGGTTAGTCATTTTGCAAAACTTCAGACACTATTGCTGCAAGTCATCAAAGATCAAGGAGTTTACTGCAGACAAGTACTTGAGAGTTCTTGATAAATTCATGCGCCTTCTTAAGGGTTAAACCACATTCATCAACAAGATTGGTAGCAAGGAGAGCTTGAGTGGAAAATGCAACATCCCACAGTTGAGAGCCGTTGTATCCCTGTTAGTACAGCCAATTTGATAGCATTTGTGTATTCCACATAATTCAAAATAAGCTTTATACAAGAAGTTTACGAAACATTATATTAATGGTACCTGCATTTTCATCCCATCTTCAGCCAGCCATAAATAATCTTTGATTTTGGAGAGATGACGCTTGTATGCTTTCGATTTTGGGTTCTCTATATAGCGGCAGACCATGTTTAACACCTGTCCCCGGCATACAATATAATTTCTACATTTAATAAGGTGGATGTATGGTGCAACAAGCCACAGCACTTGACATCACCAAAATTGATGTGATGGAGTCACCTTGTTAACAGGACCAATGCAGATGTAGTGACTAGTTTCATCTTCATAGTGGATGTGCTCCATAACAGTACTTAGAGCATTCTGTCTTAGCTTATTGAAAGGCCACCGTGCTAGAAGCGGTTCCACAACCTTGTTCAAACAACTCCAAAACATGTCTTGGATCCAAGGATGAGGATAGTACAAATCTTCCTGGGCAAGTTTGAGAAATCAGAATGATGTGCATAATTCAGCTAAAAGGTTTCCTCACCTTGCAGGAACTATGCATGTCGACAGCCGCCTCTATTGTGTCTTACATATGCATAATACATGAGAAATCGAAAGCAGAGATTCGCCGCACCATTGCCAAATGAGAAGAAAGAATTACCTTAGCACACAAATTTCTAGTGTCGTCCCAGTGTATCTGATTGTAAGGTTGCACATAGAGCTCCTTTCGAAGGGATAGAACGAGCGGACTTAATGGAGCCACGAATCTCTTCCCGTACAGGTAAGACATAGGCAAATACACCATCCGACAATGACACCACATGCGCCCTATAGAAGAAGCAACAAGCGTAAGCGCTTTTCTTCTCGGTCGATGCTCTTATACTCGCAGTCAAATACATTAAGTTGGAAATGAAACAATTTGTTGACGAATGAAGCTATTTGTCAACTGAATATCTCTAATCACATGAAACTTTTCATTGTTGAAAACAGAAACAATAAGTCTCTGAATAATATGAAGGTTGTGGCGCAAAATTACATTGGCAATCTATCTCAGATCAACAAAAAGTATGGGAAGGCGAATTTAGTAGCGTTTCAACAAGAATTGTATTCGGACACATATTCCTCAGTGTGCAACCATGAACATTTAGTGGGATTGAGGAAGACCTGGATGAATAGGAAGAATGTAAGGAAGCAGCCATATTTCAGGAGGCAGGGGATTGTTGCCACTCCAATCGTAGACTCCCAGCACCTGCACATGCCATTGCATATAGAAGTACTGATGACACCTACCCACTTTCTTGTTCTGGATTGAAATGATTGAAGAGAGAACATCAAAATCGTCCACTTTGTGTTTTTGTTTGCTATGACAACTTTATAATTTTTTGAGTTTGAGTTGAATTGGTTCAAAACAAAACATAAGGAGTGAGGACTAACCGAAAGCCACAGCTTTCCCCAGGAGGGAATGGAAGTGACTCCACCACGATCGAGTATCCAAGCTCTGGCTCTGTCCATTGCGGCGCCATCACCGCCGTTGGCGTCCTCTCCGAGCAATCTGAGAGTGACATAAGAGAGCCCTGTCCCGAACATGGTGCTTTCGCCTTCGATGTGTATTCCCCACCCTCCATCCTCGTTCTGCAACTCTCCATCCTCAACATCAGTTCATCTATTCATCGTCATCATCCACACTCTTGAACGTTGGAACTACTAGATTATCCTTTTCTTTTCTATTAGGTCGCTCCGAGTTGTTTAACCAGTTAACTGCTACCAAGTTACCTGTTAGTATGCAAACTTCCTAAATTTGTCAAATAAAATTGAATAACTTACTCATGTTTATTTGATTGTTTGCAAATTATCAACTTCTGCAACAACTTATGAACCTTTTTGGGGTAGGGTGACCAATGTTTATTTGCGTGTGTTTATTTTAATCATTTCTAAATTAATTTACCAACTGGCATTGATTTGAATGACCTACGTCACGTTTATTCGACTAAGTTCTATCACTTAGTGTTAGGTTTCCTTCTCTTGATTGAACTACTTACTAAATCTTATTTTATTGTTTATAACTGCGAAATTTGTAATAATATATCAAATTTTAAGCATGTAACTTACCAAAATTTATTTGCATATGTGACCCAACATTTTAAAGTTACCAATCGTATAATGGTAGACTACAAAAATGAAAATTGTTTAGTATGGCAACAATCCAATAAACATCGATATGTAACGTAAATTTAATTGATAATATGACATAAGAGTCACTAACTTTGACATGTTGAAAAGTTACATAAATAAAAGTCGGTAACTTAGAGACAATCACATGAACAATAGTTAGTCGGTGAAGAAAGAATTGGTAACCTAAAAATAGTTGGTAGCTTATTTAGAGAAAAGTTGGCAGGACTCTTAATTACGATTGCTATTTTGATACAGGTCGGCAACTTTAAAAGTTGGCAAGTTACGTAAATAAAAGATGGTAAATTTGTTACAAGATTGGTAATTCGGAATCAATCAAATAATTATGGGTGATTGAGTCACTCAAATAAAAAGTCATAACTAAAATATATTTGGTAATTTGTAGAGATATGACGGTAATTCACTCAAATCAAGACTGGTCATTTTAAAAATGGTAAGCGAATGAAAGTTGAAAACCGAAAAATTAGTCAAACATAGGTGGTATGTCACTCATATTGGCGCTGTAACCAAAAATTGGTAGGTAACCTAATTGGAAAAATAGTGGTAAAATCGCCTAAATTAAGACTAGTAATTTGCTGTCCATACAGAAAAGATTGGTAAATCACTCAAATATAGTTAATATCAACCCAGACGCGTTAATTGCAGAGAATTGTTTTCACGGCATTAAGAAGATGAAGTTGCAACAGTTCATTGAATGGTCAAAGCTTACCTGATGGTTATATAGATATCGTGTCATCTCTTTACAGTGTTCGGACGACAGTACTGAGTGCAGATCTCCCGTAACATGGAGGCCAATAACCTGGTATGCATATGATTTAACATGTCAGTACTCAACTTGTTTCTGTATATTAAAACCAGACAAAAGAAGAAAGGGGCAGACCAAGCCTGGGAGGAGAAACAATGGACCGCCATAATCACCGGGCCAATGGCCATCCTCATCTTGGAGAGTTGAATAAAACCTGATGGCCCTCTTCAGTGTATTCACCACTGCTTTCTCGCTTATGTCTTCTTCTTCATCCATCCTCGCCTTCTCTATCTCTTCCACTCTTGACTTCTCTTTTGCAAACTGCAATTTCCCATTAGCATTAGCATCACTAGCGTTGAATCATTCAGCACCATCCCTCACAACAATTTGTGTTGTCTTTAGTAAATTAGACTTCATCAGGACAGGTTTTATTGATCCATCATATGCATTGCGACTCATCTCTCCAAACCAAAATTTTAAGAAATGGAGCACATACCAAAATTTCTTCAACATAAGTCTGGTGAATAAAATACCATAAAACATCGACATGGTATTAAAATGGGACAGCATAAATATGTCCTATATTCGATTTCTCTCACGCCTATTTCGCATTATGTTATGTCGAAGCAATGCCTTGCAATCCTTATCTTGCCCATATGCTCCGTAATTTTTGCCGATTACACTTCCATTAAGCCAAATTCAAAGGCGAGAGTCGGCAGTATTACGTGATAAACCAAATTGTAGTGTGAGCATGAACTTTTGAAGGACTTAGGCGCAATCTTTCACGCAAACATCTCATTATCTTCGCGTTGAATCCACTTCTATTTTCGTCAGGAAATGAATGAGTTTCTCCATGAAAGGAAAAGGGAGGAGACCCAAAAAAAAAAACGGTGGAGTCATTGACTGATAATCTTACCTGAAGCCGCATAAGGAGATCAGAACTTTGCTTCACGCGATGCCGGTTTTGAGTGAATGCTTGGCGCATACTT
Source organism: Rhodomyrtus tomentosa (assembly GCA_028455895.1). Taxonomy (NCBI): domain Eukaryota; kingdom Viridiplantae; phylum Streptophyta; class Magnoliopsida; order Myrtales; family Myrtaceae; genus Rhodomyrtus; species Rhodomyrtus tomentosa. The sequence continues at coordinate 778,487 of JAPCWY010000011.1, read as the reverse complement.
TCGACCATGGCCAACTCATCTGGTGTCCCTGAGTTTGATTCAAACTCCCAGTATTGTCTCCCAAGGCTGTCATACATGCTTCTCGCCTCCAAATCATCTCCTTTAGACAATTTGAGCTTCCACATTTCCCTCCAAGTTCTATTGTTCTCAAGCAAAAAGTGAAGTGAAATTTCACATAAGAAGGCCATTAATTAACTTTGGTTCGTATAGGCTCCTCATATTCGAACATGCGTACTTGTGAGGTGCAGATTGTTGATTAATTACTCAAGCAATAGCCGGATTCTTTTCTGGGAAGAAGGGGCCGGGTTTCATTCTCAGAATTTTGTGAGGAGTGGAGTTCAGGACCTTCGAACTCTGACACCAAATTTGAGTAATATGCATAGTTTCCAAAAGTTTAAGCGCTTAGAAAGTGATTCTGAGGTATTATTAGAAAGCACGTTCAAAGTATAAAATACATTCCGCCACAAGAAAATGTGAGGAGAACTTCAACTAACCCGTTTTTGAGGATTGAACTGAAGCTGATCACTCGAGGCTAATGGAACCCCAAAGTTTTGTGGGGATTCAGAGCCAGAAATGGATGAATCCATTTATAGGGCCAATAATGTCGTGCTAACTTTTGCTCCTTAAAGAATCCCATTGAAAAAAAAAAATTGTAAACCATTCTACATTCCCATTTGACCGAAATAAAAACCACATTTAATTTCTACTTCCAAAATACTTTTATTGGAAGCATAAGTCAACAACTGATGTCATTCCCCGCAATAGATGGCTGCAAAGGAATTGGGTATCTCCACTTCCATCTTTGAGGATGGGACCGGTACTGCTCAAATTTTCTTGTTGGTCTCCTTTAATTCGTGCTTGTTGTTTCCTTAGTTGTCTTTTTTGGCTTGGTGTATTTTCTATTTTCCGTGTGGTTACTCGCTCCACTGTCTCTTGGCTAGTGTTATGGCCGTGAATTGGCTATTGTTTGGACCATTTGGATATTACGCTTTGGCTTTGATATATCTTACAGACCGCTATACTTTTGTACCTTTTAGGACACGTCCAAGTATCGTGATGGGTGCAAGATATTTGTGTTCGGTCTTTTCTGTATAGCTGGTGCCTTGAAAAGTTATATACATCCTTACATTACCCAACAAAAAAACAACTGATGTCTTTCTTTTTTTTTATTTTCTAATACTTTTTTGAGAAACTATCGTTGGAAAATTTACGCACTTTTTTTTTATTATTTAGAAAATAACTCTTCGATCCATCTGGTTAAATTTATTGGACTGAAATCCTTTCAAGGACAATCTATTAATTAATTCATGTGCCAATTTTTGTGATCGGTGCAAGACACGGATTTTCAACTAGTCCTAGTAATTTTGTTCCCTAAGAATAACCGCTTATTTGAAGGAAAACTGTTCTTAGAAAATTATTTACAAAATTTTAATTTTTTTAGATGACTGAAAATTAATAAATATATGAAAACCTTTTTTCATGGATTAATAATAGTAAGTTTAAATTCGGAATAAACGACTTCCTCTTTTAGTAAAAGGAAATACTTTTTCTAAACCTCTAGATAAAAGAAAACTAGCAATTTTCCTTGAATATTATTGCATAATAGATATTTTCTTCTATCACGATTTTTTTTTTGTGCATATAAAAATGATGTGCAAGTCAACCCTTTTTATTCAACTCTCCTCAACTTGCTTTAGAATTTCCATATATTACTTTGAAAGCATCTTTGCCTAATCCCTTAATGCTGGGAACACTTGCACATTATCTTTGTGCAACTTGGAAGTGGTACCACTAGTACAATATCTTAATTACAGACAAATAAAAAAAAACAAGGAATTCCCTCTCTTTTTTTTAATAGAGAAGTGATCGATGCAAGATTTTGAAGAGATCTGACTAAATTCCATTTAAATGATCCATTTTTTTAGGAATTAATGCCACGAAAAATCTCAAACTAATATATCTATAACAAGTTTATCCAAATTAATTTTTTGACCACAAAAAATTTAAATTGATACACATGTGAGAAATTTATCCTAAACTGCGATACATGTGATAAACTTACCCTCTATTAGCTTACGTTAAATTTCATCGTCAAATTACGGATTTAGAACATTGACAAGTTTATCAATTTGGGGTTTTTACTCTCTTTTTACAAGTATACCAAGTTAGAGTTTTTCGTGATTATGAAAGTTAACGGAGGGTAAATTTTTCACATATGTACGCGTTTGGGGTAAATTTGTCACAAATGTACCGATTTGGAGTTTTTATTTTTTAGTGATTTATCACTCAAAACAAAAACTTAACGGTGAAATTAATAACTTATTTCTATCGGTCTACTTAAAAGATAGTATGTCGTAAATTACACTGACTTCAAATAGAATGTAACTTATCTATTTCTTTTAGAAGTTTACTGTCGGAAAAAGTAAATTACGAATGTAATTTGCAACTTACAATAAAGTGATTAACTTACCAATATAGGTCCATTTACGAGTTAGTTGTTAACAAATGAAAATTTTCTCCATTTTAAAGATAACATGGAAATTAGTACTCTACTCATGAAATAAGCAAGTTGCTTGTTTCATCGGTACATTAACAAGCTGCCTAAAAGTGAGTCATTAGCAAAAAAAATCTTACCGTTGAAGTTATGTAACTTACATGTGTACTAAATCGCTGGGTTGCAATTAGCAAGTTATCGCCGAAATTGAAAACATACATGTTTAGGACAGTTGCCATTTGATTTGGGAATCGAAGTTCAAGTTACGAACTGTGGCTTTTAAGCTTCTAATTATTTGCTTAGTGAGCAAGCTAACTGTGCACTGTTGGACAAGCAATGGCGACGACTTATCGCTATCAAAGTCAGCTTCTGTTAAGACAAATGAAAAAGGAAAGGAAATGAGGAGGGGAAGGGGACGTGAATATTGGTGTATATGCAAAGTTGGCATCCGAGCTTGAAGTTATTATCCAATAAAAAATAATTTTATTATCCAAAGTAACATAGATATTTTTTTGGGCGATGAAAATATTTTTTGTTCATTCTTCTGTAAGCGATACAAGCTATCATATAGGAAATTGTTTCCAAATGAGCATTGCTAGCCTGACGGCACTATTCGGTAACGATGCAATGCATATCACATGTTAGGAAAGAGTCGGTCTTAATTTAAGAAACAAAATTTACTTCTTCAAGTGGCTCTAATGGACAAAAACTACGTCTGGAGCAAAAAAATATGTCCATTTTTTTTGTTGTTGTAAAAAAGTGTATCCATTGAATAATGACAAAAATTTCAACCAAAAATATAATAATAATGACAAAACCCGCGTACACAGGGGCAATACGTAGTTGCTTGCCAATCAATTTGAAATCTCCTTACCAATCGATAAATTTTGTGACGTTAACACATCATATTATTGTTCCAAATGATTGAATATGCGAGTACGTAGTGAGGAAAAAAGAAACCATAGATGTGAAGCTGAATGTTTTAATAATGAGTTTGGATGTAACACATACAATCTGCTCTTACAAATTAACAAACATAGAAAGAGTGAGCATTGGTTTTTCAACGTCAACTAATATATAAAATCGGAAGCGGGACACTGCACCCTTTTCAGAATGTTTATGTTTGTGGCCATGGAGTGGATCCACATCTGTTCGACCTGAAGAGAATGGCAGCCCGAATCCTCAGAACAGTTGTAAGGCCCTTGGGCCTAGACATACCTCACGTCCTCCCAGCTCACGAGAAATTATTGGGTGGTCGCCCCAAGCCACGTCGTCATGCGCCCCGGTCAATCAGGAGCTCACACCTTGCTGCACGTCAGCCGATTGGAGCCCACTGTGCGGAGACAGAGGATTCTGACATGACTAAAGAATCCAGCATTTCACCCTCAGCCGAAACTTCCTAGAAAGTCCTCCAAAACCCACTTTTTTGTGCAACTTTTACCGCACCTCCCATTCTAAAGGCTAATATGTCGTTTATCTCTAAAGCCATGCCATTCAAACCTTTCCACGCAGTCCTCGTCGGTTAATTAACTCTAAAGGCTAATAATGTCGTTTATCTCCCATTTTAAAAGTCTCGTTTTCTCGAGGGAAAAAAAACAAAACCTCCTCTCTATTGCTGAAAATATGCTGACCCCAATTTTCAATAATACAAAGAAGGGAGTTCTTCTTTAATAATGGCCTAATTGATGTGAGACCTGGCTGCCACAAATTATCCACTTAAAGAACTAAAGTCCTCTTTCACAATGACCCATATCACTCGGTGATGCTCCACCTATTCGATTTGTGTTTAGGAAGTTCAACGTGAATTTTCCCTTGCTCGGTATGGATCATAAGTAGAAAGGAGGAACTGGTGCTGGGATTGCGGGATTGTGGGTTGTGCATTTCTAGGGTTTCCAAGAGGAGTTAACTCCGGCGGAGACTGGAAGCAGGAAGGGGCTCTCGCCGCTACAGCTCATCTTGATTTTTTTAAAATTTATTTTGCCTATTTAGTCAAATTTGTAATTACAAATGCTGAAGTTCTGACTTTTTATTATTTTTTTCTTTTTTTTCAATTTGTATCTCATTAAGTGAAATTTTTTTTATTAATTTTTGACTTTTTATTGCTGATTGGGATTTTCGGTGTGCAACATAAGCGCCACGTATGATTTCCGACAAGCCACATCAGACTTGGCATTGAAATAATCAATTTTCAAAAAATCTGGCACTTAAGTGATTCAAAAAAAAATATTGGCATTAAAGTGTGTGCCGTACACAAATATTGATAATTATGATGTTCTTCTTCCCTTTTTTTTTAGTATTTTTTTTCGGGAAAATTGTCGAATATAACTACCTTTTTGTTGCTAATTTTTGTATTTTAGGTGAAAACATGTCCTTTATATTAGTTTGAAGTAACACCCGTTAATAATTGAGAATAAACTGGGATGAGAGAGAAACGGGTTTTTTAAATTATAAGAGCATTAGTCCGAGAACATCTATATCTATTGAACTTCCTAAACAAATAATTCCCAAAGGTCAAAGCACGTTTTCTCAGTCGTCGCTTAAAGGAGCAATGTGGTTTGACGTAACATTTCCAAATTTGCAAACAAAGAAAGAGCGAGCATTGGTTTTTCAACATTGACTAAATATATAACATATGTAGCAGGAAGTTGAAGTTTAGGACCTGAATAATTCCAACCAACTCCAATAAAAAGAAAATGAAATCTTACATTCCAACCAATATAAGTGCAAGCCTAGCCTACATCATTGTTTTAATGTTCATCATTCAATTTATTTTAGATTCTTCAAAGATAGAGATGCGCTCAAACTCACCAGAAACTCCAAAGGTTATTACGTCGTTTATTTCTCATTTGAAAAGCGTCGTTTTCTCGAGGGAAAATACAATACCTCCTTTCTATTGCTGAAAATACAATGACCGGGATGAAGTGGGGTCAATCGAATGCTTTGAATAAATTTTTTCACCCTACAAGCGACGTGGCAATTTTAAGCCAATGTACATGCTAAGAAGATCAAGGTGGGGGTATAATGACACGTTGATTTGGCAGGTTTGGAAGTTCAACGTTAATTTTCTTTTATATGTTAACTTTTATATTTAGCTTTAGAACATTCTCTTATCACAGAAAATAATAATTAAAAAAATTAGGCGAAACAGACACGTCTTTTATAAATTGATTATTGAATTCCTTTCACGTTCATGTTAGGTTGAGGTATTCAAGAAGTTTATTAGTTTGAGAACATGTATATCTACTAAGACGAGAGATTTGACCCCAAATTTTTTTTTTTAATAAGATGAGAGAGAAACGGGTCTAACGAGTATACCTACTGAGATCATAGAATGGTGAACAGCCAACTAATGTGGGCAAGTCCGGGAATTTAACTTGATTTTCTAATTTCTTGTGGTTGGTTGGAGTTCTTTGGTTTCTCGCATTAAAAGCTAAAAAAACACATAACCAGGACATTCGCACATCATTATACAGCTGGCCCAGGTTTCTCGGCTACAAATCAAATCATGGTTAGATATTTCCGAAAAGCAATATTACAAGTCAAATGTCAAACTATTCTTGAAGTTCCTTGTCCACGTTCAAAGAATGCCATGCCCCATATTCAAGCAAGAAATATAATTTGACTAATCAACACCATCACATCACCTTGTGCGGATTTAAGTAACACATTATGTCGGGAAGCACTGAAATAGATTAAGGTAACACCATCACCACCCTTTTTTATGTTCCTCGTTATTAGAAAAACAATTAAAGTAGAAAATAGATTACTAATTTGCGCCGCCAAGGAAGACTCTAGATTTTTAAATAGTTCAAACCGACTACGTGCCAACGTAAAATCTGAAATGACGTCCATTTTAAACACATAATAATTAATTGAAGTGGACATCATGATTCACTCGAGACTTGTTTTCTTAAACTAATGAAGAAATACTTCCTAAAGGTCAAAGCATGTCTCCGTCGTCTCTTAAACGATTGCAATGGGGTTGGATGTAACATTTCCAAATTTGCAAACAAAGTAAGAGTGAGCATTGGTTTTTCAACATTGACTAATAATATAAAATCAGTAGGGGCAAGTTGAAGTTTAGGACCTGAATTATTCCAACCAACAACAATAAAAAGAAAATTAAATCTTACATTCCAACCAACAGAAGTGTAAGCCTAGCCTACATCATTGTTTTAATATTCATCTGTCAATTTATCTTAGATTCTTCAAAAATAGAGATGCGCTCAAACTCATATGAAAACTCTAAAGGCTAAATTGCCCTTTATTTCTCATTTAAAAAGTGTCGTTTTCTCGAGGGAAGAAATGTTACCTCCTTTCCATTGCTGAAAATACGCTGACTGCAATTAGGATAAACCAGCTAAGCATACTTCAAATGAAAACCACAACAAAAGTGAAAGAAAAGTCGGTCAAAACACTCCGAACACACGGTCAATGTCATATCATTTTGCCTTAACTAGATTTTTGGAGTACTTGACACTTATTTATCAATTTCAGAAAATAAGAAGTTGAAACCTTGCTAATCTTTTTAATTATTGTACATTACAATTGTACATACACAGCTATCTCTAAATATGTACCGTTATAGAGTATTTCAGACATATGCACTGGTCATTTATGGACCTTTTTTTTTTTTTTGTAAGAGTCTGAGGTTGGAATTTGAAGTCTCCATTAGGTTTGCTTAATCAAAAAACTAGAGGCAATGCGCTCGCCCGAAGCCAAAAAACGAAGACGTAATAGGTTAGTTAACAATGGAAAATTAACCATAACATAACCATTTTTTTTCATAACAATAAAGATTTAACTAAACATGTTTTTATGTTCAACAACAATTCATGGAGATGGTTTTTTTTTTTTTATAATCAAGGTGTCTATGCCAGTTTACGCGCACATCGACTATTCCTTGGAGGAGACTAGCACAACAACCCATCGCTATAGCCCCCACTTAAATCACAAGTACTTATCTGAAGGATCGAACTTGGGACCGATGCGCTTAACCACAAATCTTAAGTGCACCCTAACCAACTAAGCTACCTATGGGTGTCACTATCTTACTAGGTTAGATCACATCAAATGTACTCTACGATATTAATAACTAATCGTTTCAATAATGACAAAATCGGCTGACACTGGACAATACTAATAGGCACTTGCCAATCTGTATGAATTTCCTTGCAAAATGATGAAGGTAGCATCCCAATTCTCGAGTCTTGACTTCAGTATTACACATGCCTTTCACTGTCGATCCTTCTTTAATTATCCTTAATTCCTGTGTTGAATTTTTGTTTCATTTAGGCAAGAATTTTAGACTATAAGGTTATAGGCACCTCTAAATTATAATATTCTTTATTTCACACGAACAGAATGGGGACGACACGTGTAGCCAAAAGTTCTCACTTTTATATTAATTTTCAATATTTAGGAAGGAAATACTCACTTTTTTTTTCTTTATTTGTGAATTTTAAAAGCAAATTTAGATATGAGAACCCATGCTTGGTAAGCAATTGATGGGATTCAGAATACCATCACCATTTCTCTTGAGATGGCAAAGGTAAAGGAAACGACAGTGTCTAGGATTTTAGGGCCGGAGACGATGGTGTCTAGGCATTTAGGTTGCATTTGGTCATCCAAAATTTTTTTTAATCATATCGTATCTATTAATTAGTGAACCGCGGATATTATGTCAAATAAATAGAGACAAGGCACAGCTGAAATCGACTCTATTTTGATGAAACATTATAATGCTTAAGAAATTATTAAATAATGAATTTTGACGAGTGAATTATTATTTAGCAAATGTTTGTGCCATCTAAATTCTAGCGTAACATCGATCAAGCAGGTGCAGTAGAACCATGGGTTTTGATTTGAAGTCAAATCCTGTGAAAAAGACCCGCTGCTTGCTCATTATCTTGTTGATTGGGTAAACAAGTGTTGGACAATGGAATTTATCAGCCTCTTTGCACAAGTTGAAGATTCACTTATGTAGGTCGTCCAAGATAGCTATCTCGAAAGTCGATAATCAATCTTGAGTTCTTCATTGCATGTCGAGACCTCTTTCGAATGTTGGAAAGGTTCAAGCAATGAAAGAACGGGAGACATTGATCTCATATCACTCCATATTATATATTAAAGGACAAGGTCGTGGAGATACTCGATTTTGCCTCCAAAGACCCCAGTATGGCATATATTGATGGCCGCTGCCATCGGAGAGGCGACCCCCCTTTGGAGAGGCAACCTGGTACAGCAAAGAGGTGGCCCAATAGGGAGAAAAGGTAGTGGTTGTGGAAAAAACTTGGTTATTCTCATGTTTTCTTCCTTGGTAAATTTTATCTAAGTCTATCTCATCCTCTCTCATAGATATTTTTATCCGGGCTATATCCCTTTTATCCTAACTTGGATATCCATCAAAATAAAAGATATGATAAAATATATCCTATTCTGATGGCAAAATGCAACTTTAGAGAGTTATTTCATGCCTTATGAAGTAAGAAAATAAGAACAATAAATTATAGACATTAAATTTTGTATTCGCCTTTAAGCCCTTTTCATATCACAAAATATAATTAAAAAAATGAGGGAAACAGATACATCCTTTATATGGGCATTTTTATTATTTTTGTTAGTGTGAAGTAACACCTGTTAATAAGGAAGGATGGGTTACAATTATGGAATGACATAATTGGTTATCAATTTCCAAGTATAAATACGCGAAAGATTTTAAATATGTGTAGTATCTTTGTGGATTGGCAATCAATCCGAAGGGAAGATACTTTCCATAGAGGAATCGCTCTATTTGTGGAAGCCTATATTTCATTGTTTGGGCCACCAAATTTACGGGAACTCTCATTGATTCACTTCAATGGCTAATTGATCTTTTCTACAACGGCTAGTTTACAGGTTGTTCCTCTTGAAAATTGTGCAAAGGGATGTTTGGATGCCGTGTATTTTCCAATTGCAAGGCTGATTCGATGGACCATTTATTCTTTGGCTATCGAACTACTAATGCCCTTGCTCTATTTTGGTCGACCAAGTGCAACTTGGCCTGGCGCAACGCTTCTTGGCAAGAAAACATTCAGCAGGCCAGACATCACATCCGGGACAGCTCATTCCACCAATGCATAACTGGATTTTCCTTCCGCACCCTTTGCCATATGATCTGGACGGAACGGAACCACATCTTATTCTATAATAAGTAACTCAATATTTCAGAACTCAAGGAGCATCTTCAAAGGGTTGTCAAGGATAAGTCCCTCATCTTTAGTCACATTGATGACACCACAAGGGACAAACGAATCCAAGCTTCATGGAACATCTCTGCAGCGATCTTTCACTAATTTTTTTGGAGGTTTTTCCTCACTGCCACTGCTTGTGGCCGCCTTTTTTGGCCTTTCTTTTCCATTATGTTTAGCTGCATATGTAGGTCTTGTAGGTTTCCGTTTTGTATATGTGTAGCTGTTGCCGATGCCTTGTGCAGCTTTTTCTTTTTCTATTCCTTCAGACTTGCGCTGCCTTTACGCTTTGTGCGACACGGTGGTTTGGCTGTATTTAGCGCTCTTTCCATCAATATATCTTACTTTTACTAAAAAATAAATTTACATTTTCCTTATGTGAGGTTCATATTATAATCTTTCGAGAAGTGTAGCAGTGTTATAGGTTGTGCTTAGGTGTCAGACAGTGAGATCTATCAACTTGGATATAAGCAACACTAGCTTCGGAGAGAAGTACTTGGGTATAAGCGGCACATTCTACTGTAAATTCAAGAAGATGTTTAGTGGAATCAAGCCACTAGGTTGTTATCATGAGAGAGTGGATATAGGCATATACTAAGCCACTATAAAATTCTAAGTGCAAATTTTTCTATCTTTCTATTCATATTTACTTATTACCTAATAGAAGTTCCTGCTTTAATAAATGTTACCATGACACTGATCCTATTCACACTCTATTTCAAATTCTGCATTTATTCCTCAAGTGTCTGTAAAATCATATATTCATCACCCTCTAGGTGATTCTGCTAGCCAATATCATCTGCGTGTTCTAAATATCGGGTCATTGAGAGGGCATTTTTGCACTTACCGAAGCAATTCCGTTGTTTTCTCCAAGGATGGCCTTTTCAGATTTGTTTTTTTTAGATCGTCGGTCTATCTAGTATCTATCGTCAGAAAGTGAAAGCAGACTTATCCCTGAAAGCCTTAAGCAGGCCCAATCATCCTACTCGTCATATGTCGATGACATTCAAGTTGAATGGATAGATTCAAACACCAGCAACATCACCATCTCAACTCGATCTATGGTATCGGTCTTCAATTTAATTAAGATTATGTTTGTTTCGCAAAAAAATGAATGAATTAAACAACATATTCTAAAAATATAATTGCCTATGTCACTTGAAGTTAGTCAATGAAGAGTATTTACATTATCGATAAGTAGTTTATGTCTAAATATTTTTTTGTGGATGATAGGAAATTTTTTCGTTCATTTATTTTTGCAAGCGATACAAAATGATAATCTTTAAGAAAATATTTCCAATTCCGTTATTTTTTGCAAGAAAAATGCACCCTAATTGGAGTCCCCAATTTCTCAAAAGAAAATTAGTTTTCATTCAAAATAAGAAAGTTGAGACTACAACTGGTGCATACTGCTCGCTTGCGCTAAAAATTAGAACTCTTTAGGGAAATCTATATCTATATTACATATCAAGCAAAACTTCGAATTTTGGTGTCTATCGCAAATTTACAATTATATCCTCACCTCTACAAATAAATCTAATAAGTTAATTGAAGTAGTTGAGGGGCATATGGCCTTTTACCATTTCGTTGTCATACTTTTTTTTTTCCTTTGGTCAAAGTTGTCGTAAATTGTTGACTAACATATTAATTTTTCTCCCCTGGTCAAAGAAGAGAAAAAAAAAAATTCCCAACTTGTAGCCACCCATTTAATTAATTTAGATTTTGCGACTACCCACTTATATTTGCTTGAACCTCGAAGCCAACCTAATGACACGTCACTTCCGACCTCAAACTTTTACACACACACACACAATGATCCATATCACTCGGTGATGCTCCACCTATTCGATTTGTGCTTAAGTCCATTCCTGCCCCATCTTCTACTCTACAAGCTTGTTAGAAACCACACTTTGTCCAAGTCCTCGCTTCAAAAGATCACTCTCAACTCTCGTTCTTATGCGATGCATGTAAGCCCATCCCATCTCGACCATTAAATCGCGTGTATCTCACGTGAGATTCCCGCTATTCAATGACCGGGATGAAGTGGGCTCGATCGGATGCTTTGAATTAATTTTTTCACCCAACAAGCGATGTGGCAATTTTAAGCCAATGTACATGCTGAGAAGATCAAGGTGGGGTATAATGACACGTTGATTTGGCAGGTTTGGAAGTTCAACGTTAATTTTCTTTTATATGTTAACTTTTATATTTAGCTTTAGAACATTCTCTTATCACAGAAAATAATAATTAAAAAAATAGGCGAAACAGACACGTCTTTTATAAACTAATTCTTGAATCCCTTTCACGTTCATGTTACGTTGAGGTACTCAAGAAGTTTATTAGTTTGAGAATATGTATATCTACGAAGACGAGAGATTCGACCAAAAAAAAATTAATAAGATGAGAGAGAAACGGGTCTAACAAGTATGTCTACTGAGATCATAGAATGGTGAACAGCCAACTAATGTGGGCAAGTCCGGGAATTTAACTTGATTTTCTAATTTCTTGTGGTTGGTTGGAGTTCTTTGGTTTCTCGCATTAAAAGCTAAAAAAACACATAACCAGGACATTCGCACATCATTATACAGCTGGCCCAGGTTTCTCGGCTACAAATCAAATCATGGTTAGATATTTCCGAAAAGCAATATTACAAGTCAAATGTCAAACTATTCTTGAAGTTCCTTGTCCACGTTCAAAGAATGCCATGCCCCATATTCAAGCAAGAAATATAATTTGACTAATCAACACCATCCATCACCTTGTGCGGATTTAAGTAACACATTATGTCGGGAAGCACTGAAATAGATTAAGGTAACACCATCACCACCCTTTTTTATGTTCCTCGTTATTAGAAAAACAATTAAAGTAGAAAATAGATTACTAATTTGCGCCGCCAAGGAAGACTCTAGATTTTTAAATAGTTCAAACCGACTACGTGCCAACGTAAAATCTGAAATGACGTCCATTTTAAACACATAATAATTAATTGAAGTGGACATCATGATTCACTCGAGACTTGTTTTCTTAAACTAATGAAGAAATACTTCCTAAAGGTCAAAGCATGTCTCCGTCGTCTCTTAAACGATTGCAATGGGGTTGGATGTAACATTTCCAAATTTGCAAACAAAGTAAGAGTGAGCATTGGTTTTTCAACATTGACTAATAATATAAAATCAGTAGGGGCAAGTTGAAGTTTAGGACCTGAATTATTCCAACCAACAACAATAAAAAGAAAATTAAATCTTACATTCCAACCAACAGAAGTGTAAGCCTAGCCTACATCATTGTTTTAATATTCATCTGTCAATTTATCTTAGATTCTTCAAAAATAGAGATGCGCTCAAACTCATATGAAAACTCTAAAGGCTAAATTGCCCTTTATTTCTCATTTAAAAAGTGTCGTTTTCTCGAGGGAAGAAATGTTACCTCCTTTCCATTGCTGAAAATACGCTGACTGCAATTAGGATAAACCAGCTAAGCATACTTCAAATGAAAACCACAACAAAAGTGAAAGAAAAGTCGGTCAAAACACTCCGAACACACGGTCAATGTCATATCATTTTGCCTTAACTAGATTTTTGGAGTACTTGACACTTATTTATCAATTTCAGAAAATAAGAAGTTGAAACCTTGCTAATCTTTTTAATTATTGTACATTACAATTGTACATACACAGCTATCTCTAAATATGTACCGTTATAGAGTATTTCAGACATATGCACTGGTCATTTATGGACCTTTTTTTTTTTTTTGTAAGAGTCTGAGGTTGGAATTTGAGGTCTCCATTAGGTTTGCTTAATCAAAAAACTAGAGGCAATGCGCTCGCCTGAAGCCAAAAAAGGAAGACGTAATAGGTTAGTTAACAATGGAAAATTAACCAGAACATAACCATTTTTTTTCATAACAATAAATATTTAACTGAACATGTTTTTATTTTCAACAACAATTCATGGAGATGGTTTTTTTTTTTATAATCAAGGTGCCTATGCCAGTTTACGCGCACCTCGACTATTCCTTGAAGGATACTAGCATAACAACCCATCGTCATGGCCCCCCACTTAAATCACAAATGCTCATCTAGGGAATCGAATTTGGGAACAGTGCGTCTAACCATAAATCTCAAGTGCACCCTAACCAACTGAGCTATCCATTGGTGTCACTATCTTATTCGCTTAGATCATATCAAATGTACTCGACGATATTAATAACTAATCGTTTCAATAATGACAAAATCGGGTTACACTGGACAATACTAATAGGCACTTGCCAATCTGTATGAATTTCCTTGCAAAATGATGAAGGTAGCATCCCAATTCTCGAGTCTTGACTTCAGTATTACACATGCCTTTCACTGTCGATCCTTCTTTAATTATCCTTAATTCCTGTGTTGAATTTTTGTTTCATTTAGGCAAGAATTTTAGACTATAAGGTTATAGGCACCTCTAAATTATAATATTCTTTATTTCACACGAACAGAATGGGGACGACACGTGTAGCCAAAAGTTCTCACTTTTATATTAATTTTCAATATTTAGGAAGGAAATACTCACTTTTTTTTTCTTTATTTGTGAATTTTAAAAGCAAATTTAGATATGAGAACCCATGCTTGGTAAGCAATTGATGGGATTCAGAATACCATCACCATTTCTCTTGAGATGGCAAAGGTAAAGGAAACGACAGTGTCTAGGATTTTAGGGCCGGAGACGATGGTGTCTAGGCATTTAGGTTGCATTTGGTCATCCAAAATTTTTTTTAATCATATCGTATCTATTAATTAGTGAACCGCGGATATTATGTCAAATAAATAGAGACAAGGCACAGCTGAAATCGACTCTATTTTGATGAAACATTATAATGCTTAAGAAATTATTAAATAATGAATTTTGACGAGTGAATTATTATTTAGCAAATGTTTGTGCCATCTAAATTCTAGCGTAACATCGATCAAGCAGGTGCAGTAGAACCATGGGTTTTGATTTGAAGTCAAATCCTGTGAAAAAGACCCGCTGCTTGCTCATTATCTTGTTGATTGGGTAAACAAGTGTTGGACAATGGAATTTATCAGCCTCTTTGCACAAGTTGAAGATTCACTTATGTAGGTCGTCCAAGATAGCTATCTCGAAAGTCGATAATCAATCTTGAGTTCTTCATTGCATGTCGAGACCTCTTTCGAATGTTGGAAAGGTTCAAGCAATGAAAGAACGGGAGACATTGATCTCATATCACTCCATATTATATATTAAAGGACAAGGTCGTGGAGATACTCGATTTTGCCTCCAAAGACCCCAGTATGGCATATATTGATGGCCGCTGCCATCGGAGAGGCGACCCCCCTTTGGAGAGGCAACCTGGTACAGCAAAGAGGTGGCCCAATAGGGAGAAAAGGTAGTGGTTGTGGAAAAAACTTGGTTATTCTCATGTTTTCTTCCTTGGTAAATTTTATCTAAGTCTATCTCATCCTCTCTCATAGATATTTTTATCCGGGCTATATCCCTTTTATCCTAACTTGGATATCCATCAAAATAAAAGATATGATAAAATATATCCTATTCTGATGGCAAAATGCAACTTTAGAGAGTTATTTCATGCCTTATGAAGTAAGAAAATAAGAACAATAAATTATAGACATTAAATTTTGTATTCGCCTTTATGCCCTTTTCATATCACAAAATATAATTAAAAAAATGAGGGAAACAGATACATCCTTTATATGGGCATTTTTATTATTTTTGTTAGTGTGAAGTAACACCTGTTAATAAGGAAGGATGGGTTACAATTATGGAATGACATAATTGGTTATCAATTTCCAAGTATAAATACGCGAAAGATTTTAAATATGTGTAGTATCTTTGTGGATTGGCAATCAATCCGAAGGGAAGATACTTTCCATAGAGGAATCGCTCTATTTGTGGAAGCCTATATTTCATTGTTTGGGCCACCAAATTTACGGGAACTCTCATTGATTCACTTCAATGGCTAATTGATCTTTTCTACAACGGCTAGTTTACAGGTTGTTCCTCTTGAAAATTGTGCAAAGGGATGTTTGGATGCCGTGTATTTTCCAATTGCAAGGCTGATTCGATGGACCATTTATTCTTTGGCTATCGAACTACTAATGCCCTTGCTCTATTTTGGTCGGCCAAGTGCAACTTGGCCTGGCGCAACGCTTCTTGGCAAGAAAACATTCAGCGGGCCAGACATCACATCCGGGACAGCTCATTCCACCAATGCATAACTAAATTTTCCTTCCGCACCCTTTGCCATATGATCTGGACGGAACGAAACCACATCTTATTCTGTAACGAGTAACTCAATATTTCAGAACTCAACGAGCATCTTCAAAGGGTTGTCAAGGATGAGGCCCTCACCTTTAGTCACATTGATGACACCACAAGGGACAGACGAATCCAAGCTTCATGGAACATCTCTGGAGCGATCTTTGACTAATTTTTTTGGAGGTTTTTCCTCACTGCCGCTGCTTGTGGCCTGTTTGACCTTTCTTTTCCATTTTGTTCAGCTGCATATGTAGGTCTTGCAGGTTTCCGTTTTGTATATGTGTAGATGATGCTGATGCCTTGTGTAGCTTTTTCTTTTTCTATTCCTTCAGACTTGCGCTGTCCTTACGCTTTGTGCGACACTTCGGTGGTTTGGCTGTATTTAGCGCTCTTTCCATCAATATATCTTACTTTTACTAAAAAATAAATTTACATTTTCCTTATGTGAGGTTCATATTATAATCTTTCGAGAAGTGTAGCAGTGTTATAGGTTGTGCTTAGGTGTCAGACAGTGAGATCTATCAACTTGGATATAAGCAACACTAGCTTCGGAGAGAAGTACTTGGGTATAAGCGGCACATTCTACTGTAAATTCAAGAAGATGTTTAGTGGAATCAAGCCACTAGGTTGTTATCATGAGAGAGTGGATATAGGCATATACTAAGCCACTATAAAATTCTAAGTGCAAATTTTTCTATCTTTCTATTCATATTTACTTATTACGTAATAGAAGTTTCTGCTTTAATAAATGTTACCATAACACTGATCGTATTCACACTCTATTTTACTCGGTTGTGCTCATATTCAACTTGATCTTTCTAATTCTGCATTTATTCCTCAAGTGTCTGTAAAATCATATATTCATCACCCTCTAGGTGATTCTGCTAGCCAATATCATCTGCGTGTTCTAAATATCGGGTCATTGAGAGGGCATTTTTGCACTTACCGAAGCAATTCCGTTGTTTTCTCCAAGGATGGCCTTTTCAGATTTGTTTTTTTTAGATCGTCGGTCTATCTAGTATCTATCGTCAGAAAGTGAAAGCAGACTTATCCCTGAAAGCCTTAAGCAGGCCCAATCATCCTACTCGTCATATGTCGATGACATTCAAGTTGAATGGATAGATTCAAACACCAGCAACATCACCATCTCAACTCGATCTATGGTATCGGTCTTCAATTTAATTAAGATTATGTTTGTTTCGCAAAAAAATGAATGAATTAAACAACATATTCTAAAAATATAATTGCCTATGTCACTTGAAGTTAGTCAATGAAGAGTATTTACATTATCGATAAGTAGTTTATGTCTAAATATTTTTTTGTGGATGATAGGAAATTTTTTCGTTCATTTATTTTTGCAAGCGATACAAAATGATAATCTTTAAGAAAATATTTCCAATTCCGTTATTTCCCCAATTTCTCAAAAGAAAATTAGTTTTCATTCAAAATAAGAAAGTTGAGACTACAACTGGTGCATACTGCTCGCTTGCGCTAAAAATTAGAACTCTTTAGGGAAATCTATATCTATATTACATATTAAGCAAAACTTCGAATTTTGGTGTCCATCGCAAATTTACAATTATATCCTCACCTCTACAATTAAATCTAATAAGTTAGTTGAAGTAGTTGAGGGGCATATGGCCTTTTTACCATTTCGTTGTCATACCTTTTTTTTTTTTTTCCTTTGGTCAAAGTTGTCGTAAATTGTTGACTAACATATTAATTGTTCTCCCCTGGTCAAAGAAGAGAAAAAAAAAATATTCCCAACTTGTAGCCACCCATTTAATTAATTTGGATTTTGCGACTACCCACTTATATTTGCTTGAACCTCGAAGCCAACCTAATGACATGTCACTACCGATGTCAAACTTTTACACACACACACACAAATAAAATAAAATAATAATAATAAAATCATTAAATTCGAGAATAAATTTGAAATACCTAAAGTTATAGATAAATATAAACGGACAAAATGATAATTGACACGTCACTTTTTACCTCATTCTTCGTCCCTCAATGTCTAACAAAATATAAGATCTGGCCATGAGGGTAAGCAGAGCACCCCCTCTCGGCTTTCGCCACCCAAGAGTTTTTTCAAAGTCTCCCACAATGCTTCTTCTCATCCTTTCTTCTCTCCTCTTCCTCTTCCTCGTCATCAAGTTTTCCAGGAGAAGTTCAAAGCTGAAGCATCTCCCACCCGGGCCGAAAAAATTGCCGCTCATCGGGAATTTGCACCAAATGATCGGCGCACTACCTCACCATCGCCTGACAGACCTTGCCAAAACATATGGACCCATTTTCCATCTTCAACTTGGCCAGATCTCGCTCGTGGCTATTTCTAGTCCCGACTTAGCCGAAGAAGTTTTCAAGACCCAGGAGCTCGCATTCGCGCAGCGACCAACATTCTCATATACAGAGATGAGCATTTTCCCAAGTCCAATCTTTTATCCTTACGGAGAAGAGTGGAGACAATTGCGCAAGATTTATGTTACCGAATTCCTCAGCAGTCAGCGTGTTCGATCTTTTAAATCAATTAGAGGAGAGGAAACAAGTAGTCTCATCGACTACATACGCTCGTTGTCCAGTTCGCCTTTCAATCTCAGCAAGAAGATCCATGCTTTCACAAATAGCATAGTCTCCAAGGCAGCCATTGGCCAAAACTGCAAACAACAAGAAGAATTCATTTCGGCTGTCGAAGAGGCGATAACTTTCACCGGGGGCTTTAGCGTGGAGGACGTTTTCCCTTCTCTTAAATTCCTACCCGACATGACCGGAATGAAATCCAAGTTTAGGACGTTGCAGAGAAATCTGGATAGAATTCTCGATAGCATTCTCAATGACCGTGAGATCATGAGAAGCAAGGATGATAGAGTTGGAAGAGAAGATATACTTGATGTGCTCTTTAGACTCCGGGAGACCAATGAGCTTGGATTGAATCTGACGGCCAGGAAGATCAAAGGCATCATTATGGTATGTATGCATTGATGTATGCTAATACAGCTTAATTAGGAAACTAAGATTAGTCTATTCAGTGGTGACCAATACATAAAGGTGTTGTCTAAGAATCGGAAAGGTTTGTCAATTCACTCTAGTAAACATTCAAAGCTGAACTTTCTTGAACTTACTAACAAGTCAATTTACACCCCGCAAATTGTAGGACTTATTTGTTGCAGGGAGCATCACTACATCAACGCTTATTGAATGGGCAATGTCGGAATTAATCCGAAATCCGAAAGTGATGGCCAAGGCACAAGCCGAGGTGAGAGAAGTCCTAAAAGAAAGGGGTTGCCTAGAAGAATCAGACCTGAATAAACTCAAGTACTTGTCTTCAATCGTCAAAGAATCTTTTAGGCTACACCCTCCAGTTCCTTTGATTCCCAGAGAAGCAACTGAAGAACGTGAAATCAACGGATACAAAATACCGGTGAGCTCAAGAATCCTTACTAATGTAATGGCGATAGGAAGAGATCCGCGTCATTGGAGAGATCCTGAGAAGTTTGAACCGGAGAGGTTTCTCGAATCTCCAATGGATGTTATAGGGACAAACTTCGAGCTTCTCCCATTCGGATCCGGAAGGAGGGCATGTCCTGGCATTGCATTAGCCAATGCAAATATTGAAGTTATATTAGCATCTTTGCTATATCATTTTGACTGGAAATTGCCAAATGGAGAAGCCATGGAAAAACTTGATATGACCGAAGCATTTGCAGGAACAGTCACGAGGATGAACAGTTTAAATGTGATTGCCATTCCCTATGTTCCCACTGTTGCAGCTTGAAAAGAATACGTTGCGCTAAAGAAAGCAGTACGTCTGCTGTTATATGCTTATGTAAACGTGGTATACAGCCACGTGAGTTTTCTTCTGGTCATTTTCCTTGTTGGTGCAAGTTCTATGCACATGTAAACGTTGGATACAGCCATGTGAGATTTTTTTTGGTCATTTTCCTCCTCCACAGTCATTAGAGTTCAAGCACCTCTTCCCAATATGAAGTTTTTTTTTATGGTCAAACCCAATATGAAGTTGAAACAGTCGAAATACCCCTCTCATGCATGCAAATTTGTTCTTCTTTAGAGTTACTTCTCAATTTTCGCGCTTGGGTCCGAAACTTATTCATTTATTCGTGCTTTCTTGTTTGTGGTAATATTTTTTGTTTATCGGTTGAGAAAATGTTGCATAAATCAAAAGAGCGCCTAAAGGATCATACAAATCACCTCTTGTCGATTGCCTTCATCAAAGTCGATCTATTTGACTTTGGGAGGCATCCTCGACCTTCCATCCACATAAATGTCGATCTATATGGATTAATGGACTAATGTATTCGTGATATTTGTGTATGACCTGTTGAAAATTCATACAGTTATGCATCGAGATTTAGATTGCCTAGTGGGCGGAATAAATCATAAACCCGCTGGGGTTTCCCTTTGCTAGTTTGCTTCTTTGAATCACATCAAACTCTGAAGAATACAAGGATAACTTATGAAGTTCCCATATATAAAGATCGATCTAATGGGGATCTGACTAAATCGGAAAGAGGGGCGGAGAAATATCAAGCGACCACGGCACAACGAACGACAGCAAGACAGGGTGTGCCTATGCTAGTTCTGATTATTGAACAAAATCTCCCGTTAATTTCCTATGAATTTTTGTTACCCAATCTTGGTGAGAGAATTTCATCCGAGGTTTCTTTGGGTATATGCTGGTTTATCTACCCCGACGTGGGATGATGCATTTTGTATCCTAACCAGGCTCTCATCGGAGCTACCAAACACACCTTTAGATTCAAGACATCGTATGGATCTCTCGTCTTGTCAAACTACAATGCTCAAGAATTAGGACATACAACTACAATTTACTTGAAGTAGTCAGCATGATTTTGGTTTTGAGAAATAGTTGAGATTAATATTAAGGAAGGATTTGCTCTTGTATATAGCAGCGATACATTGGAATCATTGTAATCATTCACCGAATGTTTCAAATGAAACGATGAGTACGTAGAGTTGCGATTGTGAACATTGTAAATTATTAGCATGCGGATTATGTTGTAGTTTATGCTACACGGATACGGGACACGATACGCGACACGACATGACACGGTACGTCGATGAATTAACAAAAAATAAAAAATTTTGACACGATGAGATATGTTGTATATTTTATGTATGTTTATATATATATATATATACACGATTTCATAACTATAAAACTTTAATTTTTACAAACCACAATATCCATAAATTCGAGGAAAAAAAAAAAAGTCGCAACTTATGAGCAGGGACGAGTCACAAGCAAAGCAGGTCGGGGAATTGTCGTGAGTCGGGAGAGGTGAGTCACGAGAAGGAGAGGGAGAGATGTGTCTGAGAGTCGAGCATGTTGCCAGCGGAATGAATTAGAAATTAGGTCAAAATTTAGGTTTTTTCACTATTTTTAGTGTCCGGCGTCCAAAAAAAAAGGAGGGGGGGGGGGTCCTGTTGGACATGTGTCCGTGTCCCACAGGACAAATTATTTTAAAAAGCCGTGTCCGTGCGTTACTGAGGTTGTAGCTGAGGAAGCCTCCCGGTCCAAATACGTAGAACGTTCGACTGTAGACCTGAGCGCATCATTTTTTTTTTTTTTTTAATGTTTTGTATGTTTATAAATCCAAGAATTGTGGTTGCTGGCGACCACTGCCATCCCCCTGAGCTACATACTGAACGATACACCTATAAATTCACGTCTATTTCGACTTTTCCCGTTTGTTTTCGTTGTCATTTTTTTTTTATATTTTAAAAAGAAGCTGAACTTATTGTGACAGGTCTTCTCGTTGACCTTGATAAGCGGGCATTGTAAATCAAAGCCCTTCAACTCTTGTCGTAGTCACCACAGCAAGGAAAAATGACAAATATGGTCCTTGACCTGTGATTCCAAGTGCAATATCGCCCCTACCTTTAATTTTGTTCAATTCACTACATGAAAATGCTGAAATTATCTTTTTATTAATTCAAGTTTAGGGACACTGAACAATTTAATATAATTCATGGACTATAATATAAATAAAAAGTTTAGAGTTCATATTGAATAAATTAAAAATTCAAGAACAACATTGCATGTTAGAGTAAAGTTCAAAGACTATATTGAACAAGTTAAAAATTCAAGAACCACTTCGCACTATCGGACAAAGTTGAAGAATCATTTGTGGGGAAAATTACCAAAAATATCCTAAACATATTGTAATTGTGTCAATTTAGTTCTATTTTTTTTCAATTCAGTCATGAGCCTTTTGTAGTTGTGTCAATTCAATCCATCCTGTCAATTTTTTTTTGCCGATACTGACATGGATGTCGACCATCCGGCGATATAATATTTTAAAATTTTTTTATTTTCTTTCTTTTCTTCTCCTTATGTCTTCTCCTTCCTTTATTCTGCAATGGTGAAGAATGAAGCTGACGATGATAACAAATAACCTCGCTCGAACTGTTTCGTGATCGAGAAGCTTATACCAATTATCCCTCCCCTTTCCTCCATCGCCTTCATCATCATTGTCCTCCTAGCTCTCCCTCATGGTCGCCCCTTCATCCTCGGATATCTGATACTAGCAAACAGGGCAAGTCCCAAGCATCACCAATGGTCGCAGGGCCGACCTTTGCCTAAGGCTAGCGAGGGCGGCCATCGCCTTTGACCATGGCTCAAGAAAGAAGAAAAATAGGTGAGATAGAAAAAAAAATATCAAAATATTAAATTGCCGGACGATCCGCCTCGGTCGGCGTTCAAATGTGGAAAGCATTAAATACTTAATTTGGTACTTTTCCCACATTTGTCGTAAGCATTAAAATATTTAATTTGATTCTGAAATTTAGGGTCATATCATCGCAAGCATCTACGCATTCGGGCTTTGAATTTGTCCAGTCGTTCCTTTCCCATGCCTACAGTTAGCTATTTAATAAACTAAGATGTCATTGTCAGGTCAGCCTTGGCACGTGAAGCTAGGTTCATTGACCATCAGTAACGCGCAGTTTAGGGAGATATCATAATCACCATCGCTCCACTAGGCTCTCAACTAAACGCTAGCTATAAATCTCTCGGAATTCACGGTCTACGCACAACAGTAACATTGCGTGGAATCAATAGTAGCTGGTCACATGGATCTTTTAGGTTGAAGTGACAATGACTTGTTTCTTAATAGCTCCAATCGAGTGACTTGACTTTGAACGATCGCAAGAATTAAATAGATTCTTTTCCCACTTGTAGATAGTTGCCACCCATGAGCACAGTCAAATGGCTTCAAATGGCTATAGCAACTCAGCCACCACGGGCTTCATCACATAATTCCAAGAGTTTGCTATTACTGAATTAGCTAGCTCTTAATTGTGTTTAACCCTAATATCCTATCCCGGCCGCCACAAAAAATTTTACTTTTATTGATGATGTAGTCCCAAGCATTTACAAAGTTGACTAAATATATAAAATCAGTAGCGGAGAGTTGGACTTTAGTACCCAAAAAATTCGAATAAACTCCATAAAAGGAAAGTCAAGTGTCATTCCTGTTCCATCGGCATTGCTTGCAACAAAATATCTCTGATTGAAAGTAACGCTTTGTCCAACCAAAAAAAGAAAAGAAAAAGTAACGCTTCGATTTTTTTAGATCATGTGACAATTACGGATAGGAAATATCCAAAGAGAGCAGGAAATTAACTACTTGAATTTTAACAGGGCTGCACAAACGCAAGCCGTGGCGAATTTGATCGACTACAAAACTTGGAAAATACAAACTTCATGGCAGGACTAGACAACTGGCTATGCCAAATTCAAGCCACGACAAAAAACCTGAAAACATTAAGATATTAAATCGGAATTCAGAGGCAACACAACATCAAGAACAAATACATGCTCTGGAATTTAATCGATAATACGAATATGAAAACTACAGCTAAGAAACACGTCATAGTTTAATCAACATCTGAGTTTGGAAAATAAATTTCCAATGCAGGAAAGTAAAGATACTGAAAGATAGTAAATTTGATTGATTTGTGCGGACATCTTCAAAGAGTACAGCGTGGCTATTTAAAATTTACAATCGACGGTTATCAACAGAGATTATAAAGGGAAGTTTTTTTATTTTTTATTTTGGGTCGGAATTACAAAGGGAAGTTACAAAGGTAGCTTATGAACAGAAGTTACAAACATAGATTATAATTGGTTACTAAATGGTAAAATCGACAGTTACATTGCTATGTTAACTGTTATTTCTTTTATGGCTACATCCAAAATTATCGACTTTACGTTCGTAGTTACAATAAGTTTTTTTCAATTGAGATTTGGTTGCTCTTCAGTCGACCTTAATTTAGTAGAAAATCGAACCAATTCCATGTGTTTCTTGGAAAAAGCGTGACTTAGCTCAAGCAATGCCCATCCCATGCTTTCTTCTAGAACTTCAAATTGATTTAAGAAAAGAAAGTGACATAAGGAATATGGCATCGAATCCAAGGTACTAGAGATAGAGAATGGGCTTTGAGGGAGAAGGTCTTTTGGCAATATTAGGCATATTACTAATCGATTCTTTGGCCATTCGTGATCGAATACAACCAAGTCAAAGTTATATGCCTACATAACTTTCTCTACCAGACCAAGGGAAGTAGGTATCAGATCACTGTAGTTCTTTCTTTTACGGCTGCATCCAAAATTATTGACTCCACTATTTGTCGATTCTTTCAAGCTATCGACTCTTCAAGGGATCGATAATTCGGTTCATAAATGATCAAACTTTGCTCTCATCGACTAAGTTTATTACATATCGATAAAAAAAAGCCGATTATTTTTTGGCACAAACAAACGTCTCTTTTAAAATAATTGAATAATTCACGCATCGTTCGATTATTTTAAATTAAATAATAAAAAATCATCATGTGCCCCATTGTTATCGTCAAATTTGATTTTTCATATGGGTCATACTTTTCTACAAAAAACACGTTTTGTATAAATTTTTTATGTGATCCTCTATCTCTATTCTTAAGTAATTGATATACTTAGACATTTTTATTGCCAGTTGGAGTAGATCGAAATTTTTTTTGGCTTTTGAACCTTTTGTTTTTGGTAAATTAAGCAAGCTCGGCACTTCAATGCCAATTATTATTATTATTTTTTATTTTTAAAAAAGAAAACAAGAAAAATATGATTTGGGGGGACTTTGACCTATTTTTGTAAAATAAATTTGGACCCAAAATCAACATCAATATCAACAACACTTTTATCCCAAACTAGTTGAGGTCGGTGGTTGATGAACCCCAAAGAATCATAAAAATAAAAGCAGAATCAAGGGAGGGAAAAGAAATAAATATGTAAAAATAAATAAGTATATATATATATCTATCTATCTATACACTACCTCTCCACAATACTAATAGCCTCCTTCCATTCCGTCTTAAAACAAACCGTACGCCAATTTATTTCTCACTAAATTAAACATTGTTTTACTGCTTTCCCCCAAGTAAGTTTCGACCAACCTCTTGCTTTTTTCGTGTTATACTCTCGATAGCAAACTTCTGTTCGTACTAGTGCATCTAAGGGTCTTCGAAGAATAAGCCCAAACCATCTCAATTTATGCTCTCTTATTTTTTTCGCCACCAGTTCTACTCTAACTTTTCGTCGAATCTCTTCATTCCTTATCTTATCCATCGTCGTATGACCACACATCCACCTTAACATCTTCATTTTCGCTACTCCCATTTTATGCTCATGTTTCCTTTGTGCTGGTTAACATTCAGCTCCATATAATATGGCAGGTCTGATTGCTGTTTTACAAAATTTTCCTTTTAACCTAAGAGAAATTTTGCGATTACACAAAAATCCTGATGCATTGCGCCATTTCATCCAACCTGCTCTGATTCTATGGCTTACATCCTCATCAATCTCTCCTTCCTTTTGCAATATTGATCCCATATATCTAAATGTATCTTTTTTGGGTATTTCTTGTCCAAGCATATTTATGGCTTCTTGATCCCCTCTTTTTGCCGTGTCAAACTCACATTTCAAGTATTCCGTCTTACTTCGACTTAGCGTAAATCCTTTAGACTCCAACGTACTTCTCCATACTTCTAACTTAGCATTAATCCCAGCTTTGATCTCATCAATAAGCATGATATCGTCTGAAAATAGTATACACCACGGCACCCTGTCTTGAATATTTTTTGTTAGCTCATCCATAACAATGACAAAAAGGTAAAGGCTCAAAGCAGAACCTTGGTGTAAGCCTACTATGATTGGAAAATAACTTGATGTGCCATTACAAATCTTCACACATGTAGTAGCAGCGTTATACATGTCCTTGATTGCCTCAACATACTTTGAAGGTACTTTTTCTTTCCAAGAATCCACCACAAAACCTTTCTTGGAACCCTATCATACGCCTTCTCGAGATCAACAAACACCATATGGAGGTCCTTCTTTCTTTCTCGATATCTTTTCATCAATTATCGTATTAATAAAATAGCCTCCATGGTAGATTTTCCTAGCATAAATCCAAATTGATTGACAGAAACCTTGGTCTCTATTCTCAAACGATGCTCAATAACTCTCTCACACAGTTTCATTGTATGGCTCATAAGCTTGATGCCTCTATAATTATAACAATTATGGATATCCCCCTTGTTATTGTATATAGACACAAGTATACTCTTCCTCCATTCATTAGGCATCTTATTAGTATGGAGGATCTTGTTAAAAAGACTAGTCAACCAACTTATTACTACATCCTCTAAGCATCTCCACACTTCAATAGGAATACCATCAGGTCCCAAGGCTTTTCTAGTCTTCATCTTTTTTAATGCCTCCCTAACTTTCCGTGCTTTAATTCTACGCACAAACCTTCTATTTGAATCATTAGAAGCATCTTCCAAA
Organism: Rhodomyrtus tomentosa; assembly: GCA_028455895.1. Lineage (NCBI taxonomy): Eukaryota > Viridiplantae > Streptophyta > Magnoliopsida > Myrtales > Myrtaceae > Rhodomyrtus > Rhodomyrtus tomentosa. Next base: position 751,616 of record JAPCWY010000011.1, on the reverse strand, counting down.
TCCACCTCACTTCTATCGCTCTCCCCATTAAAAAGTTTGTTAAAATAACTCATCCACCTGCCCTTAACGTCTTCGTCTCTTATCAAGAGTGTTTGATTTTCATCCTTGATACATCTAATCTGTGTCAAGTCTTTACTTTTCTTGTCTCTTGATTTTGCAAGTCTATAGATATCTTTTTCTCCTTCTTTGCTCTTAAGTTTGTTGTACATATCTGTGAAAACCTTGCCTCTAGCCTCTCGTACAGCTTTCTTGGCACTTTTCTTGCCAATTTAAACTTTTGCAAATTCTCTTCATTAGGACATTTATGTAGGCATTTGAAATACTCCTTCTTCTACTTAATTGCCTCTTACACCTCTTCATTCCATCACCATGTTTTTTTTGTTTGATGTTCATTCCCTCAACTTTCCCCTAACGCTCCTTTTGCCACTGTCTGGATGCAGTTAGACATCTCTTTCCACATTATATATACTCGCCCTCCAGTCGCCACGGTCCTTCCTGTAACATTCTTTCCTTGAATTCTGTTTGTTTCTCCTCATGTAACTTCTACCATTTTACGCTAGAGTGCTGCGTACTTCTCTTCATCTTCTGTACTTTGTTATACCGAACTTCTAAGACCACCAACTTATGTTGTGTAACTACACATTCACCAGGGTATACTTTACAATTTACATACGAAACTCTATCCTCTCTCTTGGCAAGAAAGAAATCAATCTGGCTACAATTTTGACTTCTACGAAAAGTGATCAGATGTGATTCTCTTTTTCTAAAAAAAGTGTTTGCCAACATCAAATCATAAGCTAATGCCACACTCAAGATGTCTTCGCCAGCCTTATTTCTAGTTCCATATCCAAAATATCCATGAACTCTGTCAAAACTTCCACTACACTGACCGATATGTCCATTTAGATCTCCTCCTATGAATATCTTCTCCTCGTGTGGTATCTGCCTTAAAATATCTTCCAGATCTTCTCAAAATCTACTCTTCTCGGACGCTTGCAGTCCAACTTGAGGAGCATACACACTAAGTATATTCAAAATCAAATCCTCCACTACTAACTTAACTAAAATAATCCTATCTCCTATTCTTTTAACATCAATCACTCTATCCTTGAAATTTTTATCCATCAGAATCCAAACTTCATTTATACTTTTTGTTGTGCCTGTATACCATAGCTTAAATCCAGTGCTATCCACTTCCTTAGACTTCTCTCCTTTCCATTTAGTCTCTTGTAGGCAAGCAATATTCATTTTTTTTGAGCAAAAGTATCTGTCAATTTCCTCAATTTACCCGTTAAGGTTCCTACATTCCAACTCCTCAATCTAATCCCTACCCCTAGGCTTTTCTTGCCCCCCACACTCGCCCACGAAAGTGTGAGAATCCTTGCTCATTTATCACCACATCCGGGCACCGATGTGGCGCATCACTTTGGGAATGATGGCCTAAGATTAGCTTCCTTACCCCTTGCACCCACCTATCTTGGTGCAAAGACCCTTGCTCATTTTTCACTATACCCGGGCACTGATGCAACGCGTCGCTAAGAAGGGTCAGCTCCAACGAAATATCAATAGGGTTCATCTCATAGAGGTAGCTCTTTTTTTATAACCGGCTCGATACGCCTAACGTAACCCTCCTTGTCACGCCTCGCGCCTCATCGCGAGCACGCAATCATCCCTGCAAGCAAAACAACAATAATCTCTCGGCGGTTCCAAGGATCCACTTATATGTAAAGGAAGATCGAGAGATGAAATAATTTACATTAAGCACACGATAGCGTTTACCAAAAACTCCCCGGATAATATATATATATATATATATATATATATATATATCTCAAGACTAAGCAGGACTGGATAGCATCATAAAGTCGTACATCAACATCAACTGGTCACATCTACTACAGACCGCTATACAGCAAGGCGACGGGTAAACATGTTAAAAGGTGTCCACAAAATCCACTAGGGAAGGGGGGTCAGACAGTCAAAAGTCAGGTCACCATCCGGAGTCGTCTAGGAAGAACTGCTGGAATTCCCCGATGTCCTCAGTCTCCTCCGACGGTTCATACTCAGAGAAAGTCTCCGACGGAATCTCCACAAAGTCCTCCATAGTCGCCTCCTGCGACGACTCAGCTGGGTCTCCATCCATGGTCGCCTCCTGGTCCGCTATCGTCTGACACCAGGGAGGTATGACACCCTCCGGAACCTCATGGGGCTTCAGCGGCTCGACTTTCTTATCCCCGTCCCGTCTAGACCATGCCTCGAATCGCTGAGGCTTCCAGTTCGGCTTCCCCCCGTCTACCCATACTACTGTATATTTCCTTACGTATATATTTCCCTGCTTATCAGGAAACTCATCGTAATACGCCGTCATCTCCTGCGGGTCCCCGAATCTGATAGGCTATATTGTTACTGCCTAGGATTTGTAAGGTAAGGTTTTCCCAAAATGGGTGAGATACACATCTCAGTAAGAAAAACTTAACCCTAGGTCAGGTTGACCGTCCACTCAAGCAGTCAAGTCACTCAACCTATCCAACTCATGAACTCACGCGGACATGATAGTCCTAATTCAATAAATAATAATGCATAGAGTACAGGCATACATTTATATTCTCATGTCACACACAAATGCACATATATGCTCGGCCTGTCAGTTCACCACATCAATCAACCTCTGCCTGCCTCATTCTCTGGCCCACGATTAGATCGTATCAGGCTCGACCCGCGTAAACGCATCAGGTCCTGGTTCAATTTCCAAGTAGAGTCTATGAGCTCGTATTTTGTCCCGCGATTATATCGCATCAGGACTGTGGCTATCTCAACCCCGCGACTCCGTCGCATCAGGGCGCCACCTTTTCATAATCCACCCCGCGACCTCGTCGCATCAGGGTCTCAACCTCCGCCCCGCGTCTCATACGCCTCTGGGCCATGCCATGCAATGCCACGATCATGTCTCATGCCACATCATATCAATTAACTTAATTTTTTAAAAAATTAAATTTCATAACCAATGGCCAATGCGCATGATAATATGTTTAATAAATTTCATGGCAAGCAATTCAATTCAAATGGTACTCAGGCACTCAGACAATTCAAGCATAGGCTAGGTCAAACAATCATTCTATAACGTTCAAGGACGCATCAAGCTATTACATGCGAAGGTTTTCTCATAAATCGTTCCGTTCGGCCCTCGACTTACCCAATCGAGTCCAATCCCCCTAGCCTTGGTTTAGGAAATCCCTTACCTCCGCTTAACAACGCAAATTTCCCCTCCTTGAGTCTCCTATGGTTCGGCCAATCCAAGTCCCAAAGCCGACTTGTCGCGCAACCTAGTTTAACCAATCGATTTATCAAAATTTTAAGTCTAATTCCTCAATTCATCCATCCAAATCACTCATAACATACTCCTCATCATCTTAACACATCATACACACCAAATTATAACATAATCCTAGCCTATTAGCCCTTCACAGAATCAGTTTGGCCCGGCATTGAACCGGTTCTATTCGGTTCTGTTCATGCCGGGTCCAATTGGCCTTAATCTATCTCAAATCCATCAAATATACACCATTCTACCTCTTATAATATCTACCTAAGAGTTTGGAAGTCTCACCGTGAGTTTCAAGTCGCGTGGTTGCCGGAAAGTCGTCGGAAGTCGCCGGAGCACTCTCACACAGAATACCGGCAGATTCTGGGCATAATGTACAAGGGTGGTTCATGGTAAAAAACTTATCAAATAAATCCCAAATTTTTATCACAGAACCATATATATGTCTAATTGATCTCCACAAAATTTGAGCCAAAGATTCAAAGTTTTCGGCTGTCTAAAGAGTTCAGAATCGAACCTACCTCAAACTGGAGCAGAATCCGTCTGCCTGTGGGAGAATGCTTGCCACGAATTTCACAGAGCTCCAAATGACCTGATTCAAGTTGGAGGACATCGGAAATACGTGGGGCTACGTTTGGGTAGTCGACCGGAAGTAGGAGACGGCCAGAGATGGCGGTCGTATGGACCGAACGGCGGCGTCCGACGGGGTTGGGTGAAGCAGAAACTGGAGAAGAAGAAGAAGAAAGGGAAATGGTGGTACTCTGCAATTTTTTTGGCCGAATGGGGGGGGGGTTTGAGGAGAGAGAGAGCTGGTTATTATCCCAAAAATTTAAATTAATTGAGGCGATTGGTAGGTGGGCATTAATTGGTGAAATGATCTACTACCCTTGGATGCTTAACACTTGTCCATTGTTCTTCTCAAGGGCATCCAATGGCCATCAATTTCTCTTCAATTTTAAGCAGCTTGGGGGAGGAGAAATGTCCATTTTGCCCTTCCTTCAATTATAAAGACAAAGTCCTAAGCTTGAGGGGCATTATGGTCTTTTTACCTCCGACGTTCGGAACGTCGTTTTTCTCGTTCCTGACTTCTTCGATAGGGTGACGACCAATCCAATTGACGTTGAAATTCTTGATTTTCCTTTTTCAAACTTTTCAGGACTCAATTCTGATCGTTCGTTTTACCAGACGTGATTCTAGCCTATTCCGAACCGACGGGCGGCTTTTGCAGACTATACGCGTATCGACCCCGTGATTCTCATAACGTTTAGAGCTCGTCAATTCATGGCGGCCTTGGTTGTCATGTAATTGCGAGGGCTTATCGCTAGTTCCTGTGGTCTCAATCGTCACAATCCGATTTAGGATAATTTTGCAAATCGTATGTTGGTTAAGCGGCATCACCCGCGCTCCAATCGTACGACGCTCTCATGGTAATCCTTAATCGTTCTTAAATCGGCCTTTTTGCTGCCCTAAATATCCTCTCGACAATCCTTTTGGTCAAAGCGCCATTTCCTATTCGAGTCGCCTAGGTCCACGTATCTCGTCTTGCGTTAGCCTTTCCCCTTTAGTCAGTCTACTCAAATTGATCAGATTTGAGCGGAATATAACTGAAATACATCGCTTGATATAAATAAACTTCTCATTACAGAGTCTGAAGTTGATTGAAAATCAGAATGTCACACTCCTCCTTTACCTGGCTTGGGACAGACTATGTAGACTACATGGGCGGAGTTAAATTTGGACCCAAATCAGGAAAAAAAAAATCCGGAGCTCAGAAGATTTTGTGTAGATTGAGCAATGCATTTCTATTTTTATTAATTTTTTATTATTTTCTTTTAATCATATTTTAAGTTCTATTTGACGGGACCACGGAGCATCAAACTTACGTAAAAAAATATGTATTTACATACATCGACTCCGCGGCCCCATCGCCTCGTTCGTTCACTCGCTTTTCTTGGAATCGAGGCGCGTAAATATTTTTTTACGTCAATATGATTGCTCCGTAGCCCTACCAGCGAACGCTATCGCCTTGCTCGTTTGCTTGCCTCCCTCAAGGCCAAGGCGCGTAAATATTTTTTTCACGTACATATGATCCTCCGCGGCCCCATCACCTTGCTTGTTTGCTTGCTTTCCTCAGAGTTGAGGCACGTAAATATTTTTTTTTACGTACATATGATGCTCCGCGGTCCCACCAAATTGAATTTAAAAAAATGATTAAAAGAAAACATGCTTTGCTCGTTCGTTCGGAGGCACGTAATTATTTTTGTTTACATAAATATGATGCTTCCCAGCCTTGTCAAACAGAAGTTAAAAAATGATTAAAAGAAAACACGTCTTGCTCAAAACCCTATTTTTTGGTTAGCTAACTCGCTAAATATTTTTTTTTATTAAATTGGAAAAAAAACCCCTCAAACTCCCCCTCAAAAATCATTTTTTTCTTGCTTTCTTTTTTTAAAAATTTAAAAAATGAAAAATGGAATTGAATTGTCGAGCAACACTTGTTTGGCAGTTCAAGTGACGAGTAAGACCTAAATCTGTAAATACATGTATATATATACACACACCTAATTTCGTAAATATTTTTTTGAATTAAATTGGAAAAAAACCCCAATTAAATACGAAATAAACTCACATGCCAACCTAAATAAGTATTTTAAAAAGAACCTCATGTCCTCTTTAAGTGCAGGGTCATAATTTCCTCCATCTCTAGTAGAAGAAAATTCGTTCGACTAGATCTTTTGTTGATGTTATAAACATGACATCATGCACAAAGTTTAACTAAAAATAGTATCTGATGTTCATTCATATTGGTCAGCTACCCTTCACAAAACTTGTTGGAGGAAGTATGCTCAAATAAGGGGAAGTATGCTCAAATAAGGGAAAATATGGCCCCGCCAATTACAAATGCTTACAAAAAAAAGAAAAGGAATTTTTTAGCATAACAATCTTTGGATAATTGTGGGAATAACAGTATGTTGCCTGACATAACTTCTTAAAAGAGTGGACCCCATAATAATTTTAATTGTTTATTATTTTTTGGCCTGAACAGACTGTTAGCATAATAGTCACTTAGAGACTGTTATATAATTAAATTCCCAAAAGAAAATGCATCTGGTTAAATACTTAAAGTTTTTTTTTCATGAAATAATTAAAGTTGATTTCTATCTAGAACAATGAAAATATTTTTTTTATGCATAAGATTTCCATTTTCACTAACCAAACAAGGTTTGTTTTGTTGAGAAAAAACAAAGATGGAGAACTAGTAATTCAGAGGATGCTACTTATGAGACTCCTAGTGTATTTAAAGGGAGCTCTTTCAAGCTCTTCTTGTCCACGCAGCGATCCAAAATTCCTGACCATTTCTACTCATAGTCTCTCCTCAAGATTAGAAGAACCCCCCGCCAAAAACAATCACCTCTCAGTTGTGTGGGACGATTATGTTTCCCCTGTTGGAGATCGCGATGGGCCTGGCGGCTCTTATTGTTCTTGCAGTTTTCCATTGGAAGCTAAAATGGAGAAACCGTTCTAACGTTGGGAAGCTTCCTCCAGGTTCCATGGGGTTGCCATTCATAGGAGAGACGATTCAGTTCTTCATTCCTAGCAAATCCAGAGACATGCCTCCTTTCATGAAGAAGAGAGTTACAAAGTACACCAACTTACTCAAACTTAGATTTATCCTGCAACTTTATGTTTCAATTGTCGTTATTCGTGCATGTTTTAACGCTTAAACTTCATACTTTGGGTATTTTCTTTTTTTCCTTTCAGGTATGGAACGTTGTTTAAAACAAGCTTGGCTGGTCGTCCTGTGGTGATATCGACAGATCCGGAGTTCAATAAATTTGTTCTTCTCCAGGAAGGAAAGTCCGTGGAGACATGGTACTTGGACTCCTTCTCTAAGCTTGTGGGTCATGATACGCCAGACTTGGAAATCAAGACTAATGCAACCGGGTATATCCACAAACACCTGCGATATTTGATCTTAAATCACATGGGTTCTGAGAGCCTCAGAGGCGAGCTTCTTCGTCAGATTCAAGCCATGACTGAGACAACGTTACATGCTTGGTCAGCTCAAGAATTTGTAGATGTGAAGCATGATTGCGCCCTGGTAAGTATTCCTGGAGCTAATGGTAGTCTAAAACCTAAACACACTTTACTAAACCCCATATTTCTGTGTCTATGAATGAGTTTTGCAGATGATATTCAAGTTCACGTCGAAGCTTCTCCTAGGTTATGATGCTGAAAAATCAGGGGAAAATATTACGGAGGATTTCCATATTCTCATGGATGGTCTCATGTCCCTTCCGATAAACATTCCAGGCACTGCTTTTCACAAGAGCTTAAAGGTACAGCTAAAATTACTCATTACTCTATGTTGACATCCTCTCAATTCTCTGTTAAATTAAAAAAATAATAACAATTAAAAAAATAACCTTGCAGAGCCAAGAGAAGCTGCTGAATATGATTCGAGGGAATATCGCTGAGAGAATGGCTGCACCGGCAGAAGCAAGCAAAGGGGACTTCCTTGACCATATCATGGGGGACATGAAAACTCAGAGCTTTCTTTCAACTGAATTCATTACCTACATAGTCATGGGTCTCCTACTTGCCAGCTTTGAGGCCATACCTACCACTGTAGTCATGGCCCTTATACTTCTCTCAGAGAACCCTAAAGTTCTTCAAGAACTGATCGTAAGTGAATCGATTCTATGTCGCAAGTTCTCATTAGTTGCAGTCTTCCATGTGCCGTTCCATCTTTCTTTCTTTTATTTGCAATAACCCGTTTTCACCTCCAATTCTATCACAGAAGGAAAATCAGGAAGCCCTTGATAATAGAAGGATTTCGGGCGCAGAAGGAATAACGTGGGAGGAATATAAATCATTGCCTTACACCCTGCATGTGAGTTTTTTTTTTTTTTTTGGCTTCTTCTACGCTTACTTGTTTATTACAAAATAAAGTATAATGACGAATTGTTGGGATACCAGGTGGTCAATGAATCACTCAGATTGGCCAGCAATATCCCCGGTGTTATGAGAAGAGCAATTAAAGACATTGAATGGAATGGTAAACTTGCCAGACTAGAATGTTTTGCTTGATCAGGCACATAGAGGCTAGCTAGGGTTTCCAACGAACAGAAAAAAAGGGCGTATAAGATCTTAGCTTTAGCTTGAAACTGACCCTATATTTTACTTTCTTTCATTTTTTTATTTGGTGATTAACAGGATATGTAATTCCAAAAAGTTGGACCATTGTCATTAGTCAAGTGGGGCTACACCTGAACCCAGAAGTGTATGAAGATCCCCTAGCCTTTAATCCATCTCGATGGGAGGTAAGATCTTCATATTAAAATTAATTGCATTTTACATCCTAAGAATTCTGACATTTATTGAACTTTTCTTGTTTTTGGGCGTTGGCATTTTTATATTATCCATAGCAAATGGATAGAGCGAGCGTGGTGGGAAGATATTATATACCCTTTGGTGGGGGTGGGAGGCCATGTGCTGGAGCTGAATTCACCAGGGCATTTTGTGCAGTATTTCTCCAAGTTTTCGTGACCAAATACAGGTAAAATAGCATGAAAGACTTCTCCATGCTTACAATATATATATATATATATGCATTTTCAATCGAAATGTGATGGTCAATTGTTTGACAGGTGGACAAAGGTGAAGGGAGGAGAAATCATTCGCACTCCGTTTTTAAAGATCGGAGGTGGTTTTGATATCAAGGTCTCCAAGATACAAGAATAAAGCACTCACGGCAGAACTCTGTTGTAAAATATTATGTCTTTACAGTTGAAATAAGACATTGTGGAAGCTAGTTACGGGTTGTATTTGGCCATATGGCCGCCGGTTTATGAGCACCTCTAGCCTTGTTCCATATGGACACATAAGGTCCTCTTAAGTTGTACTATTTGCACTATTTCTACCGTATTATGAACTTCTGATCTTGGGTGGTAATAGTATAGATATATCTACCGGAAATTTCGGTTGCATATGTGTGTAAGAGCGAATATTATAGATGTGTAATGAAATCGCAAGACTGCTCTTGGATCATAAGTATTTTTTCCCTTTCTCCCTCTCTATTTACATAATCATTTACAAAACAAAAAATAGCAAGCCTGAAAGAGCATAAATTTTTTGACAAAAAAAATGCATAAATTAAATCAGTTTAGTTCTGAGAGCCTCAAAGAGTAGCTCCCTTGACACCTTCTAAATCATGTTTGAGAAGATAATGTTTGTGCAAATACTATTTTGTAGATTTTTTTACCTTATTGGTTGTAGCAACTATTTTACTAATCTATGGAGTAGTTTTGTTAGTTCTTATTCAGTTTTTCTTTTTGCTTAGCGTTGGTGAGATACCACATTTTTCTATTCGAAAGATGGCCTTCATAAAAAATGCCATCTCCCGTTAAATATCATTGTCTCCTCAAATTTCGTACTTCTCAATAATATCTCTTTAAATACACTTTTGAAAGAGAAAAATGGATTCATATTGGAGAAAATCTCTCTTAACAGCCAAGCAATTCTAAAAATTGCTCTCAATCCGATCAAAGATCGTCGAAGCAATCTTATATTCTTGGCAAGTGGAGCAAGAGTTTTCAAAGCTAACAAACTCATTAACAATGGATGAATCTTATTTTATTGCATTTGTTCTAGCTGAGCTTTTTCAACAATACATCATTAGCTATCCTATACTTTAAATACATGTAAGAAATTACTAGGGGTGAGCGGTTCCTGATTCCGTACAAGTTCCACATAGAAACTGGAAACCATCCATATGTATAGTTTTCCCGTTTTCTGGAACCTGAAACCTATCTTACATACCTTAAATCCTAAAGCCTATCTTGTCACATAGATTCTAGGGTTGGTTCCAAGTTTTATCTAAATTCTACATGTATTCTTAATTGAATGATTACAGTGAACAATCACATTTAATGACCACAACCTACTACTATAATCTATTTGAACCCAACTTATATTTAGACACATGAAAAAGTATGAAATATTATTAAAGTAAAAGTCTTAGTGACAAAGTGGTTCTATATTACACACTCATTGTAGGACACAATGGAATATTGCAAGATGATGCGAAAACATATACCAAGAAAAAATATAAAAAATTATTTTATGTTTCAAAGTTCTGGCTCCAAGTTCCATTTGCATGGAATTTGCCCGTCAGAACAGGTTCCCTATTTTTTGAAAACTAGAATCTACCCTCAATATCCTAGAAACCTGAAACGATCGGCTTCCATAGGTCCGATTATTCAGGTTACAGGTTTTACCTTGGAACTATGTTCATCTTAGAAATTACAATAAAGAGCATCTTTTATAATTCTTCAACTGGTACTTGAGTGTTTTCTATAATTTTTATTTATTAACTCTACTAAATATATGAAATTTCAGGAGGCTATGTTTGAATATCACTTAGGAAACTATTTCAAATAAAATAAAGGAAAATTTTTCATTTTACAATGTCAATAGTGAAAAGAAGTTTTTATTTAATTTCATGGATTTCCCATAGAAAATGCAAACATGAGAGCTCTGTAAAAGTTGAAAATGTTGTTCGTTTCACAAATTCAAATATGTCTTGTAAAAAAAAAAAATCACCAAAATCTAAAGCACACATGTATGCGGATCAACGGTTTTTGAGGGGGGAAAAAGTTTTGGGTACAAAAGTAAAACGGATATAATAATCGGTTATCTGATTTATTTTATTAGAACAAAAAAGTATAAGTACTGTACATGATTGAGAAACGGGAAAAGTTATAATTACAAACATAAATAGGAGAGATTTGAAATATTGAATGATCATGCAAGATTAAATTTGAGGAAGATACATGGTTTTATTCAATACCATGGCCAAATAATAAGTGAAAATAGTACAAGTCATAGATGATGGAGATATGCAAATAATGACAATAAAACAAATTGATATAAAAGATTCAACGCATGCAAAAATTGAAAAATGCAGAAGATAGATGGTATTGAATACAATTATATTGGTTTTAAAGAATGAATGATTTTAGGGAGCATCCCGTAAATTTACGTAGGTAGGTGTGCTACTTGCACAACATTTTAAGCATACATTTAAGCCCATACGAGATTACTTCTTTTAGATCGTGCATGACAACCATTCTGATTCTCTGATTTTGTTCTCAAAAATAGAAAAAGATAAGAATCATGTTTAATAATAGAAATGATTCTAATTCTAATTATGTCTCCATAGTTAGTTTTAGAGCAAAAACAAGAATAAAAAAAGTTGGTTCTGAAAAAAAAAATCACTTTTGAGAATCACAAAACAAAATGAAGTAAATTTTTCCTTAACCTAAAACTGAACAAAGAGGTCTTATTCTAAAAAAAAAGATAATAAAAATTAAAAATGGAAAATTTCTAAAAAATAAAAAAAGAAAATTCCTAAAAATATAAGAAGCTTAGACCTGATTTTAAAAAAAATGGGCATAAATTTCCTAGATTTCGTAGATTTTGTTCTTTTCTAGAAAAAATCATAAGCACATTTGAAATTAAACCTAAACCATATTTTTCTAAGCCCGTAGGGCTTCGTTATGGTTTTATGATGTGATTCATTAATGTCATGATTCCTTAATTTTGCACTTGATTTTATTGATTGTGATTCGTATAGGTTTATGTACTTTAGACTTAGTTTAGTTATAGAAAATTAAGGTAAAAGACAAAACAACCAACATGAACACTTAGTAAGCTCTCGTTTTTAAGTTTTGGATGAATTAAGACTGACATTGACTTTCTTAAATAAAAAAACGCACACCAATGCAAGATAGTGAAGTTCATTTTCCTTGTAAAAACAATGGTATCGCTCGTGTTGGTTATTCGCCTGCTCAACAGAGTTAGATGAAACCTCACAATAAATGACGAAAACGAATTGTGATGGTTCTTGATATTTATGTTTACATCTCAATATGCAATATATTCTATAAGAGAATCAATATGAATTAAACTTATATTTATTTGAGGTGTAAGATGAAATTTCACAAAGTAAATATGTAATTATTTGACTTAAATGACAAAAAATTAGGAAGAACAATTGTTCCTGAAAATAGAAATTATATGCGTTTACCAAACACATTTATGTTCCAGGAACAAAAATTTTATGCAGCTACCAAATGACTTCTAATTCTCCGAAACTTATCTAGAGAACAGAATATGAAAAAAGTTAGCACTTTGCTGGATTAGAATGATTGTCATGCAGGCCCTTAGTGATGCCTGACGAAACTGTGTTAATTATGTGTTGAAACTGGAAACAATTTCAAATTTTATGCTGGCACATAGTTGCTTTGGATTGTTTAAAAAAGATCTACGGTCATCCTTGGGTGCAAATGAGTAGTCCGTTCCATACTTTACTTGTTTCCCAAATGATAAGAAACATAAAAAAGGGGAGTCTCACTTAAGGGTGAACATGGTTCGGGTGCGTAGTTCACACACTAGAACTGTGAACCGCCCACTAAGCGTCTGTTTCAAAAATTGAAACCGGAACCACCTGTTGGTTTCATGCGTCCACTCGGGAGCCAGGCTGTTGATCTAGTCTGATTATCAAGCGGGTCCATAGAACTGATCCCACCAAGCAAATGTAGGTGACAAAGAGCGAGAGAGGGAGGCGATGAACGGTCAAAGGCGTAACCAAAATCGATAAGAGTTGAGAGTTGAAGCTGTGAGTCAGTGGAAGTTGAGGTCATGAATCAAGAGACAGAGACGAAGAAATCGAGTTGAGAGTGAGACATTGAGAGTCTGAAAGGAGAGAGTAAAGATCGAAATGACAATGAAAATTTGAGACGAGATGAGCGGATTTCAAATTAGGGATTTAAAATTTCATTTTGTAAAAATTATAAATTAAATAATATTGTACAAATTTGATCCATATGGAAGGGTGGATGGATCCACACTTGGAACAGATAATTGGAATGGTTGGAACCCACAAAAGAACTGGTTCCCATAGGAACTACAAGTTTTAGGCTTGTTCGAACTTGTTCCAAGCAGTCCGGGTGGTTCCTGATTCTTTTATACACCCTTAGTCTCACTTAGCAAAAATATGTATAAAAAATGGGTTGTTTCTGAACTTATTGTACAATGGCTAATTCAATCATAACCTTTTCAATCCAAAAGAATAAATTCTTTGATCATTCTCAATGCAGTTTTTCCAATCAATTTTGGTCAAATTAGTTAATGGACGCAGAGTAATTGACGCATGACTCATCAATTGAGTTCGAAAAGATTCTTTTCGACAATGAGTAATTGAATTATTTGTGTCTCTTAAATTGATGGAGACAGTTAGCTTTCAGTGATTACGCTGACCTGATATCATGGCTTATTATGTTACTCAAATATGTGTAAGGTGGTGTGATGGTGTTGATGCGGGCTATTTTAGGAAAGAGATCGTCTAACATTTATTTAGAAAGTTAGGCCCTAACCTTACAATCCGGGCCGTTCGTGTTATGAATGGGTGTCTCAGATTATAACTAACAAAAATATATATAAAATTTTCAAAAAATTGCCACCTAAAAATTGAAGATCTGGGCCGTCCATCCAAAATTGGACGGCCCTGATTGCAAGGTTAGGTGCCTAACTTTCTAAAAAAAGGTTAGGTGACTATCGGCTCTCGCGTTCTTTGAACGTGGACACGAAAACTATAGGATAATTTGACATTTGATTTGGGATATTGCTTTTGTGAAATATCTAATAATGATTTGATCTGTAGGTTCGTAGGTACATAATCAAAAGTAAGTCATATATGCAGCTTGGACGGCATTTCAAGCATACACTAATTAGACACACACAAAAAATACATACCTTAGGTAAACCCATATGCCGATACTCTTTTTAATGACGACTAACAAAAGCGTCTTTTGACCTTTGGAATTATTTTTCCATTATTTTGAAAGATTTAGTCTCGAGTGAATTGTTATGTCCACTTCTGCTAATTATGTGTTGAAACTGAAAACAATTTCAAATTTTAGGCCAGCATGCGATGGTTTCGAACTATTTAAAAATCTACGGTCATCCTTGATTACACATGAGAAATCCATTTCATGAGAAATAATGAGAAACATAAAAAAGGGATGTCTCACTTAGCCAAAGAAAGAAAGAAAGAAAGAAAGATAAATAAATAAATAAAATGGGTTTTCTAAATATGGCGGCCAATTCAATAATAAATTTTTCAACTTAACCAATTTAACCATAAACCTTAGGATCATTTTTCAATATAGTCGTTCCGTCCAATTCTATCCCCTTGCTTGTCGGATGCAGATTGAGCGATGCATGGCCCATTAGTTGCGTTGGAAAAGAATCTTTTGGACATGCTTTCATTGCGTACGCTAGCCTAACATAAAAAATTATTATGTTTTACTTAAATAGGAGTAAGGTGTTGTGATGGTATTCGATGTGACCCATAGCTATAGTCAAATTGTATTTTTGCTTGAATGAGCTCTTGCATGCTTTGAATGTGGACAAGAAATTTTTAGGATAGTTTGACATTTGATTTAGGATATTTCTTTTGTTAAATATCTAATAATGGTTTTATTTGGAGGCGAGAAAGTCGGGGTCGGCTGGACAACGATGGGCTAACGCTAATGTCCCACATGTTTGTTATTTTCGCTTTCAATGCAAGATAACAAAGATGTCCAACCCATTGCAAGAAAGCAAATCAAGTTAAATTCCCCAACGTGCCCACGTTAGTTTGCCGTTCACAATCATGTCATCTCAATTAATATTAGATGTTCTCAGACTCATGCTCATAGTCTAAAACGATTCGTTTTTCTCTCATCTTATTTTATTCTCAATTATTAGCGGGTGCTACCTCACAAATTAAGGTCTAGAATTTATTATCCTTGTTTTCTTACTTAACAATGCATGTATAATGCTGAAGTCAAGACCTCAATAGTTGATATTCTACCATCATCGTTGTGTAAGGAGAATTCATATAGGTTGGCCAGTGTAACCCGATTGTCATTCTTCAAACGATTAGATATTAGTATGAGTTTGAGCACGTCTCTATTTTTTACGAATCTAAGATAAATTAAATGATGAGTATTAAAACAATGATGTAGACTAGGCGTGCACTTCTATTGGTTGGAATGCAAGATTTAATTTTCTTTGTATTGGAGTTAGTTGGAATTATGCAGGTCCTGAGCTTCAACTTGCCGCTGCTGATTTTATATATTTAGTCAATGTTGAAAAATCAATGCTCACTCTTTCTTTGTTTGCGAAGTTGTAAATGTTACATCCAACCTCATAAGTGACCACTGAAGAAACGTGCTTTGACCTTTGGGAAGTACTTTATTAGCTTAAGAAAACAAATCTCGTGTGGACTATGATGTCCGCTTCAGTTAGCTACGTGTTAAAAATTGATATCATTTCAGATTTTACATTGCATGTAATCGGTTTCAACTGTTTAAAAATCTAAGGTATTCCTTGGCGGCTCACATGAGTAATCCATTTTCTACTTTAATTGTTTTTCAAGTAATGAGAAACATAAAAAATGGTTTCTTACTTAGCAAAAAATTATATATAGAAAAAGAGTTGTCCCTAAATTATTATACAATGGCCAATTTTGTGGACTTACTCGTTGGATGCAGAGTGGCTATTGCTTGGCTAGCTGCCTCTCCGATAGCACCATACTAGGTTCTTCGGAGGCAAAATCGAGCATCTCCATGACCTTGTTCTTTAATATATAATATGGCGTGATATGAGATCAATGTCCCTCGTTCTTTCATTGCTTGAACCTTTCGAACATTCAAAGGAGGCCTCGACATGCAATGAAGAGCTCAAGGTTGATATCGACTTTCAAGATAGTTATCTTGGACGACCTACATAAGTGAATCTTCAACTTGTGAAAAGAGGTTAATATATTTCATTATTCAACACTTGTTTACTCAATCGACAAGACAACGAGCAATTAGTGGGTCACTTTCATAGGATTTGACTCCAAATCAAAACCCATGGTTCTACTGCACCTGCTTGATCGATGCTGTGCTCGAATTTAGATGGCACAAACCTCTGCTCAATAATAACTCACTTGTCAAAATTCATTATGTAATAACTTCTAAAGCATTATGATGTTTCAGCAAAATATAGTCGATCTCAGCTGTGTCTTGCCTCTACTTATTTGACATTATATTCCGCAGTTCACTAATTAATAGATAGGATATGATTTTAAAAAAATTCAGATCACCAAATGCAATCCAAATGCCTAAATAGGCCACCGATAGATATGATTCCTTTGTTATTAGGAGATCAGGTTGGCTCAATTTTTATTAGGCGAGTTTTGATGTAACTTTTGGGCTTCGCCCCTTTCATTATCAAAAAAAAAAAAGCCTAGATACCATCATCTCCACCCCTAGAATCCGTTGTCAAATAGAATTGACAGTCGTTTCCTTTACCTTTGCCATCACAAGAGAAATGGTGATGGTATTCTGGATCCCATCAATTGCTTACCAAGCACGAGTTCTCATATCCGAATTTGCTTTTAAAATTCACAAATAAAGAAAAAAAGTGAGTATTTCCTCGTTAATATTGATTAAATATTGAAAACTAATATAAAAGTGAGAACTTTTGGCTACTCGTGCCATCTAAGGGTGAACGGTTCCCGGTCCGGTCCGATTACCCTTAAGAACCGGGAACCGGACCAATAGTCCCGGTTCTCACTTTTCGAAACCGCGAACCAGACCGGTCATCTCGAGAACCGGGAACATGATCAGATCGTCAGTCAGGTCCGGTTTTGGTGCGGTTTCAAGGAACTAATAAAACAATCAATTGATTTTGCTGTCCAATAAGAAAAATGGCTTTCAGAGTAAACTCAATTAAGAAAAACTGCAGTATATGAATATTTTATATTATTAGTCAATGTTGAAAAACCAATGCTCACTCTTACTTTGTTTGCAAATTTGGAAATGTTACATCCAACCTCATTGCAATCCTTTAACAGACGACTGAGACATGCTTTGACCTTTAGGAAGTATTTCTTCATTAGTTTAAGAAAACAAGTCTCGAGTGAATTATGATGTCCACTTCAATTAATTATTATGTGTTTAAAATGGACGTCATTTCAGATTTTACGTTGGCACGTAGTAAGTTTGAACTATTTAAAAATCTAGAGTCTTCCTCGACGGCGCAGATTAGTAATCTATTTTCTACTTTAATTGTTTTCTAATAATGAGGAACATAAAAAAGGATGGTGATGGTGACACTTTAATCTATTTCAGTGCTTCCTGACATAATTGTTACTTAAATGCGCACGAGGTGATGTGATGGTGTTGATTAGTCTAATTATATTTCTTGCTTGAATATGGGGTATGGCATTCTTTGGACAATTTAGCCATTAGAATTTTCAGCAATAGAAAGGAGGTAACATTTCTTCCCACGAGAAAACGACACTTTTTAAAAAAGAAATAAAGGGCAATTTAGCCTATAGAGTTTTCACATGAGTTTGAGCGCGTCTCTATCTTTGAAGAATCTAAGATAAATTGACGGATGAATATTAAAACAATGACGTAGGCTAGGCTTACACTTCTGTTGGTTGGAATGTAAGATTTAATTTTCTTTTTATTGTAGTTGGTTGGAATAATTCAGATCCTAAACTTCAACTTGCCGCTACTGATTTTATATTATTAGTCAATGTTGAAAAACCAATGCTCACTCTTACTTTGTTTGCAAATTTGGAAATGTTACATCCAACCTCATTGCAATCGTCTAAGAGACGACTGAGACATGCTTTGACCTTTAGGAAGTATTTCTTCATTAGTTTAAGAAAACAAGTCTCGAGTGAATTATGATGTCCACTTCAATTAATTATTATGTGTTTAAAATGGACGTCATTTCAGATTTTACGTTGGCATGTAGTCGGTTTGAACTATTTAAAAATCTAGAGTCTTCCTCGGCGGCGCAGATTAGTAATTTATTTTCTACTTTAATTGTTTTTCTAACAATGAGGAACATAAAAAAGGGTGGTGATGGTGTTACTTTAATCTATTTCAGTGCTTCCCGAGATAATGTGTTAGTTAAATCCGCACAAGGTGATGTGATGGTGTTGATTAGTCTAATTATATTTCTTGCTTGAATATGGGGTATGGCATTCTTTGAACGTGGACAATTTAGCCTTTAGAGGTTTCAGCAATAGAAATGAGGTAACATTTCTTCCCACGAGAAAACAACACTTTTCAAATGAGAAATAAAGGGCAATTTAGTCTTTAGAGTTTTCATATGAGTTTGCGCACGTCTCTATCTTTGAAGAATCTCAGATAAATTAACAGATGAATATTAAAACAATGATGTAGGCTAGGCTTACACTTCTGTGGTTGGAATGTAAGATTTAATTTTCTTTTTATTGTAGTTGGTTGGAATAATTCAGGTCCTAAACTTCAACTTGCCGCTACTGATTTTATATTATTAGTCAATGTTGAAAAACCAATGCTCACTCTTACTTTGTTTGCAAATTTGGAAATGTTACATCCAACCTCATTGCAATCGTTTAAGAGACGACTGAGACATGCTTTGACCTTTAGGAAGTATTTCTTCATTAGTTTAAGAAAACAAGTCTCGAGTGAATTATGATGTCCACTTCAATTAATTATTATGTGTTTAAAATGGACGTCATTTCAGATTTTACGTTGGCATGTAGTCGGTTTGAACTATTTAAAAATCTAGAGTCTTCCTCGGCGGCGCAGATTAGTAATTTATTTTCTACTTTAATTGTTTTTCTAACAATGAGGAACATAAAAAAGGGTGGTGATGGTGTTACTTTAATCTATTTCAGTGCTTCCCGACATAATGTGTTAGTTAAATCCGCACAAGGTGATGTGATGGTGTTGATTAGTCTAATTATATTTCTTGCTTGAATATGGGGTATGGCATTCTTTGAATGCGGACAAGGAACTTCTAGAATAGTTTGACATTTGACTTGCAATATTGCTTTTCGGAAATATCTAATCATGATTTGATTTGTAGGCGAGAAACCTGGGCCAGCTGTATAATGATGTGCGAATGTCCTGGTAATGTGTTTTTTTAGCTTTTAATGCGAGAAACCAAAGAACTCCAACCAACCACAAGAAATTAGAAAATCAAGTTAAATTCCCGAACTTGCCCACATTAGTTGGCTGTTCACCATTCTATGATCTCAGTAGGTATACTCGTTAGACCCGTTTCTCTCTCATCTTATTAAAAAAAAAAATTTGGGGTCAAATCTCCCGTCTTAGTAGATATACATGTTGTCAAACTAATAAACTTCTTGAATACCTCAACCTAACATGAACGTGAAAGGAATTCAATAATCAATTTATAAAAGACGTGTCTACTTCTACAATTTTTTAATTATTATTTTTTGTGATAAGAGAACGTTCTAAAGCTAAATATAAAAATTAACGTATAAAAGAAAATTCACGTTGAAATTCCAAACCTATCAAATCAACGTGTCATTATACCCCACCCTAATCTTCTTAGCATGTACATTGGCTTAAAATTGCCACGTCGCTTGTAGGGTGAAAAAATTTATTCAAAGCATTCGGTTGACCCCACTTCATCCCAGTCATTGTATTTTCAGCAATAGAAAGGAGGTATTGTATTTTACCTCGAGAAAACGACGCTTTTCAAATGAGAAATAAACGACGTAATAACCTTTGGAGTTTCTGGTGAGTTTGAGCGCATCTCTATCTTTGAAGAATCTAAAATAAATTGAATGATGAACATTAAAGCAATGATGTAGGCTAGGCTTGCACTTATATTGGTTGGAATGTAAGATTTCATTTTCTTTTTATTGGAGTTGGTTGGAATTATTCAGGTCCTAAACTTCAACTTCCTGCTACAGATGTTATATATTTAGTCAATGTTGAAAAACCAATGCTCGCTCTTTCTTTGTTTGCAAATTTGGAAATGTTACATCAAACCACATTGCTCCTTTAAGCGACGACTGAGAAAACGTGCTTGGACCTTTGGCAATTATTTCTTTATTTGTTTAGGAAGTTCAATAGATATAGATGTTCTCGGACTAATGCTCTTATAATTTAAAAAACCCGTTTCTCTCTCATCTCAGTTTATTCTCAATTATTAACGGGTGTTACTTCAAACTAATATAAAGGACATGTTTTCACCTAAAATACAAAAATTAGCAACAAAAAGGTAGTTACATTCGACAATTCTCCCGAGAAAAATACAATAAAAAAAGGGCAGAAGAACATTGGAAGCATTAATATTTGTGTACGGCGCGCACTTTAATGTCAATATTTTTTATGGATCACTTAAGTGCCAGTTTTTTTGAAAATTGATTATTTCAATGCCAAGTCTGACGTGGCTTACCGGAAACCATACGTGTCGCTTATGTGGCATGCCAGAAATCCCAATCAGCAATATAAAGTCAAAAATTAATATAAAAAATTTCACTTAATGAGATACAAATTGAAAAAAAATGAAAAATAAAAAATAAAAAAAATCAAAACTTCATCATTTGTAATTGCAAATTTGACTAAATAACCAAAATAAATTTTTAAAAAAATCAAGATGAGTTGTAGCGGCGAGAGCCCCTCCCTGCTTCCAATCTTCGCTGGAGTTAACTACTCTTGGAAACCCTAGAAATCCACAACCCACAATCCCGCAATCCCAGCACCAGTTCCTCCTTTCTACTTTCGATCAATACCCCCACGAGAAGGATTTGCAAGATAATACAGAGCCAGGGATCAGTAGTTCTGGTCGATGATGATCGATCTCTGTGATGTCCGCTGCCACCACCTACTCCGATCGGCGCTTGATTTGGTCACGATCGCCTGCGAAGCCTTGTCCGAACACCTTTGCTCGATCCTGTCGCCTTAGGTTTCCTGTAGATCTAGGTTTCTTGATCTCCTCCATGGATCGATGATGCGAGGTGCTGGAATCTATTCTCCACCACTCCACCTCCTTCTTGGGTGGGTTTCTACAAATTGATTGATGCCGGCCTCGCCGAGCAACGATCCCGGCGACATATGGGAGCTGCTCGACCGGGGTCCCATAGGCCGATCGCTAATTTTCCAGTCCAAACTCCCTTTGTCATTTCCCTAATCTGCTCCCACCCTCTCCCCAACTATTGATCCTCTCTTAAGAAGAATTGCTCTCCCTCAACTTTAATCCATGGTGTCCTTCGCGATCCGCGGCCCAGTTCCTCCACCTCCTTCGCATCCTCTTCGCCTTTGATCCAGACCCGATCACTGGTGTAGGCCCATAGCCATGCCTGGGCGAGGGCTGACGACCCTCGCTTGACCTGGATGAGAGTCGTGACCTTGCCCAGATCTACGGGGGCTACTGGCCCTTGCCAGGTCGCCCCGTCGGCCAGTGCTCAGGCGTCGTTGACCCCTAGCCGACAAGTCCCCACCTGTCATCGGCCATCACCGGTAATTGGGGGCTGCGACGGCGAGGGTTTAAAGACCACGCCACTACAAACTTTAGCAAATGCAGATCTGTAATTGTGTTTTTCAGGTTTTTTATTTAATTTTAATTTTTTTAAAAAAAATTAAGAATTTTTAAGTTGAAGGATACCATGTGGACTGTTTTTTTTTTTAAATATCATCACATAAACATTAATAACACCTTTATCCCAAACTAGTTGGGGTCGGCGGTCGATGAACCCTAGAGATTCATAAAATTAAAAGCAAAGTCAATCGAGGGAAAAGAGATAGATGTGTAAAAATAAATAAACAAAGATAAATAAATAATACACACACTACCCATCCACAATACTAATAGCCTTCGTCTACTCTGTCCTAAGACAAACTACACGCCAATCTATTTCTCACTCCATTAATTTTGTTTTACTAATTTTCTCCAAGTAAGTTTCGATCGACCTCTTTCTTTCTTGAGGTTATGCTCTCGATAGCAAAATTCTGTTCATACCGGGATATCTAGGGGCCTTCGGAGAATATGTCAAAATCATCTCAATCTATGTTCTCTCATTTTTTTTTTACCACCGGTTCTACTCCAACTTTTCGTCCAATATCTTCATTCCTTATCTTATCCATCTTTGTATGACCACGCATCCACCTTAATATCCTTATTTCCACTACTCTCATTTTATGCTCATGTTTCTTCTGTATTGGTCAACATTCAGCTCCATATAGCATGGTAGGTCTTACCGCTATTCTATAAAATTTTTCTTTTAATCTAAGAGGAATTTTGTGATCACACAAAAATTCGATGTACTGCGCCATTTCATTCAACCTGCTCTGATTCTATGGCTTACATCCTCATCAATCTCTCAATCTTTTTGCAATATTGATCTCAGATATCTAAAGGTATCTTTCTTGGGTATCTCCTGTCCGAGCATATTTACGGCTTCTCGATCCCCTCTTCCTACTGTGTCAAACTCACACTTCAAGTATTCCATCTTACTTCGACTTAACATAAATCCTTTAGACTCCAATGTGTTTCCCCATAATTCTAACTTAGCGTTAACTTCAGTCATAGTCTCATCAATATGCACAATATCGTCTGCAAATAGCATAAACCACGACATCTCATTTTGAATAATTTTTGTTAGCTCATCCATAACCAAGGCAAAAAATAAAGGCTCAAAGCAAAACCTTGGTGTAAGCATACTCTGATTGAAAAATAACTTGATATATCATTATAAGCCTTCACACATGTTGTAACACCGTCATACATGTCCTTGATTGCATCTACATACTTTGAAGGTACTTTTTTACTCCTAAAAATTCGCCATAAAACCTTTCTTGGAACCCAATCAAACGCCTTCTCGAGATGAATAAACACCATATGGAGGTTCTTCTTTCTTTTTCGATATCTCTCCATCACTTGTCGTATCAAGAAAATAACCTTCATGGTAGATCTTCCTGGCATAAATCCTAATTGATTGATAGAAACCTTGGTCTCTATTCTAAAATGATGCAAAATAACTCTCTCCCTTAATTTCATTGTATGGTTCATAGTTTTGATGCCAAAAAAATTGCCACGTGAATGTTTTGGCTGGAATTGGCACTAAAATAATTATTTTTGGCCAGAATTGACACTTCGATGATAATTTTTTCTCTGATGTAGCTTAATATTATTATTTTTGAATTTTTGTTTAATTTTTTTATTTTTCCCTTCCTCATTTTCTTCCTCTAACCAACAGCGTGCAGCTTTTCGATATATAAAAAAAAAACAGTGAGTTGCTTGGGAACTCTTTGATGCTAATATTGTCCTCACAATGTCCATGACAAACGGCTTTAAAATTTACCAATGTCCTGACAATGAATGAAATCGACCTTGTTAGGGGTTGGGTAAGACTCGACCTCGTTGAACCTCGCCATATCTGTGCTAGCAATGTGCGGCTTCGCCCAGCTACAGTTAGCCGAGGTACCCTCACACAACTACGGAGAGGCAACCCTTGCCCAGCCATGGCGATAACAAATAAAACACACTAACAAGGAAAGAAAAACAAAAAACTCAAAGTAACTAAGAGAAGGAGTGTATGTTTGTGGTTTTTTTTTATTATTTCTCTTGATTTTTCATAGATATGTTTACCTTGTTCAGATGCTGAAATGGGTTTTGCCATTGGACGAGGAAGAAGACAAAGTGGAGAAAAAAATGAAAAGAAAACAAAATGAAAAACATGATAATTTTTTAAAAAATATACTAAATATTGTGTTGCCGAACAGCCGGCGCTAGCCTGCCAAAATTTGGCTGGATGGACTGAATTGACATAATTGCAAAAAGTTTAGGACTGAATCAACAAAAAAAAAAATTTAGGATTGAATTGGAATAATTACAATATGTTTAGGACTTTTTTGGTAAGTTGTCCCAATTCTCCCTATACATGTGACATCCCCTCCCTAGTTCCACATTGCCTAGGGGGGAGGTCTTGGCTTGGCTTATCAGCCTTGGATGCCTCCTTAACTTGCAAGACGCGTTTTTCGGGCGTTGTGTGGGCGGCGCTTGGAAGAACTAAACCTTGAGGACTGTGTGTCCAAAGCGGACAATATCTTACAAAGTGGCGTAGCGAAAGTGCGATGGGCCTAGGCTGTTACAGTTGGTATCAGAGCTGATCCCTGATCGCATGTGTGGACTCCCGGCCGTACTTGGGTGGCGGTAACGGTGCGTCCGTGAGCTTGTGAGCCCTAGTGCGGTACGGGCACAACGAGGACGATGTGTCTAAAGGGGGGGGGGGAGATTGTGATATACCTTCCTTAGTCCCACATTGCCTAGGGGAGAGGTCTTGGCTTAGCTTATAAGCCTTGGTTGCCTCCGTAACTTGCAAGACGCTTTTTCCTGGCATTGTATGGGCGGCGCTTGGAAAAACAAAACCATGAGGACTGTGTGTTTAAAGCGGACAATATCTTGCAAAGTGGCGCAGCGGAAGTGCGGTGGGCCCAGGCCGTTACAATTGGTATCAGAGCCGACCTCAACCGCATGTGTGGACTCTTGACCGTACCTAGGTAGCGGTAGCAGTGCGTCTATGAGCCCGTGATCCCCAGTGCGGTATGGGCACAACGAGGACGTTGTGTCCAAAGGGAGTGAGATTGTGACATCCCCTCCCTAGTCCCACATTGCCTAGGGGGGAGGTATTGGCTTGGCTTATAAGCCTTGGGTGCCTCCTTAACTTGTAAGACGCATTTTCCGGGTGTTGTATGGGCAGCGCTTGGAAAAATAAAACCGTGAGGACTGTGTGTCCAACGCAGACAATATCTTGCAAAGTGGTGCAGCGGAAGTGCGTTGGGCCCGGGCCGTTACAATGCACATACATATAACATGTGTTGTATATATAATTATCTTGAGCTCAACTACAATGAAAATAAGTGTGACGCCCTATAAATTGGACATTTGAAAAATATATGAATAGGTAAAGTACTTGATATTGAAGTTTGGTTCATCACGAAACATGGAATTTCAAAGAATTTAGTGATGATAATTGAAAAATTCCCCGAATCATCGATCAAATTAATTTAGGTTCTATCGACAAGTCGTCACGCATTAGGAATAGAATTCTCACATTGGAGCTTAAGCCGAAATTGAGTCAAACTTGAGTAAGGCCTAAAATACCCATTGTTGGTTGGCCAAACGTCCGAATTGCCCTAAATTTAAAAATAACCAAAATGTTCCTAGCCTAAACGTGAAATTACGGTTTTGTTAGGGTTTTATTAGCTTCAAGACTGAGGAAATTATGAGTGTGCATACCATTCTTATCACTTTAGCCTCTAAAGTCATGGTCGTGTGAAACTAATTTTTTTTTCTCTTTCCCTTTTTTTTTCCTTTTTTATTCCTTGTGAAATGGATAATTCTATTATTCAAGGATTGATGGAAGGGAAATCAAATCATGAGAGCTTCTTCCTTGCTATGACTGAAGAATGGTTACAAACTTACAATACACCCATTACTCTGGTTGATCCAAAGATAGAATTTGCATTTCATGAAGATAACAAGTCAGAGATAAAATTGTAAGTTTATGTCTGCTAACTCATCGAATATATATATGTGTGTGTGTGTGTCGTGTCCTGGCATGTCGAAATTTTCTTTTCTTTTTTATAACTGCCATATCGGCGTGCTGTGTTGTATCGTGTCCCATGTCGTATCGGTGCTACATAGCTCACAGTATGATCCCTAGTGATGCCTTTAAGAAGGTCAATGAAATAAGTATTCCTACTGAGATTGTACATAGGATAACCCTGGAGGAGAAGCTCAGCATTTATAACATGAATTTTTTGCAAAATCTAATCGATAAGAAGTTATGTGGTGAATATTGAGTAGTGGGGACAATCTTGACCCCTACGTGTTTATAAGAATGAAGTTGGCTCTAAAAATGTGACATTTTCAAAAAGCGCAAGGCATAGCATCTTGAGTGGCAGACGGAAGGTGAGTGGATTAGGATGCGTAGCTAAGTGATGTCATGGTACTCTGTAGTACTGTTAACCAATGGTTGGACCTTAGAATTCAAGACTATGTGAGCTACCTAACAAATGACCCAACAAGATCGTGGAGAAAAATGGATTCATATTGGAGAAAATCTCTCTTAACAGCCAAGCAATTCTAAAAATTGCTCTCAATCCGATCAAAGATCGTTGAAGCAATCTTATATTCTTGGCAAGTGGAGCAAGAGTTTTCAAAGCTAACAAACTCATTAACAATGGATGAATCTCATTTTATTGCATTTGTTCTAGCTGATCTCTTTCAACAATGCCTTATTAGCTATCCTATACTTTAAATACATGTAAGAAATTACTAGGGCTGAGCGGTTCCTGATTCCGTACAAGTTCCACATAGAAACTGGAAACCATCCATATGTATAGTTTTCCCATTTTTTGGAACCTGAAACCTACCTTGCATACCTTAAAACCTAAAGCCTCTCTTGCCACACGGATTTTAGGGTTGGTTCCAAGTTCTATCCAAATTCCACATGTATTCTTAATTGAACGATTACAGTGAACAATCACATTTAATGACCACAACCTACTGCTACAATCTATTTGAACCCAACTTATATTTAGACACATGAAAAAGTATGAAATATTATTAAAGTAAACGTCTTAGTGACAAAGTGGTTCCAGATTACACACTCATTGTATGACACAATGGAATACTGCAAGATAACGCGAAGACATATACCAAGAAAAAAATATAAAAAATTATTTTATGTTTCAAAGTTCTGGCTCCAGGTTCCATCTGCATGGAATCTGCCCGTCAGAACAGGTTTCCTATTTTTTGAAAACTAGAATCTACCCTCAATATCCTAGAACCCAGAACCTGAATCAATCGGCTCCCACAGGTCTGATTATTCAGGTTATAGGCTTTACCCTGGAACTATGTTCACCTTAGAAATTACAATAAAGAGCATCTTTTATAATTCTTCAACTGGTACTTGAGTGTTTTCTATAATTTTTATTTATTAACTGTACTAAATATATGAATTTCAAGAGGCCATGTTTGAATATCTCTTAGGAAACTATTTCAAATGAAATAAAGGAAA
Organism: Rhodomyrtus tomentosa; assembly: GCA_028455895.1. Lineage (NCBI taxonomy): Eukaryota > Viridiplantae > Streptophyta > Magnoliopsida > Myrtales > Myrtaceae > Rhodomyrtus > Rhodomyrtus tomentosa. Next base: position 724,353 of record JAPCWY010000011.1, on the reverse strand, counting down.
ATTTTTCATTTTTACAATGTCAATAGTGAAAAGAAGTTTTTATTTGATTTCACGGATTTCCCATAGAAAATGCAAACATGAGAGCTCCGTAAAAATTGAAAATGTTGTTCGTTTCACAAAATTCAAATATGTCTTGTAAAAAAAAATCACCAAAATCTAAAGCACACATGTATGCGGATCAACGGTTTTTGAGGGGGGAAAAAGTTTTGGGTACAAAAGTAAAACGGATATAATAATCGGTTATCTGATTTATTTTATTAGAACAAAAAAGTATAAGTACTGTACATGATTGAGAAACGGGAAAAGTTATAATTACAAACATAAATAGGAGAGATTTGAAATATTGAATGATCATGCAAGATTAAATTTGAGGAAGATACATGGTTTTATTCAATACCATGGCCAAATAATAAGTGAAAATAGTACAAGTCATAGATGATGGAGATATGCAAATAATGACAATAAAACAAATTGATATAAAAGATTCAACGCATGCAAAAATTGAAAAATGCAGAAGATAGATGGTATTGAATACAATTATATTGGTTTTAAAGAATGAATGATTTTAGGGAGCATCCCGTAAATTTACGTAGGTAGGTGTGCTACTTGCACAACATTTTAAGCATACATTATTTAAGCCCGTATGAGATTACTTCTTTTAGATTATGCATGACAACCATTCTGATTCTCTGATTTTGTTCTCAAAAATAGAAAAAGAAAAGAATCATGTTTAATAATAGAAATGATTCTAATTCTAATTATGTTTCCATAGTTAGTTTTAGAGCAAAAACAAGAATAAAAAAAGTTGGTTCTGAAAAAAAAAATCACTTTTGAGAATCACAAAACAAAATGAAGTAAATTTTTCCTCAACCTAAAACTGAACAACGAGGTCTTATTCTAAAAAAAAAGATAATAAAAATTAAAAATGGAAAATTTCTAAAAAATATAAAAAAGAAAATTCCTAAAAATATAAGAAGCTTAGACCTGATTTTAAAAAAAATGGGCATAAATTTCCTAGATTTCATAGATTTTGTTCTTTTCTAGAAAAAATCATAAGCACATTTGAAATTAAACCTGAACCATATTTTTCTAAGCCCTTGGGGCTTTGTTATGGTTTTATGATGTGATTCATAATGTCATGATTTCTTTATTTTGCACTTGATTTTATTGATTGTGATTGGTATAGGTTTATGTACTTTAGACTTAGTTTAGCTGTAGAAAATTGAGGTAAAAGACAAAATAACCAATGTGAACACTTAATAAGCTCTCGTTCTTAAGTTTTGGATGAATTAAGGCTGACATGGACTTCCTTAAATAAAAAAGCGCACACCAATGCAAGATAATGAAGTGCACTTTCCTTGCAAAAATAAAAGTATCGCTCGTGTTGGTTATTCGGTTGCTCAAAAGCTTTGGATGGAACCTCACAATAAATGACGAAAACGAATTGTGATGGTTCTTGATATTTATGTTTACATCTCAACATGGAATATATTATATAAGAGAATCAATATGAATTAAACTTCTATTTATTCGAAGTGTAAGATGAAATTTCACAAAGTAAGTATGTAATTGTTTGACTTAAATGACAAAAAATTAGGAAGAAAAATTGTTCCTAAAAATAGAAATTATGTGCGTTTACCAAACACATTTATGTTCCAGGAACAAAAATTTTATACAGCTACCAAATGCCCTCTAGTTCTCCAAAACTTATTTAGAGAACAGAATATGAAAAAAGTTAGCACTTTGTTGGATCAGAATGACTGTCATGTAGGCCCTTAGTGATGCCTAACGAAAGTGTGTTAATTATATGTTGAAACTGGAAACAATTTCAAATTTTATGCTGGCACATAGTTGCTTTAAATTGTTTAAAAAAGATCTACGGTCATCCTTGGGTGCAAATGAGTAGTCCGTTCCATACTTTACCTGTTTTCCAAATGATAAGAAACATAAAAATGGGGAGTCTCACTTAAGGGTGAACATGGTTCGGGTGCGTAGTTCACACACTAGAACTGTGAACCGCCCACTAAGTGTCTGTTTCAAAAATTGAAACTGGAACCACCTATTGATTTCATGCGTCCACTCGGGAGCCAGGCTGTTGATCTAGTCCGATTATCAAGCGGGTCCATAGAACTGATCCCACCAAGCAATGTAGGTGACAAAGAGCGAGAGAGGGAGGCGATGAACGGACAGAAGCGTAACCAAAATCAATAAGAGTTGAGAGTTGAAGCTGTGAGTAAGTGGAAGTTGAGGTCATGAATCAAGAGACAGAGACGAAGAAATCGAGTTGAGAGTGAGACATTGAGAGTCTGAAAGGAGAGAGTAAAGATCGAAATGACAATGAAAATTTGAGACGAGATGAGCGGATTTCAAATTAGGGATTTAAAATTTCATTTTGTAAAAATTATAAATTAAATAATATTGTACAAATTCGATCCATATGGAAGGGTGGATGGATCCACACTTGGAACAGATAATTGGAATGGTTGGAACCCACAAACGAACTGGTTCCCATAGGAACTACAAGTTTTAGGCTTGTTCGAACTTGTTCTAAGCAGTCCGGGTGGTTCCCGATTCTTTTATACACCCTTAGTCTCACTTAGCAAAAATATGTATAAAAAATGGGTTGTTTCTGAACTTATTGTACAATGGCTAATTCAATCATAACCTTTTCAATCCAAAAGAATAAACTCTTTGATCATTCTCAATGCAGTTTTTCCAATCAATTTTGGTCAAATTAGTTAATGGACGTAGAGTAATTGACGCATGACTCATCAATTGAGTTCGAAAAGATTCTTTTCGACAATGAGTAATTGAATTATTTGTGTCTCTTAAATTGATGGAGACAGTTAGCTTTCAGTGATTACGCTGACCTGATATCATGGCTTATTATGTTACTCAAATATGTGTAAGGTGGTGTGATGGTGTTGATGCGGGCTATTTTAGGAAAGAGATCGTCTAACATTTATTTAGAAAGTTAGGCCCTAACCTTACAATCCGGGCCGTTCGTGTTATGAATGGGTGTCTCAGATTATAACTAACAAAAATATATATAAAATTTTCAAAAAATTACCACCTAAAAATTGAAGATCTGGGCCGTCCATCCAAAATTGGACGGCCCTGATTGCAAGGTTAGGTGCCTAACTTTCTAAAAAAAGGTTAGGTGACTATCGGCTCTCGCGTTCTTTGAACGTGGACACGAAAACTATAGGATAATTTGACATTTGATTTGGGATATTGCTTTTGTGAAATATCTAATAATGATTTGATCTGTAGGTTCGTAGGTACATAATCAAAAGTAAGTCATATATGCAGCTTGGACGGCATTTCAAGCATACACTAATTAGACACACACAAAAAATACATACCTTAGGTAAACCCATATGCCGATACTCTTTTTAATGACGACTAACAAAAGCGTCTTTTGACCTTTGGAATTATTTTTCCATTATTTTGAAAGATTTAGTCTCGAGTGAATTGTTATGTCCACTTCTGCTAATTATGTGTTGAAACTGAAAACAATTTCAAATTTTAGGCCAGCATGCGATGGTTTCGAACTATTTAAAAATCTACGGTCATCCTTGATTACACATGAGAAATCCATTTCATGAGAAATAATGAGAAACATAAAAAAGGGATGTCTCACTTAGCCAAAGAAAGAAAGAAAGAAAGAAAGATAAATAAATAAATAAAATGGGTTTTCTAAATATGGCGGCCAATTCAATAATAAATTTTTCAACTTAACCAATTTAACCATAAACCTTAGGATCATTTTTCAATATAGTCGTTCCGTCCAATTCTATCCCTTGCTTGTCGGATGCAGATTGAGCGATGCATGGCCCATTAGTTGCGTTGGAAAAGAATCTTTTGGACATGCTTTCATTGCGTACGCTAGCCTAACATAAAAAATTATTATGTTTTACTTAAACAGGAGTAAGGTGTTGTGATGGTATTCGATGTGACCCATAGCTATAGTCAAATTGTATTTTTGCTTGAATGAGCTCTTGCATGCTTTGAATGTGGACAAGAAATTTTTAGGATAGTTTGACATTTGATTTAGGATATTTCTTTTGTTAAATATCTAATAATGGTTTTATTTGGAGGCGAGAAAGTCGGGGTCGGCTGGACAACGATGGGCTAACGCTAATGTCCCACATGTTTGTTATTTTCGCTTTCAATGCAAGATAACAAAGATGTCCAACCCATTGCAAGAAAGCAAATCAAGTTAAATTCCCCAACGTGCCCACGTTAGTTTGCCGTTCACAATCATGTCATCTCAATTAATATTAGATGTTCTCAGACTCATGCTCATAGTCTAAAACGATTCGTTTTTCTCTCATCTTATTTTATTCTCAATTATTAGCGGGTGCTACCTCACAAATTAAGGTCTAGAATTTATTATCCTTGTTTTCTTACTTAACAATGCATGTATAATGCTGAAGTCAAGACCTCAATAGTTGATATTCTACCATCATCGTTGTGTAAGGAGAATTCATATAGGTTGGCCAGTGTAACCCGATTGTCATTCTTCAAACGATTAGATATTAGTATGAGTTTGAGCACGTCTCTATTTTTTACGAATCTAAGATAAATTAAATGATGAGTATTAAAACAATGATGTAGACTAGGCGTGCACTTCTATTGGTTGGAATGCAAGATTTAATTTTCTTTGTATTGGAGTTAGTTGGAATTATGCAGGTCCTGAGCTTCAACTTGCCGCTGCTGATTTTATATATTTAGTCAATGTTGAAAAATCAATGCTCACTCTTTCTTTGTTTGCGAAGTTGTAAATGTTACATCCAACCTCATAAGTGACCACTGAAGAAACGTGCTTTGACCTTTGGGAAGTACTTTATTAGCTTAAGAAAACAAATCTCGTGTGGACTATGATGTCCGCTTCAGTTAGCTACGTGTTAAAAATTGATATCATTTCAGATTTTACATTGCATGTAATCGGTTTCAACTGTTTAAAAATCTAAGGTATTCCTTGGCGGCTCACATGAGTAATCCATTTTCTACTTTAATTGTTTTTCAAGTAATGAGAAACATAAAAAATGGTTTCTTACTTAGCAAAAAATTATATATAGAAAAAGAGTTGTCCCTAAATTATTATACAATGGCCAATTTTGTGGACTTACTCGTTGGATGCAGAGTGGATATTGCTTGGCTAGCTGCCTCTCCGATAGCACCATACTAGGTTCTTCGGAGGCAAAATCGAGTATCTCCATGACCTTGTTCTTTAATATATAATATGGCGTGATATGAGATCAATGTCCCTCGTTCTTTCATTGCTTGAACCTTTCGAACATTCAAAGGAGGCCTCGACATGCAATGAAGAGCTCAAGGTTGATATCGACTTTCAAGATAGTTATCTTGGACGACCTACATAAGTGAATCTTCAACTTGTGAAAAGAGGTTAATATATTTCATTATTCAACACTTGTTTACTCAATCGACAAGACAACGAGCAATTAGTGGGTCACTTTCATAGGATTTGACTCCAAATCAAAACCCATGGTTCTACTGCACCTGCTTGATCGATGCTGTGCTCGAATTTAGATGGCACAAACCTCTGCTCAATAATAACTCACTTGTCAAAATTCATTATGTAATAATTTCTAAAGCATTATGATGTTTCAGCAAAATATAGTCGATCTCAGCTGTGTCTTGCCTCTACTTATTTGACATTATATTCCGCAGTTCACTAATTAATAGATAAGATATGATTTTAAAAAAATTCAGATCACCAAATGCAATCCAAATGCCTAAATAGGCCACCGATAGATATGATTCCTTTGTTATTAGGAGATCAGGTTGGCTCAATTTTTATTAGGCGAGTTTTGATGTAACTTTTGAGCTTCGCCCCTTTCATTATAAAAAAAAAAAAAGCCTAGATACCATCATCTCCACCCCTAGAATCCGTTGTCAAATAGAATTGACAGTCGTTTCCTTTACCTTTGCCATCACAAGAGAAATGGTGATGGTATTCTGGATCCCATCAATTGCTTACCAAGCACGAGTTCTCATATCCGAATTTGCTTTTAAAATTCACAAATAAAGAAAAAAAGTGAGTATTTCCTCGTTAATATTGATTAAATATTGAAAACTAATATAAAAGTGAGAACTTTTGGCTACTCGTGCCATCTAAGGGTGAACGGTTCCCGGTCCGGTCCGATTACCCTTAAGAACCGGGAACTGGACCAATAGTCCCGGTTCTCACTTTTCGAAACCGCGAACCGGACCGGTCATCTCGAGAACCGGGAACATGATCGGATCGTCAGTCAGGTCCGGTTTTGGTGCGGTTCCAAGGAACTAATAAAACAATCAATTGATTTTGCTGTCCAATAAGAAAAATGGCTTTCAGAGGAAACTCAATTAAGAAAAACTGCAGTATATGAATATTTTATATTATTAGTCAATGTTGAAAAACCAATGCTCACTCTTACTTTGTTTGCAAATTTGGAAATGTTACATCCAACCTCATTGCAATCCTTTAAGAGACGACTGAGACATGCTTTGACCTTTAGGAAGTATTTCTTCATTAGTTTAAGAAAACAAGTCTCGAGTGAATTATGATGTCCACTTCAATTAATTATTATGTGTTTAAAATGGACGTCATTTCAGATTTTACGTTGGCACGTAGTAAGTTTGAATTATTTAAAAATCTAGAGTCTTCCTCGACGGCGCAGATTAGTAATCTATTTTCTACTTTAATTGTTTTCTAATAATGAGGAACATAAAAAAGGATGGTGATGGTGACACTTTAATCTATTTCAGTGCTTCCTGACATAATTGTTACTTAAATGCGCACGAGGTGATGTGATGGTGTTGATTAGTCTAATTATATTTCTTGCTTGAATATGGGGTATGGCATTCTTTGAACGTGGACAATTTAGCCTTTAGAGGTTTCAGCAATAGAAATGAGGTAACATTTCTTCCCACTAGAAAACGACACTTTTTAAATGAGAAATAAAGCACAATTTAGCCTCTAGAGTTTTCACATGAGTTTGAACGCGGCTCTATCTTTGAAGAATCTAAGATAAATTGACAATGAATATTAAAACAATGACGTAGGCTAGGCTTACACTTCTGTTGGTTGGAATGTAACATTTAATTTTCTTTTTATTGTAGTTGGTTGGAATAAGTCAGGTCCTAAACTTCAACTTGCCGCTACTGATTTTATATTATTAGTCAATGTTGAAAAACCAATGCTCACTCTTACTTTGTTTGCAAATTTGGAAATGTTACATCCAACCTCATTGCAATCCTTTAAGAGACGACTGAGACATGCTTTGACCTTTAGGAAGTATTTCTTCATTAGTTTAAGAAAACAAGTCTCGAGTGAATTATGATGTCCACTTCAATTAATTATTATGTGTTTAAAATGGACGTCATTTCAGATTTTACGTTGGCACGTAGTCAGTTTGAACTATTTAAAAATCTAGAGTCTTCCTCGACGGCGCAGATTAGTAATCTATTTTCTACTTTAATTGTTTTTCTAATAATGAGGAACATAAAAAAGGGTGGTGATGGTGTTACTTTAATCTATTTCAGTGCTTCCCGAGATAATGTGTTAGTTAAATCCGCAAAAGGTGATGTGATGGTGTTGATTAGTCTAATTATATTTCTTGCTTGAATATGGGGTATGGCATTCTTTGAATGCGGACAAGGAACTTCTAGAATAGTTTGACATTTGACTTGCAATATTGCTTTTCGGAAATATCTAACCATGATTTGATTTGTAGCCGAGAAACCTGGGCCAGCTGTATAATGATGTGCGAATGTCCTGGTTATGTGTTTTTTTAGCTTTTAATGCGAGAAACCAAAGAACTCCAACCAACCACAAGAAATTAGAAAATCAAGTTAAATTCCCGGACTTGCCCACATTAGTTGGATGTTCACCATTCTATGATATCAGTAGGTATACTCGTTAGACCCGTTTCTCTCTCATCTTATTAAAAAAAAAATTTGGGGTCAAATCTCTCGTCTTAGTAGATATACATGTTATCAAACTAATAAACTTCTTGAATACCTCAACCTAACATGAACGTGAAAGGAATTCAATAATCAATTTATAAAAGACGTGTCTACTTCTACAAATTTTTTTAATTATTATTTTTTGTGATAAGAGAACGTTCTAAAGCTAAATATAAAAATTAACGTATAAAAGAAAATTCACGTTGAAATTCCAAACCTACCAAATCAACGTGTCATTATACCCCACCCTAATCTTCTTAGCATGTACATTGGCTTAAAATTGCCACGTCGCTTGTAGGGTGAAAAAATTTATTCAAAGCATTCGATTGACCCCACTTCATCCCGGTCATTGTATTTTCAGCAATAGAAAGGAGGTATTGTATTTTCCCTCGAGAAAACGACGCTTTTCAAATGAGAAATAAACGACGTAATAACCTTTGGAGTTTCTGGTGAGTTTGAGCGCATCTCTATCTTTGAAGAATCTAAAATAAATTGAATGATGAACATTAAAACAATGATGTAGGCTAGGCTTGCACTTATATTGGTTGGAATGTAAGATTTCATTTTCTTTTTATTGGAGTTGGTTGGAATTATTCAGGTCCTAAACTTCAACTTCCTGCTACATATGTTATATATTTAGTCAATGTTGAAAAACCAATGCTCGCTCTTTCTTTGTTTGCAAATTTGGAAATGTTACGTCAAACCACATTGCTCCTTTAAGCGACGACTGAGAAAACGTGCTTTGACCTTTGGGAATTATTTCTTTATTTGTTTAGGAAGTTCAATAGATATAGATGTTCTCGGACTAATGCTCTTATAATTTAAAAAACCCGTTTCTCTCTCATCCCAGTTTATTCTCAATTATTAACGGGTGTTACTTCAAACTAATATAAAGGACATGTTTTCACCTAAACTACAAAAATTAGCAACAAAAAGGTAGTTATATTCGACACTTCCCCCGAAAAAAAATACAAAAAAAAAAAGAGCAGAAGAACATCAGAAGTATCAATATTTGTGTACGGCACGCACTTTAATGCCAATATTTTTTTTTTGATCACTTAAGTGTCAATTTTTTGAAAATTGATTACTTCAATGCCAAGTCTGACGTGGCTTGTCGGAAACCATACGTGTCGCCTACGTGGCATGCCGGAAATCCCAATCAGCAATAAAAAGTCAAAAATTAATATAAAAAAATTTCACTTAATGAGATACAAATTGAAAAAATATGAAAAAAATAAAAAAATAAAAAATTAGAACTTCATCATTTGTAATTGCAAATTTGACTAAATAACCAAAATAAATTTTAAAAAAATCAAGATGAGCTGTAGCGGCGAGAGCCCCTCCCTGCTTCCAATCTCCGCTGGAGTTAACTACTCTTGTAAACCCTAGAAATCCACAACCCACAATCCCACAATCCCAGCACCAGTTCCTCCTTTCTACTTTCGATCAATACCCCCACGAGAAGGATTTGCAAGATCATACAGAGCTAGGGATGAGTAGTTCTGGCCGATGATGATCGATCTCTGTGATGTCCATTGCCACCACCTACTCTGATCGGCGCTTGATTCGGTCACGATCGCCTGCGAAGCCTTGTCCGAACACCTTTGCTTGATCATGTCGCCTTAGGTTTCCTGTAGATCTAGGTTTCTTGATCTCATCGCATGGATCGATGGTGCTAGGAGCTGGAATCTGTTCTCCACCTCTTTCTTGGGTGGGTTTCTGCAAATTGATTGATGTCGGCCTCGCCGAGCAGCGACCCCGGCGACATATGGGAGCTGCTCGACCGGGGTCCCATAGGCCGATCGCTAATTTTCCAGTCCGAACTCCCTTTGTCATTTCCCTAATTCGCTCCAACCCTCTCCCCAACCATCGATCCTCTCTCAAGCAGAATTGCTCTCCCTTAGCTTCAATCCATGGCATCCTTCTCGATCCGCGTCCCCAGTTCCTCCACCTCCTTTGCATCCTCTTCGCCTTCCATCCAGACTTGGTCGATGGTGTAGGCCTACGGCCATGCCTGGCCGAGGGCCGACGACCTTCGCTTGACCTGGATAAGGGTCGCGACCCTTGCCCAGATCTATGATGGCTACTGGCCCTTGCCAGGTCGCCCCGCCGGCCAGTGCTTAGGCGTCGTCGACCCCCAGCCGACAAGTCCCCACCTATCATCGGCCATCGCCGGTAATTAGGGGCTGGAGCGGCGAGGGTTTAAAGCCTATGCCTCTACAAACTTTTGCAAATGCATATTTGCAATTGTGCTTTTCAGGTTTTTTGTTTACTTTTAATTTTTTAAAAAAATTAACAATTTTTAAGTAGAAGATACCACGTGGACTGCTTTTTTTAAAAATATCACCACATCAACATCAACAACACCTTTATCACAAACTAGTTGGGTCGGTGGTCGATGAACCTCAAAGATTCATAAAAATAAAAACAAAGTCAATCGAGGAAAAAGAGATAAATATGTAAAAATATATAAAAAAGATAAATAAATATATACACACACTACTCATCCATAATAGTAATAGTGTTCATCTATTTCGTCCTAAGACAAACTGCCCGTCAATCTATTTCTCACTCCATTAATCTTATTTTACTACTTTTTCCCAAGTAAGTTTCGGTCAACCTCTTTCTTTCTTTGGGTTGTGCTCTCAATAGCAAACTTCTGTTCGTACTGGAACATCTAAGGGCCTTCGAAAATATGTCAAAACCATCTCAATTTATGTTCTCTTATTTTTTTTGCCACTGGTTCTACTCCAACTTTTCGTCGAATATCTTCATTCCTTATCTTATCCATCTTTGTATGACCACACATCTAGCTTAATATCTTCATTTCCACTACTCCCATTTTATGCTCATGTTTCTTCTGTATTAGTCAATATTCAGTTCCGTATAGCATGGTAGTTCTTACCGCTATTCTATAAAATTTTCCTTTTAACCTAAGGGGAATTTTACAATCACACAAAAATTCGATGTACTACACCATTTCATTTAACTTGATCTGATTCTATGGCTTACATGCTCATCAATCTCTTCCTCTTTTTGCAATATTGATCCTAGATATCTAAAAGTATCTTTCTTGGGTATCTCCTGTTCGAGCATATTTACGGCTTCTTGATCCCCTCTTCCCGCCGTGTCAAACTCATACTTCAAGTATTCAGTCTTACTTCAACTTAACGTAAATCCTTTAGACTCCAATGTACTTCTCCATAATTCTAACTTAGCGTTAACGTTAGCCCTGGTCTCATCAATATGCATAATATCGCCTACAAATAGCATACACCACGGCATCTCATTTTGAATAACTTTTGTTAGCTTATCCATAACCAGGGCAAAAAGATAAGGGCTCAAAGCAGAACCTTGGTGTAAGCCTATTGTGATTGAAAAATAACTTGATATTCCATTACAAACCTTCACACATGTTGTTGCACCGTCATACATGTCCTTGATTGCATTTACAAACTTTGAAGGTACTTTTTTTCTCCTAAAAATTCATCACAAAACCTTTCTTGAAACGAATCAAACGCCTTCTCAAGATTAATAAACACCATGTGAAGGTCATTCTTTCTTTTTTGATATCTCTCAATCAATTGTCGTATTAAGAAAATAACCTCCATGGTAGATCTTCCTAGCATAAATCCTAATTGATTGATAGAAACCTTGGTCTCTATTCTCAAACGATGCTCAATAACTCTCTCTCTTAACTTCATTGTATGGTTCATAAGTTTGATGCCAAAAACATTGCCACGTGTATGTTTATGCCGGAATTGGCACTAAAATAATTATTTTTGGCCGGAATTGGCACTTCGATGATCATTTTTTCTCCAATGTAACTTAATATTATTATTTTTGAATTTTTGTTTAATTTTTTTTATTTTTCCCTTCCTCATTTTCTTCCTCTAACCAACAGCGAGCAGCTTTTCGATATAAAAAAAAATAGCGAGTTGCTTGGGAACTCTTTGATGCTAATATTGTCCTCACAATGTTCTTCACAAACGGCTTTAAAATTTACCAATGTCCTGACAATGAATGAAATCCACCTCATTAGGGGTCAAGTGAGACTCGACCTCGCCGAGCCTCGCCAGATCTGTGCTAGCAATGTGTGGCCTCGCCCAGCTACAGCTAGCCGAGGTACGCCTCGCACAACTACGGAGAGGCAAGCCTTGCCCAGCCATGTCAATAACAAATAAAATACACTCACAATGAAAAAGACAAAAAACTCAAAGTAATTAAGAGGAGTGTAGATCTGTGGTTTTTTTTTTTTAAATTTCTCTTGATTTTTCATAGATATGTTTACCTTGTTCAGATGCTGAAATGGGTTTTGCTGTTGGACGAGGAAGAAGATAAAGTGGAGAAAAAAAATGAAAAGAAAAAAAATGAAAAAAATATAAAAATTTTAAAAAATATACTAAATATTGTGTCGCCGAACAGCCGGCGCCACCTTGCCAAAATTTGACCGGATGGACTAAATTGACACAATTACAAAATGTTTAGAACTAAATCAACAAAAAATAAGTTTAGGATTGAATTGGAATAATTACAATATGTTTAGGAATTTTTTGGTAAGTTGTCCCAATTCTCCCTATACATGCGACATCCCCTCCCTAGTCCCACATTGCCTAGGGGGAGATCTTGGCTTGGCTTATAAGGCTTGGGTGCCTCCTTAACTTGAAAAACACGTTTTTCGGTAATTGTATGGGCAGCGCTCGGGAAAAAAAACCATGAGGACTATGTGTCTAAAGCGGACAATATCTTGCAAAGTGGTGCAGCAGAAGCTCGGTGGGCCCAAGCTATTACAGTTGGTATCAGAGCCGACCCCCGATCGCATATGTGGGCTCCCGGCCTTACCTGGGTAGCGGTAACGGTGCGTCCGTGAGCTCGTGAGCCCCAGTGCGGTACGGGCACAACGGGGATGTTGTGTCTGAAGGGAGGGAGACTGTGATATCCCTTCCTTAGTCCCACATTGCCTAGGGAAAGCTCTTGGCTTGGCTTTTAAACCTTGGGTGTCTCCGTAACTTGCAAGACGCTTTTTCCTGGCATTGTATGGGCAGCGTTTTGAAAACCAAAACCTTGAGGACTGTGTCTTCAAAGTGGACAATATCTTGCAAAGTGGGGCAGCGGAAGCGTGGTGGACCTAGGCCATTACAGTTGGTATCAGAGCCGACCCCTGACCGCATGTGTGGATTCCCGGCCGTACCTGGGTAGCGGTAGCGGTGTGTCTGTCAGCTCGTGTGTCCAACGCGGACAATGGAGATGTTGTATCTGAAGGGGGTGAGATTGTGACATCCACATTGCCTATGGGGGAGGTCTTGGCTTGGCTTATAAGCTTTGGGTGTCTCCTTAACTTGCAAGATGTGTTTTTTGGGCATTATATAGGCAGCACTCAGAAAAACAAAACCATGAGGACCGTGTGTCCAACGCGGACAATATCTTGCAAAGTGGTGCAGCGGAAGCGCGGTGGGCCCAGGCCATTACAATACACATACGTATAACATGTATTGTATATATAATTATCTTGAGCTCAACTATACTGAAAATAAGTGTGACCCCCTAGAAATTGGACATTTGAAAAATATTTGAATACGATAAAGGACTTGATATCGAAGTTTGGTTCATCACGAAATATGGAATTTCAAAGAATTTAGTGATGATAATTGAAAAATTCCTCGAATCATCGATCAAATTAATTTAGGTTCTATCAACCAGTCGTCACGCCTTAGGAATAGAATTCTCACGTTGGAGCTTAGCCGAAATCGAGTCAAACTTGAGTAAGGCCTAAAATACCCATTGTTGGTTGGCCAAACGTCGGAATTGCCCTAAATTTAAAAATAACCAAAATGTTCCTAGCCTAAATGTGAAATTATGGTTTTGTTAGGGTTTTATTAGCTTCAAGACTAAGGAAATTATGAGTGTGCACACCATTCTTATCACTTTAGCCTCTAAAGTCATGGTCGTGTGAAACTAATTTTTTTTTCTCCTTCCCTTTTTTTTGCCTTTTTATTCCCTGTGAAATGGATAGTTTTGTTATTCAAGGATTGATGGAAGAGAATCAAATCATGAGAGCTTCTTCCTTGCTATGACTAAAGAATGGTTACAAACTTACAATACACCCATTCCAAAGATAGAATTTGCATTTCATGAAGATAACAAGTCAGAGATAAAATTGTAAGTTTATGTCTGCTAACTCATCGAATATATGTGTGTGTGTGTGTGTGTGTGTGTCGTGTCCCGGTGTGTCGGATTTCTCTATTTTTTTTATAACTGTCGTATCGGCGTGTCGTGTCGTATCGTGTCCCGTGTCGTATCGGTGCTACATAGATCACAGTATGATCCCTAGTGACACCTTTATGATGGTCAATGAAATAAGTATTCTTACTGAGATTGTACATAGGATAACCCTGGAGGAGAAGGTCAGCATTTATAACATGAAGTTTTTGCAAAATCTAATAGATAAGAAGTTATGTGGTGAATATTGGGTAGTGGGAACGATCTTGACCCCTACATGTTTATAAGAATGAAGTTGGCTCACCAAATGTGACATTTTCAAAAGCGCTTGGCATAGCATCTTGAGTGGTAGACGGAAGGTGAATGGATTAGGATGCGTAGCTAAACGATGTCATGGTACTCTGTAGTACTGTTAACCAATGGTTGGACCTTAGAATTCAAGACTATGTGAGCTACCTAACAAATGACCCAACAAGATCGTAGAGAAGTGTATCTCGTTGGAAGATTGTAACCATTAGAACCTCAGATAGTGGAGATAAGCTAGGAAAGTTGCGATGGTGAGTCATGAATGGATGATAAAATGAGACTTGCCAGCTAGCTCTATAAGTTGATAGGGTCGATGATGATCCAGTATTAGGGTAAGATAGCAAGATGTGATAATTAGAGAAGACTAATAATCAGAGTACGTAGTGAAATTTAATAGGATCGCAAGCGAAATGAGATAAGCACCATAAAAGTTTTTTTTAGTACTTGGACTATTTGCAAGGGATGTCTAAGTATTGAGGAAGGCCACTGAGATATTAGAGGTTGCCTTCGATTAGGATCATGACTTGACTTGCCAGTTGATTGTGTTATTGATCGAGGTAAGAACCTTAGATCAGGCATGGATCGATTATGATCGGTTTCATTTAGTTGTGAATCGATCATAGGATCATCTTGTAGCTAGCTAGGGATTGATCCGTGGTGTGATTTACAAGCTATCATTGATCGACAATCAAGCGGGCCATGAGTCTTATGGAGGACGATTTATATCGAAACCCCGTACCAGCTACACACTGGTCAAGAATTAGCTATCCTAGACTACCTGATGTGTTGCTGGAGCATTATAGATCGAGACGAGCCAATGCTCTATCAATTTGAATTGATCATGAGAGGTGTGATCTCGATAGCGTTCGATTGTAATATCTATTTAGGAACAGGTGATTCCGACTTTAAACCGAGATAGTTGAAGTGGCCCTTGACATGTCAGTTGATCGCGAGCAGGCTTTGCTCAGCAAAATGGATGGCTCGATTTTTAGTTCAATTAGGTACCTAAGGTTGAGGGATGTTTCGATGAATGCAATGGTGGATTCAAGTCCTAAAGCGATGAGGAAGAGATCGAATATTAGTCGATATTATCTATTTAAATAGAATGCTCAAATTGCTATTAGTGTTATTAGTGAATGGCATCTGTAGAGCAAAACAAGAAGTTGCGATAAATTCCGTCCGCTTAAAGTTAAGAGATAGCCGAGCAATGCGTAGAGATGGTTGATTGATGTGGTTAATTGTGATTATATAAAAGTTAACAACTAGATTGGATGGCAAGTTTAAATGGTGACAATTTAGGTTAAATATTTGGAGTCAGACAATTTGATCTGTTTAGATGGATTGTGGATATGGAATTGTGTCAGGTTGATATTGAAGAAATAGGCTTGCATCTAACTTGTACATGGATGGTTATATCATGGTTTTAGTACACCATGATGAGATGAGGATTGACATAAATCGATTATTGTATGACACTCAGAAAGAACGACTAAGGCACCAATGACTTTGTCTTTGAGTTCGTGAAGTAATATAAATTTCGAGGACGAAATTTCCTAAGGTAGGGAGTTATGACGCCCTAGAAATTGGATGTCTAGAAAAATATCTGAATGCGATAAAAGATTTGATATCGAAGTTTAATTCATCACGAAACATGGAATTTAAAAGAATTTAGTGAGATAATTGAATAATTCCTCGAATCATCGATCAAATTAATTTAGTTGGGATTGACTCAGATTGAGTAAGGCCAAAAATACCCTCCATTGTTGGCTAAATGTCCGAATTGCCCTAAATTGCAAAATGACCAAAATGCCCCTAGCCTAAATGTGAAATTAAGATTTTTCCTTAGGGTCTAATTAGCTTCAAGACAAATGAAATTATGAGTGTAGACCCCATTCTTATCACTTTAGCCTCTAAAGTCAAGATTTCAAAATTGACACTTATCTCTCTCTCATTTTATCTCTCCTTTCTCCTCCTTCACATGTTACCTCTCAACCAACCCTTTTCTCTCTTTCTGTTGATGTTGAGCGACACCCATTTCCTCCACCACCACCTTTGTGCAATCTTTACACTAGCCATTACTATTCACCGTAGCCTCCTCCTCCTCCTATAACCACCGTAGCAGCTTTAAACCAACCCCCGAACAGAATAGCCCCAGTGGTGTCTGCCTCTGTCTTGTTGTGCCAAGGCAATTTCGGGTAACTCCAGCCTCTCGAGCGCCACCCTCTTCCACCAGCCACTGTCCTGACCTTCGATAACCACCGCCGACCTCCATACATTACTGTCGAGCTGCTGGACAGCTCATAGGAGGCTCACTTCCCCTGCTCCGGTTGCTGCCCTATTCTGCACCAGTTCTATCCGTACTATTGTCACTCGTTGTTTCGACGTCCTCCTGTAGTGACCACTCTCGACCCTCGATGCCAGCCAAGCCTATAGTAGGCCAGTCGTGGCTTGTTGAACCCCGAATAGCCCTGTTCTACCCAACCTCCCCTGTTTCCATCCCATACTCTGTTCAGTCAGTGCAACCGCTGTTCAAGCTACTCTGTCACCTTGCCGTCGACTTCGAACCTACCCATAGTCCTTTTGCCTAATCTAGTCTCCCTATAGGCTCGTGCCTCAGCTCTGTGCCACCTCAGCCAACCCCGACGTCTGCGAACAGTCCATTCTCTATTTTCGCGAGTGCCATGTTCTTGGGCCTGTGTCACAGGGCATGGCCTATTTTGATCCTGAACCGTGCTTAGTAAAGTCCAGGTCATATCTTGAAAGGCGGGCTGAGTCCCTGGTCTTATGTGCCAAGCCATAAGCCAGGTGGGCCGAGAGTTTGAGCCATTAGTTTGAGGTTTGGGCTTGTGATCCGATCAAGTTCAAGTTCACACCCAAAGGTTTGCAAGGATCGCCGTTACTCTCCCCACGAGTTATTGACTGTGAATTAACCTCTAATTCCTAGTTAGGATGCTAATTGCGTTTGAAATTAGTGTGATTAGATTATTAGGATGTTTAGGTAGATTAAATAGGGCTCTTTATGTTACTTGGTTTAGGCTAAATGGCCTTAATTGACTTAGTTAGTTGGTTGTGGTTACTTGGGAGTTGATTGCTTGACCTGTGATTGGTATTGCCTAATTGCGAGCGAATGATAGGCTAGAGACGAGCATACGATTGACAATTGACCGAATTGGCTATTGTTTAATTGCCACTTGCATTGAGGTTAAGGTGTGTAATACGATTGTATGTTCATGTTGAATTGATTGGTTGGCTAGTTCGATCGTCTATATCGATTGCCTGTTGAAATGAGTGGATTAATCATTGATTGGTTGGACCACTTGATGGTTGCTCGCCCCATATTGACTTGCAAAGTCTGGTGGATAACATCATGCATTCATATGACCTCGTGTGACTCAAGTTGCATGTTTTAGCACGAAAATGGCTGAGGGGCAAGTCTTTGAGCATGATTGTATGAGCGGCTATAATTCAGGATAAGAATTGAATGGTTGTCAAATGAGTTGATTGGTCATATGATGGAACGATTATGCAAAGCCTAACAAGTTCGTATCGTGCCTTTAGTACGAAACCACACGACTTATCAATTACATGACCCTCTATGTACTTCTGGATGGAATGCATGGATTGTCGGATGTCGGTCATAGTTTATAAGGGGCCGATGCTCCTTATGGAATGAAGCCTACTTGCCATGGATACCTCTTGTAGTTGTCGTCCTTGAGAGGATGTGGAACGATGCCTGGTTTGACAAATGACATTACTAAAATAACTGTAGTGTGTGCCCCACTAATTATGTGGGTTTGAATCGCGTGGTACACATTGACTATCGTTTAATAAATGGATTGAATACAATGTGATTCGTTCATGGGTAAATGTGATATGAGATGAATTGAGTAGGAAGATGGATGCCTATAATCACAAATGTTCGAGTTATCATTGCATTGTGTGTGGTATTCTAGTGAATACGTCACGTATGATTGAGGTATTTGTGCGGTGTCCTATATAAGCATAATAATTGATATGTCTTCCCAGTGGTTTATTGAATATGGTCATTACATCATTTTATGCTTTGCATTATACCTAGCTCTAGATTATAAATTGTATGTGATTGAGATATATATCTTGTGACATGTGATTGGTTGTTTAGACGTTTTGGACAAATCAATGCCCTAGCCGGGCTTAGACGTTGACTCCTTGAGATTTATCTCACCCCTTGGTGGGCAACATTTTTCAGGTATGAAGTGATAGAGCTTATGGTCCCTTAGAAGTGAATGTTGAAGACGAGGGCGACGTCGCCCCTTGTTTGGAGTAGATACGAAGTTGGCCTTATCCAACTTCGAAGTATGAGGTTGATTAGTGTACTATGTCGTTTGAGTTAAGACGTGCCTATAAATGAATTGGTGTTTTTGAATTGATGTGTTTCCTGATTTTCTATCCCTCTCTTTGATTATTTGGAGTATTATACTTTGTGTGCGTAGTAAAGTATCGTGGGTCGTATGCATGCTTGGGACGCTATCCTTTATGACCAGAGGGATGATTCACTAGGGATGCCGAGTATCCGAGGTTCGAAGCGTGACAATAAGGTAGTAAAAAACTACTTCATTAAGTTTCACATAATTTCATATTTTAGAATTTGATAGATTAACTAAATGGTGATGATGGACAGAAGGCCAACGGTGGTAGAAGTTGGACAAAAGTAAAAGTTTGGAGTAATAAGGAGCGATGGGAAATGGAATAGTTAGTAGGACATTTGACGTTGTGCATGTGATTGCTATTTTTGTCTTAAGTAGTTGGGTTGCCTTCTTACCCTATTTTTCCATGAGGTAAGCAGGACTCTGTAACTCATTTGCGAAATGAGCGAATGTGGCAGAAGAGCTCCCCGACACCCCAAAGTAGACCTGTCAGATCGGTCGATGAGATTGCAACTGAGAAAAGAGCACCTCGTGCCGCTGAGCTTGTCGGGCAAGAGCCGACTATGGCTGATGTTCTTATGGGACAAAAAAGTTTGGGGTGCTAAAGTTGGACAAAAGTAAAAGTTTGGTAGAAGTTGAACAAAAGTAAAAGTTTGGAGTTTTTTATGGAACAAAAAAGTTTTGGACATAGTTGGAACAATGCTAAAAGTTGATTTTTTTTTAAGCCAATTGAAATGGGACAGAAATAAAAATTGGCGTTTTTTTTACAAGACAAAATATTTTGGATACAATTTGGATATATACTAAAGTTGGGTTTTTTTTAGGTATTGAGCCAATTTGAATTTGGGTGTTCTATTTGACAAAAAAAAAATCGATGTTCTACAAAACTATAATCTGACATTACATTAAACTTTAACTGGGTTGTGTAAGTTGTTCCTCACATTAATTCGGTTTTTAGAGCTTAAGAGATAAATACATGTTGAAAATGGTCGCATAAGAGTTAGATAGGCGACCCTCGTCCATGGTCAGCGAAAAGAAAGAAAGAAAAGAACAAAAGGAAAAAAAAAACTAAAGGAAAAGAAAAAAATTATATAAAAAGAAAAAAAATCATTTTTTTAAAAGAAATATAAAAATTTTCCAATATATATATATGAAACAAGTTTTCTTAGATTGGGATAAATTTGGAAGTGTGTTAGCAATATTGGTTAGGTCGGATGTGGGTCAAGAAATTTGTATGATAAATAATTGGGTCATTAACGGATTAATGAGTCAATTTGGGTCGGACAATTTAAGACTCGATTCGACCCGATCCCCCGGTTGATAGGTCATTAACAATTAAACAGGAGGAAAAACAGGTGACAGCTTTTTGTTTTCTCAATTGCAATAGGGACGCCCATTTTTTAACTGCAACATTTTGTTCCAAGCACGACCGCTGCTCTAAATGTGACAATAATAAAACTGGAACATCAGAACATATTAGGAACCATGAAGGTGATGGCTCCAGGTGTCACGCCCCGATCCTCGAGCACGCGACATCCTTATCTTGACACATTTAGGTCACGAAGAATAGAGCCCCAAGGCTCGCTATTGACCTATAAATTAAATGCGCATGCGGAACGTGCCAAACTCCCACACAACAAGATCAGTATGGGATAAATCAGCAGGGACATTCATTCAATCAATTCAACAAAAGACAACTTAAATACTTATGCAAATCAAATACTAGTTAACCCTAAAGAGCTAACAACATACAATCCCATTCTTCGGGACGGCTCTTTTGGACCTTAAAAGAGATAATGGTCGGTAGGGTTAACTTCATATCTACTCCAAAATGGTCACTCCATAAAGTCACACCTCAGCATCCACGAAGCTCCGTCACTTGTGATCTGAAAAGTTATCCCACAACGGGGTGAGAAATAAATCTCAGTGAAGTCAACGTCTAAGCTCGGCTAGGATGATGATCTACCCGGGATATCCTATCAAACAAACATGGCAGGACAACCAAAATAGATATCCAACCACATGCAACTTACCCTTCAAGATGCCACACATAATGCGATGCAGACACGTCACGACAGTCAAATAACCCAATCAAGACAAGCATCACAACACTCGACATACATGATGTCACATGTAGTCCATTTATTTTATGAGATAGGGCATATCAGCCCAAGGCATGTCAGCCCGAGAATTTGGGCATGTCAGCCGGGCACACCGGTCAATTGGTGCTGAGTACATTAGTCAGTTGGTACTCTTCTTGCGGTGC
This sequence comes from Rhodomyrtus tomentosa, assembly GCA_028455895.1. Taxonomy (NCBI): domain Eukaryota; kingdom Viridiplantae; phylum Streptophyta; class Magnoliopsida; order Myrtales; family Myrtaceae; genus Rhodomyrtus; species Rhodomyrtus tomentosa. Next base: position 703,182 of record JAPCWY010000011.1, on the reverse strand, counting down.
CAAGCATTATCCCTTACTTCCGACGACTACTTCCAGTAGTCCATGTGGTTCCGATTGTCATGGCACAGAGCTACCAGGAATCCTTCCAAGGTTTCGGTCATCACAAGTTGCGATCAACATCCATCAAACTGACATCACAGAATGACGTGCTTTTGACAAGTCATATTTTTCTGATCATCACGATACAATCTTGTCAAGAATCTCATCATCCCATCATACGACCACACATGACACCCGACAATCAATCAATTTTGTCATCTTTGATTTAGGCCGGATGCTCATACAAACGTGCTCAAAGACTCGGCCCAAGGCCGTTTTCATGCTAAATCATGTAGTTTGAGTTCACATAGGTCATATGAATGCACAACCTCACCACTAGGCTTGCGCCTGACACAGACGATGAAATGCTCATAAATTCAATCATGTCACATCACAATCAATCAATTGCAGTCAGTTAAGCAGTCATAACTCGATCGATTAACCAATTCAATTAATCAAACGACATTGATTATTCCCAATTTTATTAAATTATCGATCGATCTCTCGTTTCTGTACTAACGCTTGCTCGCGATCAAACAACGGCAAGCAATGCCCAATCAGTCAATCGATTAATTCTATCAACCAACTAGCCATAGACGACCAAACTAAAATGGTCAACTTAATTAATCACGGTAATTTAACTTAAACTCGATTTCTATCTAAGCCGACTACGATTATTTTACCTCATTATCCTAATTGACTAATTAACTAATCTTAGGCGCAACTAGTGCCCTAACCAAGGATTAGGGACTCACTATCAACTAGCTCGGGCGGCTCAAGGGCGACGAACGGCGGCGTCGATCCTTGAACAATCCTTCGATGCTAAGCCCGGACTCAAATGCACCACGAACTTTAATTCTCGAACAATAGGCCCAAATCCTCAAATAGCTTGGCCCATAAGCCTATGATAAGGCCCAAACTCTTGGTCTAACTTGCTAACACCCGGTCCAAATCAAAATGGGCCTCAGATCAGCCCAATAGCCTACAATTCAAGCCTAAACATAATTGGGCAACAACCAAACAGTGGAAAACAGTGGCCGATTGGGGTTGTTTCCGGTTGCCGCGATCGGCAACCCACTTCGAGGTCAAGGGTGGAGGTCTTCGAAGGTTGGCGGAGGTCTGTGGTGGCTGGTGGTGGCTTAAGATTGCCGGATCAACCACGACTAAAACATGGCGGAGGTAGGGAAGGCGTCGGGAAGAAGTGACAGGTCGTGTCAAGGCTGGTTTAAGGGATCTCAAGTGATCCTCCGGTGGAGGGGAGGTTGGCCAAGGCAGAGGGTTCTTCGATGTGGCTGAGGGGAGCGATGAAGGTGGCTGGACGGCGGTGCAAGGCGGCGACAAACCCGCGGACAGAACCAGTGGAAACTCGGGTTAAAATAGGAAAGGCTCGGGTCGGGGATAAATTGGGCTCTACGGATCTCGATCGGCTCCCAACGGCCTCGAGGGACGACGGGGCGTTAAATGAGGTCGGTGGGAGTCGACAATGAGCTGCGAAAGGTGTCATAGAACGGCAGAAGGCTGCGGAATAGTCTTGGGTCCAAAACAGGGCACTCGGGATCCGGGCTTCTAAGGGTTGTTTCCGGCTCTTTCGCATGGAAAACGATGGTCGAATGAGGATGGCGAGGGTGGCGAGGTAGTGATGATACGGCTTGGGGCCGTCGTCGCTCAAAGACCCGAGGAGAGGAGGAGATGGGGCCTCGGGTCAGGGCGCGCCGAACAGAGCACGATCCTCCGAGGCTTCCTCATGGCCGTCTGGTGAGGAAAGACGGTCGGAATGGTGGTGGTGGTGGGTCGGCTAAGGAGTGGCGGCGGACTGGCGATGGTGGTGGCGCACGACAATTGCTCACGGAGTAGGAGAGGAGGCGAGGAGGAGGCGGTTGGCTGAAGGGGGAGTTGTCCATGGGTAACAGTAGATAGAGAGAGAACAATGTGAGCAGAGGGAAAGTTGGGGGAGGGGTTTACTAGTAGGTGTTGACCAATGGTTGGGGAATTGACCAATGGTAGAGCCCACATGTCAATTTCAATTTGAATATTTTGTCTTGTAGTGCATAGTTGAAGGGCAAACTGGTAATTCAATAATTCAAGACCGAACGAATTTTTAGCTCAACTGAGGGGGGGAAAATTTTGGTATTTTATAGGCTAGGCAAGCGACAATTCAGGACCGAATGGATTTTTAGCTCGACTGAAGGGAGAATTTGAATCCTAATTCGCGGTGTCTAAGAGTTACAGAGCCTAATCTAATTGATTGACTATTTCGAAATCGTCCAAAATCCGTCTCTTAATGCTTTACGGTCCAAAATTTCATATCGACTGAAATTCCATTTCATTCCTTTTTATCGAATTTATCGATTTACAAATGGCGAATTTCCAAGATGTCACAACTCTCCCCACCTTAGAAAATTTTGTCCCCGAAATTATAGTACAGTCAAAACTATACAAAAAGGTCAAGGTAACTATTCTTCATCACTTCCTCATTCTCCCAAGTGGCTCTTTTGGTTCCATGGTGTTGCCAAATCACCTTGACTAATGGGATTGTTTTGTTCCGAAGCACATGCTCTTTTCTATCCACGATTCTAACTAGACGCTCCACGTATGAAACTCACTCATCCAGTTCGATCTCCTTGTAACTCAGCACGTGAGCCGGATCTGGCTTGTACTTTTTCAACATCGATACATGGAATACATTATGCACTTGAGCAAGCCTCGGCGGTAATGTAAGACGATAGGCTAAATTTCCAATTCGCTCTAAAATTTCAAACTGCCTGATATATCTTGGGCTTAGCTTTCGTTTCTTGCCAAAACAAAATGTCTCTCTCATAGGCAATACTTTCAAAAAGACATGATCTCCAACTTAAAATTCCAAAGGCCTGCGCCTCCTATCGGCATAACTTTTATGGCGACTCTGAGCTGTCCTTAGTCTGTCTCTGATCACTTTAACTGCCTCCATCAACTACTCCATTAACTCAGGTCCTGTAATCTTTCTTTCGCTAACCTCGTCCCAACAAATTGGCATCCTACAGGCTCTGCCATACAATGCCTCGAAAGGCGCCATCTTGATACTTTGTTGATAACTGTTGTTGTAGATAAACTCCACCAAATGCAATTGTTCCTCCCAGCTGCCCTTGAAGTGTAGAACACATGCCCTTAACATGTCCTCTCAAGTCTGAATAGTCCTTTCAGACTTGCCATCTGTCCGCAAGTGATAGGCTGTACTGAACCGCAACTTTGTTCCCAATGCACTCTGCAGACTTTTCCAGAATGTATTAGTAAACTTGGGATCACGATCTAATGTGATTATCATTAGCACTCCATACAGTCTTACGATGTGCCTCACATACAAGTCTGTATACCTGTCTAAGGCGAAGTCCTTTCTCACTGGGATGCAATGCGCTGACATCATTAACCTGTCGACCACAACACAGATTGAATCATGTCCTCTTTGGCTTTCCGATAATCCCATCGTAAAGTCCATCGTGATATGCTCCCATTTCCACTCAGGGATTTCCAATGGCTGCAGCAATCCTCTAGGCTTACGGTGTTGCGATTTGACTTGCTGGCAGATCAAACATTTAGTCACATGCTTAGCGATATCCGCTTTCATGCCGTTCCACCAATAGTGCTACTTCAGATTCTGATACATCTTTGTACTTCCAGGATGGATACTATAACTGCTACGATGTGCTTCCGATAGAATCTCCTCCATTAACCCTTCGTCAGCAGGTACCACCAAACGTCCTCTGAACTTCAGTATCCCATCTTCGACTACTTAGAAGTCGACTCTTCGCTTAGCTAAGTCCTCTTGAAGTATCTTTTGAATGGTAGGGTCCGTCGACTGTAGGGTCTTAATCCTCACTTGTACTTCCAGCTCAATCCTTAGTGTAGCCACAAGACTCAACAAATGGCTTACTTCCAACTTGAAGTCGGAGTATCTCACTTGTTCTAACAAACATCATTCATGAACTTGTAATTGAGCAATCACTGATTTTCTATTCAGGGCATCTGCAACCTTATTTGCTTTACCCAGATGATACAAGATCTTGCAGTCATAATCTTTGAGCAACTCCATCCATCGGCGATGCCTCATATTCAACTCATTCTGAGAGAACAGACACTTCAGGCTCTGGTGATCGGTATACACCTGAAAACTTTCTCCAATTAGGTAATGCCTCCAGATTTTCAAAGCAAACATGACAGCAGGCAATTCCAGATCGTGCGTCGGATAATTCAACTCATGCGACCTCAATTGTCGAGAAGCATATGCTACTACCCTACCATGCTGCATCAAGACACAACCAAGCCCTCTAAGTGAAGTATCGCTATAGATTTCGAATTCTCCAAGACCAGATAGAATTGTCAGAATAGGAGTAATAGTCAGCCTATGCTTAAACTCTTGAAAACTATGCTCACACTTGTCTGTCCATTCAAACTTTGTGTCCTTCTTCAGCAGCTTGGTCAAAGGGGAGGCAATAGCTGAGAATTTCTCCATGAAACGTTTATAATAGCTTGCCAAACCCAAGAAACTTCTTATCTCAGTCACTGTCATCGGTTTCGGCCAATCCATAGCGGCTTCAATCTTGGACGAAACCGCAGCAATACCTTCACAGAAACCACATGTCCGAGGAATGCCACACGAGCTAGTCGGAACTCGCACTTGCTAAACTTGGCATACAGCTGATGCATTCTAAGTGTTTCTAACACAATACTCAGGTGTTGTTCGTGATCCTTTGGACTTTTCGAGTACACCAAGATGTCATCTATGAACATGATCACAAAGCGGTCCAAGAATTCCTTAAATACTCTATTCATCAGGTCCATAAAAGCGGCAGGAGCATTTGTCAAATCAAACGGCATCACAGTGAACTCATAATGTCCATAACGCGTCCTGAATGTCGTTTTTGGTATATCCTCTTTCCTGATTCTCAACTGATGAAACCCCGTCTGTAAATCAATTTTGGAAAATACCAATGCTCCTTGCAACTGATCGAAAAGATCGTAAATCCTCGGCAGTAGGTACTTATTCTTGATCATTACCTGATTCAGCTGCTTATAATCGATGCACAACCGCAACGATCCATCATTTTTCCTCACAAACAACACAAGCGCTCCCCAAGGCGAGGCACTAGGGTGAATAAATCCTTTATCCAATAACTTCTGCATCTGAACCTTGAGTTCTTTCAGTTCTGACAACGCCATCCTATATGGCGCCTTAGAGATCGGCTCCGTCCTAGGAGCTTACTCTATCACGAACTCAATTTCCCTTTTTGGGGGCAAGCCAGGTAACTCCTGATGAAAAATATCTGGGAACTCACGTACAACCTCAATATCTTCCAACTTAAGTTCCCTAACAGACGTGTCAAACACAGTAGCCAAATAACCTTGACATCATTTCTTCAATAGACGGGTCGCCTCCAACGACGAGATCACTACAGTTGAGGTTCCTCCTCGGTTATCCACAAACTCATAACTAACCTCATTCACCAGGTTAAATTGTATCATTTTACGATGGCAATCCATTGTGGCCCTTTGCTTTATCAGCCAATCCATTCCCACGATTAGATCAAAATCATACATCTCAAGCACAATTAGATCTATGCAACTTTCATGGCCATTTAGAACAAGTCTAAAACCAGGACAGCCTACTGCTGTTATCACATTATCCTTCAAAGGTGTAGACACCTTGAAAACAATATCTAATGGCACCAAATTCACTCCAGACAGCTTAACAAATTGATCAACGATAAATGAATGTGTGGCACCTGGATCAAACAAGGCATAAGCTACTTGATTATGCAAGAAGACCATACCTGTAATGGTCGGTGAATCCTTCGTCTCTTCTCGAGTGACAGCAAACACCCGTCCTTACGCCAGCGTTCAGTTTTGAAAGTTTTGTGGCGTGTTTCCTCTAACTAGGCCTCATTGCGACCTGAACTGTTGCTTTGTGAGCAATCTCTAACTCAGTGACCTTTCTGGCCACAACCAAAATAAGCTCCATCGCCATATGGACATGGAGCAAAACCATGCTTCTAACGGCATAGGAGGCACATGTCATCCTGACGATGCACAGGTTTGCTGATCGCCCCTTTTCTATTTGGTGAAATGTGGTGCTTACCACCTGTCATCGGCTTCTTGCCTTTCCAAGTATCCTTCTTATTCCATGGCGTGAACCGCGTTCTACTAGCAACAGCTCTTTCCTTCAAATTTCGCTCGATCAGTTGAGCTCTCTCATAAATGTCATTATAGTCCTTTAAGTTGAAAGGTACCAAGATATCATTTATCTCTGGCTTCAATCCATCCTGGAATCTCTCGGCCTTATCCAAAGGATCCTCTATCATCCTTGGAGCATACAACGGCAGTTCAGCAAATTTCGCCTTATATTGATCCACAGTCATCTGATCCTGATGTAGACGCATAAACTCGTTCACTTTCTGTTCTTTAGCACAGTCTGAGAAATACTTGCCATTAAATGCTTCCACGTACGTAGTCCATCTCGAAACGGTTCCTTCGGGAAAGATTCTTCCCTTGGATACATCCCACCAAGTTCTTGCATTCCCTTTTAGTTGAAAGATGGCCAAGGTGACCTTGTCCTCCTCGGTGCACTTCAGCACCTCAAATACTTTCTCTAGCTCATTGACCCACGAGGCAGCTGCCTCGGGGTCTCCATCTCCAACAAACTTCGACGGCATTAGTTTGAGAAACTGTTCCACCAGTTTATGCATCGGTCGATCTCTATTTGCATTTCCAACCACAGGGTTTCCTTGGAGTGCCTGAACAGCTGTGGCAACAGCAGTAGCACCCTGATTCCTTTCTTGCTGGTCCGACCTATCTCACAACGATCTCAGCGCTTGAAGAGCATCAGCCATAGTCAGCTCTTGCCCGACAAGCTCAGCGGCACAAGGTGCTCTTTCCTCAGGTGCAATCTCATTGACTGATCTGACAGGCCTATTTTGGGGTGCTCGAGGAGCTCTTCTACCATGTCCGCTCATTTCGCAAATGAGTTACGGAGTCCTGCTCACCTCATGGCAAAACGAGGTCAGAAGGCAACCCAACTACTTAAGACAAAAATAGCAATCATAAGCACAACGTCAAATGTCCTACTAACTATTCCATTTCCCATCGCTCCTTATTACTCCAAGCTAATGACCAGACGGATCAAGCTGACCTTGCTTTGATACCACCTTTGGCGAGGATGTCACACCTCGATCCTCGAGCACACAGCATCCCTACCTTGACACCCTTAGGTCATGAATGATAACGTCACAAGCTCGCTATCGACCTATAAATTAAATGCGCATGCGGAACATGCCAAACTTCCAGACAACAAGATCAGCATAGGATAAATCAGTAGGGACATTCATTCAATCAATTCAACAAAAGACAACTAAAATCCTTATGCAAAGCAGATATTAGTTAACCATATAGAGCTAAAAACATACAACCTCATTCTTCGGGGTGGCACTCTAGGACCTCAAAAGAGATAATGGTCGGTAGGGTTAACTTCATATCTACTCCAAAATGGTCACTCCAAAAAGTTATGCCTCAGTGTCCACGAAGTTTCGTCACTTGTGACCTGAAAATTGATCCTACGACGGGGTGAGAAATAAATCTCAGTTAAGTTAATGCCTAAGCTCGGTTAGGACGATGATTCACCCGGGATATCCTACCAAAGAAACATGGCACGAAAACCAAAATAGATATCCAACCACATGTAACTTACCCTCTAAGATGCCACACATAATGCGATGCAGACATGACACGGCAGTCAAATAACCCAATCAAGGCAAACATTGCATCACTCGACATACATGATGTCACACATAGTCCATTTATTTTATGAGATAGGGCATGGCATTCCAAAGCATGTCAACTCGAGAATTTGAGCATGTCAGCCCAGCACATTGGTCAGTTGGTGCCTGATACACTAGTTAGTTGGTACTATTCTGGCGGCGCCATGCATCGTCCCTTACTTCCAGCTACTGCTTTCAGTAGTCCGTGCGGTTCCAATCATTACGGCACAGAGCTACCAGGAATCCCTTCTAGGGCTTCGGTCAGTCACAAGCTGCGACTATCATCCGTCATACTAACATCAAAGAATGACTTGCTTCCGACAAGTCATATTTTTCCTATCGTCACGGTACAATTTTGTCAGGAATCTCATCGTCCCATCATACGACCACACATGACACCCGACAATCAACCAATTTTGTCATCTTTGATTTAGGTCGGATGCTCATACAAACGTGTTCAAAGACTCGGCCCAAGGTCGTTTTCATGCTAAATCACGCAGTTTGAGTTCACACAGGTCTTATGAATGCACAACCACACCACTAGGCTTGCGCCCGACACGGATGATGAAATGCTCAAAAATTCAATCAGGTCACATTACAATCAATCAACTGAGTCAGTCAAGCAGTCATAACACGATCGATTAACTAATTCAATTAATCAAACGACATTGATTAATCCTAATTTTATTAAATTACTGATCGATCCCTCGTTTTTGAACTAATGCTCGCTCGCAATCAAACAACAGCAAATAATGTCCAATCAATCAATCAATTAATTCTATTAACCAACTAGCCACAGACGACCTAACTAAAATGGCTGACTTAATTAATCGCGGTCATTTAACCTAAACTCAGTTTCTATCTAAATCGATCATGATTATTCTACCTAATTACCCTAATTGACTAATTAACTAATCATAGGCGCAACTAGCGCCCTAATAAAGGATTAGGGATTAACTCACTATCGACTAGCTCGGGCGGCTCAAGGGCGACGAACGGCGGCGACGATCCTTGAACAATCCTTCGATGCTAAGCCTAGACTCAAACGGACCACGAACTTTAATTCTCGAACAACAGGCCCAAATCCTCAAATAGATTGGCAAACAGGCCTAGGATAAGGCCCAAACTCTTGGCCCAACTTGCTAACACTCGACCCAAATCAAAATGGGCCTAAGCTCAGCCCCATAGCCCACAATTCAAGCCTAAACGACATTGGGCAGCAGCCAAACAATGGAAAACAGTGGCTGATTGGGGCTGTTTCCAGCGGCTACGAACGTCAACCGACTCCAAGGTCAAGGGTGGAGGTCTTCGAAGGTTTGCGGAGGTCTGTGGTGGTCGATGGTGGCTTAAGATTGCCGAATCAGCCACAACCAGAACAAGGCGGAGGTAGGGAAGGCGTCGGGAACAAGGGACAGGTCGTGTCGAGGCTAGTTTAAGGGATCTCGAGTGATCCGCGGGTAGAGAGGAGGTTGGCCAAGGCTGAGGGGTCTTCGATGTGGCTAAGGGGAGCGGTAAAGGTGGCTGGACGGCGGTGCAAGGCGGCGACAAACCCATGGATAGAACCAACGCAAACTCGGGTTAAAACAGGGAAGGTTCGGGTTGGGGCGAGGCTGAATTAGGCTCTATGGATCTCGATCGGCTCCCAACGGCCTTGAGGGATGATGTTGGGTTAAATGAGGTCGGTGGGAGTCGACGGTGAGTGGTGGAAGGCGTCGTAAAACGGTAGAAGGCGGCGAAGCAGTCCCGGGTCAGAAACAGGGCATTCGAGATCCAGGCTTCTAAGGGTTGTTTCTGGTGCTCCCGGATGGCGAACGATGGTCGAGTGAGGGTGGCAAGGTAGTGGTGGTGTGGCTCAGGGCCGTCGTCGCACAAAGACCAGAGGAGAAGAGGAGATGTGGTGTCGAGTAAGAGGGCACCGAACAAAGCACGATCCTTCGAGGCTTCCTCACTGCCGTCCGACGAGGAACGACGGTCGAAACGGTGGTGGTGGGTCGGCTGAGGAGCAACAGCGAACTGGCGATGGTGGTGGCATGCGACAATCACTCACGGAGGGGGAGAGGAGGTGACGAGGAGGCGATTGGCTGAGGGGGGAGTCGTCTACGGACAACAGTTAGGGAGAGTGAACAACGTGAATAGAGGGAAAGTTAGGGAAGGGGTTGACTGGTAGGTGTTGGCCGTTGATTGGGGGATTGACCAATGGTGGGGCCCACATGTCAATTTCAATTTGAATATTTTGTCTTGTAGTACATAATTGAAGGGCAAACTGGTAATTCAATAATTTAAGACCAAATTGATTTTTAGCTCAATTGACGGGGGAAAATTTTGGTATTTTATAGGTTAGGCTTGATCATGATTAAGCTTGGGCATAGGGATTTGAATCCTAATTCGCGGTGACTAAGAGTTACGGAGCCTAATATAATTGACTGACTATTTCGGGAATCGTCCAAAATCTATCTCCTAATTCTTTACGATCCAAAACTTCATATCAAATGAAATTCCATTTCATTCTTTTTTTTTTATCGAATTTATCGATTTACAAATATCAAATTTCCAAGACGTAACACCGGGAACCGTCCCTGAAGTCCCCTGCAGTTCCGCTGATGACTTCTTTGGACGGCTTTTCTGGGTTTTAGGGACAGTGAACCTGTCCGCCTCTTCTCTTTTATTTTCCCCTATTCAGATTTCTTCATTCTTCCCAACTTAAATAGAAAAGCCCAGCACCCTTATTGGATCGGAACTCTTTGGAAAAAAATGATGACCTACGTAATGATGCCGTGGCCGAGAATGGTTATTGTACTTCCTGTCTGTTGGAATGATGCTGTGGTACATCGTTTCGAGCCAAAAAGGCAGAAATGAAAGTCAAACAAATCCCCTTAAAGCCATATTAAATCCCCTTTTTGAAGTCTGTTCCACTATCGATAAACGATTCTGATGTTATCTGTCATCCGTGAATTCATAATTTCATTGTTATTCTGTTGGGTGATTCGCATATATATATATATAAAGGAGCTTCTGCAAAACTCTGCTTGTTCACTCAGATCTCATCTCAGTTTTGTGGGGAAGATGACATTGCCAATGGTGGAGACTGTGATGGGCCTTGTGGCCCTTCTTGTTCTTGCAGTTTCCTACTGGAGGTACAAATGGAGAGACCGCTCTAACTCTGGGAAGTTCCCTCCAGGTTCCATGGGGTTGCCCTTCCTAGGAGAGACCATTCAGTTCTCCATTCCCAGCAAATCCGTAGACCTCCCTCCTTTCCTCAAGAAAAGAATCAAAAAGTACAAACCAATTTTGTTCATGGGTTTTTTTATCCTGTAGTTAAGTTTAGCGCCATAACTGAGTTTTCAGTCTCTCTGGGAGTTTATTTTCAGGTACGGGACATTGTTCAAAACAAGCTTGGCCGGCCGCCCCGTGGTGATATCGACAGATCCGGAGTTCAATAAATACGTTCTTCTCCAGGAAGGACAATTGGTGGAATTGTGGTACTTGGACTCGCTTTCGAAGCTCGTGGGTCACGATGCACAGGACTTGGATGTTAAGACTAATGCAACCGGGTATGTCCACAAACACCTCAGACATTTGATCCTAAATCACATGGGTCCGGAGAGCCTCAAAGAGAAGCTTCTTCCTCTGCTGGAAGCCGCGGCTGAGAGAACCCTTGATGCTTGGTCGATTCAACAATCTGTTGAAGCCAAACATGGTTGTTCCAAGGTAATAAACATCGGTGGCTCTAACGTTATATTAACAACCCCCGGAAATCCAGCAGCTGGACCTTGATGAAGAAGTATTTTGCAGATGATATTTGAGTTCACCTCGAAGCTTCTCCTAAGCTATGATGCTGAAATTTCAGGCGAAAACCTCACGGAGGATTTACGAATTCTCATGAACGGTCTCATGTCCCTTCCGATAAACATTCCGGGCACTGCTTTTCATAAGAGCTTAAAGGTACTAAGAAATCATTCATCACTCGATACTCAGCATCCTCTTAATTTTCTGAAGTTTAAAAAAAAAAAAATGTGCAGAGCCAGAAGAAGCTGCTGAATATGATTCAAGGGAAGATCGCGGAACGAATGGCCTCACCAGCAGAAACGAGAGAGGCGGACGTCCTCGACCATGTTCTTGAGGATATGAAAACGAAGAGCTTTCTCTCGGAAAAATTCGTCACCTACATATTCATGGGGCTCCTAATTGCCAGCTTTGAATCAATAACTTCCGCTTTGATCATGGCCCTTATCCTCATAACAGATAACCCTCAAGTGGTCGAAGAACTCGTCGTAAGTTTTCGATAAAGCTCGAAAGTTAGTAGCCATCTTTGTTTTCCCTTCCTTTTTCTTTCGCGCTAACCCCTTTTGGATCGCCATTATTTACCAGAAGGAACATGAGGACGTCATTAGCAAGAGATCTTCGGGTTCAGTGGGAATAACGTGGGAGGAATACAAATCCTTGCCTTACACCATGCAAGTGAGTCAATACACAAAAACGAAATATTCGAGCTTCCTTCTTATTCCTTTTCTTGTTCGATAGTTGCTGTGTTTCTAATTAAAGCTAAGCTATGGTAATGAGTTATTTTATTGGAATAATAGGTCGTCAATGAGGCACTCAGAATGACCAGCAGTGGACCCGGCATCATGAGAAGAGCAATTAAAGACATCGAATGGAACGGTAAAGTTTTTGGAATTTGCTTTGTAAAAAATGACTTAATCAACGAAAAACATTTTCGGATTGATAGAAAATTCATGCATGAGTAAATTCCCAGAAATGTAAACACTTTCCAGAGTTGCTCCTCTCGAATTCTTAATATTTTATACATATCGGTAGGCTCTGAGAATGATTTTCTTTTCTTGATTGACAGGATACCTAATTCCAAAAGGTTGGACAATTTTCATTAGTCAATCCGGGGTGCATCTGAACCCAGAAGTATTTGAAAATCCTCATGTCTTTGATCCCTCGAGATGGAAGGTACGAAGTTTCTCATTAGATAAATTTTGTCAAGATGTTTATTATGTTGAGACCGTGACATCTTAATTCAAATCCCAAAAAGAAAGATGTATGCCCATAATTGTCACGTGGGTGTTGACATAACTTCATATGTACACAACATAAACAGAATTTGGATGGAGGAAACGTTACAGGAAGATATTATATACCATTTGGAGGGGGCGGGAGGCAATGTGCTGGAGCTGAATTTTCTAAAGCTCTATGTGCTGTATTTCTCCAAGTTTTGGTGACCAAATATAGGTGAGACTGTCGCATAAAGCATTCAATTCACATAATTAGGACAATGTGATGTAAAATCGGGACGTTCAATTTGACAGGTGGACAAAGGTGAAGGGAGGAGAAATTATTCGCACTCCCATGTTGAAGATTGGAGGAGGTTTTCATATCAGGGTCTCCAAGATTCAAGAATAAGCACTCACGCTAGAGCCCATCTATATGTGTATGTGATCTTCAAGTGTTGTCTAAAGATGAAATAAACATAGTTTGGATCTAGCCAGGGGCTGGGGTCCATTCAATTAGGCTTAGAACTATTCTCTGCCGGTCCGGTTAAATGCAATTAATGTAATATGCTCTTGATGAATATTTGCAAACCCCCAACTTTCTATGTAAAATAGATAGCAAACAGAAGCGCCTCTTTGATTGGGAGCTCACGGAGGTTCTATTTAAGGACAGATGGTGCCTTCATTTTGACACATGCAAATGACAAAATTGTTCTTTTTGGCGAGAATATGAACCTAACTGAGTCCATACCCATTCGATGCAATGAAACACGATGCTAATGCAAGTGCAAGAATCAAAGACATACCCTGGGGAAATAAATGTCTTAAGGCAACTCGTTAAAATGACCTTTGTGTGTAATGTTTCCTCCAATATTTCATTGCACACGGGAAAATTAAGCGTCTGAAACCCTTTTTTGGTCGAATCTGAAAGCTTTGTTTAATCACAGTAAAAAAGTTCACAAACTGTACAACCACCGGTCATGTAAGTCAAAATCATTTGAAGACCCCTTGGATTCCTCAATACAAGTGCTGACTACTCCTATTGAATTCCTTCTTCCAAAAGCATATGGACTCGCACGTCAAGTTTTTTTTCCTCAATATTGAACATAAGAAATATTCATGGCATATAACTCGTGACGTATATATTCGCAATTAACTTTTTTTTCCCCCCATAATTCTTGAAAATCAAGGTTACATGCGAAATTTCAACAGAAAAGTAGATCCAATCAAGCAATTCGAGACATAATGCCAAACAAATAAACCAAAATCATTTCTCTTTCAAGCAGAGATTGGATCTGTAGGAGCCGACGACTAGAGGCGAGACTCGAAGCTCAAAAGAGCCAAAGGGATTTATAAATTTGGTTTTTCATGGACAAGTTGGGGACCTCTTCGGCATACCTTACAGTGGATTTAGCTGACGTTTGGTGAATTCGAATCCATTTATGTTTTTTTTTTATTATATCCTTTGTAGATCTACATTCAAAAGCATTAAAAAACACATTTAAACTCATCTAAGTTTTCGACCAAAATAAAAAATAAAAAACTCTAACTCGTTCTTTTTAATCCGTGGTAGAGATGGCAGCATCTTGTTATTTTAGAGCATCACTTTTCTTTCTTTTTAATTAAAATTCATGCTTAGTTTCTCATTCTTAGATTTAAGATCTTTTATTTGTAATGGATCGTTTAAGGGTCCTGTCCCGAGGCATTCAATAAAGTATCGTATCAATTTTGCTCGATGCAGCAAAATTTGTCGCTAAAATATAAAACCTCAACCGCGAACCTTAAAATATTTGCCTTTCTTTTTAACTATAATGATATGTTGATTATTATTATGTGATTGATCCCTTGCGCTCTTAGGCATGGACCTTTAGATTTCGGTTTCTAGGAATAAAAATTGGAAAAATTGCTTTAAAAAAATGTTTTACTAAACAGAAAAAGGCGGGCGTTAGGTAACACCGGTCCAACCTAGCCCTAGAAATGGAAATCTCTGGTTCACAGAACAAAGGAGGAATTCGCGCCTTACGCAGCTCCCAACTGGCCTAGTATAAATTAGTAACGACTTTAGTCTGATTCAATCTGATGATAAACGAGAAACCAAATTGCGGTTGTAGGGCTTGAGAGAACCACGCAGCACCTTATGAGAAGGTTACACATTGTAATCCATTAAACCATCTCGAGTTTGTTTAGAATGTGCAATATGTCATGTTTCTCTCTTTCACCACAGATCTCAACCGCAAACATTAAGTGATCAAAGATTAAATACAAGACTCGTGAAGTACATCAGAAGTATTTAGATATAATTTTTCATGCTAGTCTGCAGAGTTTTCGTATCACTATGTAGGCCATGGACCGAGGGATTCCTACACTTGGTGAGAGTTACGAGTATGAGATGAGACAATACAGTTCATGACAGTGATTTGACCACCGGAGTTGCAAGTTGGCAAGTTTACTAGGACGACTGGGATAATATCACCCGTTCATCGTATGATGCACATGAAGGGACGACAAACTATAAACCTTGATCTTGATGATAAATATGGCCAAAGAAAGAAAGAAAGAAAGAGTGTCACGATCAAATCAAAGCATGATAGATTTAACATGGTTATAACCGATCATCGCCAGAAGAAGGTTCTTCACCCGGTACATTAGATAACTGGAAAACATATGAATACGATACAAAGTTGCTCTCATTGAGCAAACATCATGTTTTAATACGAAGGAGTCGCTAACACAAATAAACTCAGAAGATAACGTGTTACGAGCCACTGCCACATTTCTCTGTCGTTCCCCCAGTCACGGAGTCTTGGATATAGGTTTCCGAGCCAGGAAGAAGTACATTGGCGTGAATATTTCTCTCCTGAAGTACATGTTTAGCATTTGAGTAATTACCATTCGTAGACGAGACGCATATCTAAAGACTAAAGGAGAAGTGCAAAAATGGATCGAGGATAAAGGAGGAGATTAGAGAAGCGGGATCGCTCTCACCTTCCGCCTTCGTATAAGCCGTCACCAGCCTGCAGCAGAAAATTTTGAACTCTCACGCTTCCTTCTGGGGCTAGCCTCACATACTCAAGCGCCTTGACCTTCATGAATTTGAAGTGTTATTCTCTCCGTCGTATTGCACGCCACGCATGATCACAACCAAGGAGGTCGCAGGATGAAGCTTAGCTTACCGTGAGCGAAGTAATCCAACGCCCAATGCCCGTTGTGCGGAAGCTAGTCAATGAAAGACGCTTTTTATCCATATGTGCGTACCAAGGGATGTCAGAGTCGGGAGCTAGATCTTTCTCCCATATGACCTTCACACAAAATAACGTCCGTCAAAGGTTCAATTTTCCTACGACCAGTCGCATCCCGCTTTAAGATAGGTAGCTTCAGAAAACAAAGTTTACCTCGAAACCTGCTCGTTTTAGAGCTTCAATGAGCTGCCCAGTCAGCCTGATGTCCGGAAGACCATTTCCAATCTCGATGTCGCCCTACAACAGTTTCCGATGCAGTTATATACTGAGCATCATAAAATACTCAAACGTGTGAACTGAACTTGACAATACAGGATCATACGAACCTTGATCTTTTGGTGCTCTTGGTTGTTTGGATCAAAGGAATCTGTCATACACCACTCATAAGCGGCGAAATGCTGACCAGGCTTCAGTATTCTGTAAATCTCCTTGTAACATCCATACTGTCCAGATCGAGAGGGGAACGAAAAGCGAGACCGACCGGTTAGATTATTTGACAGTCCTGATATGAATGACCAACCACTGTGCCTGTATCCGTGAAAAACTTACAGCATCGGGTGCGTGGCAGGTAGATTCTATAGCATAAGCTGCATCAAATGTGTTGTCGGGAAATGGAATCTGCATGAAATCGGCCTGCATCACCAAGAAACAGTGATTTTGCAAGGTGTTCCTCCACCCCTAGCGATGCCTTCAAGTGCATACACACAAAATCCAGATAGAAGCGCCACCGCGAATAGGGGAAAACATAAATGGGGGATCCAACTAAGAGTTCCTAGAGAAAATAGTGCTTGACCAATCTTAAAAGAGTTGCGGATATAGGGGGAAAAAAAAAACAAGACAAGACAACTACGGCATGATTAGTAATATTAAAGGTTGAAGCCTCCAAAGATAAAAGAGCTCCCAGTGAAAATCGGACATCAGATTTGACCAACCTTAACAAAGTTACATGTCTTGTCAACGCCTGCGATGCGGTTCAGTTCCTACGGAGCAAAGTAAGCTTGTCATATATATAGAGCGAGCTACCCAGTAGATGTAATTACTTCACATTAAATTTAAACGCACCTGTCCCCTTTTAACATGGTACGCGTTGTCGGTTAATCCCGTAATGGATGTGTAGCTGCGAAATGGGAGAGAGAATGTGTCGGTCTACAAGAGCCAGATGAAAGGCAAATACTATATCATTGTCGGTTTATCCCCACCACCACCCCTCCCCCCCACCCCCCGAAAGAGAGGTAAGTTTGTAACCTGAATCGAGCTATTTCCCTGAGCGGTCCACCAATTCCACACCCTACGTCCAGCACCTTCAATGGAGGAGGAAGAAGATAAGAAAATAAAGTCACAATTCTTAACCAAACGGAGAGTTCTAATAACTGGTGGTCATGAACTAGCCGCACGGAGAGGAATAAACCTTCAGTCCTGGTTTTAAGGCTAGCTGTGACGCGATGAAGTGTTCGTGTCTCTTCATGCCCTCTCTTAGAGACTCCCCTTTCCATCTGCAGGAGCAAACAGAATCAGCACTGTGGATGAACTAGTCGTTCGAGCGCACAAAACAAGAGTGAGATTTAATTAAGAGCGGATGTGAAATACGACCTGCGTGCCACATGGAAGGACTCTCCCCAGCCATACTCATAAAAGCTGGTAACAAGATCATAATATTTATTGGCCTGCGCTTGCATTTGTAGATATATAATCTCTCAGCCATTCGAAATGCAAATCAACCCGTAGGTTCAATTATCCAAAAACGAGAAGTTGTGCGTGGAGGCCGTTTTCTTACCACGTCACGGTACTCAGCTTTCCTTTCTTCCTCGTTGCCTCCATAGCAGGTATGATACTTCTCGTACCTAAACCAAACAGAAACAAAGTCTCAATCGAGGTCAGCCCTAAATATGAGGAAGAAGCATTCATTTGGCCACGTACTTGTTGACGGCCGAGAGGACTTGGCTTTTTTCGATCAATCCACCAACACCCGCAGCCAGATCCAGTGCTCCAGTTTTTGACATTATGGGACACCGGCAACAAGCTCGCTGTATATACGTATGTCTACCAAAAATAATTGGAGAAACCGAAAGGGAATGAGAAGGTTAGTGCGTTTTTCGAGCTTCCTTCATCGCATCATCACACAGATTCTCGAACAATTACAAGAAAAGCGATGCAGGTCTAAATAGAATCAAAAGCAGAAAGAAACCTTGTTTCGGGAACAGGATATTGGCGTGCCGAAACAAGCGTGCCATTGCTTGTCTTATATACAACACAACATAATGAAGAAGATGAAAATGGTTTTCACAGAATAAAAGATTCGTCGTGGCAACACTTAGAGTTTGAGATTTTTCTCTTTGTTCATTTTGAACGTGCCTGTTGACAGCGATGTATAAATAAATAATTGTAATGCTGAGGTTGGTCGCCGGTTGGATTCATCCACCAACAGCTTAGATGTAGCTTTCTCTATGGAAAGAAGAGAAGGTGTGGAATTTCGCCGGGGCACCAACAGTTGACTTTCCATTAAAGATGGAGGAAAAAATATGCTTTGGGTACTCCAGCGTAATCTTAGCCATTCATTTGGAATCTTGCCTAGATATTAATCTCCGTCTATTTCACGAAAAATGACTACCAGTGTCACTTAAAATAATTAGTCAATAAAAATATATTTCCATTATTCATAATAATTTAATTATTATGTATAAATATTTTCACGAATGTTGAAATTGTTTTCCGTTCATCTACTTCTATCAGCAATACTAAAAATTGCTTTTTAAAAAATATTTTTCAAATTATTTTTTTTTTTCACAAAATAAATGGAGCCTAAAGTATCAGATTTACTTTTAGTACCCTTTATTTGCTCCCCCACGGAGCGAACAGACTACTGTGATTACTCTGGTCATCCAAACAAAATGGAAAATGAATCTTTGAAATAGAATAGTCTTATTCGTTGAGATACCACATTTTATACTTGAAAAACGTCCTTCATAAAAAATGCCGTGGCTCACTGAAGTTCATGATCTCCTCAAATTTCACACTTCTATATAATGTTTTTTTTTTTTGTAAGATAAGTATGTATATAGCTTTTCAAAGCGCCAAGTACAAAGTAGAGGCCGCACACAAAAACCTCTCACCAATTAGGACAATTGGGCATGTCCTAAAGGTTTTTTTTTTTTTTTTTGGTTAACACACCTTTGAAATAAACAGATCAATTCGTGCTGGACAAAATATCTCTCTGCAGTCAAGCAATTTCAAAATTACTCTCTATCAAATCAAGACCAGTTAAGCAATTTTGTATTATTGGCTAGTGCAGCAAGAGTTTTCAAAGCTAACAAACCCGTTAACTGTGGATGGATCTCATTTGATCTTTCCTTATATAAAACCTTAGGAAAGTTATTTTATTGCATTTGATCTAACTAATGTCTTTCAATAATCATTAGCTATTGTGTACTTCAAGTACATGTGAGAAATTATAGTAAAGATCACTCTATTTCAAGATATACGAAGTATTTGAACGAGGCTATGTTTGAATATTATTTAAGAAACTATTTCCAAAATAGAAATAGTGTCGCGACCTAAAAAATTAGGGTAATGGATTACTAGATCAATTAAATTAACTAACCTAATACGGACTCTCCCAAATTCTACCAATTCGCAACTTAAATGTCTGGTGAAATGATTTATAAATTGGAGTCGCCACTAATCATTATTGGTAGGTTGATTAGAAACCTAAGTAAAATGGCGGGAGAACCATTTTACTTCTGCAAACCAGAGATTGTGGATTTGGGAACTTAATTACACTAGTTAATCAAAACTAATATCCTTTCGTTACCAATTTCATGCAAAAGTCTTTGATTGGTTTATGTGAGTTGATTTTTTTTTTTGAATTTTCTAGTTTATTAAATGTGACGCTAATGCAACCTAACTATGTGACAAGTGAAGTGTAATGACATAAAAGATGACGTGGCATTTATGCATGGATGATGTGTAAGAATGACATGGCAAGATGACTTGGCAAAATGACGTGCAATTATTATTATTTTTTTAAATTTTCGGCAATGCAAATATACATGGTATGAAATATAACCTAGAGGTATGCAAGGATATTTTAAAAATATGGAATGCAATGGGTGATATTTGAAAACATGATATGCGAGATATGCATGAAAATATGGAATATATTAAAAGATGTCATGTATGCATGAATGTGATCTCGCTCTTTCCTTTTTAAAAAAATTCGGCCATGGTAGATTCTTTTTATGATTTTTATTGTCTTGACTTTATTTGCTTAATTGATGAGACGAGATTTATAGGAAACCTTGTCTTTCTAAAAAAATCAATCAGACATGATTTATAGGAAATCATATTTTATTATTTTTTAGAAATTTTCTGGACATGTCAAAAGTCAATTAATCAATCAAAATAGCAATCTGCCAACCAATATTCAAACAAAATCGTGACCACCAACATCCCGACTAATCATCTTCCGAATTTTTCTAAAAAATTTTTAGAGATAGCAAATCAGACCTAAATGGTGATAGGTCAGCCTGACTAAATCCGAGGTTTTCCTTACTAAAATTTTGTTCTGACGGTTTAGATCAAAAGGCCTTTATCTCAAATTTCCAAAAAAAGGACTTGCGGTTCGTTTGACATCATGTAAAAAAATGCTAGAACACTCAACGATTCTCAAGGCAAGCATAAACGTGGCATCTTCCATAGAAACAATGCGCAAATCATGTGAGAACGGCGAACTAAACAGCAACCAATTACTTTCATGGACATGCTCGGATTATTCCAGACAATGTTGACATCTTACCTTAATCCGAGAAGGCGAGAACTGGGGCTGAATTGGTGTGACAACTTCGTGGTGGCAATAGAGGAAAGGTGACGGAGGCAGTACGAAAACAGAGGTGGCGTCAATAAGGAAGCTACGACAATCAAACGGCGACACAAACGGGAGCGGCGTCGACGAAGGAAAAGCGGTGATGGCTGGACGGCAACGTCGTTCTTCGTCCGAGGGGGGATGGCGACGTTTGATGAAGGAGGAGCCGCGGCGACCGAAAAGAGAGAGAGAGAGAGAGAGCTCGAAAGAGTGAGAGTGTGTATATTCCCCGTCAGAAAAAATCTATCGTCCGCCTTTTAACCCTAAGCTATAACAAAGTATATATAGTTAATATTATGGTAATGCCTTGCGATTTAATCCTAGCCATTGAGATTTCTGATAAGATATCAACCATAGAATCATAATTTCTGATTTTTGAGGAATCCTATTGGGCTAGGATATTCAAAAATTCGGCCACTGTGGAGGTATATAGGGCTAAGCCAAAAATTTCACTGTTAATGGGCTTATTTATGCGAATTTAAGGCTTAACCGGGCTTTAATTAATCAAACGGGTAATTAATTAAAAGACTTGCTCTTAAGAAAATTAAAATGGACTAAAATGAATTTAAATTGAGCTTGTCCATTAAATTTCGGTTATCCCTCTTTGCCGTCGAAAATTCTAAATTAATTCAGGTTTAGCCACCCGTTAAATCAAGTTCAATTGACTCGCCTCCGACTAACTGTCTATGCATGACGGATAAATAAAACATGTAATGCATGAGAATTTCTTTTTGTGAGAATTATGATTAACTCACATTTTATGAAATAAACGAATTTTCCAAAAAATTAAAATTTAAGTGTCAACAGCTGCCCCTCTATGAGTGAAAGCTCGCAGAGTTTTCGCTCAGAGACTAAAATTGAAACCTAAATTTTACAAATGCAAATGATGATGAAAGTTGTTGGCGGGAGTTTTAAATCCCATTTTCTGATGTGAAAGAAATGATGCATGAAATGCAAGACTATAAATAACATGTACTAAAAAATTTTCTTATTCTCATATTAAAGAAATCCGCACATGGATCTCCTATGAAAATACCTGTTTTACCAAATACCTCATAAGTTAATGATTCCCTTAACCTACAGACTTCCTGGATGCCAGGATGCTAAAGTACTAGCCCATCTGTTGCCAGAAGTTTCCTTCTGACGCAAAACGACATAAGATCTGAGTAGAGTTTGAAAATGTGCTCGAGTTATGGTTCGAGCTGGCCATTTTTCTTGAAAATCACAAGAGCGCATACATTGTGAAATCAAGAAGAAAACCCAGATTACTTGTGGATATTAGGTTTTGGGGGTCTTATCCGTTACCAAAGGTTTCTCTTTAATGCGGGACATCGCAAGATTTGTGTAGGGTTGCAATATTTATTTTCGAACTCACAAGAGCGCATACATTGTGAGACGAAAAGGGAACAAGATCGCAAGAGCGCATACATTGCGATTTTGATAAAGGACCACAATTGTGAGAGCGCATACATCACAATTTTGGCAAAAAGGATCCAGACCACAAGAGCACATACATTGTGGACCTGGATAAACAATCAAGATCATGAGAGCACATACATCATGAGTCTCGACAGGATGATACCATAATCATAGGAGTGCATACATTATGATTAGTCATAAAATCAAAAACGTGCGCATACATCATGAATTGGCACGAGATCAAAAATGCAAGAGCGCATACATTGCAATCTGGTAAGAGTACCAAAACCATAAGAGTACCAAAACCATAAGAGTGTATCATTATGATTCGATATCTTCAATAATAATAAGCATATGAAATATATATTACCGAACTAAATCGATATATACAAAAGGTGTCTTGCTTGGACTGAAATCATTGCAAACACGAGAGGTCAGAAATGACTACTTAATCTCTACAGCCGCCAACCTGAAAAAAAAAAAAGATTCAAAAAACTTACCTGGGTTTCTGAGCGATAAGTGAATAGTTAGGCTGACTGCATCAAACCTGTCCATTCTCTTAGAAACTGATGATATGAGTAAAGCCAATGAAAGTGCAACATTATATGCTAGAAAATTTTGCAAGCCTTTGCATGCATTATAAAGCTCCATTGGGGAATTTTGTCAACGAGAAAGCCTGTCTAACCCTTTTGACAATTCTGATCATGTTGAATGGAGAATTTTAGTCAGAAAGGACTTTCTCTCGCTCTCATGAAAAGGCTTTTGAGACCCGACCATTGATATTGGAAAGAGGGTATTCCCGCAATTAGTATGACCAGACCAATCCGTGAGGTCTTTTATAAGGACTATAATTCAGGCTTGGTCAAAGGCTATTCAAGAGGGCCATGTGAGTCTTTAAAGTCATGAAATGAAATCTTCACCAACTGTATTGGGTTTACAAGTCAGGAACCCTGCGAGATGAGATAAAATAATCTTGCTCGCACTTCTTCGAGCGACATTCAAGAGCATTTGAAACCCTACATTAACCCAAGTGCCCTAATCTAAAAAGACTTTTGGTAAAGGTTGTAATATAGGTTCGAGGTAGGCTTTGAAATGGAAGGCCTAATTTCAACAAAGGATGTATGATGACGAGGAAATTGGTGATCATCCACCTCTGCCACTTTGCGCTTCAGTAATGATCTTTCTTTGGGAGAACGTCTTTTGAATGAATTCAGATGAGACCTCTCTTCCTTCCGAAGATTCATTGAAAGAGCTCTTTTCCTTCTTCTCTCTCTCTTTTTATTTTTGAATAGCAAGCTCTTTTGAAAAAGGAAGAGAGAGTCATATCTGAATTGTCCTTGCCCCCAAGGTACTTTCCTCATGGCCTAAAAATGATTTCTTTATCAAGATGATCGCCACTCGGTTCTAGAGAAGTGAATCCACCACTCAAATTGGCTTAGCAAAGGATTAGTATATACAGGTGTAGAAACGAAATGCTCTTCATCTTGTCTAAAGCACTTGAGCTAACACAGAATTCACATGCAACAAGCTCACTCGAAGATTGATGCAAGTTAAAGCAAGAAAATTCAACTCATTCTTTGACTTTCTGAAATTTGCCCCAATGTGGAGTTGTTCCTGACAAGGTTGTGAAATGAAACTACCGTTCAAAGGGGTTTAGCAATGGGCAACCTGTAGTGTTTGGGATAGATGAAATGAATACCTCATGTCATTTTGACCGTCATACTTTTTGTTAGATAACCCTTTACCTTGTAAGCATGGAAATGCTCACATTGCTCACTAGGGATTGTGATATAGGACATGTATGGAAATGGCTTGCCTTTCGTCGTCCTGACATTCCTCATTCAAGATGATCAATTCAAAAAGATTAGAGATATTTCTCGATTGAAATGATCTCATAGTGGAAATTGATAATGCAAACAAGAAGCAGACAAACAATACATGAAATGAGCATCAGATAAATATTATAACTTGATTAAAAGATGTCAAGGCAATTCAAGTATAATACTTCTTTACAACATCAGAATTAATAGGACTAGTGAAAACATGACCAACCATCTCTGTAAGGATTAAAACACCTCCTGGGAGTACCTTCTTTACGATGTATGGACCGCCGTAGTTCGGAGCAAACTTCCCTTCTGGAAGTGCAACAATAGGCAATAATTTTCGCAAAACAAGGTCTCCTACCTAAAAATGCTGAGGCTTGACTTTCTTGTTAAATGATTTAGTAACCCTCTATTGGTAGCATTGGTCGTGGCATAAAGCTTTAAGCTGCTTTTCATCGATCAAGTTCAACTGGTCCATCCTCTGTTGGATCCAATCGGCTTCAATTAGCTTGACCTGAGATAATATATGTAAAGAAGGGATTTTCACCTCAACCGATAACACTGCTTCCGTTCCATACACAAGGGAATACGGGGTTGCCCCGATTGAAGTTCGAATTGAAGTCTAATAAGCCATGAGCGCAAAAGGCAGCCTCTCGTGCCAATCACAATAATTCTCAGCAATCTTAGCCAAGATCTTTTTGATATTTTTGTTTGCCGCCTCCACTATACCATTCATCTGAGGATGGTATGGGGAAGAGTTCAAATGCTTGATCTAGAATTTTGTGAATAAATCATCCATTAGCTTGTTGTTCAAATTTGAGCCATTATCAGTGATTGTGACTTCAAGTGAACCATATCGAGCGATGATGTCTCGGCTAATGAATTTCACCACATTCGTGCCGTGACAGCAAGATACGATGTTGCTTCAATCCATTTGGAAAAATAGTCAATGGCGACTAAAATGAAACGATGTCCATTAGATGCCTTGGGTTGATTGAACCGATCACATTAATCTTGTGACATTCTGATTTTCCTGTTTTCGAGATTTATCAATGAGAATGTATCTAGTGATGTATTTCAGTCATATCTCGCTCGGATCTGATCAATTTCGAGTTAAAGGGAACGGCTAACGCGAGACAATGTACGTGGACCTAAGGAACTCAAATAGAAAATGGTACTTTGACCATAAGGATTGTCGAAGGAGTATTTAGAGCCATTAAAGGCCGATCTAAGAACGATTAAAGAATGCATTGCTAGCATTATACGATTGAGCACGGGTGATGCCGCTTAACCAAGGTATAATTTGTAAAATTTTCCTAAATTGAACGATGACAATCGAGACCATCGAAACTAGTAATAGACCTTCGCAATTACATGACAACCAAAGTCACCATGAACTAATGAGCCCTAAATGTGATGAGAATCACAAAGTCGATACGTCGTTAGTTTGGGATAGTCTGAAATTACAATCGATAGAGAAATAGCCTAGAGACGAGTCTCGAAATTAAAAAATGAAAAATCAAGAATTCCAATATTACATTTGGATTGGACGTCGCCTCATCGAAGAAAATTCTAATTAGAAAAATGACGTTCCAGACGTCGAGGGTGAAATTACCGTTTTGCCCCTCAAGTTTTGGCCTTGCCTTAATAAATGGATAAGGGCATTTGGTCTTTGGATCATCTAATTGATTGACAAGGGGACAAGTGTCAAAGGATGGAGCATTAGCATTTATTAATCAATTTTTAACCTACCATTCTTTGGGGTTTGACTCTTAAGTTTGTGTATACACTCTTATCTCTCCATGCTCAGCCAAACACCCTCCATAGCCATCTTCATCCTCTTCCTTGTTCTTCTTCTTCCTTAAGCCGAGAACCAGCCAAGCCAACCAACCCTTGACAGCGACTTCGCCACTTTCGACCGCCACTACCTGCGACCTCCAGCCTTTGATCTGACCACCAACACCTTTCTCAGCCTCTTGCCGACCAGCTCCAATTAGAATTTCGGCATTTGGCCGCTTGAGGAGCTCCGGCCAACCATTTCCCCGAGAGTCGACGAATTTCATCGCAGCTGGAGGTAAGTCGTCATTTGACCTTCGCAGGACTTCGATTTGCCTCAATCTTCCAGCCAATTTTTGTAAACATCTAGGGAACATGTATACTGAGTTGTGGTGAAAATTTTGGCTAATTTTTATGGAGTTTTGATGTCAAATTGGTGCTGTGTTTGAAGGACAGATTTTGATTAGCGAAGACCGTGAGAGACCGAACCTGTTTGGGTACTTCCGAGTGTCGCCTTGCCTTCAAATTTTTGGTGAGACTTCCTAACATCTAGAACTATATGTTAGCAAGTATTTTAGGTGATAATTTGAGGTTTAAGGATATTTTATAGACCGGTTGAAGGAGTTGAGCACAGAACCGAAAATGCTCTGTTTCGGTTCTGTGCAAACGAAAACATTAGGGTTTGTTATAGGTGTAATCGAGATCTAAATTCCTTGTAGAGATGTACTAGAATGTCAATGGATAGGTTATTGAGGTTTATGCTTGGTGGTTCGATGATTGGATGAAGAAAAATTGATGGAATTAGTCGAATTCTCTTAGGTGCAAAGCTGACTTGTTTTGGATTGCTTGGGGCCGAACCTTTGAAGTGCTTAGGAGGAAATTCTTGTTACATTGAGCTTAAGGTAAGGAGTTCCTAAACCTTGGCTAGGCGAATAGGCCTCGACTAGATGAATTGGCGGTGAATTTGGTGGATTTTCGTGAGATTATTGTGCGTTTGTCCTATGTTCGTCTTTGTGGATTGATGATTGCTTGAATACCTGCTAGATGCATATGTCATGAATTGATTGCCACATTTGAGTGATGAATTTGATTGTCTCGCATGCCGTAGATATCTAGCTCGTTGCATGAGCTTGTACTTGATCATGAAGTCTTGAATTGAAATGAATTTTTGGCATGCTTGAGAAACTTGTGGTACCCTGATGCATTGAGATGCGGGGTTGTGATGGCAGGTACCCTGATGCGTTAAGACGCGGGGTTGTGAGAATTAATGTCCTGATGCGTTAAGACGCGAGGCGAGATTGATTATGTGTCGACACAGGCCTGGAATGGCATTTGAAAACCTGATGCATTTACGCGGGTTTATCAATCTGATGATCTGAGGCGTAATGGCGTGGACCGAGCCTGAGATGTTTTAAACGCGGGCGTGAATCATGAGAAAGTTTGGAAGGGTGAAATGTGTGGCTCGACTTGTATCCCATGTCTGACTTGATTGATAAGATATGATGCCATGACTGCGTGATTGATAATCACTTGCATCTGTGTGGCATTTTATGTCTGATGCGTACCTCATATTGCTAAATGCATGTTCTTGATCATTGTTTACATTCATCCGGGTGTACTGTCAGCCTGACCTAGGGTTAGGACTTGTCTTACTGATATGTGAATCTCACCCCGTCGTGGACCATTATTTTTTCAGACCCTAAGCCTTGAGAATGCTACCGACTCGATTAGGCGATCTGAAGGAAATGACAATTTATTTTGATGAGTTCCCGAACGATCGGAGTACCGTGTATGTTAGGAAGTGTACAGTCGTTTGGGCCGATAAGGGCGATAAAGACTGGAAACCGCATAGGTTTGAGGCTTGGTCCGTAGGGTAGGCGAGGTTACTACTGGTTCGCTGAAGTCCACGGAGGTACCTCATGGAGCTATCCCTAGCTGGTATCATCCCACTCGAGATTTTGTAGAGGTAGAGGTGTCCGTTGCTGGTTCGAAGAACATGCCTGAGAGGACCCTAACCCTGGAGGACACAATTAAGGTGATAGAGATTGACATTTCAGAGGACGAGCTGGAGGATGAGACGATGGAGGACACTATAGATGTACGCTCCGAGACTTTTTCGGACTACGAACCTGAGGAGGATGCCGAGCCGGCGGACGATTCCAGCAGTTCGACTTAGGGGTTTCCTAACTTGCTGTGTAGTCTTTTGGTGATGGCCTCGTCGATCAGTTTTCTTTGGGGGACTTAGTATGGTTCATCTTTTGATTAGGTCCCGATGCCCCGACCCATCAACAGGACTAGCTCACATGTACTTTTGTATGAACTCGTGATGTTATGAAATATATATATATATATATATATATATATTATGTTCTTGCTATCTAGGTTCCCATTGATGATTGTACGGAGGAGTGTATTTTATCGCTTCCGCATGCTTTTTTATATTATGCATCTCTCGATAAGTGAATCCTGGGACTCGAGAGTTAACTTGAAGGGAGTCGCGTGCTCGTGCCTAGGTGCGGGGCGTGATAAATCCCCCACATAAAGAAAGGTCATGGCTTAGATAACTGGTGTAGCTCGTTTGGAGGAACCTTGATCTTGTCACCATGAATTTGGCATTTGTGACAGCTACGAACATGTTGGATGTAGCCTCTTTCCAAAATGAGCCAGTAATAGCCTAACCTCATAATCTTCTTAGCAAGCATGTGGCCATTCAT
The DNA here is from genome assembly GCA_028455895.1 of Rhodomyrtus tomentosa. NCBI lineage: Eukaryota > Viridiplantae > Streptophyta > Magnoliopsida > Myrtales > Myrtaceae > Rhodomyrtus > Rhodomyrtus tomentosa. The sequence continues at coordinate 674,536 of JAPCWY010000011.1, read as the reverse complement.
ATGTGGACCGCAAATTCCTTCATGTACTTCTATCATTAGACGGACAGCTTCAGCAGAGTCAATGCATCTCAAAAGAACTGAATCAAAGGATCTTTTATAAAGACTCTCTCCGCTCAGGAAAACTTCGAGGCCATCTTCCTTATGTACCTTTGATTGGACGCCGAATTCTCTTTAGGAAATTTTTGCTCCTAAATGTAGGTCTTGATGTCATGGTACCAAGGCTTGCCATCAAGTTCATCGGTTACGGTCATACTACCTCAATCTTAAATGGCTTGACCTCAAGCCCATTGGTGACTTGCAACATCGAAGACAGAGTAGCCAATGCATCCGTGAACTGATTGTGAGTTCTGGATAAATACTCGAACGAAATATCGTCGAACCACTCCGCCAACTGATCCAGATATTCATGATAAGGTATCAACTTAGCGTCTCTTGTTTTCCACTTTCCAACCATCTGGATGATGATTAAGGCCGAGTCTCTAAATACTTTAAGCCGAGTTACACCCATTTCAATTGCGACCTATAGGCCCAGAATGCACGCCTCATATTCTGTGATATTTTTAGTGCGTAGAAATATTAACTTTGTTGCCACAGGATAATGCTGACTGCCTGGGGATATCAAGACTGCCCTTGTACCTGACCTGGATAAATTCACAGCTCCATCAAAATACATGATCTATAAATAATCTTCCATTACCATGACTCTATCTTCGGGTTGATATGGATCTTCATCTTGCCCCAGATTTTCAGCTAGGACATCGCTATGGCTCGTCCTTCTACCGACTTTTGAGACAAATACTGCACATTGAAGTCAAAAATGAGGGTCTACCATTTAGCAAGCCTGCCAATCAGGGCAGGTTGATTTAGCATATATTTGATGGGATCCCATTCTATCACCAAGAAAATTTGATAATGCAAAGTGTATTGCCGCAATCTGTGCAGCACCCAAACTAGAGCCGCATATGTCTTCTCAACTTTAGAGTAATTCATCTCGGAGGCTATGAACTTCTTACTCAGATAATAAATAGCGCGTTCCTCCCCATCGTCTTGTCTTATCTGTGCTAGCATAGCTCCCAAGGATTCACTTTGGATTGTGAGATAAAGTATCAAAGGTTGCCCCAGCATTGGCGGAACAAGCACTGGCAGATTCATGAGATGTTTTATTTTCTCAAAGGCTTCATCACAATCATCATCCCATTCGACCAGCGCAATCGTCTTTAACAACTTGAAGGAAGGCTTAGTAGTCTCAGATAGCTAAGAAATGAATTGGGCAATATAATTCAACCTGCCCATGAGGCTTCAAACTTCTTTTACCGTCGTTGGCGGCTTGAGTTCACATATGGCTTTCACCTTGGACGGGTTTATCTCAATACCCTTGTTGTTGACAATGAACCCAAGCAATTTGCCCAAATTGGCGCCGAAAACACATTTGGCGGGATTAAGCTGTAGCTTGAACTTCCGGAGTCTATCGAATAGCTTTGTCAAGGTTTCAATATGATCTTCTCCACGTCTTGTTTTTGCAATCATGTCATCGACATAGACTTCAATCTCATTGTGCATCATGTCATGGAATAAAGTAACCATGGCCCGTTGATAAGATGCGCTAGCATTCCTGAGACCAAAAGGCATCACCTTCTAATGGAACATCCCCCACGGAGTGGTGAATTTAGTCTTTAGTTTATCATCTACATTTATCAAGATTTGATTATAGCCTGAGAAACCATCCATGAATGAAAACATTTCGAAACCAGTTGTGCTATCTACAAGCACATCAATGTGCGGGAGTGGGAAATCATCCTTAGGACTAGCTTTATTTAGATCGCGGTAGTCGACACAAACTCAAACTCGACCATCTTTCTTTAGCATCGGAATAATGTTAGCAACCCAGTCAGAATATTAGGTAGTCTCAATAAATTCCACATCAAAGAGCTTCATGACCTCTTCCTTAATTTTCTCTGCTACCTCTAGCTTAGCCCTTCATGATCTATGCACTACTAGCTTGAATGAGGGATCGGTTGGTAAGCAATGCTTAACATTTGATCAATCAAGACCGAGCATATCTGCATAAGACCAGGCGAAGATATCTTGGTAATCCCTCAGGAGTTTGGTAAGATGTTCTGCCATTTCGGTGGATAGGTTTGCCTCAATTTTTACCTCCCTTGGATTCTCTTCATCGCCCAAGTTGATTGATATAGTCTCATCGCCAGTTAGAGGTTTAATCATCTCATGCGATTCGAACTATGACGTATTTCTTCATAATCAGGAGTGAAATCTTCTAAATTGTACACGCCAGATTCCAATGGTTCACCCTCCTCATATTTGCCCTTGAAACATAAAATGGCAAAATCATAGAAACAAACAGGGTTTAATCATGCATGCATCGCAATTTCCTTCGAAAACTAGTGTGTATTTTCGAACATTTTTTTTTAAAGACCGAGGGACAAGAAACTCCTGAGGAAGCCCAACCCTAAGTGCTTACCATAGATGACAGATTGTTCACTCGTTGGTTATTGTCATCGGGTTGGTTTGGGATACTTCATCAAAATTCAAAAATTAATGAAAAACATATGTAATTTTATTGATATGAAAATCAACGAATGACATCATATTGAGTGCCATATTGAATTAAAATGAAGTCCTAACATATGACATGAATTTAAAATCCTAATGTGGCATGGAAAAATTAAAGAAAGCTGGAAAGATCCTACGTAGTGGATTGCAAAATTTCAAAAAATGTTACTCTGAACCCTCCATTGGATCTTTGACCACCGCATCGACAGACGGACTTAGAGATCCGATCGCCATGCAAAGGTCTTTCTCTAGCACCTTATCAGCCAGTATAGAATCCTCAGATATGGCTCCAATGATGAGGTCATCCAAATAACTAGTGAAATCGAGGAATCCATCGTCAGATGCATCCTTATCCAGCGTCATTGGCTCAGTCAAAACATCTCGGCCATGTGGAGAATCTAGAATACAATCCCTAGGTTGTCTTCGATCTGGGTCAGCTCATCATATCCACCGACCACACCATATGATCGGAAAGTAGTGTAAAGTGGGGGCGGTAAAGGACTTGCTTCAGATCTTCCATGGCCCCTTCCATATTGCCCATCATGTCTAGACCGGCCACGTCCTCGGTGTCCCAAACCAGCTGTATGGGATTGTCCATTAAGCTTAATTGGGATACGAATCCCCTGATCATGTCGGCCCAGACTTGTGCCAGGTTCGAAACCATTGCCAACCATTACTTTAGCCACCATGATAAAAGTGTCAGATACCTCAGGAATGACTAGAGAACTTTCTGGTGATGCATGAATAGTTTGTACCAGTTCGAAAGCATGATACGAGTCTTCTTCTTTTTGAGCTGGCTCAATGTAGGGAATTGCTGTTTCATTGAAGGTCCTATTATCCTTTTCACCATGAGCGATCACTAGCTTTCCCTCAACAACGAACTTGATCTTATGATGAAGACTTGATGTCACAGTTCCCGCATTGTGAATCCACGGGCGACCAAGTAGGAGGTTGAAAGCCGATGGAATATCCAACACCTGAAACAAAACATCGAACACGGAAGGCCCAATCAGGATGTCTAGATTGATCCGTCCCATGACATCTTTCTTCACTCCATCAAAAGCTCTGATGAGCTCTTGGCAGCCTGCATCGTGGCCAAATCTACCCCTAGCACATTCAGAGTGACTAAAGGGCAGATGTTCAGTGCTGACCCATTGTTAACGAGCACCCGCGCTACTAGAGTTTGCTTGTGCTTTATCGTTATATGTAGGGCTTTGTTGTGGCCATGTCCATCAGCAGGAATCTCATCATCAGCAAATGCGACCTGATCCTTCAGAAGGATGGTTCTGACAAAATTCTCCAACTTGTCCTGGTCGATATCTTCTGGGACGTGCACTTGCCCCAGCACCTTCATGAGGGATTCCCTATGTTTTTCAGATGACAGCAAGAGATCGAGTAAAGAAACTTGAGTCTGCAACTTCCGCAGATGATCGACCATATTATACTCGCTCATCTTGATTATAGCTAAAAACTCCTTTGCATCCTTTTCTGCGACCTGCTTGGTTGGGTGGTCTTCATTGTACGCTCGCCTGGATCTCGTCACCAAGGCCAAATCATACGACCAACGGACAGCCTTATCGTTTTTGTAAGGAAACGGTTGAGGCAAGCTGATCACCAGAGCTTCAGGTAGGACAATCCCTAACTCATCATCCGATGCATCTTGAAGGGGTGGCATGTCAGCTAAATCCAAGTCGTCTTTGTATATCAGCTTCGGCTACTCCAGATTCTGAAAAATGCTCAGACTGAGTCATGGTCAAGGCAACAAACTCCTGATCCCAATCGATGATAATCTGAGAGATAGTGGCAACTGCCTCTATTTGATTGACCTTGACTATTAATCCATTCTTCATGAGGGTTGAAATCGTCTTCCTTAGTTGATTTAGCGATACAAGCTCTCCAGCCTGGTAATAACCTGCTCTAACCAGACCATCGATGTCACGCTCCGCGCCCCGGGCACGAGCGCGCGACTCCCTTTAAGTACAACTCTCTCTCGAGGTCCCAAGATGCACATGGGTCGAGAGGCGAACCATATCGATAGCAAGCGGAAGCGATAATAAACAAACTCCTCCGTGCAATGATAAAAAGGGACCTGGGTAATGAGGGTATCAATAATACTAAACTTCTGAATATCCATACATGGCACGACAAACTAAATATGCTGGTCAGTAGGGTGACAAGGCTAGCACAAAGATAGTCATCAGTCTCCCAAAAGAAGCAAGTATCGAGAACACCATCAAAATATCAGACTAGTAAAACAGAGACTCCTAAGTCGAGCGACTGGAGTCGTCAGTCTCCTCCGCCTCCTCAGTAGGCTCGTACTTGTGAGTGTCAGACCTCCACGGTGTCCTCAAGTGTCTCGTCAGCTGACGGCTCCACCAGGTCGTCCTCGGTAGCCTTAATCACTATAACCTCATCGGTGTCCTCCAAGGTCGGGGTCCTCTCAAGACCATTCCTCGAGCCAGCGACTGACCTATCGGCCTCCATTGAATCCCAAAGGGGATGGCAGTAACTAGGTATCACCCCACAGGGTACCTCAGTGGGCTTCAGTGACCCTATAGAAACGTCCCTTATCTTCTTGAACCAGGCCTTGTACCTATGAGGCTTCCAGCTACGACCACCCTCATCTACCCAGATGACCGTACACTTTCTAACATAGACGGTCCCCTGTCCGTCAAGGAACTCCTCAAAATATACTGATATCTCCTTTGGATCACCAAACCTGATTGGCCACATCTTCAAGGCCTAGGATCTGAAAAATAGGGTCCCACAACGGGGTGAGACATGTATCTCAGTAAGGTGGGTCCTAACCCTAGGTTAGGCTGACCGTCCACTCAGGCAAATACAATCACAAACAATTTGTACAAAATCACATGAGGCATTCAACTATCACAAAATAACACACATATGTCAAGCATGCAATCAAGGCATCTTATTACATCATTAAGCTCAAGCAGAAATTATCAAGCCAGATTACACCTTTTACCATTTCCTGCCTCCTCACTTTCATGCCCTCGTTTAGAACGCCTCAGGCTCGATCTGCATAAACACATTAGACCGTCTCATTAACAAACCTCAGTAAACGTACCAGGTTTTCAATCTCATTCCAGGCCTGTGTCGACACAAGTCAACTCCGTCCCGCGTCTCGTACGCCTCAGGGTGCCATTCAATTCAAACCTCGCGCCTCAGCGCCTTAGGGTATCCATTCACACAACCCCGCGTCTCAACGCATCAGGGTGCCACCACTTCTCAGACATGCCACAAGTTCATTTCATTTCATAGCACACGTTTGAATGCAACTCATGCGACGAACGTCACATCCATGGCATGCGAGACAATTAAATTTGACATACAAATGTGACAATCAATTCATGGCACGAGCATTGTCACACATTCAAGTCCTCTATATCTTCCTAGGACGTATATTGGACAATCACATTATAAACCTCCAAGAACCGATCAATTCGCACACAAATCACCCAATCGAATCCAATCCTCCTATCAAAGGTTTAGAATCCCCTTACCTCAAGCTTAATTCAATACAATTCTTCTTCCAAGCACCTCAAGGATTCGGTCCTATTAGTCCAAGAACAATCCACCCGCACAACCTAAGGAAATTCATCCAATTCGTCAATTTTCATTGCTCAATTCATCAATCCATGAAGCATGAACCTCAATGACATATTCATCAACATCCTAGCACGTCTCAACAATGAATTTGAGACTCATTTCTAACGCCAACAGCTTCCCGCAGAATCGATATGCACAGAATCGAAACAGGGCATACTCTGTTCTGTGCATATCCCAACTAATCAGCCCTTAAACTAACTTAAATCCTCAATTTAATCACTAATCTACTTGCTAACATGTAATTCTAGGGTTTGGGGAGCCTCACCGAAAATTTGAAGCCAAGGCGACGCCGAAAAGTCCTGAACAGCACCAGTTCCTCCAGGTCTTCAACCGATCAGTTCTGGCCCTTCAAACACAAGATCCATTTGAGATCAAAACTCCATCAAATTCCTCTAAAATTTTTACCACAGCTCAGTCTGCAAGTCCCATAGATGTCCACAAAATTTGGTCGAAAAAAAATCAAAGGATTTGAGGTCCTACGAAACCTAAACCGTGGCTTACCTCTAGCTATGACGGTTTCCGTCGACTTTCGGGAGATTGGCCGGCCGGAGCTCCTCACTGTTTCAAATGGCTTGCTTCCACTTGGAGAATGTCGGCAAGAGGATGAGAAAGCAGCAGGTGGTTGACTCGACGGCTGGAAGTGGCGGTCGACGGCGGCGAAGCTGGCGGACAGAATCAGTTAGGCGGTGCAGCTTCCAGGCGTGAAGAAGAAGAAGAAATCGACAGATAGAGGGGGTTTTCGGCCAAGAGAGAGAGAGAGTGAGGTTTATACTTCAGTGGCTTGGTCAACTTGTTGAATGGTAGGTTAAAAGGTGACTCCATCACATCATAGCTTAATCCTTTGACACTTGCCCATGTGTCAATCAATTGCTCATCCAATGGCTCTCGTTTTCTTCAATTTTTGGCAGCTATGGGAGTGTGTTAATGACCAAAATACCCTTGTCCAATTATAAATGCAAGGCCAAGGCTTGAGGGGCAAAATGATAATTTTACCCCCGACGTCCGAAACGTCATTTTTTTTTATTCCAAATTTCTTCGATAAGGTGACGGCCAATCCAATTATAATGTTGGAATTCTTGATTCTCCATTTTCTAATTTCGAGACTCGTTTCTAAATCATTTCTGTATCAGACGTGGTTCCAGCCTATCTCAAACTGACGGGCGGCTTTTGCAGACGTTACGCGTATCGACCTTGTGATTCATATCACAATTAAGGCTCGTCAATTCATGACAACTTTGGTTGTCATATAATTGTGAGGGGCAATCACTACTTCCGACAGTCTCGATCATCACTTTTCGATTTAGGAAAATTTTGCAAATTATACATTGGTTAAGCGGCATTACCTGCGCTCCAATCGTATAACGTTAACAATACATTCATTAATCGTTCTTAGATCAGCCTTTTATGGCTCTAAATGTCCCCTCGACAATCTTTATGGTCAAAGCGCAATTTCCTATTCGAATTCCCTAGGTCCACGTACCTTGTCTCGCGTTAGTATTTCCCTCTTGGTCAGTCAACTCGAGGTTAATCAGATCCGAGCGAGATACGACTAAAATACATCGTTAAATACTTTCTCATTAATGAGTTTGGAAATGACAGAAAAATCAGAATATCACAATCGAGAACGTCTGCTACCTGGACCTTGAACACACCTGTCGGTCGAGTATCGTAATCGAACACAGCATTAATTTTACCGGAATGGTCGGGTAGAGGATTATTCTGGACATTTGGTTTATTACCACCCTAGAATGAGAACGCCTTAGAATCGAGCAGGTCTTGGATACGATTCTTGAGCACGAAGCAATTATCAGTGTCATGGCCATCTTCAACCCGGTGATAATCGCATTTCTTGGACTGATATTATCTAGGCAAGCTGATATTACCGAGTCGCAAGGGCTCTAAAGTCAGGTGCTTTTTCTTACGTAATATTGCTAGGACTTACAACAGGGTGCCCGACAAGGGAGTATATTGTCGGTTACACAGATTTCCCCTTTGTCGTTGCAAACGGGGGTTAGTTTGCTGCTCATTAGGCACTTGCATGACGGGTGCTTGGGCCGTCATGTTAACCTGGGAGGAAGGCTCTTTCTTTATTGTAAAACGCTTGGCAGGCGTGCTAGCATCCCCGTACCAGCTTTGCTTCATACCACCTTCTACTTCATCGGCCATTGCTATAAGGTGAGCAAATGATATCGCAGAGGTACCAAGGACTCGTGTGCGCATAGTCTGTGGAAGAGTGGAGACAAACAGCTTCATGAGTTCTCTTTCAAGGAGAACGGGCTTGAGTTGGAAGTCAGTGTTCCTCCACATGGTGGCATACTGTTTGACCGTCTCGCCCTTCCTCATTTTGGTTTGTTCTAGGTCCTCTCTAGAGACGAGGACGTCTATATTAAAACTGAAGTTCTTGATAAAAGCAGTTGCCGTTTGTTTCCAATTCCCAATGCTCTATACCTCATAGTCAATATACCATCGCATGGCTGCATCCCTCAGACTGGCCTGAAAAGTCTGAACCAGTAAAGGGCCATTGTCAGCGTATTTTCTCATTCTCGCCTGGTACATCTGAACATGTTGCACAGGATTGGACATGCCGTCGTATTCCTCAAAATCAGACACTTTAAACTTCTCTGGCACATCAACTTTTGTGAAGGCAGAAAAGTCGACATGAGAGATGCTGTGTGTTCCATGAATCTCTTGGAGTCATTCTTCCATCTTCTGTTCCATCTTCAACTCCATCTTTTGCTCCATCTGTTGCTCCATTTGAGCCATCAGCTTGGCTGCATAGTAAGTTTGCTCTAGGGCCATAGGGCTGGCTTGGTGAATTGGAGCTGCCGGCAGAGCATTCATACTAGAGCCTGGGATAAACATGTCCTCCAGTGACAAGAATTGCTCTTGGTTCATGCTTGGGCCATCGGCTGCCAGGGGTGGAGAAGGCGCTGGAGTTTGAGATGTCTGGTTAGACAACTACATTCTAGTCATGAGGCTCGCCAGCACCTTGTCCGCCATTTGGGAGACCATGTTGTCCATTCTGTTGTTCATGGCGTCTATATGCTCTTGGAGGGCCTCTTGGATCGTAGCATACATTTCAGCTTTGTCAGCCATTTTCTTTGTGACTGACTTGGTGATATGTGGATGTCCCGTGATAGATTACCTTAAAAAAAACCGCGTGAAGATTAGTAAAGTGGGTGAGAATAGCGGGTCAGTCCATGACAACTCTCTAGACTCAATAAACAAAGCAAACATCTGAATCAGGCAATTTTTCAGTTCCATCGATCTTTACGATAAAATTCGTCATAATGCGCATGTTGATCAACAAATTACCAAATTTTACGAGCTGATATAGGACTTAATGATGAACAACTTTTATGTTTGGACTCAAGACTAAAAGTGGACCGATCAGTATAGTTTAATATTTTTTTCAGAAAAATTATGCCCAGAAAACTGTTATGTCATGTTTTTGTTAAATGAACGAAAAACCCCCTTAAAGTGTGAATTAAGGTATGGAATTTTGTAGATTACTATTTATACATCAATCTACAACTTTTTTTTTGCGTGGTCCAAGAAAAGAGATCATTTAGAAATGGAAATCTGCAAAACAAAGCAAGTGTGAGTCAACTGCCGAAATTCCCACCTACATTGTCCTTGATGAAAATTCGTCCAATAAATGGAAAACACCACAAATTATTCTATAAATTTTACAAATGATAGATCCAAATGTTCTGAATATTTTCCATTTAGACACCAAAATTCAAATATGACTAGATAAAGCCCTAAAAAATTAAATCGTGCGGAGTATCAGCCCCGAAACAATAACAACCAGGACAATATTCATTGAAACAATGAACGGAACTAGCAAATAACGACTCTAGCTATCTCGAACTGCAGACTTCTGGGGGACAACTTGAGCCTTGAGCTTCTTGTACTTATCATCATTCCTCTAGGCTTCTTCCTTAGCTTTGGCGAGCTTTCGCTTGAGACGATTTGTGACATTCTGATTTCCAGTCAATTTCAGACTCATTAATGAGAAATGAATCTAGAGATGTATTTCAATCATATCTCGCTTGAATCTGATCAATTCGAGTAGACTGATCAAAAGGAAAAGGCTAACGCGAGACATGGTACGTAGACCTAGGGAATTCGGATAAGAAATGGCGCTTTGACCACAAGGATTATCGAGGGGATATTTAGAGCCACAAAAGGCCGATCCAAGAATGATTAGGGAATGCCTTGCGAGTGTCATACGATTGGAGCGCGGGTGATGCCGCTTAACCAACGTATGATTTGTAAAATTTTCCTAAATCGGACGGTGAAGATCGAGACCATAGAAACTAGTAATAGACCCTCACAATTACATGACAACTAAAGCCACCACAAATTGACGAGCCCTAAATGTGATGAGAATCACAGGGACGATATACATAAAGTCCGCAAAAGTCGCTCGTCGGTTCGAAATAGGCTGGAACCACGTCTGATAGAGAAAACCATAAAAAACGAGTCTTGAAAATTTTGAAATGGAGAATCAAGAATTCCAACGTCATTCGGATTGGCTGTCGCCCTAGCGAAGAATTTTGGAGCGAGAAAAACGACGTTCCGAACGTCGAGGGTAAAATTACCCTTTTGCCCCTCAAGCTTCAAGCCTTGCCCATGCATTTGAAGAAGGACAATTTGATCATTAAATCCTCCCAAGGTTGTCGAATACAAGGAGGAATAAGAGCCATTAGATCAAGCTTGAATGACAAGGAGGGACAAGTGACAATAGAGAGAAATCTTGTCCAACTTTATGCACCTACCATTCTTCCCTTTGACCATGAGAGTTGAATATACACTCCACACACACTCTCTCTCTCCTCTCATTCAACCATAGCACCCCAAGAACCACCGAAACCTCCTCTTTTTGTTCCTCTTCATTTTGCTCGCCGGCAACCAGTTCTGGAGCTGCCGTTCGCCGCCCATGACGCCATCTTTCGGCCACCGCCTGACCACTGGCCAACTATAACAACCTAGCTCTACGTCTTTCCGACCTCCTCGAAGTGAAAGCACCACATTTGGACCATCGAGGAGCTCCGGCCAAGTGTTTTCTCGAGAGCCGACAGAATCTGATCCAATCTGAGATAGGTTCGGTTTCTGTTTTAGAGGTCCAAATGTTGGAGTTTTGAGATCAAATTTTATGGAGGTCTAGAGGACATCTGTATGAATCTGTGATAAAAAGTTGAGAGTGATTTGATGAAGTTTTGACCTCAAACGGGTCTTGTAAACTTGGGCAGAAAACTGCTGAAAAACTGACCTTGGAGATCCGGCGACTTTCAACGAGATTTCAGCGACCATTCGACCTCAAACTCACGGTGAGCCTCATAAACCCTTAGATAGACATGTTAAAAGGTAGGATAGTGAGTAGATGATGGAATTGAAGTTAATTTAGGACCGGTAGTGCATGGCTTGCACAGAACCGAGAAGAACCGATTTGGTTCTGTGCAAGGCCGGTTCTGTTGGGAGTAAGAGCAGATGATTTTGAGTCCCAAATTGATGTTTAAGACATATTAAGATGATGAGAGTTGTGTTATGGAGGATTATGGTTCATGGATTGAGGAATTAGACAAATAAATTGATGAATTGGTTGAATATTCTAGGTTGCGCGATGAATTGAACCTTTGGATTGTTTGGTCGAGATGTTGAGGCACTTGCAAGAAGAAATTTGTGTTATCAAGCGCAAGGTAAGGGAATTCTAAACTTAGGATAGGAAGATTGGACTCAATTGGGTGAGTCGAGGATTAATTTGATCGATTTATGAGAATCTTCCAAAGGAATAGCTCTTAATATATCCTAAGTGGTTATAGGAGGTCTATGTGTAACATTGCTTGTGTTTAAATCATATGCCATGTCGAATGTCATTGATTGTCTTGCATGCCATGAGTATTCAAATTGTGTATGAGTTGTGCCTGTTGTTTTATTTGTGAATTGAATTGAGAAGCATGGCATGAACATGACATGGCAAGGCCCGGAGGCGTATGAGACGTAGGGCGGGAGATGAATACCCTGATGCGATGTAATCGCGGGGTGGAGTTGATGTTGTGTGGCGCCCTGATGGGATCTAATCGCGGGGTCGAGATGGCAATGGTCCTGATGCGAATTATTCGCGTGACGGAGGTATGAGGTGATGATATGGGCCTGGAGATTCATTGGAACCTGATGCGTTTACGCGGGTCGCCAATAACGGTTTGATGCGTTTACGCGGATCGAGCCTGATGCGATCTAATCGCAGGCTAGAGAATGAGGCAGGCAGGAAGAGGTGGTTGTGGTGAAATGGCTGGATGAGGTGTGCATAATCATCTGAGTGTGACATAGTGTCATAGTTGCATGCCCATCATCTGTGTGTCACTATCATTATTTGTATGTGCCTGTATGATTGTGAGCTTGAAATTTTGGGATAGATGAGTGCCTGAGTGGACGATCAGCCTGACCTAGGGTTACGACTCTTTTACTAAGATGTGTATCTCACCCCTTTGGAGACCCTTATTTTTACAGATCCTAGGCCTTAGCTATGTGGCCTATTCGTTTTGGGGATCCCAAAGAGATGACGACATATTTTGACGAGTTTCTGGATAGATAGGGGAACATTTATGTGAGAAAATATACGGTTGTATTGGTTGACGAGGGTAGCCTGGATTGGAAGCCTCATAGGTTCGAGGCATGGTTTAAGAAGATCGGAGACGAGTCGATTGGGCCGCTGAAGCCCCGCGAGGTACCCCAGGGAGTTATCCCTGATTGGTGCCAGACCGCTGGGGAGCAGGAGCTGCCAGAGGGTTCTGTAGTTAGGTCTAGGAATGAACCGGAGAAGACCCCGACCTTGGAGTTACTGAGGACGAGGTGATTGTCGTGGAGGCTACCAAGGAGGATCTCGCAGAGCCGACACCTGAGGCGACCATGAAGGATTCCATCAAGGTCCAGCTAGAGACCTTATCGAAGTATGAGCCGACAGAGGATGCAGAGGATACAGAGGACTCCAGCAGCTCATCTTAGGTGTTCTAGTTTATTGGCTCGATCTTGTGATGGCGAACTCCGACCATGGCTATTTTGGATGTTGATGATGGTCACACCTTCCTTTTTTTTTATGTGCTTACCCCGTCGCCCCTTGCCTAGCGGATTATAGTAGTCGGTATTTGTATGAATAGTGTGTTATGATGTATGACAGTTCTTATGCTATCCATGTCCCACTTAACTTATATTTTTGTATGGGGATTTATTTGAGTACCGCTTCCGCATGCTTGTTGTGTGTATATATATATATATTATCTCTCGACTTGTTTGTGGATATTGGGATCGCGAGAGATTATGTGGTTTGCTTGCAGGGAGTCGCGTGCTCGTGTCGACACGATTAATCTCGAAACACTTGGTATCTTGAACAGCTAATTAAGGTATCATTGGGAGCCATTCTTTCGAGATGACATGCCTCTCGATATAACTGATTGTGGCATGGTACGTCTTGACATTCCCTGAGAGGATTCTCTTGGGAAACATTAGCTTGGTTGGCTGGCAACGCTTCCACATGGCATGAGCAAGGGCGGCGTGTTCCTCAAATTTCTAGTCCTTTAAGTCGAAGTATATGCGAATCTCTACACCCTTAGGCTTTGGAGGGATCGACTGTATCAGGTCGTATTGCCGAACAACTCTGACCGGATAGTACTCTGTGATGCCAGAGATTCCCAAAAGAGGGACAGGTGCCTCATCTCGTCCCATGATTCTAGCTTCCTCCACTTTGAACCAAAGAGCATGCCATAGGAAAGTCACGAGACTCGGGTTTGCTAACAATACTAGTAGTCGGGAATAATGATACTCGGGAACACGATCTTGTTCATTCTTAAATTTTAAGAGAGGATGTTCAAGTTCTGAAAATTTTGATATTTCTAGGTATTTTCCAAATTTAGAAAAATGAAAAAGAAAACAAACTTTGAGAATTTCAGGTGAAGTTCTAAGTGTTTTATCCTGATTGGTTTTCAACTTAGTAAGCGGGATGAAGGTTTCAGCCAAGATAGCATTAACAAAATTCTTTTCATTATTGACTTGTCTTGCAAAATATGCTATCATAGGGTCAATAGACTTCTTTTTATGTGGGAAAATGATTGAGCCAAAGAATAACAGGATAAAGATTTTAGCCTAATCATATGCACAGGGAACTTTTCCAAAACATGTTTCTAGAAATGAAAGGGAACAACTCTCGCGGCTCCCTTTTAAAGCTTTTTCCATTTCATCTCGATTAACATTCAAGTATTCAGACAAAACAAAGACAGGATCTTCGCCAATTGGCGGAGTGACTAAACCCGATTCCAGTGACTTTCCAACGAGAATGTTATACTCTTCTAGAGTTGAAGTTAGCTCATGCTTACCAAATATGAAGGTCGTAACCTATGGACTCCAGAATTGTACCAATGCGTGAATGAAACCAAACCGCATACGGATATGAATCAAGGGCAACATCCAGTCAATACGGAATCTAACTATTTCTCAGCCATCTTCATTCAAATCGCTCCTCCACTGCTTCAGTTGATCTTTCGCTGGAGTTATGACTCGAATCATCCCCATGATCTACAGCTTGAGACTATCACTCACCTAAAAATTACCATGGACCGACCCGAAAATGTAAGTAAACAGGAAAGCATGAGTAAAGGGTTGAAGAGAATACCGCCTTTAGACAGGTGAAATGAACAAACACAAAGACATGCGCATAAAAATGCAACGTGAGGCTCGCTTTCTAACTAGTAAGGCTTAACAAAAGCAAAGCCCCAATGATACCCAAATTGAACCACCCTGATTTGTGATTGTATCAGGGTCCCCCGTAGACATCCAGTTCAACCAAGTATCGACCCGTATCACATGACGAATGACAAGGGTGATGAATCATGGCACCAATTTGAAAGAGTGCGGGACTTGAAGAGGGAGACTCAGGCCAGGTGGTGATGGCCAGAGTGTCTCTAATCAAATACCATCCTAAGTCTAGCCATTCAAGTCCAATGGCGGGGTTGTGTGTGTTAAGTGTGGATGCAAAGATAGCGGAGATAAGCACAGGAGTTTATATCAAAACAACACTTCAATATAATCCCTCAAAACATACATTCATACTCCAGCCTGCAAGAAAAAGTTAGCAAACACTCCACCTCTTATCACTCTAAGTCTGCAAGAACATTTAACACCTTAATGGTGAGATTCAATCAATCAAAGAACTCCAAAGCAAGCACATAAACAGCCAAAAACTAAGAAAAAAATCCATCGGAAATTCAAAAACGGCCTCAAAACCCATCAAGATGACCCCTGATCGCAAAATCCATTGCGCGTCATAGCTAAAAGCTGCGAAAATTGATCAGAAGGTCGTTTTCCTTTGGCCCACCAAATTTGGGCCCATTCTGAGCACATTTGCTAGTTTTCCGGCGAATTCCACATGATCGAAACGAAGTTTTTTGGCCTAGAAAATTCGATCTTATGGTGAGAAACAAACTCAAGTCATCAACCAAGACATATAACATGAAATCCATGGCCTAAGTCCACAATTTTTTAAATCTTTTTTCGAAAATTAGAGGTGAATTAAGGAATTTCGAAATTTGAGCTTGATTTTCAAAAATTGACTAGAAAAATCTATTCACTCATTATAATTTTCGAACAAATTAAAAGTTTAACTTTCCCAGCAGAGTCGCCATGCTGTCACGACCTAAAAAATTAGGCTAATAGATTATTAGGTCAATTAAATTAACTAACCTAATACGGACTCTCCCAAGCCCTACTAATTCGCAACTTAAATTTCTGGTGGAATGATTTATAAATTGGAGTCACCACTAATCATTATTGGTAGATTGATTAGAAACCTAAGTAAAATGGCGGGAGAATTATTTTACTTCTGTGAACCAGAGATTGTGGATTCGGGGACTTAATTACACTAGTTAATCAAAACTAATGCACTTTCGGTACCGATTTCATGCAAAGGTCTTTGATTGGTTTATGTGACTTGATTTCTTTTGAATTTTCTCTTTTATTAAATTTGACGCTAATGCAACCTAACTATGTAACATGTGACGTGCAATGACATAAAAGATGATGTGGCATTTATGCATGGATGACGTGTAAGAATGACATGACAAGATGACTTGGCAAAATGACGTGCAATTATTTTTTTTTTAATTTTCGGCAATGCATATATACGTGGTATGAGATATAACCTAGAGGTATGCAAGGACATTTTAAAAATATGGAATGCAATGGGTGATATTTGAAAACATGATATGCGAGATATGCATGAAAATATGGAATATATTAAAAGATAACATGTATGCATGAATGTGATCTCGCTCTTTCCTTTTTAAAAAAATTTGGCCATGGTAGATTCTTTTTATGATTTTTATTGTCTTGACTTTATTTTCTTAATTGATGAGACGAGATTTCTAGGAAACCTTGTATTCCTAAAAAAAACAACCAGACATGATTTATAGAAAACAATATCTTACTATTTTTTTAGAAATTTTCTGGATATGGCAAAAGTCAATCAATCAATCAAAATAGCAATCTGACAACCAATATTCAAACAAAATCGTGACTGCCAACATCGCGACTAATCATCTTCCGAATTTTTCTAAAAAAATTTCGGAGATAGCAAATCAGACCTAAACAGTGAAGGTCATGTTGACTCCGAGATTTTACTTACTAAAATTTTGTTTTGACGGCTAAAGATCAAAAGGCCTTTATCTCGAATTTCCAAAAAAAAGGATTCGCGGTTCGTTTGACATCATGTAGAAAAATGCTAGAACACTCAACGATTCTTAAGGCAAGCATAAATGTGGCATATTCAATAGAAACAACGCGCAGATCATGCGAGGATGGCGAACAAAATAGCAGCCAATTACTTTCACAGACATACTCCGATTATTTCGGACAATGTCGACATCTTACCTTAATCCGAGAAGGCGAGAACCGGGGCTGAATTGGTGTGAGAACTTCGAGGAGGCAACAGAGGAAAGGCGGCGGAGGCAGCACGAAAACAATGGCGGCGTCGATTGAAAGGCGATACGAACGGGAGCGGCGTCGACAAAGGAAAAGCGGTGATGGCTGGACGGCGACGTCGTTCTTCGTCCGAGGGGGGGATGGCGACGTTGATGAATGAGGAGCCGCGGCGATCGAAAATAGAGAGAGAAAATTCGTCAGAGAGAGAAAGAGCTCGAAAGAGTGAAAGTGTGTATATTTCCTGTTAGAAAAAATCTGTCGTCCCCCTTTTAACCCTAAGCTATAACAAATTATATATAGTGAATATTAGGTTAATGCCTTGAGATTTAGTCTAGCCGTTGAGATTTATGACAAGATATCAACCATAGGATCGTAATTTCTAATTTTTGGGCAATCCTATTGGGCTAGGATATTCAAAAATCCGGCCACCATGGAGGGTTATAGGGCTTGGCCGAAAATTTCATTGCTAATGGGCTTATTTGCCCGAATTTAAGGCTTAATCGAGCTTTAATTAATCAAACGGGTAATTAATTAAAAGACTTGCTCTTAAGAAAATTAAAATGGACTGAAATGAATTTAAATTGAGCTTGTTCATTAAATTTCGGTCATCCCTCTTTGCGGTCAAAAATTTCAAATTAATTCAGGTTTAGCCGCCCGTTAAATCAAGCTCAATTGACTCGCCTCCGATTGACTATCTATGCATGATGGACAAATAAAACGTGTAATGCATGGGAATTTATTTTTGTGAGAATTATGATTAACTCTCATTTTATGAAATAAATGAATTTTCCAAAAAATCAAAATTTAGCTGTCAGCAAACAGTTATGCGAAAATTTGATTACTAATGAATATACAAGTAGTGATTTATAATTCTTTGACGCTTTGATGCATAGCGATGGTCACTATTTCTAAGTATTATTTGCCCCTACCATTGTTGCTATCCGGTTTAAGACAAATATACCTCCACGATATATACCAAAGCCACAGAAAAATGTGTTTAACAATGAAAGAATTTCCTCTTAAAATGTCACCTTGAATATATTATCAAACTTTTGTGAAAAAAATAGGAGAGAGAATGTTGTGAATAAGAGAGAATTATGAAGAACAGAAAGTTGTTTTCTTTTGACAGACAATGTATGATTTGGTCCTATTTACAAATAACCAATCAACATATGTTTTGCGAATAGGTATCTTATCAAAACCATCACCACTTTCATGATCAACCCTCACTTCTCTTCATGTCAATTATATTTTTTGGTAACTGGTACTTGATCGGCAGCATCACTACTTTCCATGGTCAACCATCAATTCTCTTTATTCTTCACGGATAAAATATTATTTGAACTAATTTCCCGCTTTTTGTGATTTTTATTAATTTACATAAATTCATACGTACAAGAAGGTATTTATTAAGATTTGAACCTTCAATTAATGTGAATTATTACATTAATGAAATCAGTAGTAGATGAAACTTTGAACAATGATTCCATTTGTTAATCGAATTATGACGCAAATGAATATACATACATTCGCTAAACATTTCCTATGCCTTAGCACTTTTTAGGCCTTCTTCTTTCTCCTAGATTTGTGAATGTTTACAAAAGTTAATCCAACCATTGTAAGAAGTGGCACCACTTCTTACATTCCTATAGGCGAGCTTCTTAACTTGTTACCTTAGTCTTACCTTGCTAAAACTTGAAATTCATAAATAGTGCTTTCTTACATTCATCCTTCTTACTTTTCGTGAATTAATTGTGCTTCGGTACTTGATCACTATCCAAATACAATATCCTGTTGTTATCCATTAAAATTTGAAAATTTCATTAAAAATTATAAAGTCGGATTTCCACTATAGCACTAACTAGACCTCTCGAGAGAGCCTTAGTAAATGAGTCAGCCAAGTTCTTATTTGTCTGAACATAAATGATTGTAACAATTCCACGGTAATTAATTGTCGGACATACTCATGTTGCAAACAAAAATATCAATTATATATTGACAATACTACTAACTAGATCTCTCGCGAGTCCCTTAGTAGATGGATCAGTCAAGTTCTTATACTTCCATTTGCAAGCTTGAAAACCCATCCAGATGTCAATTTGTTATCAAATGTGCTAGTTATCCAACTAGCATCTGAAAATTCATGTAGTATTACTAGTTGTCTTCCATGAAAAAGACCCAATCTATTGTTTTCTTTAAGTAACCAAGAATTTTACTTACTTATTGCTTTCGAATGCACAATACTAGGATTACTTGTAAATCTGGACAGTTTACATACAATAAAGCTTATATCCAGTCTAGTGCAATGCATAGCATCTATTAGACTTCCAATTGTACTAGTATATTCTAATTGTACTAAAGGTTGTCCAGTAATTTCCATCAATTAAATTGACATATCATATGGCACGTTTGACTCTATAATTCCCAAATGCTAATTTTTTTCAATAATTTTCTCCACATAGTGGCCTTGACTTAACTTTCACCATGTTTGATCACTTTGATTCCTAAAATTATATCTATCGCGACCTTACCCAAGGTGAATCACCATGTAAGTTAATGGATTACTAAGCGGAAACAAGAGGTTACTTATTACAGAGATGGACCACCACTAAGTGTTGAAACTCTCAAGCCCATGCCAATCGCGACTTTGGATTTTCAGTATTAAACTAGGAATTCAATTTATTTAGAACCCGCCACTAATCAGTTATGGGTCAATTGTAATCCAAATAAAACGTAAGAGTGCATTGCACTTATGCAAAACAGAGATTCGTGAATATTGAAACTTGATTACTCTAAATTAATCCAACGCCCTTTCGGTACATTTTCTCTTTATTTTGAAAATGTTCTGCATGCACTCTTTGGTTGATTTTATTCTATGTCACAACCAGAGATGATCATGCGGGTGCGCAAATAATAAATGTAGACAGTAAATAAATTGCAAAAATGAGAAAAGACTACATGTCTTAAGCAAGCGAAAGCAACGTCTCGTTATATCCATCGCAACAAGGTTTCTGCTAACTAAGACTTAGGAAACAAACAGGTAAGGATATGATGCATGATGCATAATTTACAATTATGCTGCAAACCAATTAGTATTCAACCTAAACTAATTTCTTGGTATTCCCTCATTTTGTAACAAAAGCGTAGATTAATCCCTAATCTTCTGGATAGATTAAACCAATGCGTGCATCAATTAAATTACTTTATGGCATGACATACATGAATGACATTGACCTATAGTCAATCAAATCTAATTTGCATTAATCTTACGCGCATTCTATATAAGATGACGGATTAAATTAATTCCTGAGGAAATATGAATTCATAATGACATGCAACATCCAACGTGAACATTATAGAGCTAATTATGAATTCGTTCTATAATTAAATGTTGCTACACAAGATAGAGACGCAATTATTTTTGGATTTTCTTTATGAGTTAGAAATAAGAAATTGCCTAAATCTACATCATGATGTAAGATAACTAGTGTCGACACTCAAAAGTGAACAACTTTTATGTATTATCGGCAAGTATCAGACTTCGTCGATAATAACAAAGCCTAGTCAATAATGGACAAAATTACCAATAACTTGAACGGAAACTCGCCGGCAAAGTCATCGACAATACAACGTGAAGTTGCTGATGAGGGCCTTAAAGTTTCTTGACAAAATCGTCATATCGATAGAGAGCAACAAGATAACCAATGAGTGGTTGTGTCAATATCAATAATATTACGATTTTTGCAAGTTATTTTGGATAAGTATTTGTAACGGACATTGAAAAGTTATCTATTAATTGAAGAAACGACGTTCGGTGAAGGGTATTCCATCCACAAACATTTTTGGCATAATATCTTTTTAACATGGTGGGACAATTTGCAGTTTGATTTGAGGATATTCAATGCGAAGAACAAGGAAACATCCAAAGTATGACAATGTCATGGGTCGCGATCACTGCCATATTCATCGTAATATCTTTTGGGCACGCTTGGTGGCACAATTTGCGGTTCGATTTGAGGAAATTTAATGCTAAGAAAAAGGAAACATCCAAAGTCTGACAATGCCGTGGGTAACGATCCCAATGGTAGTGATAAGTTAGGGGACTTTGGATCTTCAGCCGTTAACGAAAAGGTAGAAGAAGGCCAATGCGAGGGAGAAGATTTTTCTCGAAATCTCAATGAAGATCAATCGAGAGAAGTTAGACCAAATACTCATATGCTGGCAACCATGAAGAAATTTTTTTGAAGAGTATCAGAATGACATGACCAACCATATGGTGAATCACATTACGAGAGTCATCAAACCGATGATCACTAATGCAGTGACCAAACTCACGTCGAAATCCTGGCTTTAAAGTCAGACACTTTCTATCCCGTGAAGTCAAGTGGTTACTATTGGGAGTGTGTAGCAAAAATCAGATACCTTTATTCAGTGAGATTGCCAAGAGTAAGGCCAAGTTCGAGCTTGTCAACATATCCAGTTGAACCCACATTTATTCAAGAGTTTAAGTCAATGAGTTATGGGCTAACTAGGATATATTATGTTAGACGTGGGCAATTCCGGTTCAGAAACCGGCGGTTCCGGTTCCATGAAAAGGTGGAATCGGCAGTTTCGGTCCAATTCCCAATTCCGGTTCCGATTTCGAACAATTTTTTTTTTTAAGGTATGGATGGCCTATGGGGAAGAGCCAATGGCTCTTCCCGAGGTCCCCAGGCAAGGCGGGGCCCCACGAGTATACCCCTTTTAAAAAAAATATCCGGTTCGGAATTGGCCAAGAACCGTCGATTCCGAAAAACATGGAGCTATGGGTCCGGTCAACGAGCCGATTTCGGACCAGTTCCAGATCCGCGGTTCCGGATGGCCACGTCTATATTAGGTGCTCAACACTACATTAGTTCTCTAATGCGGTACTTATTTAATAGAACTCATATGTGCATCTTAACAATTCCTCCTTCAAGTATGAGTTTCAGTGTTAGGTTGACACTCCTTAATTCAAGTATACTTATGCACCAAAATGTCTCAATTAAACCATTACCGTAACATTTGAATTAGTAACGAGGGCTTTTAACTTCAATAGAGGGCCCCAAGAAGATTTTACAAAAAATGCGGCTTTCTTGAAAAACGTGTCATGATGAATTTGACCAAGATAACAGTCGACAAAGGAAAATTGAATTTTTAATGACAAGGGTTACATATTGACGGCCGGTTATCTAATGTAAAAGAATTAAATAATTCATAAATCATTCAATTCTTTTAAATGGGGAGTTTGTTGACACTAAAAAAAAGGACAAATATCAGACTTGAAATCTGATCAATAATGGATAAAGTTAATGATAACTTGAAGGGAACCGACAACTCGCCGGTGAAGTCCTCAACAATACAAGTGAAATTATCAACGATAGCCTTGAAGTTTCACAGGAAAATTATCAATATCGATGGTGAGCAACAAGATAACCAATGGGTGGTTATGTCCATATCCGTAATATTAGGATTTATGCAAGTTCTTTTGGATAAGTTTTTGTAATCGCCATTGGAAAGTTTTATGTTATTTGGATTCTAAAGTTGTAATTGCCTCTAAGGGGATTATAAATACCAAGTGTTCCTTTTGAAAGGGGATCTCCAATCAATAACAGAACTTATATTTTTACATTTATTTTTCCTTCCACAATTTATCTTTTCCACAATTTTGCATCCCACATCTTTCAACTCACATACTTCGGTCATAGTTTCATATTCTTTTTTTTTTTTGGTAAAGTAAGTATATATTGAACTTATTCTTTATCGTCGATAAATTCTGAGAAAGTGTTTTATCCCTTATCGTTGATTGAATTCTAATGAAGCGAATTGGTTCCTTGTCATCCATTAAAATTGCCACAGAGCCTATCTCTTCTTAATGAAAACCGAATAAACGATGTTCGATGAAGGGTATTTCGTCGACAGCCATTTTTGGTGAAACAACTAGGAAATAAAATATATTGAATCCTAGACATGCACTAAAAAAAATTTGTGCTCTGTTAAATTACTAGGTGATTCCTAATGCACTTGGTATGAAATCTAAATGACAAAACATGTATGAATGCAAATCTGAGTTCTAGACATAACGTGATTTTTGGTATTTTTTATTTTATATGCATGTAATGAAATTATATGACCAATATTAATAATTAGGAATAAGTACAGTAAAAATTTTAAAACTTGTCAAGAAAGTGCAGTTCTAAAACCTTCAAAAATTGCAATCTAAGTCCTAAAACTTGTCTAATTAGTGCAATAAAGTCATTCTGTTAACTATGTCCAACTTGATTAATAGAAAATACCGACGTGATTATTATAATTATTTTCTCTCTTTTACGTGGCTAAAGCATGAAAGACAAAGCCAAAAAGACATCATTTTGTTCCAAAATTGATTTTTAATCTCAATATTATTTAAACTTGATAAAAATAAACATAATTAAACAAAAAGGGATGAGCGCAAAATCGGGCAAAGTCCTGTAGGACCCTCGCTGATGTCGTCCCACTATTGCTAGAAAAAGCTGATGATAGTGGGGCAAGTGTAAGCCAAGGTCGTCAGGCCCAGCCAATGGTCAGCAACTCTAGCTAACCATGCGCAAGGGTCATAGCCCTCACCTGCTAGGTGATGGTTGTTGGCCATTGGCTAAATCTGATCGAGGATTGGTAGGCCATCGCCTGGGGTCGACAGGGTCGTTTGGCACTAGGAAAGGCCCTATAGACCATTGCTGGCTCTTTCTAGCGATGATGGGGCGGTGTTAGAGGGCATCGCTCTCTTTTGCCTTCTTTTTTATATGGTTAGTATTTAATCAGATTCAAATAATATTTAGATTAAAGAATCATATTTAGGCCAAAATGACATTAGCGTCAGCGTAGAGATTTTCCACTCTCCCTAATTTCCATTTCTACCCCCCTCATCTTCTCTCTCCTTTTCCTATTTTTTTGTCTTTTTGTCGATGATTACTCATGTTATACCTGACTTTATCTTAAGAAAAATCAATCTGAGCTTACTCGTATCTATCGAGATTTTGCTGTCATGATAAAATCACATTTTTTAAAGATATCAGGGTTTCTGTCATGGACAAGGCCATGGAATAACGAGACGCGGAATTTCTTAGAACATTTTTCGAACATGGTACTATTATACACAGCTCATGACCAAGTATTTCCCAACAAAATGGTTGTGCAGAACGTAAACAGAAGTATATCGTAGATGTTACATGAACTCTTTTAATATTACCTCTTGTCTAGAACGTTTTTGGAGAGAAGCGTGTCTTACTACTATTAATACTATCAGTCATATCTCCTCCTTTGTCATAGACAATATTTCTCCTTGTGACTACTTATATGGCAAGGTTCCTTATTAAAGTCGTCTTTATGTCTTCGGTAGTGCTTGTTTTGTGCACCTTCTTCCACCAAAACGCACAACGTTTTTGGAGAGAAGCGTGTCTTACTACTATTTATACTATAAGTCGTATCTCGTCCTTTGTCATAGAAAATATTTCTCCTTGTGACTACTTATATGGCAAGGTTCCTTATTATATTCTTCTTTATGTCTTCGGTAGTGCTTGTTTTGTGCACCTTCTTCCACCTAAACGCACAAAATTGGAACATTGTGCATGTTTACATTGCTTTGTTGGGTATGGCATTGAGCACAAGTGGACATCATGTTTCGTCTCTTGGTATAGTCTTTATTTCTAACCATATTCTGTATCTCATCATGTTTTTGTCCTTTAATCCCTTTGAAACTTTAATTAATGTCTCATTCTTTACTAATCTTTTAGTGGATTTATTCCCTAAAGATCCCGCACCACTGCCCACCTATGAATCTTCCACTCCATAGTTGCCTTCTCCTCATCTTGCAATGCCACCCCAGCTACTTCTGACATGTTTAACCCAATCGAAGATTTTACACCTTCAGACATTCCATCTACTTTTATATGTCGTTCAACCAGAGTAAGTCAACTTTTGTCTCATCTTGTTACTCTACCATTACTTATCTTCATGTATCTCACACTTGTGCAAAAGTTAGTACTAATCCTCTTTGGAAGTAAGTTATAGCAGATGAGTTGTAGACCTTGGAAAGCTCTCGTTCGTGGGATTTGATTGATTTGCCTTCTAGTAAGTCTATTGTGAGTTGTAGATAGGTATGTAGGATTAAATTAAGGCAGATGGCACTGTGGACCGATATAAACCTTGGTTAGTAACAAAAAGATTTAGTCGAGATAGATTGATTACGATGAGATATTTGTGTTGACGTGTGAAGCCAAAATATTTCATTAAGGTCTTTATTATCTTTTATCTTTTTTTTTCCTTGGTTAAAATCTATACCTCTTACATTAGCAATGTAAAATAGTAGTCATCATAAGAACAGAAAGAAAAGAGAGAGAGAGAGAGAGAGAGAGAGAGAAGCGCAAAGTAGAGGATACAGAAAAGAAAAAAAAAAAAAAGAAAGGCCGTCACAGCAATCTTGAGTGTTCTTGATTTCTTTTTACTCCAATCTTATGAGAAGATCATTAGTTGTATTCTTACTTTCCTTGAAAACTAATGCATTTACAAAGTGCCTCAGGGCGGAGACGTAACCGAAGTTTCGGTAAACTTTGAAAACAAATTTTCTAGTGTGTTCTTTTTTATTTAGTTTTTTATTATTATATTCTGCTAGTGTGGATTATTTGCTTGGTTATTTTTTTGGTATTAGGGCGTCATTCCTAACAATTGGTATTAGAGCTTGCGTTGGCTAATCAAAAATATCGAGGGTTTTTTCGATGATGTTAAATTGAAAGCAAACAATATGGCAAAAGATAAAATTAGAATCGATAAGTTAGATGGACATGACTTCGGATGGTGAAAACTCCAATTAGAGAACTGTCTTTATCAGAAAGATCACTATGCACCACTTGAGGAGTGAAAATCCGAACTCGCAGAAGTGGATCCAACAGTAGGATCGGGATGGAAAATTATTGATCGAAAGGTGTTAGGTGCGATTCATCTAGAGCTGACGAAAAAGACAGGGTATCAAATCACGAAAGCGAAAATAAAAAAGATGCCATTGATATTCTAGTGAATATCTATGAGAAACCGTCCACATCAAATCGGATAGTTTTGCTAAAGAAGATGGTTAATATAAAATTATCTAATAGGGGTTATGTTGTAGAGCATATTAACAGTTTCACGCAAGTTGTAAGTCAAGGAGAATACGCATGTATAAATATGGATATTGTAAATGAAGAGATGCGAACGAAAGTCTCAAGTGAAGATATATTTTTAGCATTTGCATCTTCAATGGCACTAGTAGCGGAGAACCATGGGTGAAGTAAAACCAACGGAAAATTCAGCAAACGTGGTAGGTCACAATTAAGGGGAAAAAGAGAGGTTGCAAACGATGAATGTTGATTTTATTACCTGACGGGATATCGTAAATTTCATTGTGAAACCTACAAAAAGAAGCAATGAGATGAGAATCAAGGAGCTAATATTGTAAGCAATGAACCTTTCCTAGAGAACTTATGTTTATCGGCAAGGTTTAACTTGACCAAGGATAAGCAATTCTTGATTTTAGTGCTTCTTTTCATTGCACCTTGCAGAGAAATATATTTGCTATTTATGCTAGTGGAGATTTTAGGCTAGTGATTGTGAAAAACGGCCATATATGTCCAATTGTCGAAAAAGAAATTGTGATTGTGAACATCTCAAATAGAGGACATCTAATTTTGCGTGAAATCATACTTATTTTCGAGTAGAAGAAAAATTTAATTTCAACTAGTAAACTTGATCAAGAAGTAATGGTAACAACTTCTGGATATGGAGAGTAGAAGATAACCGTAGGAACAAGAGTAGTAGCAGAAGGAAAAGATACATGTACATTTTACCTTTTTCAAGGAGACGACATCAGTAATATGGTTAATACTACAGTAACCATAGGTAATTTATCTACTCTTTGGCATTATTGTTTGGGACATTTCGGTGAAAAGAGTGTAAAACAGTTTACTCTCAAGAAAGATCCTTCCAGATTTGCAGAAAGTTGAGTTAGATTTTTGTGAAAGTTGCATTTATGAAAAAAAAAACGGTTAGTTTTCAATTGAATGGGAGACAGAATAAAAACCAAAATTTAGAGTTGATCCATACTGATGCGTAGGGATTGATTCAAGAACTCCCTTACGGTTGTAAAAAGTATTTTGTCACTTTTATTGATGATGCGATAAAAAAGACTTGGGTCTATACTCTTAGAGAAAAATTAGAAGTATTCAAGGTGTTTAAAATATGAAAGACCATGGTAGAAAAAGAGACAGGTTATCAGATAAAAACTCTGAAGTCTGATAATGATGGTGAATACATGAGCGATGAATTTGCAGAATATTTGAGCCTAGAAAACATACATTGATTGAAGACTATTCCTAAAACTCCTCTAGAGAACGATGTAGCTGAGAGGATGAACAGGACTATTTGGAGTGTGCAAGATACATGAAACTACATACGGGTCTCCCATTATACTTATGGACTACTACAATTGACGCAGCTATATATTTAATTAATAGAAGTCCATCTAGTACATTGGATGAAGGAATACCACAAGGGAAGTGGTCAGGTAAAAAGTTCAATTATTTATATCTAAAAGTTTTTTGTTGTATTGCATATGCTTTGATTGATAGAGAGGACAGGAAGAAGCTTGATGCTAAGTCCTAGAAGTGCGTCTTTATTGGATATGGAGACGATGAATATGGATATAGGCTTTGAGATTATGAGAATAACAAAGTCATTCGCAATCAGAATGTGGAGTTCCATGAAGAAAAGATGTACAAAGATCGTTAGACAGAACATAATATCGCAGTAGAACCAAAATATATTGAACAGGACACAATTCCTATTCAAACAAATTAGAGTACATTTGAAGGGCAGTTTAAGATGAATACATTGTTAATGAGCAGTCAATTTGTGACATTCTGAATTTTCTGTTATTTCGAAACCTTTGACTGTAAGATATCTATCGAAGTATTTGAGTTGTGTCTCGCTCGGATCTGATCAGTCTCAAGTCAATTAACCAAAGGGGAAAAGCTAACGCGCGATGATGTATGTAGACCTAGGAAACTCGATTAGAAAACGGCACTTTGACCATAAGGATTGTCAAGGGAACATTACAACCGAGGCCGATCTAAAAACTATTAAGGAAGGCATTGCTAGTGTTGTATGATTGGGACGCGGGTAATACCGCTTAACCAAAGTATAATTTGCAAAATTTTCCTAAATCGAATTGCGACGATCGTTGCCGCCGGGGCTCGTGATAGACCCTCGCGATTACATGACAACCAAAGTTAACGTTATTTGAGTTTATCCTAAGTGTGATGAGAATCACAGAGTCGATACGCATAAAGCCCGCAAGAGTCACCCGTTAATTCGAGACAAATTGACATTTCGATCGACGGAAAATCGATCATGAGATAGGACCTCAAAATTTGAAATTGGAAATGAGGGATTCCAACATTTGATATGGATTGGATGCTGCCTTATCAAGGGTGAAAAATATCAGGAAAACAAAATTTCGGACGAAAGGTGTGAAAAGATCATTTTTCCCTTGGAGAGTTAACCTTGCCTAATTGATTTGAAAAGGGCATTTTAGTCATTTGACATTTTCTTCCTCCCCAAGGAGGCTGCAGAAAATTATGGGGGCAAGAAAGTAATTTGAGCCTTGATATTATTGACTAAGGACAAGTGTCATTACATGGGTGATGGTCATTAATTTCTCACTCACTTTTAATCTTCTCGAACATTGACCATGGTTGAATGAAGCCTCATTCCATCTGCTAACTCTCTCAAAATTTCGTGGACCAGCCCTCCCCTTCCCTTCATTTTGAGTTTTTCCTCAAGAACATAAACTGCTCTGTTTCGACCAACTTCTGTCGCTCCGTTCGGTCCGTACGAGAGCCACCTTCGGTGGCCATTTGGCCGGCCGCTGACCATTAAAGGTTATTTTAGCCTGTCCTTGACAAGCTCCAATTGGTTTTTGTGATTTTTGAAGGTTTGGTTAATTTATAGGAATATTTGGAAGAAAACCGGATGAATTCTGAGCTAACTAAGATAGGGCTATGGTTCACCCTCTTAGAGACTTCAAATGGCTTCGAATTTTTATGGAAGTTACATGACGTATAGTACTATGTTCACTGAGTTGGGGCCGTTGATTGGGTTAAGTTTCGATTAGGTTTTGATGGTTGAGTCGAGGTAGTTTTTAAAAGAAGAATCCGATCGCCAGTTGGTCTAGGATGAAGTGAGCTGTTATGAGGTCTTAGGAGTGCTATTTAGCTTTGAATTTCATCGTGAGACTATATAACATGTTAATTGAGATTTTAGCAAGAGGAATTAGTGATAAATTGGAGCTTAAGGTGATGCATGGGCTGTTTAATGCATGAGGAAGCAGAATCGGTTCTGCTCTGTTTTGGATTTGTGCAAACCGGTTCTGTTGGGGGCTATTCTTGGCATCATCATGCTTTAAATGTGGTGTTAAGGCATACTATAATGTCGTTGGTGTTATTAAGGTGTACGATGGGTGGAATTGAAGTTAGAAAAGAGAAATGGATTGAAACGATGTTTTGTCGCTGAAGTATCTTGCTGCCCTATTTTTGGACAGCGGTGTCTGGGATTGAAGCCGGCTTTGACAAGGGACTTTCGGTGGAAATTTGCTAATTGGAATGAAGGTAAGCGACCCCTAAACCTATATTAGAACAGTTGGACGCAATTGGCTGATTTTATTGCGGAATTGATGAATTGACGATTTTGTTATGATTGGTTGAGTGGAAATTGACTGGGATTGTTGAGGAGGGGGCCAAGAGCGCTTGCTTGTTATGAAAGTTGTAATTCTTTTGACTGACTTGGTGATGTGCTTGTTGGTATGTCTTACTTGATTATGTGGCAATAGGTTATGTGACTCTCAAGTATATTTGGCGATAAAGCACAATCATTTTGGTAAGCAGACGGGTTATGATCGGCTTTCTAAAGTTTCTCGTGGTGAGAATGTGATTAAATGATTGTGGAGATAATTCTTGACTTGAGATGTTTGTTGAGGTACATGATATCCTGAGGCGTCTTAATGTGGGATCACATCGTGAGTATACTCTGAGGCATTTTAACGCATGGTTATGGCTTGAATGCTATCCTAAGGCGTCTTTACGTGGGATAAGAATTTGTACATGCTAGCATGAGTTTGGAAATAAGCTCGTAAACCTGATGCGTCTTAACGCGGGTTTATTTGTCTTGGTAGTCTAATGCGTTGAACGCGGACTAATCCATTGAGTTGTGGATTGAGAATTGTGACGCTCTCGTGTAAATGTTATATGCCTTTATGCCACCGTTGTTTGTTGTTATGACTGTTTTATCTGGTGGGACTGATGATCTAATTTATTATTAGGCTAGCTTGCTGAGACGTAAGTCTCACCCCGTCGTGGGATCCTTTTTATTTCCAGATCCCAAACTTTGAATATATTGCCTACGCGCCTAGGAGATCCCAAGGAGATGACAATTTATTTTGAGGAATTTCCAGACAGACGAGGTATAGTTTATATTAGGAAGAGTACGGTAGTATGGGTTGATGAGGAGGAGGAAGACTAGAAGCCACATCGTTTTGAGGCCTGGTTCAGGAGAGCTGGGGAAGTTACCACTGCTCCATTAAAGGCTCATGAGGTTCCAAAACGTGTAGTTGCATCGTGATGCCATCCTTCTCGAGATGAGATCGAGTTAGAGGGTTATGTGGTAGGCTCGAGGAACGTTCTAGAGGAAACCCCGGCTAGAGAGAAGAGTATCGAGATGATCAAGATTTCTAACATGGAGGATAAGATGGAAGAGGATACCATAGAAGTACGATCAGAAACTTTCTTAGGTTACGATCCTGCAGAGGACATGAGTCGAGCCGAAGATACTAGTACCACTTAGTGGGCTCGAGATCACACGACCGTTAGAGTTGTCTTTTGGTGGTGACAATCTTTTTGGTGGGGCTTAATGGTTGTATTTTGTTCGCCCTCTTGTCTTCCTCGACCTTAGCTAGTGGTATTAGCTAGTCCCTAGTCTCGTTTGTATAAACTCATCCTCTTGATATGTAAATCACCCTTTGTTTTATCCCGTGTCTCATTCTTTATTTTGTTTTGAATTACCTTGCATTGAGTTATGTATTTATTTTATTTTACTCTTTCGCATGCGAGTCTCATTTATTTATCGCCGTAAAGAAGGGTATCCTGGGACTGAATTTACGGCATGAGCGGATAAGCGCACTCGTAAGGTGAGCGGAGCGTGACACAATTTAAGAGGAATGTAGTGATTCGAAACAAACTAACAACCTAAAATATCTATTTTGAGGAGAACTACACATGTGAGAAAATCAAAGGTAATGTTTGATCGTTCAGTTGATATTGTTATGAGCTATGTTTTATAAACAGATTTGAAAGAGCCGAAAACTTATAATGCGGCAAAGAAAGGCACATCTCACATGCAATGAGAGCGTGCTATGAAAGACGAGATGAGCTCGTTACTTCATAACAAAACTTGAAAATTGACTAAGTCGCCCACTGGTAAAAATGTTTTGTCAAACAAGTGGATGTACACGATAAAAAAAATGAAGCTGATGGTAGTATCACATACAAGGTGAGACTTATAGTAAAGGGCTTTTTTCAAAAAAGAAGGGATTGACTAGTCCGACATATTTTCAATGGTAGTGAAAATGACATCAATCAGAGTTTTGTTTATTATAATTGCAATGGAGTATCTTCATCTCGAACAGTTAGATGTAAAACAGAATTTTTGCATGATGATCTAGATGAAGAGTTATGCATGTCGCAACCTAGAGATTTTGAGATCAAAGGTAAAGAGCACATGGCGTGTCGCTTGAAGAAAAGTTTGCATGGTTTGAAGCAAGCTCCGTGACGACGGTATTTAAAATTTGATGGTTTTATGAAAAAGAAAGGATTTGCACACTATAAGGATGATCATTGTGTTTATTTTCGCAAGTATAGCGATGATGATATTTTATATCTCTCTTTATATATTGACGACATACTAGTGGCTAGTTCTAATATGAAAAGAATCACAGAAGTAAAGAAGATGTTTGCATCAAAGTTTGCTATGAAAGACTTGGGAGAGGCCAAGAAGATCTTAGGCATGAAGATCATCAGGGACAGGAAAAAGAAAAAATTATGGTTGTTGCAGGAAGACTATGTGAACAATGTATTAACGAGATTCAATATGGATAAAACAAAATCAATTGCGACTCCTTTAATGGGTCACTTCAAACTTTCCAATATGTGTCTGAGTACTCAAGATTTGAAAGATGAGATGGTGGCAGTATTGTATACGTCAACAATGGGAAGTTTGATGTATGCCATGTGAGCACGAGACCAGCATTGCATAGGTAGCGGGAGTTATGAGTCGATATTTGCAGAACCCGAGTAAAAAGCATTATAATGCATTAAGATGGATATTGAGATATATAGCATGTACATCAAATTGCTCTTTTTGTTATGAAGGTACATCTCTAGAACTGCAGAGTTATCTAGATGCAAATTACTTGGGTGATCGAGATAGTGGTAAAAGTACAACTAGATATGTCTTTACAGTTGCAGGTACAGCAGTAAGTTGGATATTTCAACTATATAAAATAGTGGCTCTATCAACGACAGAAACAAAGTACATGACGATTACAGAAGCCTCTAAAGAAATCATGTGGTTACTAGATTATCTAGAGGAGCTACATCGAAAGTAGTCGGTGAGTACTGTGTGGAGCGATAGTCCAAGTGCAATACACTTAGCAAAAAATGCAACTTATCACTCAATGACTAGACGTATCAAGAAGCGTTATCACTTTATCAGATCAGAATTGAAAAATAACAAGTTAAAGCTATAAAAGATTGATTGCTCAAAAAATCCAGCTGACATGTTTACCAAGGTAGTAGACAGAGAGAAGCATACTTTTTGTACTGCTACTGTTGGCATTACTCCATGTTAATTGATGAGGAGTGTTGCAGAGACTTAAGTTCGAGTTACTAGTTTTGAAAAGGATGGATGCAAAGTTGCTTGGTACATCAGATATATTTATCTTCAAGTGGGAGATTATTGACGTGTTAAGCCAAAATATTTCATTAAGGGCTTTTTTATATTTTGTCTTGTTTTTTCTCCTAGGTTGAAATCTATACCTCTTATATTAGCGATGTAAAGGTAGTAGCCTTCATAAGAGCATAAAAAAAAACGCAAAGTAGCAAATAGAGAGAAAAAGAAAGAGAGAGGCCATGACGGCATTCTTGAGTGTTTTCGATTTCTTTTTGCTCCAATCTTATGATAAGATCATCAATTGTATTCCTATTTTTCTCGAAAACTAGTGTATTTGCATAGTGACTCTACACAGACATGTAGCCTAAGTTTGGATGAACTTCGATAACAAATTATCTAGTGTGTTCTTTCTGATTCGATTCTTTTATTATTATATTCTACCAGTAATGCGGAGCATATTAGCAATGTGTTTCTGGACCGATTGGATAGGTAGAAGTCCCAACAGAAGTAGAGAAGATGCATTTAGAATTTTCAAATTCGAAGTCAACGAAGTCAGAATGGGCTTAGATTCGGTAGGTTGAAGTGAAACGGTTGTCTGATCAATACTCAAAGCCTTTGGAATTGACTGACGATGAATTTTAGTGATCCGAAATCGTTTAGATGGTCTTTTCAATTATTTTAGTATTTCTTTGGGATTCAATTTTATTTTTAATGGCAATTTTGTAATTTTTTCGATTTTGGTGTCATTAGGGTTAACACCCTATATAAAATTGTTTTAGGGCTTTTGGACGATATATCATTATTATCGATATTGAATTTTCGAGTTTTCTCTCTAAGCAAGGATTTGCTTGTTCTTTATCGCTGAACGCTGCATCAACTAATGTGGATTATTTGCTCGGGTTTTCTGGAATTAGGGTACAATTCCTAACAATTTGCCTGTATTGTTTGTCTTATTGTTGTTATCAGTCTTCTTGAGCGTTGACCTATGTTTCAAATGGATGTTAAAAATGCACTTCTCGACGGCAAGCTCATAAAAAAAGTTTATATGGTAGCTCCTCTTGGATACACTCATTCATCTACCAAAGTGTGCTAATTGCATCGAGCATTGTATGGATTGCAACAAGCTCCCAGTATATGGTATTCCAAGTTTAGCCCAACCATGGAATCTCTTGGTTTTAAATCTAGTCCTTTTGTCCATCAAGTTTTCATTTTTAAAATTTCAATTGTCAAAAGAACCTTTTTAGTTGTTTTCATGGATTGCCCACAAAAAATGAGGGTCAAAGTTTTTTTTAAGTAAAACAGATATAACGAGCGGTTATCTTATTTAGTTAGTAAAAGAAAATTGTAAGTTATTATAGATGATCGAGAAATGGGAAATGTTATAATTGAAAACATAAATAGGGGAGATCTTAAAGATTGAATGATCTGAAGCATGTAAGATTAAATGTACAGAAAATACATGGTTTTCTATGTAAAATAATGTTTTTAATACCATAATAAATTTTGTTTTTTGGTCGAAAAGAAATTGATACCATTCACTTAAAAGAGTTTAGTAAATGAAAATTGATAAGTGAAAATAATACAAGTTGTCAATGATGAAGAAATGCAAAACATTGTGAATAAAAAAGTAACCGAAATTTGAAATATCTAATGATCTTTCGAAACATGCAAAATCAAAATTTGCGCAAGAACTTCCTAAAGGCTTATGACACGGTCGACTGGGACTTCGTGGAATCAGCACTTGAAGTTTTCGATTTTCCTCCTACATTCACAAAGTTGATCATGTCTTGTGTGCGCACCCCTAAGTTCTCTGTATCCATCAATGGGGGGGGGGGGTTACATGGCTTCTTTTCAAATGGGCGAGGTATACAGCATGAGGACTCGATGTCTCCCTATCTCTTCACTCTTGTTATGGAGATCTTTATTGGTATCTTGATTATCAAGACTCGACAGCCGGGGTTTAAATATTTCTGGAGGTGTAAAGCATCCCAACTCTCTCATCTATTCTTTGCTAATAATGTGCTCCTATTCGCTAAGGCAAACATTGCGTCCATTCGTCTTCTCAAGGTTGGTCTTGATAGATTCTTAGCTTGGGCGGGTTTGAGGCCAATCATGACCAAGAGTGAAGTCTTTTTCTCTGGGGGTTCTGAGGAGATCCGTGCTAACATTGAACAGGTTCTTGGTTTCTAGAAGGGCACTCTCCCATTTCATTATCTTGGTGTTCCGATCATCGCATCAAGGCTTGGAAAGGAGTACTACAATGCGTTAAGGAATTCTGTTGAATCTAGCAATATCACATAGAGGAGGATGAATAGGTGATTCTAAATCAAATTGAAATTTATTGTGAAATTAAGACAATTTTAAAGAATGATCATAATTAGGAATGATATAGCAACGTGCAAAAAAATTAAACACAGAAATAAAAGTTTAGAGTAAAGAAAAGTACACGCTAAGTTTATAGTAGTTCGGCTTGTTGAGCCTACGTCCACTTTCCCATAATGACAGTTGATTAGCTGGATTCCACTAGAAAAATTCAACAGAGGTTACAAGAGACGAAGACACTCAGTCGCTCTTACAAATCTTCACAATGAAAGAACTTAAGAACTCTTAGAATAAGTATTTGAATCTGAACAACTCGGGCATTTTGGAATTGCTCTCGACACCCTCCGCTGGACACCATGGTTCTTTTTTTTTTTTATACTCCTTTGCTTCCAAACTAGCCATTGGACAATCCTACAAATGATCTCTCTTCAGTCTTTGATTGAACATCATCAATCGTGATTGAACGAGACTGTATCTGATACGATATGATAGCAGTTGAATTAAAATCTGAACCATTCAGATTCGGTCGCTCATACAACTAAATATTCAGTTTTCAAAAGTAAAGTAGATTTAAATAAGTCACAAGTCTTAGTCTCGGAAGGTAATATCCAATCGTAGATTTCCTCCTGATATGATTGAAGAAATATCATGTCAATCAAATATTACAAACTTTCATAAAAGAACTTGGCTTAATCAAAAATTTGTCATTCGTGAATCTTCAGAATATGTCTCAAAGAAAACACAGAATCTGAATAGTGTTCAGAAGCAGTCTTCAGAAGTAAAAACTCTTTGAATCTGAACAGATAAACTTGAACCATGACACTGATTTTCAATAAAGTCCTTCTGACACGTCATATAACTCTTTAGACGAATAAGTCTTCAAATGCAACATGTTCTATCTAATCATATTTAGAGGCAACTCCATCTGAACGTCTATAGAGACAACTTCATTTGAACGTCTTCAAAAGTAGATATATGACTGCTCCTTCCTGATTCTGGATGCCAAAAATGGTTCAATATAACTTTTGTTCATTTGTTTATCCTGCAATTAAAATATTATAAATATTTCACAAATTCTATCTAAACAAGGATAGTTTTGTCAGAATCAAAATATTCTAAGAGAGGGTTTTCTCAACAAATTTTATCACGGCTAGAGCACAATCATGGGCCTAGCGGTTCCTATCCTTTACTAGTTGGCTTCAGCCCATCATATCAGTTCTTCATGCTATACATGTCTATTGTGCAAGTATTTTCATACTCCCAAAGTCAATGTTAGCCCACATTGAGCAGATCCTTAGGCAGTTTCTTTGGAAAGGACTGGGGCTTGGTGTAGGCAAAGTGAAAATGTCATGGGATGATCTTTGCTTCCCTAAGGAGGAAGGTGGCTAGGCATTCGCAGGCTTAATAATTGCAATGGGGCAACCATGCTTAAACACATATGGATCTTCTTCACCAAAAAGGAATCGTTATGGTGTAAATGGATTCACTCCGTGTTCTTGAAGAACGGAAATTTTTGGATTGCAAAAAGGCCAACTTTTTGCTCATGGGCTTGGAAAAAGGTCCTTCAACTTTGTTTAGAATTCCATCATCTTTTTACATGGCGACTTGGTAGTGGTCACATGGCTTCTTTTTGGTTCGATTCTTGGCATCCTCGAGGGCCCCTTAATACAAAATTCTCAAACATGGACGTCTATAGATCGAGCATCCCTCGAAACACAACAATGGTAGATTTTTTCTCCTTCTCGGATCATCATTCACAAGTTATTCTCACTTTTGACCCTTGACCCGTGCAACTACCATTCCTAGACCTCTGGCGCTCTGATCACTTTGTATAGCTTGACCATTCCTCTAGTGAGTTCTTATAACCTTCGCCTAGAATTCTATTCGACCTAGAAGACAAGTGGTGCCCTAATACCCATTCATTTGGAGCCGAGCTTTGGCTCCTCGACATTCCTTCCACCGTTGGCTGATCACATTGAATCGTCTGCCAACCCAAGTGCTTCTGCTTGGTTATAATCATATTTCAAATGCAGCATGTGTTTTTTGTCAATGTAGACCGTACAGTGTCGATCATTTATATTTTGGCTTGGAAAAAGGTCTTTCAACTTCATTTAGAATTCCATCATCTTTTTACATGGCGACTTGGTAGTGGTCACATGACTTCTTTTTGGTTCGATTCTTGGCATCCTCGAGGGTCCCTTAATACAAAATTCTCAGACATGGACGTCTATAGATCGAGCATCCCTCAGAACACAACGATGGTAGATTTTTTCTCCTTCTCGGATCATCATTCACAAGTTATTCTCACTTTTGACCTTGACTCGTGCAACTACCATTCCTAAACCTCTGGCGCTCTGATCACTTTGTATAGCTTGGCCATTCCTCTAGTGAGTTCTTTATAACCTTCGCCTAGAATTCTATTCGGCCTAGAAGACAAGTGGTGCCCTAATACTCATTCATTTGGAGCCGAGCTTTGGCTCCTCGACATTCCTTCCACCGCTGGCTAATCACATTGAATCGTCTGCCAACCCAAGTGCTTCTGCTTGGTTATAATCGTATTTCAGATGCAGCATGTGTTTTTTGTCAATGCAGACCGTACAGTGTCGGTTATTTATATTTTGGCTGCATCACACTAGTATCCTTGCTTTTTTTTGGGCAGCCAAGTGTAATCTCACTTGGTCTAATAGGTGTTGGCGTGACAACTTGCATTGGGCCATGCAACATATCTGTGGCCGAAGTTTCTACCATCAGATCGTCCGGTTCTCCTTTGGCACCCTTTGCCATATTTTTTGGTGTGAGATGAATCATATCCTTTTTCGCAACCGGACACTCTTCATGCCAGCCATCCAAAAGCACCTAGAGAAGATTGTTAAAGACAAAGCGCTTACTTTCAAGCATGTTGAAGTTACCTCTCGCAACATGAGGATGCAAGCTACCAGGGGTATTGATTCGATAGTTTTTAGTTCTTGAGATGATCACCCCACTATCTTTTTTCTGCTTTCTATTTGGCCAGGCTATTTTGGCTTTTTTCTACTCCTTTTCTTAAGGACCCTAGTCCTTTTTTGTAACCCCGACACTCAATGACATTCCTTAGTGTCATTACAAGTGCATGACTTCTTTTTTGTAGTGTCAGGTTCCCTTTGCTCTTGTATAGTTGCACTTTGGTTGTAGTTAACATATTTCTTGCCTTTACCAACAACAAAAAAACTGCGCAAACCCACCTATAGGTAGCTCAGTTGATTAGGGCGCACTTGAGATTGTGTGATTAAGCGCACAAGTCCCAAATTCGATTCTCCAGATGAGCACCTGTGATTTAAGTGTGGGGCCATGGCGATGGGTTGTTGTGTTAGTCTCCCAGATGAATAGTCAAGGTACGCGCAAACTGGCCCGGATACCTTGGTTATCAAAAAAAAATCTGCGCAAAATTTATGGTAATCTGCGAAACTATATTAGTTATTTACTACATAAGGAAATTTTCCTTATTGTAATATCAATTGATATAAAAGATTCCAATCATGCAAAAATTGAAAAGTGCGAAAGGCAAATGGTGTTGAAACAAATTATATTGGTTTCAAAGAATGAATAATTTTAGGAAGCACCTCTTTCTCGTAAATTTCCGTACATAGGTACATAAACAAACATAAGTCATACATGAAACTTGCACGGCATTGCAAGCATACATGAGTTGGGCCTATATGTGATTATTCCTTTTAATGATGACTAACGAAAACGTGCTTTTAGATTATTCAAGGCTAGAGAAGCTCTTGAATCTACCCAAACCGCTCTTCAGGTAGACCCTTTCAACCATGGGCTGGCTGATATTGAGAAGGAGCACCGCCAACACTTCTCTACTCTTCGACTTCAGGAGGAGTCTTTCTATGAACAAAAATCACGAGTTTTATGGCTGAAGGAAGGGAACTTGAACACCAAGTACTTCCATCATTTTGTGAACAAAAGACAGCTTCGTAACAGGATACTCATGGTGACGAATAGCTCGGGTTCTGTTCTGACTGAACCGACAAAAGTATAAGCTCATATTACTTCCTTTTTTTAGGAAATTCTTTCATTCCATGGAACAGCAGCTATGCCATCTCTCCAAGATATCAGGTTAATGATCGAACACCCCCCAAACTATGGCCAGGTCACTTGATTATCTCGATCGGTTTCTCTAGTGAGATTCGATCCTCTCTTTTTTCTTTAGCTTCTTGTAAAGCTCCGAGGCCAAATGGGTTTAATGTTGAATTCTTTAAGGCTGCTTAGGATATTGTTGGCCAATCATTGATTTTGGTGATCCAGGATTTCTTTAACTCTGGATGTCTTCTTCGAGAAATCAATGACACTATTATTTCGTTGGCACCTAAAGTCCCAAATGCTAGTGCCATGGGCAACTTTAGACCTATAGCCTGTTGCAACAAGATATATAAATGTATTACCAAGATCTTGGCCAATAGAATATGTGGTATTCTATCTGCAGTTATAAGTTCGCCACAGAATGCCT
This sequence comes from Rhodomyrtus tomentosa, assembly GCA_028455895.1. Taxonomy (NCBI): domain Eukaryota; kingdom Viridiplantae; phylum Streptophyta; class Magnoliopsida; order Myrtales; family Myrtaceae; genus Rhodomyrtus; species Rhodomyrtus tomentosa. Next base: position 634,518 of record JAPCWY010000011.1, on the reverse strand, counting down.
TTGTTAAAGGCTGTCGGATTAGTGACAACATCATTTTGGCTCAGGAGATGTTTAGTGGTTTCCATCAAGACTCGTACTTATCGAAATGTGCCATCAAAGTTGATTTCCAGAGAGCCTACGACACAGTGGATTGGGATTTCCTTTGATTGGTCCTGCATGTTTTTGGATTTTCGGTAGCATTCATTAATCTCATTATGACTTGTGTCACAACTCCAAGATTCTGTGTCTCTATCAACGGGGACCTTCATGGATTCTTCTCCAACAGTAGGGGACTCCGCTAGGGTGACCCAATATCGTCTTATTTATTCACCCTTTTTATGGAGATTTTTACTGGCATTATCAATCTCCAAACTAGACAACCCGATTTTAAGTTTCATTGGAGGTGCAAAGCAACGAGGCTGTCCCACCTTTTCTTCACGAATGATGTTCTTATTTTTGCTGAGGCTAATCCTACCTCTGTTGCACTTCACATTTCGAGTTTGGATAGATTCTCCGACTGGTCTGGGCTTAGATCGAATTTGAATAAAAGCGAATCCTTCTGTTCAGATGACTCGGTTCAACTTCGATGGCAGGTCCTCTCGTTACTTGGCTTTTAGGAAGGTGTTTTGCCATTCAGATACTTAGGAACTCCCATTGTATCTGGTCGTCTGAAAAAGGTGGATTGCACCCCCTTAGTGAATACTATCATGACCAAAGCCCGTTCATGGTCACAGTGTTTTCTTTCTTTCGCAGGACGTCTTCTGCTGGTCAAGACGATCCTTCATACTATCCAGGCTTATTGGGCATGTGTGTTTATTCTTTCTAAGGCTGTTCTTCGCATAGAGCAAATGCTCAGGCAATTCCTTTGGAAAGGCTCAGAGTTAGGCACAGGAGGTATTAAGGTATCGTGGGATAACACTTGCTTACCAAAGGAGGAGGGAGGCCTTGGCATTCGTCGACTCTTCAATTGCAGCAAGGCCACCATGCTTAAACATATCTGGCTACTCTTCACAAATAAAGAGTCTATATGGTGCAAGTGGATTCACTCGAACTTTCTCAAGAACAAGAATTTTTAGGTAGCGAGCACACCGACTGTGACATTCCGAATTCCGACCCTCTCGAGTCTATTGAATGAAAGGATATCGATCGGTGTATTTCAGTTGTAACTCGCTCGGAGTTTGCCACTCTTGAGTTAACTGGCCAAAAGAGAAAGACTGACACGGAGTCGGGTACGTGGACTTGGGGAATTTGAATGAGAAATGGCACTTTGACCATAAGGATTGTCGAGGCAATATCTTGGGCCGGCAGAGATCGATCTAAGGATGATCATGGAATGTCTTGCTAGTGTTATACGTTGGGACGCAGGTGATTTCACTTCACCAATGTGTAATTTGCGAGAATCTCCTAAATTAGATTTCGATGATCAAGATCAAAGGAACAAACGATAAATCCTCATAATTACATGACAATCAAAGTCGCCACGGCTTGAGAAAATTCCAAGGTCGATACGCGTAGCGCCTGCAAGAGTCGCCCGTCAGTTTGAGATAAATTGGAATTACAATCGACGAGAGTTCGACATGAAATTGGATCTCGAGATTTGGATATTGGATATTGACGAATTCAAACATTAGAATTGAGATGGACGTCACCTCAGTGAGGGTGATTTATACTGGAAAAATGAAAGTTTAGATAAAAAAGTGCAAAATGACCATTTTACCCCTCGACCTTTGGCCTTGCCTTAAGAAGTTTAGAAGATTACTTTGGTTAATTCTCACTCCTCTATATGCTGCCAAAAATGTGTAATGGATATGGTCAAAGAAAATCAAAGTCAATGAAGCAACAAATGGGAGGCTGCCAAGTGTCAACCAAAGGAGATGCCAAGCATTAAATGGTCATTAATTACCCATCTTGTCTAATCAACCCAAGGTGTATTATTGAGATGGAATACCTTATATCTCTTCCATTTTGGTCGGCCACCATCTCCCACCATCTTACTCTCCTTCATTTTTGCTCTTGGCCGAATGGATTCCTCACGGACAGACAAAAATCGGCTCACTGCTTCGGCCATAACTTTGTCGTTCGACTTAGGATTGAGGTAAAAGCACCGCCATCTTAAAGCTTAGCGTCTGGCCATTCTAGAAAGGTATTATGAGCTTAATTTGGCAGAGCCTTTTGTCCTGTAGGTCTGTTTGAGTGGGCAAAGGTCAAAATCTGACCCGATTTTGGAGAGGCTGGGTTTTTGGGAGCTTCCGGACTCCAAATGACCTCAAATTTTCGGTAAGTTCTTCATAATATCTAGTAATTGATTTGGCTGAGCTTTGGTTACAATTTTAGTTGAATTTTGATGGGTGTGCATGGCTGATTTATAGATGTTTTTACCGAATATATTCTGCCCGTTTGAGGACAGTGTGGAATCCGGGCTGTTCAGAGGTCTTTGGAGTGTCATTCCACTTCAAATCTCTTGGTGACCTTCCTAAACATGTATATTGAGGTTATGGAATATTGGTTTTGTGGTGAATGAAAGTTTAAAGATGAATTAGGGGTTGTTGAGGTGAAAAACATGATATACCGTCCAATCTACCAATAACGCGCACCGATTTTGAATTGGGTCGTTCTAAGTCATCCAATATCCAAATTGAGCCCCTTTTTCGCCCACGCTTCCGTAAGATCTTAAAGTTTAAGATTCTTGAATTTTTTTCTTAAAAAGTCAGTATAAAAATTACAGTTTTCGTGAGATTGAACCTAGTTGTTGGGGGCTCAAATTGGGCAGTTTTGGTGAATTGAGATTTTGAATGACTTGCCTTGCTGGAACGACAATTGGCATGCTTAAGGTCATTGATTCAACACTTTGACGACTTGAGAATAAGGTATTGTCGGTGTTATTGAGATATTGGCACAATGGAATTGAGAAATAATCGAGTTTCGATGTGGTTTTCCTAGGCACGCCATGGGTGCCCTGTTTGGCCGTGAGCTTACTGACCTAGGAGGATCATTTGGATTAAAAATCGCTAGCTTGCTTGAATAGGTAAATGTCTCCTAAACCTTTACCTGAATGCTAGGACACTGCTGGGTGAGTTATTGAATGATTTGAATGATTTGTGAATTTTATGAATTGAATTGTGCGTGTTATGATGGCATTGTGATCTCAATGAGAAAGGTGTTAAGGATACCGATTGGTCTGATGACCCCGGTGATATCAAAGTGTAGTGAAATTGAATGAGAATGTCGATTGGTCTGATGACCCCGATGGCATTGAGTGGCTGTAAGCTTGGAGAGTACCAATTAGTCTAATGACCCCAGTAGTACCTGGGCATCGTTTGGTCTAATGATCCCAGAGATGTCATGTGGTAGGAGTGCTAGTGGAATATGTGGGTGGATGAGAAAGTGGTGACTGTGGTGTATGTGATGCATGTGATTGCATATTGGGACCATGGAATTGAGCATGATTGTTTGTATTGACTATCAATGCCTAATAATTAATATTGTTGTTGTGTGACGTCTTGTGCCATTGCATTATTGTTTATCTACATCTTGGTGGCATTGCGTGTGGTCTGGGGGGACTGGTGTTCAAATCTAGGTTTAGGTTTCAATTGTTGAGATATAAATATCTCACCCTAGTAGGGATTAATTTTTCAGGCCCTTAAAGATGAAAATACAGGCGAGATGAGGATGAGCTCTTGATGAAGTGATGGCATGAATGATTTTATGTATTTTGTGGCCTTAGGGATTGTATCTAAATTTTGAGGAATTAGGAATTGAATTTTGGGTACTTGACTGCGATAACTTCTAAAGAGAAATTTATTTATAAGAAGTGTATACCCTATTGTTCTGAGTAATTTCATTATGGCATTGTACGGA